>CM029561.1:16687367-17287367 GCA_017309665.1 Coelopa frigida | reverse complement strand
CAATAATAACAAACAGCAAGAACCACAACAACAACAACAATAACTGTCCATATAGAGAAACAAAAAGAAGACTTGGATGGAAGAAGACGAAGACGAATACGAAGAGGAGCGAAAAGTGATTGTATTTTTGAAATACTAAAATCAAAGATACAAAACGCTGATGCGTGCGTAGAATGCATTATCGTTCGGATCGCATGAATGGACGAACGGCCGGATCGAATGACGGAGGACCGAGGGACGAAGTGAAGGGACACCAAATGAATGAATGAATGAGTGAGTGAATGGAGAGATGGGAGAAGATGGAGAGATGAAGAGATGGGAAGAAGATGAAGAGACGGATCAGGTTGTGGTTCTCCACCTCCATGGAAGGAGCACGAAATTGCATAATCGTTGTTGTTATTATTGTTGTTGTTGCTGTTGTTATTACTGCTAATTCTCAACAGGTTAGTGAGATATTAAGCCGACTATCGACGAATCAGGGAGAAAATATGGAGCAGTCGTATCATGTGATCGATCTGAAGAAGGTCCACGAGCGGAAGTGGGAGATCATCGGATGAATGGAGAGAGAGAGAGAGAGAGAGCACTTCGAAGAGGAGACGACTGGACACAATTTTTTCATATATTTTTATAATCGACATCGCCACTTTTAAATTTCAATCAACTTCGATATTGCAGAATTATTCTTAGTGCAATTTCATTATTATAAAATTTTCTTAATATTTTTAATAAAAATAATGTAAATAGAGAAAAATGATAAAAATAATATAAGAAAAATAAGAAATTGAAATTAAAGATAATTGGTCTTTAGATTTTTTAAATTATTTTTAATTTTTGTTATATGTGAATTGTGTCGATTTTAAAATTATATTCAAAAATAATTTTTTTGCTCATTTTTGAATTCTACTCTCGTACGAGTTTGCAAAAATGTTCATTGATTTCAGTTTCACATGGTCCGAAGACAGGGAAATGGTGAGAGGTGGACAAAACTCGAGACAGATGGGCATCTAAAGAACTCTAGGATCATCTGGAAGCCGAATAACGCCGCCCACTGGAGCAGGATCCCCGAGATCCCCACTTGACCCACTCGCGGATTCGCTTCCCATGGGTCCAGTCGGCACCTGTTACTCCTCCTCCAGCCGGCGTCGTCGTCGTTGACTAAAACCCGAATCGAACCAAGAAGTTCCGATGTTGATGTGGGGGGGGGGGGGGGGGGGACGGCATCGCTTTAAAAATAGTTTCAAGATGCGAGAAGCATCCGAAGACACACAAACACGATCACATATTTGTACCAAGTGTGTGAACGCACATGAGGGAATTCCGTAATTACTTTCGGAAAAACTAACAACAACTGGAGGAGAAGACCAAGAGGAAGATGTAACCGAGTCAAAAGAGGTAAAGGAGGATGGGGATGGAGGGGAAGCCGGAGATGAAGAAGAAGAGGATGATAATGATGACGCCGAGGAGGAAAATCGAAATTAAAAATTACCTACACTTGCCTCCGACACGCTATTTACTGCGCCATTTGTAGCAATTGACAGATACAGATACGACGGACACACACACATGCACACCTCAAGATGAGGAGGGGGCGGGGGGAAGCCGGAAAATTGTCGTCTTTGAGAAAGGCCAAAGGAAGGGAAGGGACCACAGCAGCAGGAGGAGGGAGAGGGGCGGGAACCGAGGAATCTCAACACTCGAAGACGCCGCGGAGGCTGCAGCCCATGATGAGCTCGATGATGAACACGATGATGATGAACGCCATGACGCCGATAATGAAGACAAAGTCGACTCGTTCAACTCCACCGGAAGTCGGCAACAAATTGCTTCACTTGTTGTTATTGCTTCTGCTTCTGCTACTTCTGACTCTCGTCTTCATGTTTTCCCAATTCCTGACGACCCACAGGCGACGTTTGTTTCCAGAGGCGAGACAAGACTTCGTTGGCCCTTTGATGACACACCCTTCCACGCCCCTCGCCACCCAATCACCCACCGCCCACCTCGTATGCGAATCGGAAATCGAAAATTTCCCTCGAGCATCGAGAGACAGTTATTTGCTCAATCGCTTTTTGTCTAATTTCCAATTCCCTCTAAATCGATGTGCATTTGATACATCTGTCTGTCTTTCTCTCTGTCTGTCTCTCTATCTGTCTCTATATCTATCTGTCCGCCCGCTTGTCTTTTTATATTCTCAGTCTTTGTGTTCTTTAATTATTCACGAATTTAATTAATCGCAAAATACCTGGAATAAAAAGTTTGACGAATCCATCGATTGTTCTTCGATTACGCGTGGATGGCAATATTCTGTATGTCTGTCTGTCGAGAGTGTTTGAACAGCTGGAGGCGGGCGGAGAGAACCAGATCACACCAGAAGTAGACAGAATCTATCGCGATCTCAGGTACTTTTATTCGTTAACCTAATTTATGGGATTTTCGGGATTTGCGAACACAAGTGCTCGATGATTATGTCTGCAAGTAATCATCGACCATTGCGATTGTCGACGACTCTCGAGCTGAACGAGCGACTTCCACTGGCCCAGCACCAGGCCGTCTGGGGAACTGCGTCTTCCCGATCGGCCCACTGCAGTGAGTCAGCGGCCGATCGGGTTCGGGTCGCGAACCACGTCCGCCGCCTTATCGTCGCCGAGGCGCACTCTCGAGAAGGTGCGTCGTAGAAGCCGCCGCGATAAAGAACACGTGGCTTCGGGATCCCCACTAATTCCCCAGTCATCCCCTCGTCGATTTTCTCGTCGGCGCTTCGCCGAGATCGATCTTTAGTGGGTCAATCGATGATTCTGGAGCAGGCGGACTGCGACGACAGCTCGTCGAAGTTCGGAGATTGATTGCCTCAGCAGCCACGAAAGCCACGAAATTCCCGCGAAAAATACAAAAGGCCAAAAATCCTAGAAAGAAACCTCTCCCCGGGTCCCCTGCGTGCCCTTCGGCCGTGAGCGTTTTCGAGGTAATTAAAACATTTCCACGAATCATCAATGAAAATGTGAAAAGTCAACAAAACACGGGGCAACAACAACAACGACGACGGCAGCAAAAACAACAATGATAACAACAACAACGACAGCAGCAAACATCAGCAACACATAAAGGAAAAGACAAAAAAAAAACCTCGTAAAAAGTGGAAAATTTAATAAATAAATCAGAAATTGACATCGTGGAGAAACGAATTTTCATGAATTCACAAATTCCCACTACGCTGGAACCGAGTTTTGCTGGGGCTGCAACATTTCGAACTGATTGCTGGAATCGTCGTGTGACCTGGAAGGCGAGGCGGGGGGTTGGAAGGGAAGGGGAGGGGCTGAGAGAGGGGGCGGGGCTCAGGAGGAGGACAAGTGCCGGACAGCAGAGGGCCCGAGGCATGAAACGCCACACATCGACATCGGACGGACGGACGCTCAATCAATGAGAGGCCTCCGAGATCGACAGACGGACAGAGAGATGAACAGACAGAGCGACGAACAGACAGAGGGACGAACATACAGAGATATAGAGGGAGAAAGAGACGAACAGAGAGAGCGACGAACAGACAGAGAGACGAAGACACAGAGAGAGGGAGAAAGAGATGAACAGACAGAGAAAGAGAGACGAATCGACAGAAAGACAATGTTGGATAGTCTGCAAAAGAGACGAGGGATGGGAAGAGACGAACGGACGGACGGACGAGCACCGAAATATAAAATTACACACTCAACACTTGAAATGTTTACTGCGCACACACACACACTCACACACATACACACCGAACGATATTCACATGCAGCCATCGCCTATCAGCTGGTTGGAGTTTCATCCACTTCTTGTCGCACACCGTCACACGTCGTCCCCACCTCCTCTGCAGACCCAGAGCCCGACACTTGCTCGAGTTATTCGAGGGCTCGAGTGTAAAAATACTTTGACACCGCATCGTGTTCGAAATTTATGGCCTTTCGGGAGGCTAATTGATATTTAATTGTACGAGCAACGGCGTACGGAGCGAGTGCGGACGGACGACGAATGGATGACGACCAGGTTCCTGCCGCTCTGGAAGCACCTGGCAATGGCAACAGCTCAGATTCGGCGGCTACTGCGAGAAGTTGGTTCGCTCCCGAATCATGAGTCAACTACGATAAGAATTACATCGAGAAGGCTATGAACGAGGGATAGAGGTGGATTGAAGAAGGTTTGGAGTCCATCGCAATCACATCTTGAATTCTTCGATTCCTGTCAACCTTTGAATTCAATGGAGTTTTCATGCGATGGAGGTCTTCGGGGGCGCCACTTGCAGCAGATGCCATCGTTGGCCCACTCGCCAAGAGATATTGCTCAAGGTCCGAGAATCTACCTTGCAGTGGTCTTGCACACGTAGAGCTCGGCGCTCGGATCTCGGCATCCGGTATGGGGAACGTGCCAATCGACGATTGGAGACCTCCCGAAAAAAAACGAACGAAAACATGTGGGTTCAACATTTTCGGCAACATCGTAACAATCGACAACGTAGTAGTATCGAAAATGTTTTACTTGTGTAAGTTTGGAGATGATTGCAGAATTTCGAAATTCGGGCCAAATGTCACGAAAGCTCATCGTTGGGGACGACGACACGACGAGCGCGGGAGGGAGACGGAGAACGTGATCGACCACGATCGCTCTCGTTGTTCGAGTGGGTCTCGACCGATGGAAAGTCCCGAGGTCGGGGGGAGTTCGACTCATGGGAATCCAGTCGTGCAGGTTTTGTGAGGAACCGCCAAGGATCCAGGATCCTGTCTCATCTTTGCTCTCGTCGCTTGGCCTCGACTCGAATTACCGCGAGATGCGAACTCTGGACTCTGGGACAATGGGGCAACAGCCGAAAAAATCGGTTCTATCTCTCATTAAGATCTGCGCGAAGCAAAACAGCAGTAGCAACAACAACAACAAAGCGAGTGAGTTTTCAAGATCAACGATGTCCAGTTGGAAAGTTTCACAGGAGCTGCCAACGCCGCTGCCGCCTCTCGTCGCCTCCGCCACTGGGCGGCGTCTTCGCAACGTCCGTGGGAATCGGTTTCGCTCTCCGGCCCGAGAGCACTCGGAGACCCTCGGTCCGCCACTTCGATCGCTTCGTTCTTTCTTCTTTATTCTTCTTCGTCTCCGTCTCCTTTTCCGGGGCTCCATTCGAGCCCTTCGATTCCCATGGGCTCCTCGTCGGCTCCTCGCGTTCTGAAGAACACTTTGGCCCGGTTTGTCGTCGGCGACAGCGTTTTGTTGCTCTCATTGTTGTTCCCATTCCTAATTGTTGTTGGCGTGGTTGTTCTTGCTGTTGTTATTGTTGTCAGCTCTCTTGGCAAACGAATCTCTTTGGACATCCCGCACAGGCCGCGGCCGAGACCGAGTTCCCGAATGAACGCTGTTTCTCACACACTTGATTGAGATCCCATCCTATCCGATCGGATCGCATCGCATCACATGATGATGATGATGGATGATGCCTGGTGGATGATCGTGGCGGACGGGGGCGGAGACGAAGTCGCGAATAAAAGTTCCCTCCGTACCCTTTGCGAATACGGCCGCTGATTCCGTCTACCCGATCGAAGCCGGTTCGGTTCATAATTCATGTTCGGCTTTGGTTTAGGTGTGGGAACCGCCGCCGCATCGTGAACTCTGTATACGAGAGTTTTGAGAGTTCACACAAATTCCCAAATTGAGTGAGTTTCATTCATTTCGAATGGAATTTTCAATCGAAATTGACAATAGAAATTTTTAATCAAAATTTACAATCGAAATTTTCACTTCTCCGACTACTGCACTCTGAGGCTGAGGCTCCAGCCTGGACCGGAGATGACTCATTAGGGACTAGCATTGATCTACATGCATGTGGTCAATTAGTGAGCTCACACTTAACAGATTTGCCCAGGCTCCCGGCTGCCTCAGCGCCAAGACCGAGTCGTTGTCGACGCATCGTCTCAAATGAAATTAACTTTAATTGTTGCACTGCCCAAGGGGACGGAGGGCGATGGGGGGGAAAGTGCAGCTGCCGCCCACGAACAATTAAACGCGCATGCGCTCCATTCGACTCAATTAACCAGGCCTTTGTGCGAGACAATTAACGAAAAACCAACCAACAGAAGCACTTGTCAATTGAATCAACAGATTTTTGTCAATCTGCCGCATAGACAACGCTCCGTCTGTCCGTCCGGCTGTCCATCTGTCCAACCCATCGCTACGACTGGTTGGTCTGTCTGTCCAGAGGAGAGAAGACGAAGGAGTTGCTATTGAAGGCATGGACAGACAGTTGGACGACCGAACGAATGGACGGACGGACAAATAGAGGCGTGCTTGGGTTTCGAGAATCTCTCCATTCTGCTGTTATCTCGTGTTTATCGTCGTCGTTGAGTTTTGTTCTTTTTTCCATCGTACTTAAGTACTTGCAAATATTTGCCAACCAGGTTTCCGGGGGGAAGGTGAAAGGAGATAAATTGGTGGTTTAAAGTTAATCGCTATTGGCGGCCCAGAACGAACCGAACCAAACCAGACACGGCCCGGCCCGGCCCAACCGGAAGATGACGTATGCCGAGTGTTGATTAAAAAGCCTTTTATTTCGTTATTTGCCAGCCACAAAGTCGCCCCATGCAAGGGCCTCTTTAAGAGACGGTGAATCGTCCGTCCAGACGCGAGTGGAAGCAACAAAAACACCAAGCGATGGCGATGGAGAAAAATCAGCGACGCAGCCAACTTCATCAAAACAATCGCTAATTGTCGCAGACGACCATTACCATGACGAGGATGATGACAAAGAGGCAGGACGATGAGGAAGGACGATGACGGCGTCAGCGTGGCTGGCGACGAAGGACGACGGTCACTAATGGGTAGGAACAAGTTGGAAAAGTGTCCTTTGCCCGGTAGCCAAGCGCTGATAAAAAGATGACATCGTGGTCGGTCAATCAAGTGGCCAGGTAGTGGCTCGAGTGGTTTGAGGAAAGGACCGACGGACGGACACACTTACGTTAACTTGGCTTGTGGTTGAGTAGAAATTAGCGATACGCAAATGACCCGTGACCCAAGAGAAGTCCCAATGGTCCTTCTATGACTCATCGTCGTCGTCGAACTCCTGCTCGAATCAATGGCAGATATTTCCTACTCCTCCGCCTCCATCACCGAAGAGATATCATCCCCACCTCGAACGTCTGTCCATCTGTCCGCGGCTCCCGACTGCGGCCAGCCAGCGAGATGAAAGCAAATCTCGGCTGAGCCCCCGCTGGGAGTCGGTGGAGGCCAGATGCCAGATGCCAGCGATCGCATCAACGTCGATCATCGCTGGCGATCGGCCGCATTAAGGCTCCAAGTGCCATAAATTAGCGGGCGCGGAGGAATCGAGCGAACGGAGGATGGAGACTGAACAGGTTCCGAGCGAACCTGGCGCTTGGGCCCACTAGGGAGGGGGCGGGGGACGTGGGCGCGCAGACGACTTCATAAAGTAGAAAGGGGCGGCAGATGAAGATCGTTTAATTGCTGCGCGCTCGGATGTGTGTTTATTTACGAAGCGATCAAAATACAAATTGGGCTGATTCTGCGGTGCAGGCGGGCGGGTGGACGGACAGTTGAATAACTGTTAAGACAACATAAACAACATCAGCGGGCATCAGAACACGAACTGCGGCGCTGATTCGGCCACGATCGCGATCATCATCAACGCTGCCGATCAATAAAATAGATGATCAAAAAGAAATTTACAAGGAAATAAAACATCTGCAGTGCCCGCGGAGCGAATAATTTAATTTCTTAACACGACGCGAGTTATTTCAGCGGCGAAATGAAAATATTTTTTATTTTCGAAAATCCCGAATCCTGTTAATTCGATCGCCACGAGATCGCCGGAGAGAGTACATTGGCAACGCGACCGTTTTGATGTTCAATTAGGAGTTAGTGAGAATTCCCATCGCTGTTTACAAACATCGCCTTCGAGGAACCGCGGAGTGGGGGGCACCCTCCCGCCTCCCCCGATCGACGCGATTGTTCGGCCGTGGCCCGTGGCCCAAACGAAAACATCAAACGACAAATGTTTGCGGCCATCAAAGCATAAACAGGCCGGGGGAAAGGGAAAGAGGAGGGAGAGTTCGATCTTTCCGGGCGGGAAACTCTTTCCGGATCCGCGAGACCCGGCGGGGCGTCCGCGCGGCTGCATCTGAGGGCATCTCTCTAACAATTACAACTCATAATGCGCCGCCGTCAGAGGCGGGTGCCGCGCCCCCCGCCCACACGGCGCGATCAAAGGACTCCCGGGCGGCCGCGCTGCCGACTAAGTGGCCGCTGAAAGCTTGTTTACTCGACCCTGCCTCCGTCCGATCCGATTCTCTTCGATCAGATCCATCGGCCGACGGATCCGGCACGAGTGGATGACGAATAAAGAACCGCGAGTTATGATAGAGTTGTAAATCGCCGGGATACAAATGAAGCTGTTGATTACGAAATATTCGCAACATTTCGTGGGGTCGGGGGGCGGTTGATCGCTATTAACACGCCGGCGATGAAAGACGTCCATCGGGCGATTTCGATTCGATTCGATTTCGATGCCTGCTCATTGATTTGTTTGCAATCCATCAGTGGCCGGGTGAGCGATCGATTCGAATCGATTCGATTCAATTGGTTTTGATTCGATCCGGTGCGTCGAGGGGGGGGGGGGGGACCGAGGTTGGGGTCGGGGTTCGAGCGACCTGTGCTTCACGAGTTGTTCGCGCGCCGCTCGATTCATTCATAAAACACTCAACACCAGTCCCTCTCTCCCTCTCTCTCTCTCACACACATAGACAGATGCTCGTAGATCAGTGCGAACACTGAGATATATTGCGGCGGATACAGATACGGAGATACATCCGCACGGGAAGCCGGTTTCGCAGCAGACGCATGAGAATCACGATCTGGTCCCGGCTCCCTCCACCCTACCCCCCTCCACTTTAAGCCCCTCGTCCAGTTCGCGATCCGATTCATAGATTTCGCTATGTTTTCTCAATGAAACCGGTTGGCGGTGGTCCGTCCGTCCATCTGTCTGTCCGTCGGTCTATCGGTCCGTCGACGCCAGCTTCGTCGGCTCCACTCGGTCCATTCATCCTCCTCACCTGATCCGGGGCGAGTGGCGTCGACAGAGGCCGGGGCAGAGGCAGCGACAGCTGCTGCGTGGAGCTGCTCATCCGGTCAATAAGCAACTACGACAACAATAACAACACAAAATCAACAACAATAAAATACAACTATAAACCAACAAAGACACACAGACCGATGGACAGATGGACGGACAGATAGACCGATGGATAGACGGACGTACGGACAGATAGCTATCTCTCTCTCTCTCTCTCTCTAGGCAGTTGGCCACAAGTGAAAAGCAGGAAAAAACTTAAAAATCAACCGTCAATGAGTTGGTCATAATGTGGTTGTTTTTGTTGTTGTGGTTATTTTTTTATTGTTGTTGCGGTTGTTGTTGTTGCTTGCTGTCATTACTATTGCTGTGATTATTGTTGTTGTTGTTGTTCTAGTAGTGGATAACAACCTGGTCGTAAAATAAAAGAACGCGATCGTCAGCCACTAAAATCCGCACAGATCAGAATATGAAGAAACGAATATTGCATCCGAACAAGCACCTGTAGTAGAGAAGTGGGCCTGTGACTGTGTGTGTGAGTATGTGTGAGTTGGAAGGATGAACGAATTGAAATCGCATTTGCTTGCCTTCCTCCCCCTCGCTCACGCGCCTGGGCAACGACAACCTGTATTCACCGCTAGATGCATCTATTTATCTAGCCATCAACATCGGGCCAACACGCATCTCCCTCGTTCTCTCTCTCACACACACACACACACTCTCTCTCTATGTTTAGACCGTGGTCATTGTTCCTAACGAAGTCGGTCGGCCAACCTCTCGCTGCATCCGCTCTAGCCACGTTCCAGATTCTCCAGAGGAAGGATGCAATCAGCAGAGACGCCGCCGTCGTCGTCTTCGTCGTCATCGCAGGCGACACTTGCGGAAGTTCCCAGATGCAAAGCAGCCAGCCGGAGAGTAGGGCGGGACGGGGAGGTAGGAAGCCATAAGCGACAATAAGTAGAAGAGACAGCGGACAGACAGAAAGACAGACACAAAGACAGGATATGTGATGCATTTCCTGAAGCCGGAGAGCTTCGAGCGCTTCTCTAGTGGTCTCTCGACAAGAACCAGGAAGTGATCAGCCAGATCAGTGGGTCGACCGGAAGCTCAGATCAAATCTAGATGTCTGTCCCACTGATGAATGGATGAGTCGATGAACTGAGAAGAAGGATCGTCGGTTGAGGAAGGTTTATCGCGATCGGGGTAAAAAGGATCTGATCTGACAGAAAGGCATAGAATAGATCAATGAAAATCAGGTGCCAACTTGCATCGATTCTCGTCCATATCATTTCGCAAAGGGAATCTCTGAGGAGTCTCTGAAATATCAACTGGAACGATCTCCAAGGTGGCCGAACGTGTGCCAAATCCCTTGGGGCCCGATGAGAAACCAACGTTGACAGGGCGGAACCGAAGGCGTATCGAATGCTGTGTGTTAACGACACGTATTTCCAATTGATTTCGACTCCGAGTCCAATTCAACGACTTCGAGTCCCGTTCATCGGGAAGGGGACAAGAAAAGAGTCCAAGGTGTATCCAGAAGCCTCGAAGTTCAACGAATCTCGAATAAAGAAACGAAAATCCGAACTAAAAAACAAAAACAAAAGAAACACACGAAGCGCCACAGAACAAGAGGAGATAATTCGAACTCGCTCGCTCTCTCTCCACACTAGGCTCACGTCCAGCCCATGATGACTCTATTTTAATGGACGCCGACCGAACAGACCAAACTATGAACCGAGGGCAAAGGGAGGATGAGGAGAAGGGGGGGAAAGAAAACTGCCACGTTCACACACGGACTGAGGCTGAGGCTGGGGCTCGGATCGCACACTCAGAGGCGGTCGTTTCAGCTGTCGAGCAGCAGGCGAGGCGAAATACAGTAGCCGTGGACCGATCACTCCCAGCGTCCAGCATCCAGCATCCAACCGTCCATTCATTCATGCGCCTGCTGGACCCCTCCCTCTTCTCGTCCCCTCCCCCACCCCGTCCTCCTTCAATCACCGGCCAGCAACGACGACGACCAAGCATGGTTTTTCGGTTAGTAAACCGGATGCCTCTAATCATAGTTAGTTTGTTTCAAATTAAATACGTTTCGTTCGGTTTGATTCTCTCTCTCTCCTTCTCTCTCTTTCACTCTCTCCTTCTCTCTCTTTCACTCTCTCGTTCTCCTTGTCTATCGGCGAGACCACGAAGCTGCTGGTTTTTTCTTCCTTCTCGTAGATGAGGCTGCGGTTCGGATCGGATCGAGTCGTGGGCTGCGGGCTCGGAACTCGGTGCCGAGAGCCGAGGTTGGGGGGAGCCGGCGGAGGCCTGATCTTGGCAGGGGCTGCGTGATCCGTGCTGCGAGGGCTTCGTTTTTATCGCTGAATTTGCATTTCATTCATTTTTCCTCGTCTCTTTGTTTTTCTCTAGTTCGTATTTTGTGTTTCTGTTATTAATCGCTCGTTGTTGGTGCTTTGCGATAAACGTCAGGGTGGACGACGTCGACGCCGACGCCGACGCCGCCCAATCGACAGTAGCATTCAATTAGATACCAACAACAACAACAATAGCCACTACAACAACATCACACACAATGAGAATAACAACAAAAGCATCGGTAGCAACGTTTCATTATTTTTCATCATTGAATCAACTGCGAGTTGCAACGATCGTACACTCCACTCAATCCGTTTATCCATCCTTCCATTGTTCATACCACCAATCCATCGATCAATAAATTATTATACTGTTATTGAGGTTTTTGTTGTTGCCATTGCTACTGCTACTGCTACTGCTGGGAATAATAATTAGCAATAATTGCTCGTTTGCAAACATTCTTAATTGCATCGCTAAATACTTCAATTAAAACAAAGTATAAACTGCGTTTAGTTTCATTGACATCGGGACAGACAGAGAGAGTACGACTCTAAGTAAGATCAGTAGTATCCATACCTCCTTCACCATCGACTCCAGAGAAGTCCAATAGTATCCTTCATCTACTCTCCATACTTCCCTCAAACTTAATGCCGAAGATTCTCCCACTTTCAGTAGGGTTTTTGAAGAGGAGAAATCGATCCTCAATTGATGGATAGAGTTCCACAAAAGATCCCACTGACTGCGTCCACCGGTCCATTATGGTTCCATCATTATCTCAACCTAATTGAGAGAGACCTCAGAAGCTCTCGTTCATTCTTTTCCATTGATTTATGAGCCCTGCGACGATGCCATTAAATGATAAGGAGTCGGTGGAACTGGGAGCGAGGGGCGGGGCCACGTTCCCACCGTCAACGTGTGACGAAAGCCATTTCCATCGCTGACAAAGTTATCACCACGACATGAATAAAACAACACCAATCATTTATAGTTATAATCAATACGAGACAATGAAATAATTAAATCAAATCACAATATTTAATTGAACCCAGTGGCATCAAACAGCGCGATAGAGTCAGAGAGAGAGAAAAGGGGCGAGCGAGAGAGGGCGAGAGTGAGAGAGAAAGAGAACTAGATTTGTCCTATGAATTATGTTAATGGGCAGAAGTCGAAACTCTGAGATCGACTGCAATTAAAATGGAAATTAGTGGACTACGGTTTCTGATACTATTATAAAGATGATGATGATGATGTTGGTGACAATGTTAGAGATGATGATGTTGTTGGTGACAATGGTAAAGATGATGACCATGATGAAGTTTACTATGTCACCTGTATAAAACCGAACACTTCTTTCGAATTGGTTGCACCAAGCATAGATCAAGGAAACCTCTCAGACTTCCTCAGAAATCCAACGATCAGAGGTCCATCGACTAAGAATAATTGAAGAGGTTCGCTTTCAATCAAAATTGAAATCACGTTTAGACCTGGTTTATATTTCATTTGCTTTCAATGGTCCTTGAGTTTTTGTTATAACTGATGTTCTCAGTTGTTTATAGTTTTGTTGTAGTATTTATTTTGTTGTTGTTGTACTAGTGTTTATTTTATTGTTGTTACTTCTCTTCTCCTCAAATTGGAATATGAGGGAATCCTTGTTATGAATGCTCATTTGTTTGCGACTTCGAAAGAACCGAGCTCCCTGATCAGCAAGTGAAATAATAACAATAACAATCACAACAAATATCACAATAACAACATTCCCTCGTCTCAAATCATAAAAATAATACGTTTTACGAAGCACTTCATTTTATTCCTGTTGTTGTCGTAGATATTATATTTTTGTTGTTGTTGCTTTTGCTCCTGCTGTTGTCGTTGAAGAAACCCTAGTTGTTGTTGCTGTTATGACTACTGCCACTCTGATTATTGTTGGTGGATGATGCGATGGCTGCTGCTGCTGCGCTGAAGTCAACGGGAAAATGAGCAAAAATAGAAAAATTTCACTTCCCTAGAAGATGACGATGGCCATTGGACTGGGATGTTGTGACGAGGGGAAGCTGAAGGAAGGTTGGAGTGGGGAGGTGGAGGTTGAGTAGCACCTGGCGCGATTAAAACCCTTGTGGCGCATGCTGCACGATGACGACGACGACGCCATGGGCTGCTGCCCCACAATCGGCTGCTGCTGCTTTTGCTACTCGAGAGAGAGAATTAATTGCGTGCGCATCGTCTGCACCAAACCACAACCCCCCACCTCCCTCTAGCCAACCTGACCCCACTGCGAAATAGAGAAGCGAGAGAGGTTCGGAGAAGGAGGGGGGCGTGGCTGTACCGAAGCTGGTACCGAGCTTCGACTTCGATCGCGATGGGTTGAATTTGACTGCTGGTTGTTCTTGTTCTTATACTTGATTGTTGTTTGAAACTGTTGGTGTTGTTGTCCAAGAGGGACGCATTTCCATTCATAATATGCAGTTGTTTTTGTTGTTGCTGCTGCCTTTCCTGAGAAGTGGCAACTCTTGGCTTTTCCTCCCAATCATTAGAGTTTCTTCTCTCTCTCACTCTTTGTTTCTCTATGTCTGTCTCCCTCTCTCTTCCTCGATTGCTGCTGATGAGGCGATAGATTTGTGGTAACTACTATAACAACAACAACAATGACAACAACTTGCACTAACCAACGATCATGCCAACGATGCCAATTGCTGAAATGGCAAAGAGGGCGGTAGAGAAGAACGAAGAGTGTGGTGAAGAGAGAGACGAAGACGAGGAAAAGACGAGAAGGAGGAGAAGTGGAAAAAAAGCTGCCGGTTCAGCTGGACAAAAGTTTCACCTGCTGCTCCTGTTGCTGTTGCTTTGGGTTCAGGAAAAGAAACCGCTGTCAGTGGACGATGGACATTGGACGATGATGGTGTTGTTGTTGTTGATATTCTTCTTGTTGTTATTGATATTCCTCTTGTTATTGTAATAGTTGTTATAGTTTGCTGTTTTTACTATTATTGTTGTTGTTGTTGTTGTGCGGTAATATTAACAATTTATATTTTAAGTGCGGACTCCTCGGATCTCGTCCGAACGCATTCGATTTAAATACATTCGTAAGCAGATCATCGTCGTCGTCAGCAGGGGCCACGACTCAACTCGGACCCCTGGACCATGGATCGTGGACAGTGGAGCCTGGACAGTGGGCCCCCAAAGAAGAAGGAGGAGGACGACGACGAGAAACTGCTGAAGTGGAGTGGTGTGGAGTGAAATGAAGTCTTGGGGGATGCGATGCGAAGTCGGCGCCCGTATCTGCGTGTGGAACTGGTTTGAGTTTTACTGAAGTGAGCGAAACGATCCAGTCAACGACTCCACGTTCCCCTCTTCTGGTCTGGTCTGGTCTCCTGGTCACCTGGTTTCATCCATTCGACTACCATAAAAACGAAACTCTCGTTTTGAGCTTCTTCCTGATTGCGAGCAAATGCAATGCAAATAGTAATGGAAAACTCAAGATTCGTATTCGGAATAGAATGAATATCAGTGATCGAAGAGGAAAGAGAAATGAAGAGAGGGAAACGGAGAAAAGAGGAAAAGGTGGGAAAAAAGATAAAAAAAAGGAGGAAGAAAAGAGGAAAAAAGGAGAAAGAAAAGAGAGTGGGAGAAGAGAAAGGCGACAGCAGAGAAGAAGGATACAGGAGAAAAGTGTGAATCGCGCGGTGCGTTCGGCTCGTTTCCTGCCCGATCGAGATTCGCCGTTGGGTCGCGGCGACTGAAGAAGAGTGAGAAGAGGAGCGATGAGAAGAGGAGAGGGGAAGTTGAAAGATTGTTGTTGTTAATTTATGATTCAATCGCGCCACGATTTCACGATTTGAATGTTGGAACAGTTCTGCAAGAAGCCAGAAGAAACTTCTGTCATATAATCGAGGATCTTCTTGAAGGGGAAAACCGAAAGGAAAACCATGTGAAATGATCTCAAAGAGTATAAAGATGCTAGATACAAATGAATCTAGATATATGCTAACTACAATTGTATCTTTAGAATATTTTACATTAGTAGAATAATTTGGTTATATCCATTCACTTCGGTCGCCATTTTGTGAATGATTTTTATGCTCTGACTGATGTTTATTCAAAATATAACAACAATGACAACAACAACTGTGGTAATAAAAACAAAAACAATAAGAACAGTAATAAAAACAACTACAATAATAACATTAATAAGATCAACATGAACAAGAACATGACCAGCAATAACAATGTTTAGACAGCAGCAACGACAAACGAATATACGACTAGAGCAACAAATCTTCGGCAAAAACAAATAAACAACCGATTGCCCCGAAAGTATCGCGCAGATACTATTTTATTCGAGCCCATTAGTTGCATGATTTTACGGGAAACTCATCCCCAAACCAAACCTCAATCCACCAAGCATAAACTGCTCGTGTGTTGTGTGAGATAAATTAAGATTTCGACTAAATAGAGGCCGACGATTTGTTAATGACGAGAGCATAGATTACCCTTAGTATCCCCCAAGATACGGTATCCTCCAGATACTGCGCCTCTGGTCAGCGGCCGAGGGCTTTCGCTGGGGTTTCGATGCGATCGACAGCGGCCGGTGAAATTCAATAAAAATCGAAGTCGATTGCCACACCACTAACAACAACAACAATAACAATAATAACAAAAGCAACACCATTTATCTATCTATATATCACAACAATAACAACAAAGATGAAAGAAATTTCTTCAGGGCGGCAGAGCAAGGCAGGAGGAAGAGAGAGAGGGAGGGAAGGAGTTGGTGGGTGCCCCGCAGAGCGAGTGGCGCTTACACCAGGCCCCCTTCACCGACCCCCATCGACCCCAACTCCTGGCGGCACAGACACAAAAGCGCCACACGAGGTCTCGCGGCAGCCAGCCTGGCACAAGGGCCGAAACCCCAACCAACCCCATCCAGTCCTCCCCTCAGTCCCCCGACTCGAATCGACTCGCATCGCATCGAACGGATATGAAGTATCTTTCAAGTGGGTGCCTGCGAGGGGTGGGGGGCGCTTGTGAAGCGGTCGGAGGTGTGAAGGTGAGAACGAGGGCCGATGGGAGAAGGCGAAATGGGCTGGAGATTCGAGGTGAAAAGTCGTTCTAGATCGATTATTTGGATTCATGGGGACAAGCGTGGACCAGGTGATCAGATAAAGATACAAGCGTATCTCGATATAGAGCACAATCCAACACCGATGGAAACCGCTTTCGAACTAATTCCTACTGATCGTTCAATCGATCGATCGATTGATAATGTAGATGAAGACAATCGAATGAAAGGACTCGGTCTCGAACGCCACTCATCGCCACTCACAGATGCGCCCGTGGCACGTTCCGGTAGATACAAATGTATCTAAGTGATTGGGATGCACTTAAATTCGGTGACATCGCTCGTTTCGACGTCGTCATCGTCGGTGTCGCTGAGTGGCGAGAGAAATGTGCATTCGAAACGCTTGTTGCCGTCTCCGCCGTGGACACAATTACATTTCACAACAACAACAATGACAATAACAACAACAATGCCAACAACAATAACTACTATTAAAAAAAACAAGCGCAACAAAAGTGGAAAAAATTAAATGTAAAATTAAGAGAGAAAAAAAAATTAAAAAAAATTGGAATTGAGAAACAAAATTGGAATAGAAAAATAAAATTGGAATTGAAAATGAAGATGAAAAAAAAATTGTTAAATGAAGGCAGAAATTACAGAACATTTTATTCGAGTGGATTCGCCGTTGATCGACAACTGCGCATGCATAATTGTATCTGGGAGATCGGATATCTCGTCATTCTCTAGTTGGTCTCTATTTGGGGGTGTGAGTGTGTGTGTGTATTGATGTGTGTGTGTGTGTGACAAGCGATCAATTGCCTCCCCTGAGGAACAGATGAAGCGTTAAATTGCCAATTGGCTTAAAACAACAACGAGTTGGCGACTTGGACGGCAGCAACAACAAAAAGTAGAATAGAACAACAACAACAACAACAGTACAATAACAATAGTCGATTAAAATTTCATATCTCCTATATCGTTGTTGTTGTTGTAGGCACACACACACACACGTGTCCGAGGCAGACGAGCGTAACTCGGATGCATGTTGCAATCCTGCGACTGCTGCACGCCTCACCGCCTCCTCTTTGTCCTCCCCCCCTGCCTTACACCTCCACCGCCGACGACGACGACGATTGCAGACTCGTCCCCGTAGATACATCTGCATTCGGTGGATACGAACGATCGCTCAGATGCAGGTGCGTTTAATAAGCATTTCATGGACGGGCGAGCGTTTGCTTTTTCCTCAATGTATTTCTAGTTGATTGGCTTTCGTTGTTGTTGTAGTTGTTGTTGCTCTTCTTCTTTTTCCTTTTCTTGTTCTTCTTCTTCTTTTTTTTCTCTTGTTATTGTTATTATTGTTTTATTAAATATCATATTTTCCATTGATTAGCCGTTCAGCATGGATCTCTTTTTCGCATAAACCATCTTTCGTTCGTTGCGAACGTTAGCGATCGATTGAATGGCATATGATTGATATCTTGTTGTTGTTGTTGTAATTGCAATATTGCCACAATTTCATCCATCTTTATCTATATAAGTTTATCTATAAGTACACCCGTACCACAAAACAAAAACATAATTCTTATAATTTGCAAGTAACGAAGTCGCCAGAGTTCGAAGCTGAGTTTTGACATGATTTCTATAGTATGTAAATGTTGTTGTTGTTGTCGATTCAAGTACTCCATGCCAACTGCGCCGCAGGACATAATTACGTTGATACACGGCGAGAAAAACGTTGTTTGTTGATAACATGAATCTCAGTGAAAAACTTTTGATGAAAGAAAATGATGAAAATGTTAGAAAAAAACTATTACTTTGCCTCACAAAATTCGGCATCTTCAAAAAAATACAAATATTTTAAAAAATATTATAGTTTTTTTCTAAATAAAAAGTAAGTTCTTGAAATCAACCCACTGTTTGAGTTCTTGAACTGGACGCCTAAAAGCAAGCAACGTTTTTTCGACCATCGCTACTTGCCACACGCGTTTAGCTAAGACACAAACCGTGTTCAAACTCCTAGCATTGGCGATAGAATTGTAATAGATTCGACCGATTCGCGCCCGTGGAAACGAGAGTGAGACAGAGCGAGAGAGAGAGCGAAGCAATGGAAAAGCTATGGCACAGTGACGCAGCGCTAAATGACAACTAGTGTAAATATTTACAGTGGAGCAGCTTTTTATTACAGCCAATCGTCTGAAATGAGCACATAAACGGCTCCTTTCACGTTGTTAGCATTATTGTTGTTGTAGTTTCTGTTCTTGCTATTTTAGCAATTGTTGTTATCGCCGAGCAAATCGTAAACAAACGATGCCAACAGCAACAGTTGGCGATTTTTATGGAAAATCCATTTCAAACTGAATTGAATTCGCCCGCAATGAAAAAGCACGCCTACGAAATTTTACGAGAGATTAGAAAAAGGTTTTCGAAAAATAGATTTAGTACAAGCAATTCGATAAAAATATCGCCTCTGCACGAGCTGAAACAAAAACAATCCGAGTGAAACCGGTTCGCGGCGGTTTTGCGGGCCAAAGGTAGACGATTGGATGCGTTGAGACCGGTTCAAACCGCATTCGATTGCGATCGAAATCTTTGCGGCGTGAAAGAGAAGGAGAATGGACAATGATTAGATTAAAAATTTCTAAATTATTACTGCTGTTCCAAGTGATTTTATTGAAATAAAACAAAACATCAAAACAGAGAAGGAACAAACGTTGGAAAGAGAGAGAGAGATAGTGAGTCAGAAAAGAGAGGGGGCAAGAAGAGAAGCGACTGAAAATTGGAAGCGTTGCCGAGTGCAAAAATCGAGGCGTCTGCGGTTTTGGCCCTGCTAACATTGCGGCCGTGTTGGACGAGGGGAGGGGGGAAAGTGTTGAAAACGTTGGGAGGGGAAAAAAGTAAATTCAAGTCGAGTCAAATGAAAGTGCAAAAAGAATACACCAGAAACAAAGGAGAACAATTAAAAAAACAAAAAAACAACAATAATAATGACGACAACAACAACAATAATGGCGACAACAACAACAAGTATAATGACAACAACAGCGAAACTGCGAAAACAATAAAAACAAACCATGAATGAAATGGTTGACAACACGAAAGAACTACAAGCGAATGCAGCAGAAACAACAACAATTGCTGCAGTAACAACAATTGCAACAACAAAGTGAATAATAACAACAACAATAAGAAGCACAACAACAACATGAAATACAACAAACGCATTGTGTACAAAAAGTGAATACAGAAGAAGAAAAGGAATAAGAAATGAGTAGGTAAACTGACACATAAAGAGTGAAAGAGAGCAATGGAGAGTGAGCGAGATAGACTGAGGGAGGGAGGAGTGGAGTGGAGCGAAGAAGGGGGTCGTAGATCGAGTCAGAATTATGAATGAAATATTGTAAAACGAGCGCAATGCGAACGCAGCAGAGGCCGAAGAAGACGAAGAAAAGTGATCGATGTGGAAGAAAAACCTCGAAGCGACGGCGTCTCCAACAATAACAACAACAACAATTCTGATGATGATGATGGCAACAACAACAACAATTATGATGATGGCAACAACAACAACCAGTTAAGCCACTTCAGAAAATGAAGAGGATCGAAACGAGAGACAGAGAAAAATGAGGAGAAGAAGGCGAAAGAGAGAGTGGGGGGAAACTCAGAGATAGGAGGCGAAGAACAGGAGAAAGAAAGAGAAAGAGAGAGTGAAGGAGAATAAGATGGACAAAGAGGGAGATGGGGAAAAACATGAAGAAGAAGGACAATCGAGAGGAGGTGGAGTGGGCTGAGTGTGGTTGAGTGGTTGGTGGAGTTGAGGAGCGACCGAAGGAACCCCATCGTATCGAGGCAAATGCGAATGTATCCACACGCACACGAATATAAACATTTCAGAGGTGAAGATGCACGCAACAAAAACAACAAAAACAATATGGAGGAGCAACAAAAACTCCATCAACAGCAAGAGAAACAACAAATCATTATTCAAAAGAAATGAAGAACGAGACACGAGACTGAGGCGAACTAAGAAATGAAGAAGAGAAGAGAAGAAATGAGAATGGAAGAGGGAAAGAGGGAAAAGAATAGAGAAGAAGAAGGGACAGTGGAACCGGTAGAAGGACGAAAGAAAGAAAGCAATGAAATCACAGAGAAAGAGACGAAACCTCCGACGAACTCCGGCCGAAGCCCGCCTCAGTCAGGCGCCCACGGTCAAAACCGAAAACGAGCCGAACCCAGCAGACGAGGGACCGGCCTCATGGTGCCCGGTGGAGCCTCCACCTCACCTCACCTGTCCCCACCTTCAGAAAACCCCCCTCGGGAGCGACTGAGCGAAGAAGCCGGTTTCTGTGCATTCGACAGGCCGATGCATGCGGCGAATCCATCGAGGGCAGACGGCAGGAGTGGGAACCGAAAGCGAAAACGAACACAAGAGACGTTGACGGGGAACAACAACAAATGTAGCAACAACTTAAAACAGCCACCGGAGGATGGTGAGGTGAAGACGCGGTGGCGGAGGAGATGGAGAACGAACGAACGAATCGATGAATGAAGGAAGAAACGAGTATTTTTCCCTCGTTCGCTTCGACCGCTGTCCGCTTCGTGTTCGGTACCGAAAGCAACAAGAGTCACAGCAAAAACAACATCATGATGATGTTCATGATCGAGCAGCAGCAGCAGCAGCAAAAGCAAAAGCAACAGCGACCGTCGATGAATCCGAGCGAACGTCACTCGGACATTCGGCGCCCCCCTTCGGACCAACCGACGACCGTCCGATCGTCCGTCCGACGGTCCGTCGAGGCGAGAGAGCTTTCGGCATGAATGAAAACGAGTTGGGGAAAAACGTACGCCGGGGAGCACGCGAGCCTCGAACCATGAATGAATGAATGACTGGATGGATGGCTGAGTGAGCGAGCGAGCGAGTGATGAATGAATGGAAGAGGCAACAACAAAACACATCCACATCGGGCAAGAGAAGGAGCCCTATCGATGTGTGGTGTATGAGTGAGAGAGAGTGGTGAGTGTGTGTGTGTGTGAGTGAGCAATCTCACGAATCCAAAGCGATTCGAGTCGAGTGGGGAGAGAGAGAGCAACGCGCACCAACACATGTGCACGCCACGTAATCTCGATTAAAAATATACAAAATGGTAAAAGAAAACAACAACGAACGAACGAACGAACGACAAGAACGAGTCACAAGAGGAGAACCGAGAAAAACAGCAACAAGACGACGACGACGACAACGACAACGAGAGAGGGGAGAGAGAGAGGGATCATTTGAAAAGCGAGCAACAACATCAAAGACGAAATTAGACTAAAGTGAAATACATATCTTTGAGATACAAAGATGCGATAAGCCATTTTTTGTTTTCGCACTGCAGATAAATCGCCAAAAGTGAGCCACAGAGCGTGGCGATGGAGGCAGGGGGGTTAAAGGGGTGTCGGTGGAGCCAACAACGTTTGATGTTATAAATAAAATGTCGCGCGCTCGCTCGCTCGCTCCATTCATGAGTTATCCAACCCCCCAACCGACCCCCTCACTCTATCTATCTAACGCTCCCTCTCTCTCTTTCCGATCGCTCCCCTCGGGGGCCCTTTGATGGCCATCTCTCTCTCTCCTCCATCAACTCTCCCCAACTTTCTCTCTCGCTCTCACTTCGGTCGAATCCCGCTGTTGGAGCAAACGCGGGGGCCTGACATTGAAACGATCGAGCCGGGGATCAAATGTGAGTCAGTTCTGGGAACTCGACGATTAGACAAACAACGATACTCTGTTGCCTGCGGCGAATTCCACGGATGCGGCGTTCTTCTCCGAGCTCCCCGATCTTCTCGGGAATTCTCCTCATGCCAGCATTGTAGACCAATATTCTTGGCATCGGAAGATCCTCGGTAGCCTACCCCAAGTGAACTGTGAACACAATTCGAAAACATCTGCTCGATGCGTTTCGCTACCTATTTTCCATACTTGATTGAATGAACCTCGTGCATCGTTCCTAGAAACCCGTTCATCACCTCTCCACACAAGGTGCATTCGTCATTTCATCATTTACAACTCATTATTCATTATCATTGATTATTCACAATCGTTGATCATTCATACACATTCATAATAATAATTGTTCATTCATAATTCGTTCATTTCGGGTTCATCCCAGAAACTTCGGTTCCTCCATCGGTTCAGCCCCAATCATCCCAGACGTACATCGTGTGTACATCATTCATTAAATGATTGTTGTTCATTCCTAGAATTATTTATTCTTCATTTGAAAGCATTCTCAAGTAGACGAGGATATTGGCGGAATGTGAAGGAGTTCATTCTGATTCATTCTGGTGTTCGTCGTCGTTGGTTTTCATCGACGTCATCAATACATCAATCGATCATTCATTCAATCACTAACACTCGGCTGCACAGAAATGCAAATGTTTTTTGAATCTCGAGCCGTGCCGACCCATGAGTGATGATGTATCTATCTATCGGCGTGAGTGCAGGACGGGAACGGAACGTAGTGCGGGTGGAGGTGGGGTGAGGAGAGAGAGAGAGAGGACGGTGGTGGGCAGGAGGGAGGGGGAGGAGTAGGAAGAGGAGAGTCGCTTGCATGCAAATGCGGTTCTCGCGGCTTTGGCTCGCTGGCCGGAAATAAACGACGTGACTTTCGGACGAAATCCGAGGGTGGTTGTGTGCATCAATGAAGTGAAATTAAATATATGAAACGGAATCAAATGAATAATTAAAGGCAAAGAAACTGTGAAGAAGAGAAACGAAGAGGAGCAGAAGGTGAAGCAAAACAAAGAAGAGGAAAAGGTGAAGCAAAACAGAGAGGAGGTGAAGGCGAAGAGAAACAGAGAGGAGGTGAAGGCGAAGAACCAGAAGGAAAATGCGACGAAAATAGTTTTCACGAAACACCGAGAGGTGAAAGAATGAACTTGACTTCTCTCCCGCCTCCTGCATTTATTTTCCATATTCCTCAGCACACACACACAGGCACCCAGTTCTCCACACACACACACACACACACACACATACAAATTTGTCAGCTCGAGTGGCCGAGGGCGGGTCCGCGAAATGTTTTCATTCGATTCGATTCGAACGAACAAACTAGCGTTTATCTTATCAGCGAAATATTTCGCTCGCTCGCGCCTTATTATTTTCCATTATCATCGTCATTATCATGTGTACGTGTGTGCGTGCGAGTGATTCGCACACACACACACTCTCACGCTGAAATAATGTTTGCCCTCGAATTGTTTTCTTAGAATTTTCTTATCACATTTCTGCAACTTTGGCGAAAACAACAGAATAACAAAGACCACAAATATTAATAGGAATTTACAAAAAGCAGAAATTCCGCTTGAAAAGTGTGTTTATCAGCATTTTAAGTGGTTGAAATTCATTAATGCAATTAAATGTGTTTCCATTAGAAATTGTTAAAAGGAAAAACAAAACTCACCCAGCGAGGCCTCGTGGTCCGAGATGTCCGACAGGCTGCAGACGGGGGGCGGCAGGTCCTTGGAGCCATCGTCGGGCTCCTCCTTGATGAAGATGTTCTTTCCCTGCAGCGAGAAAGAAAAGAGAGAGATCAACAAAGGAAAGCCATAAGAAAACCCTTTGTGTGTGTGGCTTCAACAAAATCTAACCCAGTTCCATTGTGTTTCGTAAACAAATTGTTTTCCAAACAGAATCTCCGTGCGAACCACAGCCACGATAAGGAAGCCACCGTCGATCCCATGTCTATGGTAGGCCTATCTGTCTGTCCGTCCATCCCGCTGTCCGCGATCTGTTTCTCATCGTAATTGTCCATCGCCATACGGAGAACCGAACGCGAGTCGGCCCGAGTTGACTCCGATGACCGAGTCCTAAATTCAATTGGACACTTGATACAGAAACGAACCAAATGTGTGCCGTTGTCGGCCTTTGTCCCCGCCTCGTCGTGCGCAACTTTTGCTCGAGATAGCGAAGGGATGGCGGTGACGACGACGACGACAACGGTGATAACCAGTGGGTCAACGGTTAAACGAATCATACACAAATACATCAGAATCCGGGGAGCAATTTAATAAATTGTTTGCCGCACAAACAAATTGAATTGAATCGAGTCGAGTCGAGTTGGGTCGACAGCGATGGTGCCGAGAGCAGGGCGACTGCATCATAGAAGCAACAAACGAACGGACAGACAGACAGGCGATAGACAGACGACATGTTCGGGTCCCGTTTGTGTGATGAAGGCGGGTTGGTTCATCGGTCTCCTCCTCGGCAGCAGGTGGCTCGGAAGTACATGCGTGTAGCTGAGGGTACGGCCTCATCTGCTGCACGATCAGCTCGATCAATTTATGTACATTGCACATACATACACAAGTCGAGACGAACGATGTATCTATCCGCCATCGGAGCATCGTCCGCCCGTCGTCAGCCAAATGCTTTCGAACGGAAACTCGATCCTTTCACTTCGCATCCTCCTCCTCCTCCCCCTCTGCTCATGCGAATTGGTTTCGCTGCCGTCTCGCCGATCGTCCCATCGTCCATCCACTCGAATATCCGATTTCATGTAGTTTTCGTAAAAAAAACCCGGTTCAGTGTCCTGGGCCAAACCGACCGCCCGCCCTCGAAGTTACGCCGACTGGAGCTGATCAGGATCACTTGCGATGGATCCATCCATCGATCGGTCGGTCGATCGACGAGTGAAGGTCTACGTTCCTTTTTTTCGGGCCAGTCTCGGAGGAGAAAAAAACGTCGACATCTACCGGATGAAATGCGTGGTCAGGCGATGGCACGAATGGCTCGGATGTCACATGTCGTTGATCTGCTCGATGCAGGGCGATCGTCTGGACAAAGAGACAGGACAGACAGAGGGATAGCCAACCATAGACACGTTGGGTCGGGTGGACGATGTGGCCGAGTGGGAGTCGGTGTCGTGTGAACCATAACGAGGGCGAGGAGTGGGGGCTCGTTCGATACATGAGAGGTGTCAACAATACACCAAAGGCTGGACATGGACATGTCTATTTGCGGAGATCGATTGTCCGCATCCCGGGCCGCGCATAGCAATGCGGCGACTCCTCCTCGCAATCCTAATTGTCGGCGATCGCCTGCTCGGAATACACAATTACAAACGCGATCTCGACGATGATGATGATGAGGATGATTCGTGCCGTACAGGGTGCGTACAACGAGGCGACAGGGTAGAGACGACGAAGGATGGAAGTCGAGGTTCCTTAGGTCGAGGTTTCTCAGGTCGAAGTTCCTCAGATCGAGGTTTATCAGGTCGAGGTTCCTCAAGTCGAGGATCCTCAGTGAAGAATCGAGAGGCGAGAGTGAAGGAAGGAACAACGACTTCGAGTCGAGGACGGGATGATGTCTCCTGCGACACCCTGTATGGCCAATGGCCATGCCAAGAACAGCCAGCCGGCCCTCTCCTCTCCCCGCCCCACCCCTCCTCTTCTATTAATAACGATGCATACAAATGCTGCCAACATGACGACGACTTGCATACAAATTAAACGCATCCCCAACGATGGTCAATCGCGCCATTTTCATATGTCTTTCTATGTGGGAGTAATGTTATTGTTGTAGATATAATTGTTGTTGTTGTCATCGTTATTGTTATTGTCATTGTTGTTGTTGTTATTATTTTGTTGTTCTTGTCATTGTTTTTGTTGTTGTTCTTTGTCATTATTGTACTATTGAGAAAATAAAACTTACCTGTATTAAATTTGGCAGAAATGTCACTTTTCGATTCTTTTTCAGTCGCATGCTGCTGTTACTGCAACCGCTGCTTGTATTGTTGTTGATACTGTTGTTGTTGTTGTTGGCGCTGTAATTGCCGTGGCTGTTGTTGTTGTTGTTAAGATTGCTGCTGCTGCTGCTGCTGCTACCACCGCCCAGAATAGACGAACTCGGGGAGGAGGCGAACGCGTTGTTCTTCAGCAGGAGACTCGAGTTGAAGGTGAAGATCTGGGCGCTCTGCTTCTCGTAGAAGGACGCGGCCGCCGCTGGCGTGTTCGTCGATAGCATAAATTTCGTCGTTGGCAACTCCGTTTTACAAATGGCCAGTTCCATATTGCGAAGGCATCTGCGCACAGCGAGAGAAGGAGACCGAAAACGAAAGAAAGAGGGGGAGAGATTAAAATAAATAAATCATTAATTATCACCGTGATTTATGTCGGATTCAAGCCCCAACCGAACCGACGATCGTTTGCCATTCGCACCCTGGGTGCTCAATTTTCACCTCGTTGAGTTTGTTGATTGTTTGCCTGTTTTATTATTTATTTGTCTTGGGAATTATGACAATTCGAACACGGTCTGCTCGATTGTCTCCCCCGAGCCAACCCCCTCCATCTCCTCGACCCCGCAGCGCCGACTGTCGGAAGTGCGGACGGCTTTTGTGAGATCATGTTTGACACTTCGTCGATTGTCTGTCTGTTGATCGTTCTTCTGGCGTTCCTTTGAAACAAGCCGAGCGGCGTCTCCCAAACCCGGCCGCCTCTCTCTCTCTCTCTCGACCGCAAGCGGCACCTCTTTCGAGCCATAATTAGTACGAACAAATATTGACCCAAGCCCATGCGTCACGCAGACGCCGCTACGACGTCGCCGTCGTCGACCGTGATCGCGGCTGTGGCTGCGTGTCCGGAGATGCACCGTGGGACGGTGCGAGCCTTTGAAGGGACCGCAACAAAGACGCCGCCCTCAGCGACTCCACTCGTCCACTCGCGGGTCACCCGAAAATCCAGCACGAAATCTCGCGAGAAAGTCTCGGACAGACGATGTTTAGAAGGGACAAGGACAGAGGCAGAGGCAGGGACAGAGACAGAGGATAGGGATAGAAGCAGACTCTGGGACAGAGGTTAGAGAAGAAGACAGCTGATGTCGCCGCCAGAGAAAGGCGAAAAATTCCACAGCGCAATAATAGGGTTAGGATGTGTTAGGGGTGTTCGGGAGACTCTCAAACACCGCTACCTCTCTCTATCTGCACTGTTTATCGTGCGAAACCGATAAGGTTACGAAGAAAAGCACAGCGATAAGATAAGATGGTCGTGTGCGCAGCAAACACAGACACACACAAACACATATCCAAGCCAGATTCTGGAAAATGCGGGTGTCTGGAGTGCATGGAGATGATTCGTTCGCAAAAAGACGATGATCGAGCCAAGGCTATCGAAGAGGGAGGCCAAAATGCTGCCCACCCAAGGTCTTTCTCTCACTGCCAACGGACAGAGGGACAGACGGGCGGACCATGGGACAGATGGACGGACAGACCAAGGGACAGATGGACGGATGAGTGGTCGATCCAAAGTGAGCGCTTGCGAAACAACGGGCGATTAAGTGAATCCACTGCTTTTAATTCGGACCTCATTACTCGCAACTGTACGATCGCCAGATCCCGAACCACCCGACGACATCAATTCTGTCTCTCTCTCTCCCTCTGTCCGACTGTCTGTCCGCGGCCCTCATCTGTTAAGCTGAGGATCGGATGGGATCGGTTTGTGTCGTTCTGTCATCTGCGGTGGATCTGTCATTCGCTTCGTCTTCGGGGGATCGCGCATTTGGCGAATGGGCGAACAAAACAAAAACCACTTCGCCACCGACTTTGTACGTAAGTCGATCGTATGAACAGATGAATCTACGTATGTTTGTATGGGTGGCAGTTATCTGAGCGAGGAGGAGGACTGGGTCCAGCCGGCCTGGCTGCCTTCCACACGATCGCTTGCCCTCTCGCTCACTCGTACGATCGCTCCGATCGCCTGTGTGTCGTACCGCGTAGCAGTTTATCGCCGGAAGTTGACTGGACTACTTGGATAAACAAGCATTATAATAACTGGAGTGAGGACTTTTCAACACAATCACATGTACAATTTTCACACACAAGCGTATGCAAATATGAGTATATTCATCATTCTGATACAATTGTGGTCGCTCGCAATGGAATCAAAATATTACGAATTTCTCGGACATACAGATATCTATACTATGTATGTTCATTCGATGATAAAAGCAATCTTGCTGTGGGATTGGAAATTGAACTGAGATTTATGAATGAAGTGTGTGTGTGTATGTGTGATAATGAGTGGCCCGATAGTGGACGTGACGCATTTTATAAAACCCCGATATCAGCCGTCAAGCTGATATATAACTGCAACTATAAATATTTATTTTCGAAGTGATTTTTCCATATGTAGATAAATTAACAATCAAGAAACTATGGGTGGGTCTTGATCGAAACCTCAGACCCAATATATGAGTACAAATAATCCCATTTTCCCTGTATGGAAGTAAGAATTGAAGATCTATTATTTTGAAGCGAAACTCGTTGCACAAATCTCGAATACTCTTTGAAATAGTAGTGAAGGGAACCCCAGGTAAATTTCGAAAGGACCTTCAGGAGCTTTAGGACCACGATCACAAGAAGTGATGGACTTTATACCATTCTTATCTCCCTTTAAAAGCCTTCGACCATATTTGAATCGGGTTCGGCATGGATTTCAAGTGGCGAATTTCCATAAACTCCTCAATTTTGTGCTTTCTCGGTATAATTTGTGATACATATGTACATATATGTGTGAGATTTTCTGGTATATAATATATGTGTGTATGTGTGGACGTCTTCATATATTATATCCATCGGTGTATAAAGAAAGTCGACCGCTAATCTATCTGGGCAAATATGCAAATATATGTGGAGCAATGAAACCACTAAACGAGAGTTCGCGACGTCATGGGGAGCTGTTGGGGCGATTGGGGATGGATCGGCGATCGCTGGATGGAGCTACCGGTCTACAAGTAACAACAAGTAACGATATAGTAACGTTGTACGTAACACATAACGTTACGTGGTTAAATGTGTGTGTTTATAAATAATTTATATGATTTATTTGAGAGTTCATTTGTCGCGACAAACTTCATTCATTTATTTATTTCGTGTTACTATTTTTTTTGTTACATGTTGTTGTGGCCAATACAAAGACACACACGAAATATGTGCATAAATAAAATTTGCATTTCATTTCTTGGACATTTTGTACTCAAATCGTCCTCCCTCATCGTCGGTGAGATTTCGTATCGAACGCAGATATTCATTTAAATATATGTATGGATGTATGTCTGGTGAATACACACATAGTATAGTGTGTAATATGAATACAGAGGGGGGAAGGAGGGGGCGTGTGATGAGTGGGTAGTGAACGTTTTTCGGCTTTGCGTGATTTGGCAAGAGACTGTCAAATCTAAGTTTGCCCGTGTGCAGATCTAAATGCTGAGTGCAATGTATCAAAATATCACAATCTCCACACACACACACACACCTATCTATCTATCTGGCAGTAGATATGTATGTTTGTACAGATGTCTGTACCATGCAAGAGCCCATTGCTAGTATCCGTTGCATGGGCGGTTTTCGCTCAATTGTGGGTTGCCAGTGCATGCAGCATAACTTGTCGTCGCCGAGTCTTGTCGGTGGTGCTTTTGTTGTTATTAATGTTGTTTTTCTTGTTGTTGTTGTTGGTCTTGCTGTTGTTGTTGTCATTGCTGCCTGTTGTTTTTGGAAACACTTTAACCCTCGTCGTGATCTGTGGTGAGTAACGACCACACTCGATTCCCCACACTTGCCCACTGCACTGCGGCTCCTTCGCCATCGCTCCTCCGTGGGTGTGATAGTGCAAGAGTGTGTGTGTGTCCGTGTGAGAGTGTCGATCGATGGCTCGCAAAACGGGTCACATCGGGCCCTCCATTCGAACGAGCACAAGTGACTCGGACCTAGGGGCCCTCCTCTCTCGCACCCACGGTTTCACAGGAACAACAGAAGTCCCAGAAGAAGAGGGAGACAGACAGACAGAGAGACAGATAGAAAGACAGACAGACAGACAACCTGCTAAATTATGTGATCGTGTCAAACGGCAGAAGCAGGAAAAAAACAAGAGAACAATAAAAAAAAGAAAAGACCTCGCACAACAAACACGAAACAGGCTATTGAATTATTCTACCGTTACGAGCCGAATCAACCCCTATTGGACTGCGTGTACTCCAGAGATACCGACCTGAACTCAATCAGTTTCGGTGGCTGGGTCTCCTCGGCACCCCTCCCCTCCCCTCCCTCCGAGGGCTCCGAGGGTACACAAGTGTTTCTGCTGAGAAATGATCATGTGTCTCCGTCTCCCTCGTCGCCGTCTCTGCCCCTGGTTCTATGTGTTTGTTTGCACTGCATGTCTTTTGGCGAGATAAGATTTTGGGTTCGGTTCGGTTCGGTTTGGTTCGGTTGTCGGTGCTGGTATCAATATCTCAGGGCCGATTCCAGTTGGGATGACAAAAGTGAAATGCCAGAGAAATACTAAGAGAACAACAATAACGAGAGCATCAAAAATATACCAAGGAGAAAAAGTACATCGAATTCTCGATAACTGCAAATGTTCGAATCTCATTTTATGATTAGAATTTCTCTCTCTCTCTTTCCGTGCCAATGGAAATTTACCCATGTTTTGAGAAATATTCAATATTTCAACGAATCGGCGAACCTGTGCCCTTGTCGTGTCTGCCCTCTGTCCTGTGGTTATATTTACGATGGACGATGTTCTTTGTCGCCCGGCGCCTATCGAAGGGTTCCATACGATCGATCGATGGATCGTTTGTTTGCTCAGATTAAGGAGTCGAACTCTGTCTGTCGAACTCTGAACTCTGTCTGTCGTCCATCAAATGTCTCAGGGAGAAGGACGACTGGACCCCTGTCTCCTCCAAGAAAACTGACAGCGATAGACATAATATTTTCCTCGTCAGAAATAAACACATGGTAGGTAACAATAACAGAAATCACACAAGGTCACAGCTCAACATGTCTGTATGTAGACGGCCGAGTATAGATATGCCATAAAAAGATCTGCGCATTCGGAAACCACCAAGAATCCACCGGATACAAGATCAGGCTCCTGGTTCTATGGAAAACCTTGACCTAACTATAAAGGTATTTTCCCACCAGATCGGTCGGCGATTTCGAGGAGAACACTGTGAGAGGGGGAGGATTTATGTCATCGTCGCTCACACAGCGAAATGTCATCAATGAACCGAGCTCGACTTGACTTGTCTTGAGCCCTGGTCAATGGAGGAAGTGGTCCATTAGCGTCAGAGCCACGATCGCCAGAGTCGTAAAACAAGGGCAATTAAATGCGGAGGGCAGGAAAGTAGCCCAATGGACGAGTAGAATCTTTTAATTCCAAATTAATTACGGCCTCGAATTAGCTGACGCTTATCACGATCACGATGATGGGAATGATGATGACGATAATGGGGGCTTATTTGAATAGTAGCCGGGAACCAAATCCCTATCTTCGAACTGAATCGCGGCCCGAATCTCGAGGAAGATATCCAAGGCACACGGAGCCCGAAGGTTTGAGACCGGGAAGATGGGGAGCCCTGCCGTCCCCGGAGGAGGAGTGCGAGCAGTTGGTTACTGTGTCTCGGCGAGATGTTTATGTGCGTTTGTCTCTCTGTCTGTCTGTCTCTCGGTCGGTCGCTGCACATGTGTTTGTTGATCGGGTGCTTAAGACAAAGGGCCCGGTTCAGGAGATGGGATCGCATGGACGCACACTTGCACAGATTTGTTGCCAACAACACCACCAACACGATCATAGCGATGAAGTTGAGAGGAAGAAGAAGAAAAAGACGAAGGAGAAAATGAGAAAGAGAGAAGGAGACGAAGACGAAGACGAAGAGAAAGAAGAACAATAGTTAGGAGATCTTGCGATATAGATTTAAAATATCAGTTCTTCTTGTTGTTGTTATTGTTATCGTTGTGGCTATTGTTGTTGTTGTCATTATCATCGTTGTTGGTTCTCATTTTGTAGACACGAAAAACAACAGATGCTGCTGCTGCTGTTTGGACAGCTCGATGGATATACATACATATGACTGAATGATGGTGTTTCTCTTATGGTAGTTGTTGTTGCTGTTGTTGCTGCACACGCACACACACACAGACAGAGGCCAGCAAGATTTTTCCCAAAAAATTTATCAGTAAAACAAGAACATCCACAACAAGGCAAGAAAAGATCCTCGAACATATGCGAAACTCAGTCGGAGGACACGGAAAAAGAAAAAAACAAAATACGATGCAGTTCCATCGAACCGCGATCGATGGCATGATCATCGTGGACACTGGAGAATTATGATGGGAAATCGAGCAGAGTCTCCAAATTGAAGAAGTTAACGAGTTTTCACGGAATCGAAAACCAGATGATTTGATCCACGAAGCGATCCGGAGACGATTCTGCGGATCTGGTCGACTGTGATCGGCCGCGATCGTTTCGACGTACCTGCGACTCCTGTCACGTTGTGTGTGGGGACGAGAGACTCGTCGCCGTTGTTGTTCTTGTTGTTGCTGCTGCTGTTGTTGTGTATGGGTCGTTGTAACCCAAGACGACGACGACAGTAGGTAGCGCCGACGACGACGACGAAGATCGGCAAAAATCCAATGAGTCGTTTCTGTGTTGTAGGGATTTTCTCTCAGAAATCCAGAATTTCTGTTGTAATTCTTAAATTTTCACGTTTTTCAGAAGATCTTGTAATTTGAGAGAAATTGCACTATGTATTCTTGAAGTAAAATTAAGGCACTCTTTCTTTCTGGCTGTTGTAGGAAGCTTGGAGCATCCGTTTGAATCACATTTGAAAATATCACGATCACTTTTTGAGAATATGTATGAACTGGTTATGAAATTGTTGTCCTCCTAAACAATGTAAATTTTATGGAAATTCTATGTTTTTTAGTTATCGTCACGAGTGAATTCGATGTAGTCGTCGTCGTTGTTTTATTATTTTTTGTTTTTATTAGTATCGTTGTTGTTGTTGTTTTTGTTATTGCTATTGGTGTTGCTGTTGTTCCGAATTGTTTATATGTACCATGAACCGCGCACTATTTGCTCACGAGCTGTCAGTGTCAACTGATTTCGCTCCGCGTCTGCCTCGCAGTGGATCCCGGCTGCGGTCGCTCCCGCGGCTCCAGAGCGGAGAAGCAGCAAGACCAAGAACAACGATCGCTGCTGCGACCACGACGAGAGCGAGCAGAGAAGAGCGCCGGAGCAACTTGAAAGGGTTTCGCTTTTCTGCTGATAACACGGAAAAGTGAGAGTCGAACGGGAGCGATTTTCTTATCTATTCGCGCGACACACACACTCACACACGTACGCGGAACGACAGACACACGCACAGTCTCGGACTCGACCCCCCACTCGGCAGTGGAGAATATTTGATAATTAATTGGCTTCTATTGTTTTCGCAATCGACTCACAATCGACGACCACAAAAGGACTCGACTTTCGCACGACTGCCCCTCGGGGACAGACAGAGAGAAGGAGAGAGAGAGGAGGAGTATTTCTCAACCGTAGCGATGACAATTGGCAACGCGCGCAATGATGGCTTTATTGGACGTCGCCGATCATTCGAATCACTCGCCGAGCTTCCGATTTCCGTCGATCACTGCACTCACTGATCACTCACTGTCCCTGTTCTACGCGCGTCCGACCGGGCGATCTCTTCCCTCACAAATATCGACACTTCGCAGCGACGACCGAGCGACATGCGAGCGAGCGAGGACGGCGATGGTTCCACTCAAAATCTGAGCACACGAAATTCGTGCACGAAACACCAACAACAACGACGATCTCGAATATTGTATCGAAATGTGCACAACACATGTGTTCCCACACACTCGCACACAGTCGTCCGCGGACGACGGGGCGCAGTTGTGTACGTAAATCTTTTTATAGACGACAACACGCGAAGCAAGAACAAAAAGCAACGAAAACACCAACAAGAACCATAGCGAAAGAACAGAACGAAGCATGAGGTGGACGAAGGGGAGGAGGAGGAGGAGAGAGCGCTCACTCGGTCGAGTCATTTAGGTAGTAGGTGAGCGATCGAACGAGCGTACAGTAGGGACGGCGAGATCACTTGCTGTCGTTCGTTCTTCTCTCTTTGTCCCTTCAAACTCTGATCTGGCAACGCTGCGCGCTCACTCAGTGAGTGACTAGGCGTTTGTGCGAGTGTGTGCGTGAGAGAAGTCTCCTACAATCAGCAGGTTCGCAAGCGAGACACAGCCGACCAAGTGCATCGAGTGGAGGGAGCGAGAGGGCAACATGTAATTATGAGACGAAGACCAAAAATGCAATGTTCTCAAAACGCACAGCGCACATACGAAATGCATATGTATTGAGCATAAATGAGTAGATTTGCATGTACCTGCAGTGCAACGAGTGTGGGCGTGTGAGTGCGTGTACGTGTGGCGGCGTCCCTTGCACATGTGTTTTTTTTTACTACGACTGCTCTCGGATTTTTATGAATGAATTTTTTTTTTTTTTCTGTTGGCCGATCTTTGTTGTTGGCCTCCAGTGGTGCCACATTTGGGGAGGGGGTGTGCGGGGATGTAATAACAGAATAACAGGGTCGGTCAAATTCGCCATATCCAGGGTTGCTACACGAAGTCGGGACCCGAAATTTTCGCCGCGAAAATTTTGTTTGCAAAATATAACAAAAACTTTTACCTGCTCGGAGCTGGAAAATTGGACGAAAGTTTGGAAGTTTTTGACGAACGTACTGGAATTGAACGAAACCAATTTCACTACTGGCAGCACTTTAAATTCCAATTCCAAAACCCAATTCGTGGTTTGTGTCTTTGTGTCAAAACGAGTCTCGAAGTCTGCGTTCCAAAAGTTATTATTTACGTGACCAACTTTTCCGAACGCATCAATGCCAACGAACCTCGTCCAACTACAAACGCTTCTAGAACTGACAGTTGACAGTTGCCGAGGTTCATCCAGACCGAGTTTTTTCATTCCGTTGGTATATTTCGAGAGTGGTTTACTACAAATCTTCAAATTAAAGGTAATTCCATCGTGTGCAGTAATTAAACGCAACTTTCTTGAAGAATATCGAAGACCAAATAATGAGTGACAAGCGAATGCAAATAGAATAAATCGCAACGTTCTTTGGATCGAGCTCCATTCAATATTACATAACCTTTTTAAGGTTACCTCCGAGGAAAACTCATACTTGGCATCAGAATCGTTTCCAATTGGATAATTTTGATTGCTCTTGTCTCTTTCAGATGTTGTCCCAGTCGATTTTGTCCGGCGTCCGCGTTCTGCGCCATGAAGCTCGCCGCAGCATCGGCATCGTCGCCCCTGCCCTGAACAAGGTGTCCGACCCCATCCAACAGTTGTTCTTGGACAAAGTGCGCGAATACAAGCAGAAGAGCGCGTAAGTTCACACTCAAATAGGTCAATATGGATGACTTCTAACAGAAACGATTCCTTTACAGTGGTGGTAAACTAGTCGATTCGAACCCAGAAATCGAACGCGAAATCAAGAACGAGTTGGAGCGTGTGGCGAAGCAATTCGGTGGCGACGGCAACGTTGACATGACCAAATTCCCCGAATTCAAGTTCCCCGAAGTGAAAGTCGACCCCATCACTCAGACCAACTAGATTATTGTTTAATTATTGTAATAACATTTAATTCCTTCGGTGGTGTCGATTTGAAAATGTAAGTCGTCATTGGAAGAATCCTGCTGAGCCGCCAGTTGTTTTCGAATGTGTTTGCCATGCACGCCAAGAGCTGTGCAAATGCGTCGTTTAGCTGAAACCTTGAAATTTCGGGAAAAACAAATATAAAACATCTTTTAAAACAAACTCTCACATAACTATTTATTTACATTTTTACATTGTCGGACACGGTGTAACTATTTCGTGCGCAAGACCTGCTGCACTGTTTCATAGAGCAGTTGCATTCGATGATAATCGGCCACTTTGAGGAATGTTCGCAGCAGACTGTCGATATCCCGTTCACTGATCAGTGGTGCGAAATCTCCAGCGCATGTGCAGAACTCTGCCAGGTTTTCTCGTTTGATCTCATTGCAGCGCATGCAACGCAAATCTTGCAGCACGTAGGACATCATCTTTCGCTGCACGACGTCGATAATTCGCATCTCAATCTCCTCGTTGTCATAGGCAACAAAGCACTGGGCGCAGAGCCAGACGGGACTGTAAATGAAAATAAATTGAATATTTGCATAAATCCCTCTCACAAATTACATACATTCCATCCTTCATGGCCCGGTGTTTGTCTTTGCATAGATCCAAGTCTCGACAGTGATTGCAGGCCTTGCAAATTACTTCGGCGATAGTGTAGCTGTCGCAGGGGTCCTTCCATTCGGCCAAATCCGAGAACTCGCCAACACCTACGAGGCGCAACATGTTCCGCCGCAACTCATTGATGTCCTCCGCCAGTCCCTTGTCCACACTCAGCACCTTTATCAAAGTGCGTATCAGCTCAAGGCCGGGACTGCGCTTTCCCTTGCCATAGTTCTTATGGAGCTTTATGACAAAATCGAAGGCATGATGGGAAATGTCCCTTATGGCCTGCTGCACAGTCTTTCGCTCGGCCAGCGACTGCATGAACAGTGTCAGCAACGCTTCGAATTTCTCTCTGCACTCGTTCTCCTCCGGCAAGTGTTCTCCAATTGTCCAATTGAGTTCCAAGGAAATCTGTTCCTCGTCTGCATCGGCTTTTTCGTCTTCATCTTCATCGCGTGGAACTTCCTCAACATCATCCTCGCCCTCTTCGTCGACATCTACGGTTTCGGTGTTTTTCTCTGTGTGCTGAGCAGCCGATGTGATGTTCCCGAATGTGGTATCCTCCATGCCTTTGGGCAGCTGGCCCTTGATGCCCGAGTAGTTGGCGTTGTCCAACCAGAGCATAAAGTCCCAGCATTGCTCGTAGGACAGCTGAATAGAGTGGAACAGTTCCTTGTTGCGCAGACTCTGTACCACATAATCCACATAACCCAAAGCGTCGGCCACTGACTTCTTGCCCGAACTCAGTATGATGCGGTTGAAATCGGCATGGATGATGGTGGCACCCAAGCGCTTGAACTCGGCCACGATGCGCAGGAACATTTTCCTCATGAGATTGTTCAGAGATCGCCGCAGAGCCGGGTCGTAGAGCAGCGCCGTGCTGGAGCGCACCCACCGATAGAAGTGGACGATTTGGAAATCAGAGAATATATTCTGATTGATGGACACCTCGCGCAGCCAGCCGTTCACCATCGAACGCATCACTCGGAATGCCGCCGAGCAGAGTGCGGTTTCATCGTAGCTGGGCAACGTGGCCGCCGGCACTGTGCCGATCATTTCCTCCAACGACGCTTGTGGGATGACGTCGAAAGTGATGGCCGAGGAGGCACCTTCGATCTCCTGAATTTTGGTCGACTGCAAGAGAGCACTCACAGCCAAGCTGTCGAGTGCCAGCTCAACGCACACATCGGGATAGAAACCGGGTCGATTCTGGACCACGGTAATGCTGTCCTCAAACTCGGCCAAAAGGCGACTGTCGTCCGCCTCGCGACCTCCCAAATCTGGCCGCGTAGTCGACGACCACCACAGCACAAAGTTGTTCTTCTGCAGCATGCGAGCGAAGAACAAATCGGCGCCGAACAGGACGGTGTCCGCCGGCATGTTGCCGATGGGCACATGGAAGTAGCGGCACTGGTCCAGCATCAAGTCGACGACGTTGTTCAAATTGAGGAAGTGGCGGACCAGGGCACGCGCTCCCTGCCGTTGCCAGTCCAGGCCGGAGAGAAGCGACGCGTCGTCGGAAATGTGAATCTGTGCCTGCGGGAAGTCGAGCAGGATCGGAATGGCAGCGCTCAGTTTCTTCGCCTCGACGGCCATCTGCATGCACAGCATGGTGGGGCCCCGCTTCTCCTCCCTGTACGTGGTCAGCGCCCGTTGAATGTGGCGGTAGACCTGCTTGATGTCGACCTCGATCATTATTTCGAATGATATGTCTTCCGGGGGGATCTTTTCCGAGTCAGCCGCCGATTGTAGGTTCTTAAGCAAGGCCAACCTCTCGGCCGTGTAGAGATTCTTCATGTTCGGCATTTGATTGGTGCGCACTGTGTCCAGTGCAATGATCAGAGCCTTCTTGCTGGGAATCAGGAACAGACCCCAGAGCTCCTTCTTTGCCGTAGGTATGTTGTGTTGATAGAGATACAGTTTTCGGAGTTTTATGTTCGATCCCTGTAGGTATTTAATGTGCGACTGGGACCTGGTTTCCAGCTGCTCAATGGAGAAGCTGTCGATGTCCTTGGTGGCCAAGGCCGCCAGTCGTCTGGCCTCTTCCTTCTGCACCGCACACATACAGCCCATATCCATGAGAGCTCGAAACTCGAGGGTCATCTGGGTCTCATAGATGCCCTCAATGTCCGGCGTGGCCAGATCGGCCAGCATTCCGAGACGATTCTCCTTGAACACCTTCTCCGGCACACTGTAGCGATAGAGATTGTACACAGGACGGGAACGCGGCAGCACCCGGTGCACCTTCTTCCACATCTGGCCCTCCTCTGGCGGCGCCAGACTTCGCTGGTTCACGTAGAAGATGCGCGGCACATGCATCTTGATCCGATGCAGCTCCTCGCCGATTATAGCCCAAACGGTGAAGTGGCCCATGTCGTCGACGGGTACGATTTGAATGATCTGCCACACTTGGTCTATCAGAGATCGTTTGGCCCGACGAAGAAATCCTCCAAGGGTCGCCGTCGAATGGACGCCTCGGTCATTCGACTGATCGGCTTGTGGAGCGTTTTGGTCGTTTCGTGGCCGCTTGTGCGCCTGTTTATAACGCTTGCGTCTTTCCAGTTGCCAAGCCCACTTCTTTTTCTGGAAACGGACCCACTCAACGATCTCCTCGCGAGTGGTTCCGATGGCCGGAGGAGCACCGAGCGCCTGACGCCAAGTTGTGGCTTCGGGAGTTGAATTTTCGGCGTTTTCCTCTGAGTCGGAGTTGACACGCTTGCGTTTCGTCACTGTTGGGCGCCCAGAGGTTCCAGTCGATTCAGAGCCCACAACGTCTTCCATATCAGCTACACCTGGTTCTTCGGCTTCTGTGGAGAATGTGGATACGGGTTTCGGTCTGGCCGAGAACATTTCGCTGATCCGTCGTTGTTTCAAGACATCGTTTTTCTCCACAATCTTCTTGTGCAACCAGTCGGGATGCCGCACCCTGGGCACCGGGTTGGAAAGTCCCTGCAGAGCCGCCGGAATCGTGATGATCTTCTGAATGGTGCCGCCCAAACGTTCAATGTAATAGTTCCAGTCGAGCACGTCGCGAATATCGGAGTCGCCCATTGTGTTGTCCTTCAGCCAGCGACGCAAGTAGTGCCGCCTAACACTTGGCTCCGACTGGAAGATGGCCAGTGGAATGGCGCGTTCGGTGACGGGAGCGCCCTCTGGCTTCTTGGAGATGATGTACTTGCAGGCCAGACCCGCGTCCTTCACCATCTGCTCGCCCAGGAATTCGGCCAAACGCTTGGCCGTTGAAATCGAGGTACTTTTCTGTGCGCCATACTCTTCCAGTTTCTTCGACATCGACTTGTTCTCGGCAATCAGCTCGAACAACTCCGAGTCGGGTAAGTTTGAGCCGCGACTGTACAGCACGTCCAGCCAGTAGTCGGCCACTTTGGCGACTGAGGCGTAGCATTCCTCCAACGTGTTGCCCGCCAGAAAAGACTCGAACACCGAACTCTGAAAGTTCTTGATCAACTGCAGTTCGCCGCGTCGTTTCACTTCGAAGCCCTTCAACTCGGCGAGCGAACCATCGAAGTTGAAGACAGCATAGCGCTTCTTCAACTTCTTTCCCTCCTCCTTGGCTGCAGGCAGGACCATGGCCAGATATGGACCGTCCACCTCAAAGAAAATCGAATTCTCCTCACGCACCATGTACTCCGGTGGTTCGCCACAGCCTCCTGCTTTGAGCAACTCGTGATACTGATCGTTGGTGAAGTGGTCTTTGACCATGGTGTTTAATACGGCATTCGGATAGGATATATTAATCTTTTTCTTCTTCTCGTGCGTTGTGTGAATCGTGAATTCTTGGGGAAAAGACCCGGGGAGAATGCACCAAATACCATCGGTGTCCAGTTCGAGGGGGCGTCCAACGCGTTCGATGATTTCTCTGGCTTTCGTGATGATGTTCGAACCTGTGAGACACACAATTCCAGCCATGGGCATCGAATGCCATCGAGCTCCTCTACGCATCACATAACCGTAGAAGGAGTTGAGGATACACTTGTGGGCCAATTGCAGTGAATCGTAGAGGACTTCTCGACCCTTGGCAGCCTTTATTTCGGAGGCATCGCCGGAGGCTACAGCAGCACTGACCGCAGCCTTGGCGACCTTGGTGAGGCCTTTGTATTCGTATCGTCTGTCGCGGAAAGCTCGAACCGTGTCCACATAGAAACTGTTCTCCTTCTGGCAAATCGTCGAGTTCCGTGTCTCCAACTTCGTGATCTTTGTCTTCTTATAGGCCTTGCGACAGTAGTCTGAAAGACGCTTCTTCTCGTACGCAGCTTGGTCTTCTTTCGATAGCTCGTGGAAAGCCCGTTGAGGACCTCCTGGAAAGAGTGGGGGGAACTTTTCCGTTTCCAATTGCTGCTGTATGCGTTGGAATTCATTGCGCGAAGCCGGCAACATTTCTCCGCGCCACAGCCAGTCCATGGAGCGTTTGCATTTGACATCAGGTTTATTGAAATCGCAGGCGGCACAGTCGGTTTCGCTCACCATGGCCGAAGGCTGCAGACGATTGGTTAGAATAATATTTGGGTACATAGCACCAACATCCAAATGGTAGATGACCGGTTGTTCCAGCCGATTTGGAATATCGTGTAGGCCTAGATTCAATATTAAGATCAGTTGATTAATAATAGAATGAAGAGAAGAATTTAAAGTTATCACCTTGTAAAGCTTGTTGGATCTCCTTATGTGTTTCGGTCAAGTTTGTAACCTTTTCCAAAGGCACTCCTTCCTCCACCTCGATAGCATGTTTCAACACTTTATCCACATTGTTCATTAACTGCGTTATCATGGAGGGATCCAGACGAAAGCGGCACGGGATGTCCGCTCGAAAGACGCCCGACTCCAGAGCTTCCACATGTCCACCGACATAGGTTTCGGAGTCCAAAACATGCCCGTCATTGGAAAGTTTATTCAGCTCGTTTTGCTGCTTATTCGGGAACACGATATTCGCATGGTAGGCCTGGACCATGAGCAGCGTTTCGCAAAGCGTACCGGAACCCTTGCGCAAAATCTCGTCTGGCTCCATTGGAATGATTGTGTTCAGCGCGAATATGAAGGGATGCACATATTTCATGTATAAATAATAGGTGGCAACGGCATCAGAGACAGAGTAGTTCGACAGAACTTGAGGTTGCTCAACAGCCATTTTGCACATGTCTTCGGGATCCAACTCAACTGGATCGTACCGGAGCTTGGCCTTCGCTACCGCTTTGAGACCTTGGGATCCCACGGGAAGGTAGGAATCACGCTTGACCTATAAAGAAAATTACATTTAGTTGTGTTTGGGATACAAAGTTAAAAAGACATTACCCAACAGAGACAATCCATGTGGATGCCAGGACGACACAAATAGTTTCCCTCCCTCGATTTTGAAAATCCAATTTCCTGCTTCATGTCCAAGTCGTATACAGCGGCGCGAGTCTCCACAAACGGCCAATCGAAGAAATCACCGTTGTAGGTGACGAAAATGTGCGGCCGAACCTCCATGATGTGATCGAAGAACTTTTGAATGAGCTGCATTTCGTTGGCCTCGTTGAACACAATAAAGTTGCCCTCGAATTCCGGCTTCGGCGTGTACTCGAAGTCATCCACATCCGATGAAATAATCTCACGATTTGTGATCAAGTAGCCTTGACCATCGATCATGTACGAAATCATCATGATTTGATCCGTTTGCGCGTCGGGGAACTTCAGAGGCAACTTTGTGGTTTCAATATCGAAAGCCAAGACCACTGGCTCGGGACGTTCGAGCAAATCGGGTCGAGGCGTGATTATGGGCATTTCGAGTCCAGCGTTACGACAGCGAATGTTGTACCATTGACCACAGAAGATTTTCAAGTCAATGGACACACGGACATGGTAGGGAACGTCGTGTTCGCGAATGTCCAGGATGCAATCCATGTAATCCAACTGCTTCTTCTCGGCGCCTTCTCCTCCTCCGCCGGCAGAGGCGGCCAGCGAAGAACTCAGCATTTGAATATAAAACGTGTTCGACTTTTCGCGTTCCGTGTTCTTGCGCACTGCGGACATGAGTTCGCGCCGAACCTTCGTCATGGCCGTTTGATTGAGGAAGGACAATTTGAGGTAATGCTGCTGCAGACCCGCCAAGTGGTTCGGCAGATCCAGATCCTCTTTGGTGATATGCTCAATGTTGGCCAACTGGCCCGAGTACTTGCGCCCCAGAAAACGGGCGACTTCTAGGGAGTTCTTCTCTTCGGGACGCACCAACAGGTAGGGTTTGTAGGCCACGGTGCACTTGAAGCGAGTTCCGTCCATTTGGATGAAGAACAGATCCAAGGCCGCTGCCAGACGCCGATCCTCGTCGAGTATCTCGGTCTGCAAGGGAGCAGGTGAGAATAGTTTGGCAAATCCCCCACTCACTGACTCACCGAATGCATGTTGATGAGGTATCCGGTGCGCTCCAGGCTGTCCTTGACACGGTCGAACCCAAACTTCGAGTCGATTTTGTCATTCTCCCGAGATTGACGGTACCCGACCTCATTGAAGAAGTCATCGCTGTTTTGTGAAAGTGGAATATTATAAACAAATTACACTTGTGGAATCCGTGGACGCCACTCACCCTTCCGCCCGAGTTTCCGACACAAACTTCCCAGTATTCTGCAAGTTCTTCTTCTTGCCCGACTGCTCCATGTTATCGTTTCAATTACCGCAGTCTAGTTACAAGCAATTAAACACTAATTCACAGAAAAATTTAAGACTCTTCACACGACTTCAAATCATTTGTTTTTAAACAATGCGAATTTTTGCAAACGTTTGTTTTTCGCGCCAAAAGATCAACAGCTGATCTCTACAGCAGGGTTGTCGAAGTCACTTCAATTGAAGTTTCACTTCACTTTTGATCAAAACACTCCACTTCCCACATCTAGCTAGGATCTCGACCGTTTCGAGAGTCGACTGCGTCTCATCGTAGACACAAACCACGAGGGAATCGGTTTCAGAACTTTCGACTTGCAGCAGTTGGCTGCAGTGCTTGATTGTCACTGCCGCAATTGAAATTCCACGTCAAAAATACACGAAACGTCATCTCGGTCGAAGCCGCCGCAATTTGTCTATATTTTTACATTAATTTTGCATTTTTAAGGATAAGTTTTCATCAATTAACCAAGCAAAATGGTCAGTTTAATTAACACTGTCGACACTGGCCACGAGGACATGATCCACGGCGCCGAACTGGACTACTACGGCCTGCAGCTGGCCACTTGCTCATCGGACAGCTCTGTGAAGATATTCGACATCAAGAACGGCACCCAGGTCCTGGTTGCCGACCTCAAGGGTCACCAGGGTCCAGTGTGGCAGGTCGCCTGGGCGCATCCGAAGTTCGGAAATGTTTTGGCTTCGTGCTCGTACGATCGCAAGGTGATCATCTGGAAGGAGGGAGCCACCAACGATTGGAGTAAAATGTATGTTGTGTTTGTTGGTTCATGTTGTTCGAGAACCAGTTTATTTTCTCTTCTCTTTTCCTCGCAGTTACGAGTACAATAACCACGACTCTTCCGTCAACTCAGTGGCCTGGGCCCCAGCAGAATACGGAATGATTCTCGCCTGTGGCAGTTCGGATGGATCGATTTCTATTCTCAGCTGCAATATCGAGTACGGTGTCTGGGACAGCAAGAAAATCTCCAATGCTCACACAATCGGCTGCAACGCCGTCTCCTGGTGTCCTTCCACGGTGCCAGAACCAGCCTTCGACCAACGTGCCTCTGCTCGCTCCCCCGGAGTGAAGCGCTTGGCCAGCGGCGGCTGTGACAATTGTCTAAAGATCTGGCGTGAGGAGAACGATCGCTGGGTGGAGGAAAATCGATTGGAGGCACATTCTGACTGGGTCCGCGACGTCGCTTGGGCACCATCAATTGGATTGTCTCGTTCGCAAATAGCTTCGGCATCGCAGGATCGTCATGTCATCATTTGGAGCAGCACCGACCTGACCACCTGGTCGTCGACCATTCTGCACACATTCGACGATGTGGTTTGGAGCGTCAGCTGGTCCTTGACTGGCAACATTTTGGCCGTCACCGGGGGCGACAACAAGGTGACGCTGTGGAAGGAGAACAACGAGAATCAGTGGACGTGCATTAACGACGATTCGTCGGCGAGTGGGTCGCAGCAGACCGAGCAACGCACTCTATAATCGGGTTCGTGCTCTGCGTCGGAAGCTGTTCATTGCGTTAATTACTATAGTATGTTTATTATCTGTGTTGCTGTCGGGCGTCATAAGTTCGTGTATACATTCACATAATCTCCATCTGGCGGGGTTCTCGTAGAAATCATATCAGTTCCATTGGGGTTAATATTCACGATAATCGTTCTACAAGCTCGTCGTCGTATGCTAAGCACTCCCGAACTGATATGATTTCCATATTCTAGAGGAAATATTCCAATTTGTAAAACGAAAAAAGTAAGAGAAATACAGAAAAATACAAAATCACTAAATTTTTTTCATATGGGTTGACTAATTTAAGGCTTAACTATAAAATGTCTGTTTTATCAAATCGAGATCGAAGGCTTTGACCCAATTCAGACATGGAATTTCTCGTAAATTACGAGGGAGACATTCCTTGTTCGCATCCCATAGCAAATCCAAGCCTTCGTGCATGTATGCGAGAAGTTCTTTAGCCAGAATCACATGAAACTCAAGTATAATTGCTGGAATTGAATTGTGGATAGAAGAATTTCTGCATGGCTTAGATGGCTGTGCATGCGCCGCATTTCTCAGATGGAAATCGGCTCCAGTTGGCAGTTAGAGTTATCGCTACACGTGCCTAGCAAAAACGAGACACTTCCGCTCTCCATCAGAACAAAACGCTCGAAACAATTACAAATTCGTCGTCGTCGTTGGTCGTCGCAAATGACATCCCAAGGCGAAGGAAAGAAACCCATCTGCGAGCCATTTCCAAGCGCTTGAAATTTGTGCTAATAACCGTCAAAGCGCGAATCGATTCGTCGGTCGAGGGGAGGGAACCCCATTTTTTTGTCGTGGGAGTCGCTGTACATTATGGAGCATTGAACTTATTGAAGTCAGAGTTGAAAGGAAAATAGTTATGACTTTCAGTCGATGCAGAAATATTGGGAGATCCTTGAAGGACACGACCTCCTGGCGGGAAAAACAATGCAATACATTCTCAGGCAAATGCAAAACATTCTCAGGCAAATGCAATATATTCCGTAACTTGAGGACAAACCTCAGACAACCCGTCTCCGAATGATTGGGACGAATTGGAAACCTTCCCACAATCATGTCACATCAATCTCTCACGCGATTCAAATGTCCCATGCTACATTTGCATTCAATGCTATTTCTTCCTCTGTCCACATGTCGCCGCCGATCGGTTTCAATATCGATCGAGTAGACTCCAAAGACAAGTCATCAATTATTTATTATATCTTTTATTTACTATATGAATGTCATTGTTGAGGCAATATATTTCTACACGTAATCTCCCTGACTTCCGATGTCATTCCCTGATTAAATTCTGCGCAAGACCATGGTAAATATTAAGGGTTTCATAAATTTCAATTAGGTTGGAAAACCTCTTCTTCCTTTGTGGAAATCGCGGTCTTTCAGTGGAAACAATTAAAGGAATTCCTTCGCCTTTAACTTCGTCGTCCATCGTTGGTATGTATGTATGTATGTGTGGATAGGGCGAATATGAATGTGTGTGAGTATGGTTGTGCGATTGTGTTTGTTATGAGAATCAAACACGGGGGGGAAATAATTCATGCAAATAACATCGCAATAACAAAACTCAACTCACCTGGACATTCATTAACCTCACTTTATATTCACATTTAATTTCACTTTTCACCAATTCTTCGTCCACTTCGACCACCACCAACGCCGTTCGGCCACTCTCTCCCCTCCTCTACCTCCTCTATCCACCAGCCCCCCCTCCTCATCCCCACCCACCGTCTGCCGCCGCCATCAAACGAAAGGAAAATGCAAGAAAATCGCGATTTTCAAAATTCATGTTATTACACAAACACACACACACACACGCATAGCGAGCCCATTGAGTGGCGGCGAGCTGTGTTGATTCGAGCTGTGTTCAGTTCCTTTGGCGCCACAATTTCAAATCTGTGCTAGTGTGAGTAAACATATTTGTTGTTGTTGTTTGTCCTGTGGTCTGTGGAGTGTGGGCACCACTTGTACTTGGTATGAGTGGTTATTGTTGTTGTTGTTAGTGTGCTATATTTTGATGATGTAATGAATTGCGTGCTGCGGGACCCGTCATCAATTCCACCTTCCGCTGGAGGTTGCGTTGGACTTGGTCGCGAAGTCGGTCGGAGTGGTTCGAAGGTGACTCGACGACGGCCCCGCTGGAGGCCTGTGGTGTAACCGCGGTTTCCGCGAATCCCGGGACGGCGACAACAAGTTCTCCTCTGGCTGAAACCAGTAATCAGTTGAGTTAATCGTTACACAGCCGCTGACTCGAAGGGATGCCATATCTTGCGATCCATCGTCCAGTTGGGTTTTTTCCACTCACACTCATCTCGCTCACCACTCTCTCTCTCTCTCCTCAAGAGGCCAATTTTAATTGTCTTAATTGACTCCGATTAAAAATGAGCAAACCAACAAACAATTAAATGAAGTCGAATGAGTAATCGTCGCCTCTCAAGTAACCATTGCCCCAGGTGGCGGGTGTCGCGAGTGCCGGCTGAGGTCGGGTCGGATCGGATCGGGTCAGGCAATCGCCGGAGGAAATCAGGGGCATCAGCGGCTGACGTGCTGTGATCACTCCTCCGGACACGTTCGCCGTCGACGTCTCGTGGGTCACGATTGTGACCACGGAAGCCCTGACGGGGTCTCCTCGACTCCAGTTCTCTTTGCTGTTGTTGTTCTTTTCGATATGTTCTTGACTTTTGCACGACCCCATCAAGGGTGAGGGCTGACGACGAGGGAGGCGAGTGCAGAATCGCACCTAAAAGTGCACTTGATCCACTTTCCGAATTGATAAATGAAAGCCACACCGAGCGACGGACGGACCGGGCCGGTGCCAAGGCGAGCCCCAGCCGAGCGAAAGGTTAATTCGATTGCGCCAATCGCGACGAGTCTTGGCCAGGAACAACCCCGGCCCCCTGCCGCCGATTGGGCCGTTTGGGTGCAGTGCAATGTGGCAGGTGCATGCAGACCAGACTCGACCAGGCCCAGTCCGTAACGTGCAAGTTCAAGCATGTCCGAGTGACCGCCTCGAGAGCATGCATTTATTAGGCGCCCCATCGACACATACATAAGTGCAAGGAAGCAATTAGCCGACGAAATGTGGAATTAAAAACGCCAAATTGCAACCGCCTTCGAGTCCTGCCCGCACCCCGATCCACCCTTCGATGGGCTCCCGTGGCGAGGAGGGTGGGCTTGAAGTGGGCCAGGAGTGGCCTAGGGGGCGGGGGAGAGGGATAGGGGGAAAGAACAGTGGCGTCTTTTCAGTCTTTCAGCACTAATTAATCACTAATAATTTCGCAATAATTACACGTTGTTGACATTGCACATTCCACTATTTATTTTATTTTTCCTATACCTTTGTCCGGAGAAGAAGAAAAATTCCGTGAGAATCAAAAATAATCATTATTTGTCCACGGAATCGGTTAATAATGAGAGTAATTGGCACTGTTGATACATGTACATACTATTTGTGTATGTATGTGTGTGTGTATTTGCATACGACTTATGGTTGGCGGAATTTAATTAGTTGTCATTACCGTTGCTGTCGTCACCATTACCAACAAAATGACCCTCATCGGGAATGGTTGACGACCGCAAAAACGAAACCAAATCCATCTCAACCCATCCTAAGAATGTACAAAGCATGCTATTATACATATGTGTGTGTGTGTGTGTAAAGTCAATTCTCGAAACAGAAAAATAAATAAAATACCTTCTTTAAGGAGGAAAATTCTTAATCTGATACCATAATAATTAGTAATTATACTTTTGAATTGAATCGATTGAAACTTGCAACAAGAACTAGTTTTGATTTTTTGAAAGTGACCCGTGATTGATTTACGTAAAAGAGTTCGAAATCAAAAAGATGTGGAGTTTTTAATAAGGTCTAGAAGAAGATGAAGAAGAAGCCTATCATGTCCCCTTGGATAAAAACCTTTCCCACAGGGCAAGATTCCAATCGCATGTCGTCAAAGGACGTGTTTTCGCAGTATTCCATCATATATTTGGGGTAATAATATTTATAAAAAAAGAAACATATAATAACAGTGTGTAATAATAACCGAGTTATTTATGTCTGACAAATAGGCAACAACAACAACAATGTGTACTATACAGAAATCGTTAAATAGCAGTTTATTTGGACAAGCACTTCGTCCGAATGTCCAACATACATGAACGAGAACAACTTTGCGGCAAACATTCAAGAATTCGACCTCAAATTGTCTTGAAAGACCTGGAAGTTGAATGTAAATTATTGCCCAGCAGGAAGGGGGCCGAACTAACACACTAACACACGCACACACAAACCCATGCCAATGGAGAAGATATGTGTGTGTGTGAATTGGCAGTTCCAAAAAGAACAGAGCGCTGGCCACTGTCCACCTGAGAAGGGTCGAATTTCGGCTCATGGGTAACAAATTGGGCCACCTTTGAAATCGGTAGATTTGTGGCTTTTGAGCCAACAACTGGGTCAATACTGGGTAAAACGGTAAATGGGTAAACGCCCTCGAAGGCGGGTAAATGGGTAAAAGCCCTCGAAGAAGGGATGTAGAAGAGTTTTGAATCAAAACTTTTGGGGAACATCCTGGAATTACTTTTCAATAACATTCTCTATAACTTTCGATCCCAGAATGAACTGAACAGATTCGAGAGGTTTGAGTTATAATTAGGCTCTGCCCTCTGATTTGTTTTGGACAATTCTGGGATCAGCCGTCGTCCTGCTTCCTCCCGGTTCTATCCGCTTCGTGATCGCCCCCCTCCCATTGACCACCATTACTTTCATGACTTTAACATTAGGTTTCGCCTTTCGTGAAATTAATCATATTTTCGATTATTCTTCTATTCAATTAGAAACCTTTAGATTAATGGCGCCTTTTTTAGCATTAGCTAAAATTGTAGTTGCAACAACTACAAAAAGAAAACCCACAACTCTACTCCAAAACCCACTTCTCCTCAATGGTCAAAAGGTCCCTCTCGAACCCATGGATTAATGTGATGTGAGAAAGAGAGAGCAACCGAGATGGAGGAGGTGCACGGCGGCGAGAATGAGTGAGAGAGAGGGAGTTAGTGGATGAAAAGAAAAGGAGAGAGTGTAGTAAAATAGTATGCAAAGTACTAGAATAATTAGTGCTGGGCACACAAGCTCCGCTATAGAGGAGTAGTAATAACGGTTCTTTACCTGGTGGTACTGTTGTTGTTGTTGGTGTGACCAACTCTACGCCTCTCTCTCTCTCTCTCTCTCTCTAGCACAACTCACAACTCCTAAAAGTAGGCAGCGAACATCTTAGCGGTAACTTCGTCATCGTTAGCCTCGTGACTGGGCGCCTCTCGAGCGTACGACGGTTGAAGAGGCGAATGTGGACGTGGACGTGGACGTGGACGAGGACGCGAACACGGACGAGGACGAAAGCGAGGTCGTATTTTCAATCATGCGCCTCGGCCACGAAGGCACGAAACCCGAGGAGAAGTGAGAAGCCCGGAGCCAGAACCAAAGCCAAAGACGGAGCCATCGCCGAAACCCTAAGAAAAACCAAATCTTCCACCTCTCGGATTTATAGCGTACGCCCGTGATGGGGCGAGAGGGGGCCGGAATGGGGGCTCGGAAGCGCCATGGCAGCGCGGGTCTTCGAGCGACGTAGAAAACAAAACTTAAGCCCTCGGTTGCCTGCACAGACGTTCACTTGCATTAGGAACGCGAAAGCAAGCGGGTCGATCTCGACCGGATCATTAGCATATACACACACACGTGCGCCAATACAATACATACACACATATATATAAAAATAGCATAATCTGAGAAGTACTCAGAGCTTTTGCACAACTTGTGAAGTGGTGAAAGTGCCTTGAATTCGAAGGAACGCAGGGTATCCTACGGAGTCAGTCAGATCGGATCGGAGTTCAGTTCGAGCCTCTGGTCGGTGAGTGCGAAATCGTTCCATGGTCTGGAAACTGATTCGTGAGTGCGTGTTGAAGACCCTCAGTGATACCACCAGCTCCAAGGACAGCAGCCACCCGCCCTCCGCGCCCCCCAGTCGAGGTCCAGCGACAGTGATCCAGCCCAGCTCGGCGTTGACCATCGATTGCGTCCGCAAGCGTTCGCTCACCTGGCAGGGCTACAGGCAAATTTGAGCAAAATCCAAGTGTCCCTCGCTCGGCCACGACCCACCCTACAACCACCCCCCGACTCATCGACGCAAACACCGCCGGCAACTGGCCGTGAGCAACCCGGTGGAAACGGACGGCAGCGAAGGAGGAACGTGGCAGGAAATTTCCATTTGAAATCCTCGCTTTAGTGGTGTTTTGACCAAGCGGTGGTCGTGTGGTTCACACTCGTTGGATCACGTTAACCGAATAAAAACCAATTAAATCAAATCAAATCGGTGCTGTGTTGTTAGTTCTAAACGAAAAGATGCAGCCCCTGAAGCGCTTCACCCAGTGCGGCAGCCTGACCATGCTGTTCGGCGTATTCATCATCCTCTTCGGCGTCAGCTCGACGGCATTGACCACCTTCGGAAAAACCAATAACAATCCGCCGCCGACACCAGGACCCATAAGTGAGTACCAAACGAAGGTACTCTCAGGGCTGAGATTGTTTCTATATCAACAGATTCTATGTATATTTAGATTCGATTTTTGCAATTGAGGAACATTGGGATTTATTGACATCCGATCTAAGGATTTTCGAATTCGTTCGGAGAAGTTCTTACAATATTAAACCTCTATGAAAACTGCTTGGAATATAGTTAGACAGAGTAGAAGAGTATATACATATATCCTATTAGTATAAGTTCATACTAAGTGGGAAATCACGCTCAAATCCCTGTTTAGAACATTTTAAGTTATTTTCCCTAGTTATTTGAAAAGTTGTGAACGGTTTTGGAAGAGATCCAATTTTTCCAGAACTTTTCTCTTTGTGGATTTGAAACATCAAAAGAAATTCATAAAACGAGTAACACAATGGGTTATTTTTTAGATATTGTTTTGTAAATTCCCGGAACGGAAATTAAAGCCGACGACTCCTAAGCAACGTACTTCGTTACTGAGTTACGGCACCTCTATTCTTATTCTAAAACTTTTTAAAAAAATTGATCAATAATCTTTGAAAAATATACAATAGGGGTATTCAGACCGACTGATTTAGAATTGTATGCCATGTGATTAGCTTTTATAATACACTTCTAAATTTATACAATTCTAATCGAGTTGAACCCTGACTACAATTCATTGATTATATTTGTATGTATAAATACGTGTCACAATTATCTTCACAAATATTAAGGCAAAGTTATTTACATTTATAAAATATAACACATTTGTAATATTTGGTGACGAAGTATCGAAGTGTTATTTTTTGAGGCCTTAATATTTGGGGAAATTTGACATAAAAGGAAAAACTTTAAGCAACTAATGAAAGAACTAACTTGGGTGCTCAGACTTGAGAAGATATACAATTATAGATATACAGTTCTAAATCAGTCAGTCTGAATACCCTCTTATATTTTCATTAATCCATAAATCACCTGAACAACTTCAGAACAGGCAGAAAACCATGTGTATGTCCGATGAGGAGTTCATAACTGAATATTTAAGGTGGAAACCGAAAGATCGCTCTAATAGAAAATGAGTCTCTATACTACATAAAGGAGTAAGATTACCAATCAAGAATGAATTGAATCTCACTTAATTAAAGTATTCTTGGCAATAAATTATACCCAAACTTTGTTAAATAGTATATCGATGATCATTGATATGATAGTTGTTATGAGTTCCCACTGACAGTAATTATTATCCTATGGAAATGTTTGATTGAACTTGAGTCAAGTGTCAATTAAACAGTTTGTCAAAGTAATTGATTGAGTAATTGTCTTGATCCAATTGACTGCAAGGAATGCAAGCTATAAGCTGGAGTGAGTGATAGTGATCCAAAAGATTAGAATCTGATGTGATTATACTCTCCTTGAACTTCTAATATGTTTCTAGGTGGCCTTTTCGGTTTGAGTCCGATTCAAATCAATCATTTTGCAGTTCTCATGCGTTTCCCGAAAACTCATTAGCCGCAGGTAAATCGTAATCTTGAGATCAAATCTCGGCGCTAATCCGAAAATTTCCATAATTAATTACAATTGAGTTGAGTCGAATCGTCGAGTGGAGGTGGAAAAAGCAATTGTGTCACGTGAAATAGTGACGAAATGTCCAAAGACACGTCAACCAACCGCGTCTCGGGCCTTATCGGGGAATTTCGGACAAAGGGTTTCCGATAGGGGAACCAGAGAAACCTCCAATCCTTCCCATTCACTTCGGAGACTCAATGGAAAACCACGGTAGAGCCCATTATACTATACTATATATTCGGTTATTCGATTTCCATGGTCAGCGGAGAGGAATTTGAATATTTATGAGACTCGACAATGAACAATTGAAATTCATTTCTTTAATTTTTCCCTCCTTTTCCTGTGCACAAATATAGAAAATAAATGGTGAAACTGCGCTCAAACCCAATTAAGTATATCTGCGGAAAGTGCGTGACTTGGAAAATTTCTCATTTATGTCGAAAATACACGATTCCGCTGGAATGTTACTGAATGTTAACTGAAAAATACAAATGGTCCATTAGGGAGTGATGGCTCATTAGTTCTTGCACTTACTTGGGGAATTGTGAAAATGAATGAAACTATGAAATTCTATACTCTGGTTTAGGTTTCGAGGCCCATATTATTTGATGCATTACCTTATATGAGTATTATAATGTAACCTTTTGGATTTCAGTCAAGGGCCGCGAGTGCCAGAGCAACGACGACTGCGTCACAATAGACAAGTCCAGCTGCGTCAAGGATGCCAACGACTTCAAACTGCGCTGCCTCTGCGGCGACGACTCGGTGCCCGTCAACGGCCTCTGTCCGGACGTCCTCAAAGGTAGCTATTGTGATAGACAACTCCTCCTGATCCCCGAAATTCCCTCCTCCCCCCTTTTCCCACCAAGGAACCTCTGATAAACTTTCCAACTGATTACTGTAATCGTTGATCTTCAATAGTTGAATAGTCTGTACTAGAACTCACTGGTTCAACGGGTCTATTACATATCCGAGGGGCGTTGTTGTTGATTAAAACGTCGAGTAACCGGAATGAACGGTTTTCCCAGAGACAACCGGTATTATATTTTCATCAGCTTCTAATCGCTCCGTAAATAGTTTCACTTTTTAATTGCTGAATATGTTTTCTTTGTTTTTTCTTTTGTTTTTTTTTCTTTCCTGTTTTTTCCCTGTATTCTGTTTTTGTTTGTTTTTGTTTTTTTATTGTTTTTTCTCCATTGCTGTTTACAGTTTTGTTGTTGTTACCATTTGTTGTACTTTAGTATCTATTTGTGTTGGGCATGAATAATTAAACCTACCGTTTGTTTGTATAACTGAATGAAGAATCTAAACGGCACTCACACATACACACTCTTGGAGATATAAATATGGTTGTAGTTGTTTTGTAAGTTGTTTTTTACAGTCGGCTGCACTGTTGCTCCTACAACAACATTTTACAGGAATCCCTCTTCAACTCTTTCTCTGGCTCTCGTTCAGAGTCCAAATGAAAATCAAACAACAACAAACATCTTCGAGCAAGTTTGTTTGCTCTTTCCAATGACGTCCGAGTAGGGTTTATTGTTGTTGTTGTTTTTGTTATCGTCCCCAACAACAACAACAACAAGTAGAAAACAAAACAAAGCAAAGAAAGAAAAAACAATAGGGAAACATTTTCAGATGTTGTAGGATTTATGCGCGAGTTTCGTGTCAGACATACGCAAAACACATACACAAATACATACATATGTACAAGGTGCCAATTTGCGACATGCACTCATGCACTAACACATCTACATATGCTCATCTGCACGCATGCATGTCGTAGTCTGTTGATGTTGCCACCAGAAGCCGATTTCGCCGATGGTCTCTCGATGTAGGTCTCCGGGTTGCCCCACAGTACAAAGTGTGGCACATGGCGACGAATCAATTCCCCCATCATTAGAACTCAACCGGATCCAACCCCGCCCCTCCCGATCCCACCCTCCTCAGTCACGTGTCGTATGCGTAACAATTAATTGTGTGTCTGCTCTCTCCCTCTCCCCTCGTCTGTGGCAGGCCTTCGCCACAGGTGCAACGACAAGAACGAGTGCGAGGACGGCATGGTCTGCCAGCCCGATAACGCCAATCGCACAATAGGCGTGGCCAAGTTCAAGTCCTTGTCCAAAACCAAGCTCTGCCTGTGCGACAACGACAACGGCTACGTGGAGGACGTCGTGCACGACATCTGCAGTGGCGGTAAGCGATTAATTCCCATACACGGACTCCATCGATCCATCATTCCGCGATTAACACTTCATTCGTCTCCATTCCAGCCCTTGTCCAGACCATGGCGAACCTCTGCGTCTCGCTGCTGTCCACGTTGGCGCCCTTCGTCGTCTACTCGCACATGAAGGACCGATTCTAATGGAGGACGCACAGGAAGAAAGGAGGCACAGACAGAAAGACAGACAGGTGGATGGATGGATGGATGGACTACATATCATGTCCAGTTTCAGCTCATTGGACACACACGCCTTGATTGTTATTTGATGAACACCTCCAATTGGATCATGGAATTCTCTGTACCACCGGCAATTCGAATGGCTTGCAACAACACCAATAACAACAACAACAACCATGACAACAACAACAAAACAACTACAATAATGTCACAAAAAATACTAAATTAACGACAATTATAATTAACCAAACAAAATGAAAGAAAACCAAACATACCGTAATAAAACCCTGTAGAGAGAATAATTTTAAACAACTCGATAATAACAAGTATTTTTACAACAACATCTTACAAAAAGTAGAAACCACGAAGAGTTATATTCTCATATTGTAGAAGTTCTTTTTCCACTGTTTCTAATACAACTATTAATAATATTCGATCGATAGTTTGCAGTTATCGTAGAGATATACAAACCATATAAATAAATATAGTTTATGAATTACTTATCGTGCTATCGTTAAACAGTTTCTCTCATGAATATTGTATACATTTTAACTATTCATGCAGAGAAATATATGAATGGCTAGATATATACATGCATATCTGGTAGAAGTAATGGTTTGTGCAACCTAAGAAAGCACCGTTTTAGTCCTCTTTGAATTTCCACGAGTTAAGTTCACGATTCCTAAAGATTTTCTCTTGCACACAGCACCGATTATTGAATCCAGTTTCGGATAGCACCGGAAGTTAATGCTAATTGATAACAAGTCAATGAATAAACAAACTAGCTGACTACATTAATAGAAGCCGTATCAAAATAAATGCTTACAAGTTTTGAAATCCTTTCAAAAGTCAACCCATATTTATGTAAATACAAAATGTCGTTCCTGCCGAGGTTCTTCGTTAAAATATCCGCTTCCGATCGCTATAGAGAAGGCTATACATACATATACATATAGCAACCGATAGTTTTATAGTTTCTTATTATTATAGTATCAGTATAGGTATACACATATATACTATTTACATGTAGAAGATGTTCATTCTTGGCAAGATTTCCATTGGGTTTTCACAGAAGGGAATGGAATGAACTTCGTTACAGAGTTGTTGTTATATTGAGAACCTACTGGTACATTTGTCAAAACCAAACCGTACATTTTCATTTATAAATTTCGTACTAATAAAAATTACAAAAACACAATTCCCACGGACTTTTATTAAACTCTCCATGGCCATCAAATAAGTTCTTCAGAGAGAGGACTCCAGCTGACGGAGCGGACGAAGCTCTGGCAAAACCAAAGAAACCTCTCGTTTAACTGGCATTAGCTGTCGTTTCAAAATTCATTCGGTTTCGTGCCTCTCCCTCTCGTTTTCCTCTACACACCCCATATATTCTCGAATTAGCTTTCCTTCGATCGACGGAGGATATGGCATGCATATGTCAGTACTTTGTGACCGCAAGAAGCCGAAAGAGTTTCGCCAATCGCAATGAGTTCGTCGGCGACTCCGTCTCCACCGACGACGTCCTGAACTTCGCCGAGGACAAGTAAGCGAATCGAGTCGCCAGATCTGTCGATCTCACACTCTTACACTGTCCCCATCTTGCAGGGACATCCAGTGCATGGAGAACGTCGTGGTCTCGGCGGCGGAGTTGGCGGCTTCGAAGGCCGAGATCTGGGTGCTCAAGAAGAATCTGTCCGAGGCGCAGATCTCGATCGAGAACCTGGAGAACCTGGTCAAGACGATCATCGGCAAGCAGAACGACCTGCTCAGCGAGATGTACGAGATCAAGCGGCAGAACGGCGAGCTGCAGGACGAGTGCCGGATGCAGCGCGACTACCAGGCCATGGAGCGGAACTCGCTGATGCGCGAGCTGAACGACATGAAGACCGTGCTCGGCGATCGCTCCAAGCTTTTGGTAGGTTGGGTGTTGCAGCTCTTTTATATTGAACTGGTATCATTGTTGTTGTATCATCATTGTGTTGTTTGTGCAGGAGGAGACGGTGCGGAAAAACTCCGAGTTGACGGACGCCCTCCAGGATGCCAACGAGAAGATCTACGTGATGGGAATGAAGTTCCTGAAACTCAAGTCGGCCCGTTCGAAGCACGCCTCCGATCGCTCTTCGACGTGTTCGGAGAAGTCAAACTAAGGGTGGCGATAGCCGACGACTTCACTGCCCAACAGCACCAGGAACCTGTGCAGTTTACACCCAGGACCTCCGACCATGGTCTCCTCTGCCCCTGCTTCCCCATCCACCCAGTTCTAATCACGTTTGTCGAAAATATTATATGAAACGTTGTGTTGTTTAATTATATAAATATACACAGGGAATAGGCGCAGATTGCATGTTGTCGAAGAAAGATCCACAACAACAACGCGATGTCTCGGTGTTGTTGTTTTCATATACCATAATTAGCATGAGGCGACTCCGTCTGAACGGAAATCCTCCGAGCACCCCGAAGTTTCTTGGAGAAAATTTTACCCCGTATTTCTGTGATCCTCTATCGATGCAATTATATGGCTACACCATTCCATCCCCCTGTGGACCTCCTGGGGCTGCGAAACATTCCGGAGCAATTAATTCGACCGAGCGACCGAACGGTGGCGTGATTGAATGTTTTCAGAAAGGTATCAAATGTTGACGAAATCGTCCTTCATCGTTCGTCCTTTCGACGATGGTCATCGACGTCGTCGTCGTCAAGTTGTCGCTGGTGTTTTTGTTGCTGTAGACATCCAAAGGAACTCGGTTAATTAAATAAATGCTCTGTGACGTCATCGACGACCATGCCGCCTGCTGTGGCGTCACCACTGGAGCCCATCGTGCTCCGTGATTCCACTCACCACAGCTGAAGGGCTGACGGACGGAAGGACGGACGGCCTCCTTGCGACCCCTGCTTCGAGAGACGTCTTGTACGCACTCTCAAGGTGTTGTACAACAACACCATCACCCAACCCCCCTTCTTGTTGCTATGATTCGTGACTCCATGAGTTGCGTGAACGGAGCCGTTCCGAAGTGAAAGTGCGTTCAGTATTTCGTGGTCAAACACTATTGCATTCGACCGTCTGCCTTCGATTTCTCCGTTGCCTCCGATTTCTCATGTGGTTGGTGACAACGACGGTGACTACTTTACATCGCAAGCTAAAATCATCAAGTTGTCGATTTAATTCCTATTTCCTCCTTTCCATACCCATGACACCTTTCAATATCAATGTGTATAGCTCCTGCCAAACATACCTATGTACATCAGGGTTCGTAAAAGATTTTTTTCGCAACTCTGATCAATTCAAATGATTCCACTCATGAGTAGAAAAATACGAATCGATCAAGAGTGGAAAAAATACGGCTCTTGAGCAGATCCTTATTTCAGAGATAAAGTACGAATGATTGGTATTTCGAGCGATATTTTACGAACTGATTTATATTTTCTGTATTTCGAGCGATATTTTACGAACTGATTTATATCTTCTTTACTCTCTAGAGAAAAAGAAAAATACTGATTTAGGTTTCGTAAATTTTCGAATTCATTTTATTGCTTCGTTAAATTCTCAGATCATTAATTCCTATTATTAACTGGGTCCATTAACAATACTATTTCATAGACTTAAATTGGTATCGATGAATAACAAGAGCATTTTCCTTAATACTTCTACTGATTACAGAGTACATCATCTCATGCCATTACCTTAAATTAATTTACAGTACATTAGATTACATTAGAATAGATAAGATTACATTAGAATTCACTTCGCTTCCTTTCTACATTGAATTTAGTCGTCCTAGTTTATGGTCAATAACAATATAATATATTCTTATATGTTATAAAGTTACAAGTTTAAATCATATAGCGTTTTCTTTGGGATAGATTTGAATGGGATAGGATCAATTAAATACATGTGTACGTGTGTGAAAGAAAGAAAAGGTAGAAGTTAGTAATAAGCCTGCTTAATCGCCGCACTCGTGATTAGGAATGCTGAACCTATCAGTAGGAATGTGATTATTTTAAGAGCACTTGGCCTTCCGGAAGAATCTGTACGAAGAGAACGAAAGTCAGAGGATGGATGGTGTATGAGGGATTGAATGAGGAGCTGACGTACTTTTCTTGTTGGGCAAGACACGTATGCAAGCCTTCTTTTCACCGTCGGTCTGATAGTCGAACTTGCACTGGCACACCGAGTTGCGACACTCCACGCTCTCCGGCTCGTTCTCCACGAAGCACTCGCTGGCCCGGGAGCAGCCTTCGCCGAGTTCTGCAAGAACAGAGACAACATGACACGATTAGAGATGATGAATGGAAGCTCGCTGTGTCAGTGAACGATCGATTTTACCCTTCTTGTCCTGACACCGGCCGCTCACGAAGTGCTGATCGGCCGAGCATTTGCACTTGTTGTCCGTACACGTGGCCAGCAGCGGCTTGCACTGCTCCGTCTCGACGCACTCGTCCTCGAGCTCCTCGGCTGCAAGAACACGAACATAGGATTAACAACTTTCTCTCGTCTATTTGGAATGGGCGACGATACCTTCTTTCAAGCACTCGTCCTTGAAGTGGACGAAGCCCTTGCGGCACTGGCAGGACTTCTCCTCGCTGTTGCTGGTGGCCGGCTCGCAGACGCTGTTCTCCTGGCCGCACTCGTCCTCGGTATCGCAACTGGCTCCGATGCCTGCGGTCGATCGACATGAGTTGAGACATGATATACTGAGATCGACCTTGGGATCGATGTGATCTCTTACCTGGTATGCAGGCGCCGTCCTTCTCGTAGAAGTTGTCGCGGCACGTGCACAAGCGGTTCGAGCACATGGAGTTGGGGACGGTGCAGCCGTCGTTGGTGTTGCACTCGGAGCCGAGGCCCTGCTTGAAGATGCACATCTGCTGGAGCTCGTCGTACTCGGCGTACTGGTCGCACGTGCAGCGCCTGGGAATCTCTGGATGGCAGGAGGCCGCTCCGAACGGGCTGCACTGGCCGTTCGATGTGCACGACAGATGGTACTGGATCGCTGCAAGCAAACAATCATTCAATCAAAGTGAAACTCAACATCGTTGGCGAATGAACTTACGTTTCCTGCAGCCGCGCAAGTTGGTGTCGTAGAAGTAGTTAGTTTGGCAAAAACATCTCTTGGACAACTCGTCGAATGTGTGCTCACATTCATCCGCGCTCTCCGCTATCTCGCCGAGCTCTGCAAAAGGGACAAAGGAGAATGGTCAATAACCATGTGGATGGGATGAGAAGCTGGCCGGCGACCTACCGGCGAAGCACTTCCGGTTCTTGTTGTAGTAGCCCTGTCGACACAGACAGACGTTGCTCGAGCAGATCGAGTGCGGGAGGCCGTAGCAGGCTTTGCCGTTGTCCGTGCACGAGCTGCCGTCTGAAACGAGATCGATGTGGGGATGAGTTTGAGGGTTTGCACACATCGTGTGTCCATCAAATGTCACTCACATAGCTTTTCCTCGCCGTCGTCATCAGTGTTCGACAGAGTCGACAGCGTCTTATCCTCGTCGTCATATCCAAACAGCGCAGAGGGACGGCGCTTGTGATGGCCCGACGACGACCAGTTCCAGTTCCAGGGGCGGACGTGCGACGATCCCGTTGCGGTCGCTGCATTTTTCAATGTGGGCGCCTTCAGGGCCCTCAGGGGTTTCAGTTCGAACGAGTCGATGCTCGTCTGGACGGCGATTTCTCGTTGTTTTTTCACCGACTGCGGCAGCGGCTGCGTTTCCGGCACCGGTTCGATTTCGATGTCGACGTCGTCGCTGGCGAAGTCGAGGCGACCATTCACCAGAGCCGTCGGCGTTTCCTTGGACCGATTCGAGTTGGCGTCAGAATTGGTGTTGGATGTTTCCGTCTTGGTCTTGCTCGTGGCTAAGGTCGACGACGAATCGGTTTGGATCTCGTTAACGGTTTGGCACGAGAGATTCAGACATCGCACGTTCGCTCCTAGCTCATCGCAGTCGGTGTCAACGACGCAGGCATCATTAATGTCTGCAAAAGTTCTCAACCATAGTTAATTAATATAGAACGATATAGTATAGGATAAGTTACCCATTGATTTGAGACGACAAATATTTCCATATCTTTGATAATATCCATTAGAACATTGGCAGACTTGATTTGTACAGGCCACTGACTGACGATCGTATCCAAAGTAGCAATCTGAGTCCTGTCGAGAGATCGCGAATTAGCACAATATCCCATTGGTTGTTAACGTAGTCGTAGTGTAGTGTAGTGGTTACCGTATCACAAGATTCTCCAATGCTCTTCAAAGTTCTGCATCGACCTTGAACATACGTCTGTCCGTCGACACAATCACAGACCCCCGCTTTACAACTGGCTCCCGATGGCATAAGATTACACTGAAGGGTCTCCTCGCATGAGTCGCCGAACTGTGACGTCTTCAGACATTTTGTGTAGTCCTCAGAGAAGACGGTATCGAAGTCGCTGCACACGCACTGGCCCACATCCGGGGAGCATAACGAGTCCTCTGCTGTGCAATCGTCGTCGGCCTCACATGGCCAATAGGTGCCGTTGGTGCCTGAAGCGAAAGTAACCAAATGACATGGTGAGTTCTGAAGTCTTCGTATTAATTTGTATAATAATTTCCTAGAGCTGCATACAAGGGACATTGTCTGATGACCCCCGCTTTTGTCCACTGGCTGGAACCACCGCCCCCTCACACACCCTCGGCCATCAATAATAGATGCGAACAACATTTGCCACCGGGCAATTGTCTAACTTCGCTCGGGCCAGACCCTGACGGACAGAGACAAAGTTATAGTCAGTCAGAGAGTGCGAGAGGAGGGAAGTGAGTTGACGTTTAATGACTTCAGTTTACCGATAGCACTGAATGGGTTCGATGTGTACACACCGGCAACCATCAATGAATGAGTGAGTGAATGAATGGTGACATATTTTCTGGGAAAATTAGGTTAAACTATTCCCATAATGTTTCCTTAACTTGGTGCTGTCACCGTCATCAATGGTTCATCCTCAGTTTGGTTTAGTCATTGTCGTAAGGATTTCTACTGCTGCGATTAATAATTCAGGTGATCGATTAATAATTCAACCATTCAACGAACATACATACAATACATACATAGTACGTATGTATGTATATCGTAGTTTATTGATTTTTGTCTGGAATATTTTTATTCGACCATTGATAAGGTATCGAACAGGTGTTTCAAGAACTCCTCAGTATCGAACAGCCGGAGTTTCATTATCGCTTGTCGAACGGCGATTATGGGCTTCTATTTTTATGATCGCACAGTGCAAGCGACGTTCGACTCACGCATAGGACGATGGATCAATCGACTCCAATGGGCCGTGGCCAAGGATTGACCATTTCGACTCCATATGCAATGACAAAAACAACCAGTTGGAAGGGCGTCGAGAGCTGCAGTTCTCAAGTTAGCAGAACAAACGTGAGACTAACGTGAATTTCGTCCGTTAATATTCCGCAATTATTCGGCGACTTGTCGTCTTCCGGTTCCGGTGAAACAAGACAGCGTCAACAACTGCGTCAACTCTCATTTGCATTTCCACTTTAAATGTAGTCCAAAGCTTCGTTAACTAGGTAATGCGAGGTGGTGGAAACACCTCCAACTCCTCATACTCGCGGCTTTGTCTCCGTATTGGCAGACAAACCCTCTGGGCCCACGAGAAGCACCCCGAGCAGACAACGAGTTCATGTTCCAACTCCTTCGGCCAACTCAACTGGAGGACTTGAATCCGAATTGAGTCGAACAAAACTTTTAGGAAAATACCTTTCAACACCACGGCCAGCACGAACACCGACACGAAACCCAAATTAAATTTTCCCATTTTCACTCTCGTGACGACTGCGGCGGGGGGCGCAGGAAGCGATGTAAGCGATGAAGAAGTGGAGTGAAGCGAAGTATGAAGTGCTTGTGAGCAGGTCGAAAGCGAAACTGAAAGTTCTACTTGTTGTTCGAAAGCGGTTTTTGATTTTGCCAAATTTATTGCCTCATACTTTGTTGTAGATTTTAATCTGCATTCAACACGATGGCATTATCTTATCGCGCCCGGTCGATGGTGATCGACTGAAGTTAACTACTAGTCGTATAATGCTGTTGGCCAGTACAACCAAAGCGGCGGATAATCGCCCGAGCGACTTGCAATTCTTTTATACATGGTATTGGCATTGCTTTCAATCGTTTCAATATGGTTATTGTTTTTGTTCGTATTATCAAGCGATAGTGTGCCAACTAAAAGCCTTTTCTATTATTAATATTACTTGATATCGGATTCTCTGGTAGCCCCACACCTGTGGTATCGTAAAACCAAACACCTGGTGGTCTCTATGAGTTATACGACTGTCGAATGGACTGTGTATTTGAGTCACCCTAATCATCATCGATCTCGAATGATATAATGAAATGCCTCGAGTTAGGCCAATTACTGGCAAATCAGGTCGGGTCGGTCCAGTTCGGCCTCTATGTTTATTCTCAATTAGTGATTGGTTTCGGACACGTCTCGATCTCCTGAGAGAGAGATGGAAGGCATTCTGTCCTTATACCGTATCATTGAATTCACTCTCTTTCCCCGTTTTTTAGTCTCTACCCTTTCCATTGGTAATCGAATTGTAGTAAAAACTACAGAAAACTATATATAGTTTTGTATTTTTTTTTCTTGAATATATCTCTAATGACTATTGGCCAAAGGCTCTTGAGTTGCTGTCGACACGATATTGTGAGAGATGTCGGGAGCGGTATTGACAAAGAATTTGGGGGAGGGGGGTATTTCTTATCATTCCTATTGTTGTTGTTGTTGTTACTGTTCTTCTGAATTTGGCAGCATTTTGCAATACAACCTCGTTATTACAAATATTTATTTTCGATATTTTAATAATGTCCCATTCGCCTCCTTCCCATGCTACAGTTCTATCTTCTACCTCTGCACACCATGCTCTATTCACTGTCCACAAACACACGCACACACACATACAACAGATACATGGACATTTAACCAGAATACCAAAAACAACAATAACAAATACGAAAAGAAGTGTTTCTAATCAATAATACTTTTTCGTAGTGTTGGTAAAGCTCACCCAAAAAAAAAAAGCAGGAGGTGAGAAGGACTGAATATGGTATTACAAAAACAACAACAACAACTATAGGAAAATGAGAGAGAAAAAAAACTGAAACAATACAATAAAAAATGTCGCAGTAAAAGAACATTTAGATCGAAGCACGCGACATTTACTACTACATGGACAATCATATAAAAAAACTTTCTTCTCTTTAGGCATAATAACAAAAAACAACAACAACTATATAACAACAATGACAGTGAGAAGGACAAAATGACAAAAACAAAATGTGAGGGAAAAAAAGACCCATTGACATGGTATTTATTCAACCTGTGGAATTTGTCTCTTCATTTCCAACCAACCCACAACCAGGTCCCATTTACTAATTACACAGTCGATAGTGGCAAACCAACAGTAACTAAAGGTAAAATGAGCCCAGAGAGTGAGAGAGGGGTAGACAGAGACAGACAGGCGGGAAGAGACAGAAACCGAAGTGGAGACAGACAAGTAGAAAGAGACAGAATCAAAGAAACGTGATGGAGTGATGAACAGAAACTCAATATTTAATTGAGTTTAGAAACTATCTATAAAAATAGAAAAGTTTATTATTCTTGTTTCTCACTTCACTTTCATTGTTCGGCCCTCTGGCACCCGGCATCACCCGGTTGATCATGAGCGAAGGAAAATGTGCTTTCGTCCTGAAACAAGAGAATCCACAAGTGAAGTAGGTCAAGTCAAGTCCGGAGTAAACGTGGGGCGGTGGAGTTTGAATCGATTGAATATTCGGAGCTCTATCGCGATCAATATGTTATTACAAATATTTTATTTGTACCCACCACTGGATTGTATGATATTGAGTTGAAGGCTTTAACTAGCATTAACTTAAAGCTATCATTATGGTCGATATTCCTAGAACTTGAGACGATTTGAGGAACTGTTTTAACTGTTTTTTATATCTTTATATCATGGATGTACTATAAAATCGTTGATTTTCATCGATGATCGAAATCGAATTTATCTTAAGATTAAAATTAAAATCTTTATATGAACACTTACCGAACTTTCTATAATAATGATGAAAAATCGTAGATCTGTATAAAGGTATCGGTCGCGAAATATAAATTTCTGTGGGTTTTCTCAATTATGATCGAAAACGGAACAATTCATTCGCGTTCACCCACATACACTGAGATAAATCGTTTGAATATCGTCAGAGTTGAATATATTTCGATTCTACTTATTCGATTCACTCGCACACATCCTTTTCCAATATTTAAGGCATAGGCACAGTGGGGGCGGGACGGTGAAGAGGGGAGGGCGAGACACAAAGAGCGAGAGAGAAGACACCAGAAAGCGAAAAAAATCCACGTACGTAACGACGTGCAGTGATGACCTCCGCTTCCTTCCCAACTTCGCTCGCTACTCAATCAATAATCATTAAATTTTCGAAGTTCGTAATTATAATTAATGGCCTCTGTATCGCTCGGTATCGTTGTTTTTGTTTCAGGCACTTGCAGTTGAAGGGAAGGACTCGGCCTGATTATGCGAGTTCACATTGCACATAAGGTCCGCGAACATAATCCTCATGTATGTATGTAATGAGACGAATCGCGAATCTCCGAAAATATTCGGGAGGACGGGAACGATCACTTCGCAACACTGTATTCCTGTCGACCTTTCTCCGCCGGCGTCGATGGCGACGATAGCGACGAGGGGTTCCCCTAGCCGCGTATCCAATGCGTTTTATTTTAATTGCTCCATTCGAGGAGCAATTACAAGTTCTTGGCCTCCGAGTCAACGATGGTTCAAACCGCAATTCGCGCACTAATCGAAGACGTCGAAGGAATCGGCAGGCGCGATTGCGATTGCAATTGTAATTTAAATTGAAATCAAGCGATAATATCTATCATCATTCGATTTCACACGGCACAAAAACATAGGAAAACACAGCACAACAGAGAATACAATACTATTTTCGGTTTTACCCCATTTGGAGCGACCGACCGACCGACCGTTGTTGCCACTTTGAACCGCTAAACCGTTATCTACCACTTTGGCTGCCTGTTGTCTTCGTGTGTCCGCGAGCATGGCCGTCGTCGTCGCAGCCAAAAGCAACAATCTATGTGGGTAGCGGCGCAGCGAGTATCACCACTAAAGCAACAAAAACTATAACAACAACAACCCAACAATAGGCACTACCACTCACATCCACCGACAACAACAGGAGAATCGTACCGTAGAAGCTACCGAGTGACAACTCCGCAACTATAAAAGTCGAACGACGATGACGGGGACGGACCCATCGTCCCCAGTTCGGAGGTAGGTAGAACTCGAAATATGTCCTGGATTAATGGATTTATCCTGGATTAATGGAGTTTCCGCCCCGACCCGGTTACAATTTTCCCCATCAACCCCTCGACGAGGATCCCTTGATCTGCTGGACATGGACAAGAAGCCGATCACAGTTGGTGCTTTTGCCTTGTGTTGGTCAGAAGTGAAACGCCATGGAATTGGGTCAAATTGAGCAGACACGTGTGGGGAGCGGTGCGAGGAGTCCATTCGAACGCGAAGTACCGCGAACGGCAAAACTACAAAGTCTGTCTGTCTGTCGCAGCTCGAGCGACACATCGTGCTTTGACCGGCCTGTTCTATCCTGTCATGTCCGTTCCAATCTAGTCGACACCGCGCTCATCCGATTCGGCTAGGTTCGGTTCGGTTCGAGTCGTCGGGTCGCGTCTTGTCGGTTCGGCTTGGATCAGTCTACGTCTGGCCGATCCAATACAAGCGCACGAGTGGCGTCGTCCATTCGCGAACGGACACGAACACGAACGCATGCAATGGTCGTAGAGGTCGTCATCATTCGTGGTGTTTATTTGTTGATTCCTTGCGGTTGTCCTGCGTCGTGGATGTGGAGGTGGAGGTGGAGGGGGGTGGTGCGTCATCGTGGGGGGCGGTGCGGCAGGGAAGGGGAGGCAGTTCGAGCGCGTACAATTTCATTTGTCTGCTCCAATTGACCGTTAAGGTGTCTCTCCACACCACACGACGGGCCTTCGTCACTCCCTCCCTTCGACGTGATGAGAATTGTGGGCGGGTCGGGTCGGTGGAGTGTGTAGTGCGGGTGAGGGAGTCCCACAACTGCAACGCATGGTGAGATGGTATCGGGGAAAATAGTCACAGGACAAATACACAAGTTGTAGGTAAACAAAAGTGAGGACCAAATGCCTTGCCTTGCTTTATGGCCATTTCATACCCTGGCCCACAATCCTGAGACACCGCGTGAAAGAGGCAGAGGAGGAAGTGGGACGAGAGAGGAGCATGTCACGACATGGCATGTCATATTTGTATATTTCGAGCGAAAGGAAATACATACATATCTTGTCGGAGCACAGAAACCAAAACCTAAATAAGTGATAAACCTCCAAAAACCACACACTCACTCTCATGTACATCCATACATACATAGGTTGACATTACCTACTACTTTCGTTCCACCGAACGTGCGGAAAGAAGCGACATGGACTCCATTTCGAAGCTTCGGGTTTCACGTGGTGTCTTCGAATTTAACTACTAGTTTTCCTACCACGATGCACTCGGAGAAATAGACCGCTGCAACCAAATGCCCCATAGTGGAAGAAGCAGCCCCCTGGAACCACATGACTGGAAGAAGCCTCCCCCCAAAACCCATCCTCTCAGATCTCAGCCCGACCCGACGACGGTTGACCGGTATCGAACAGCACGGGGCCCGTTATTACCTGGGGTTTTTCTTCGAGTGTAGGAAATTAGTTCCCACCACAGATGTTGAATGGGAAGTTATTAATTCGAAATGCGCAGGAATAGAATGCATAAAAATAGAATGTTCGAAATAAGTACACGTTGCTGGTGTTTGGCGGTGTTTGTAATACGAGGTCTCCGGGCACGGTATTTACTCCTCGCACCTCGACATGGGGCGGGGGACGGAGGACGAGAGGTCGGAGCGAAGGTAATGTGTGAACCCCATTACCATTGCCGTAGTTGACAGCGGGGAGGGAGGGAGGAGGCAGGAGGTCACCGGGAATGGCCAATGACTACTAGTTTGCGAACCTAATTGCATTAAATTGTGTTTTCCACACACTACTCTTTTTTCTTTTTCCGCCGTATGTGTTATTATTTTCTGCAGATAAACCATCAATTAAAAAATATCACAATCGTGAAAGAACAATTAAGTGTTTTCGCTTCGAAGACATGCGAAATAGCCTTCGCATCCCGATAACATCGGAGGGAATCGTTTCTATCGCCCTTGACCACCACCGATAGTGTTTTGAAATAAGGCTAGAGGTCAAGAATATGTCCATCTGGCTGCCGTTGGACATTTTCAACATAAGTTGCTTTCTCAATATTTGTCCAAGTCGTAGTGGGAATTCCGGTGTCCTCTGGCGATATTTTTCTATTTATCACAGATGCTTCGCTCCAGTTGTTTGCCAGTGTTTCTTGCCAGTGTTTTCACTTCTGTCCAAATTTCTGCATCAATATCTCTGGGGACATTGATATTGTTGTACAACAATGAAAGAGACCTACAGTTTAATGCCGAATCCTAACGATCGCGAGAAAGAGGCCGTAAAGAATTTTGATGTTGGCGGAGCCGGGGATCGAACTACGCCCTCGCTGACTTGTAGACTACGCTGAGCCATATAAGTTTTAATATAAAATTTAAATAGAAATAGAATACACTTCTCTCAACTTTAAATTCGCCAAAAGCAAATATGAAATTTAATTTCCGTAGCCCATTCCTTCAAGAAAACGATAAATTTTTTAATTTTCTATGAAAATGAAAAATTTTTGAATTTACCATAAAATTGATCAAACTTTGAATTTTCCATAAAAATTATCAATTTTTGAATTTTTTATGAAAATTATCCATTTTTGAATTTTTCATGAAAATTATCATTATTTATTTATTTCCAATAAATTTTTAAATTTTCTATAAAAATTATCAAATTTTGAATTTTCTATGAAAATAGTCAATTCTTGAATTTTCGATGGAAATAATCAGTTTTTGAATTTTCTATGAATATGATAAATTTTCGGATTTTCCATAAAATTGATCAAACTTTGAATTTCCCATAAAAATGATCAATTTTTGAATTATCTATGAATATTATACATTTTTGAATTTTCCATCATTTTTTTTTTATTTCCAATAAATTTTTATAAAATGATTAATTTTGATAAAAATGATCAAATTGTGAATTTTCTATGAAATAAATAAATTTTTTAATTTTCTATGGAAATTGAATTTTTTCATAAATTTGATCATATTTTGAATTTTCTATAAAAATTATCAAATTGTGAATTTTCTATGAAAATTATCATTAACATGAAATTCTATGAAATATTATAGCGATTATAGCGATTCCATTATGAAAAGATTTGACTTATCGTTTTGATGTTTTGAAAAAAAAACACACACTCTGTCTTTAAATATAATTAAAATTTTGATTGAAACGCCAATCTGACAAATATTTCCTACAGTACCTACCAAAAATAATCGACAATTTATATATACAAAACAAAAAATACAAATTATTTGCATTTACAGCCCTACTAAGGGCTCTGACCGATCTACTCGCAATCATTGGTGTTGTGCGATTGTAATGTTTTACACCAATGAAAGAGACCTACAGTTTAACGCAGAATTCGAATTTGGCTGGATTGAGAACTTTTTCATGGCAAATAATTCTCTCGGAAGTTTGTCATTGCTCGCCAGGAAGAGGAGGCCGTAAAGAAAAATTGATGTTGGCTGAGCTACGCACTTAGCCACTAAGAATTTTATTCAAGAATATAATTAAAAATCAAATATTTCAAATAACATAAAAACTCGGTCACTTGAATTGAGGACTATAAGAGATTACTTAGAAGAGTGCGAATATTTCTGTGAGTCACTGTATGACGTCTGAGAATAACATTTTGAATATTATTTAAACATCACAAACAAAAACTATTTATTCACACAGACATTCGTGCACTCCGATCTCACTCGGTCATTTAGTAACTCGAAGAACAAGTCATTTAGTATAAGAACGAGTGAAATCGTATCAACCACTAACGGTAGTGTAGTGCACAACAACAACTACGATCTACGATCGTACGTGATCGCAAATCTTCGGACTCATTCGGGGTTCATTGTCAGTGAAGTGCATCAGACAGTCAGTCAGTGATTGAGTGAGTGAGTGACGTGAGTCTTGTCTGAGGTTCAACTGTTCCAAATCGCTGTGTGAATCCTTCTACGAGAACGGCAAGAGTTCCTGAGATCCTGTCGCAATGGCACAGCCGAGAGCGAAGTTCGACGGCATTGCCGAGGATCCGAATCCCGTGGGTCATCGCATTTGGGGCTCCGTTCGTCTCACCTACACGATATGCGCCTTCGTCGCCATGATCCTGCATCTCAGCATGCGGAACGCCCTCAGTTTCGCCATCCTTTGCATGGTCAAAGCGAATCCGCTGCCAACGGAGAGATCTTTGTCTTCGTCCAACGCTGGGGTGCAACAATGTCGTAGTGATGCACAAAACCAGACCAGTGTCAATGAGGCAAGTGTAGCTTGGGGTCGGAGGTAGGTGGGGAGACATCATCCATAGTCCAGCAAAGGTTGTCCTAAGTTCGAATTAGTTTCGGTCATTTCTCATTCCCTCCTCTCTCCCCCACTCTCCGTCATTCCATACCAAAACTTTTAAATGTGTGAATGCAAATTGTTTACAATCGGAGTGTGTGTGTGTATGTTGGAACAAGCTCATATCGCATTCGGAAATCGGAAGAAACGGCTCGGAGGCACGTACTCCGCACCTGGCTGCAGCACCTCAACAGCATAGCTCGTGCTCTTCTCCAGATATCCACCGACGACCATTCGAATAACGCATTAAACGTGATTATCGACCCACGTGTGTCGCGAATTGACCCGTCGTCAGATTGGAGAATTATAGTTTGGAACAAGAAAAATGCAATACTCATGGTCTCCTCTCTCTCTCTTCTCTCCTCTCTCTTCTTCTCTTCACAGGAGGGTGAATTCGAATGGACCCGGCCGCAAGAGTTCCTACTGCTGGGCTCCTTCTACTACGGCTACCTGATCACGCAGCCCTTCGCCGGGCGTCTGTGCGATCGTTACGGCGGCAAGCTCTTCTTCATCCTCTCGCTGACCGTGCAGGCGGTGGTCTTCATGTTGACGCCGGTCTTTGCTCGACTCAGCTTCACCGCCATTCCTCGTAATGCGCATCGTCCAAGGTCTTGTTGGGGTAGGCGCCAATCGGATCTGAGATCGTCGTCATGTGTTCGAACTAATCTCTGCTCCATCGTAGGGATTCGGCAGCCCGTCGATCTACCAGCTGTACTCGGTGTGGGCGCATCCGACGGAGCGCACGGCCCTGATGTCCTTCACCTACGGCGGCTACTCGGTCGGCTCGCTGTTGATCTTCCCGCTGGCCAGCTTCCTGTGTCGCTATGGCTGGCCCGTGGTCTTCTACGTGCTCGGCGGCGTCTCGCTCGTCTACGGCATCTCGTGTCAGTGGCTCATCTACAGCACCCTGGAAGCGCATCCGCGACTGGGGCAAGACGAGCTCAACTACCTCAAGCCGACCAGGGTCGTTCCGGTAAGTTGGCCCCTTGGCCCTCTCTGTGGGATGTTCTCAAACCTGTTGTGTTGCCCAGGTGCCGACGATACCCTGGAAGAGCATTCTCACCTCGGTGCCCGTGTACGCGTTCCTCGTCACGCACATCTGTCACTCGTTCGGCGTCATCGTGTTCACCTTGTTGCTGCCGAAGTTCCTCAGAGAAGGCATCGGATTCAGCATGAGTGAGGTTAGCAAGAGAAAGAGAGAGAGAACAGTATGGAGAGGACGAATCTAACTATTAGCTTTTCCTTTCCAGACGGGCGTTTTCGCCGCCGCGCCCTTTGCCGGGTCGTGTCTCTCGAAGCTGATCACCGTCACCTTCTGCACCCACATTCAAGCGACGAAGGTCAAGAATCTGACGATCTTCAGGCGCATCGTCTACTGTTCCTGTAAGTGGTCCAAATACAAAGAATTTCTTTAGTTTCCATCTCCTCCCATTCCAGGTAACGTCCTCACGGTGTTCTTCATCATCGGGATCATCGTGAGCAATTGCCACCTGAAGATCCTCATTGTCAGCCTGATCCTGTTCATTGGCATCAGCACCGACATCTCGTTCTCCGGGGCCTACTGGGTCAGCTTGCTGGACTTTGCCCCGGCCTTCTCGGGCCTGCTCTCGGGCATCGCCAACTCCTTCGCCACCCTGATCGGATCGTTGGCCCCGATATTAACATCGAAAATCGTGATATATGTTAGTGAATTTGGCCAATACTCCATAGCCAAGTTATTTCCAAGTTTCCTTTTTTCTCTGCAGGGCACCAAAACCGAGTGGAATTTGGTCTTCTTGTCGATGATATGTTCCTACGGTTTTGCCACCGTTATTTATGGACTTTTCAGCAGTTCCAAGCTCCAACCGTGGGGCAAACATGTGGAGAAGAGGGATTCGGCAAAGAATACTCGGAAGAGCGTTTCAGCAACGAACAATAATTAGTGCGGATTTTTTTTTAAATTTGTTCGTTTTGTTTCTTGTTACTTATTTTACCTATGTATGTTATTATTATTATTTATATGTGAAATTTTTATACTGTTCCAAGCTCCAACCGTGGGGCAAACATGTAAAGAAGAGGGATTCGGCAAAGAATACTCGGAAGAGCGTGTCGGCAACGAACAATAATTAGTGCGGATTTTTTTTTAAGTTTGTTCGTTTTGTTTCTCGTTACTTATTTTACCTATGTATATTATTATTATTATTATTTATATGTGAAATTTTTATACTGTGTTTATTTATTATACTTAAATCAATACAAATTGTTAGTGTATATAAATAAATTTGAATCGTTGAACTAACTGAGTTCTAAATAATATTAATATATAAATTAAATAACTTTCAAACCTTTCAACCTTTTAGACCCAATCCACATTTACTTGAGACTCAAACCAAAAAAGTTGCTGAATTGTGCGCCAGGGAGGTATCAAAAAAACTCGCTCTTGTTCTTCTTATTTGCATTTTTTCAAAAATCATGTAACCGATTCTCGGTCGTTTTCCTTTGTCCTCTCCTTCGCATTTAAAAATGGTGGCAACTCGAATGGAATCTTTTACAAATTTCTTGTCGTCTGTGCCAGGGATGATATTTGTTTTTTTAATATTGTGCCAAATCGAAACATAAATTGTATCAAATAGTACCAAAATTATTTACCAACTAATTTTTAAATAAAACAAGATTATTTAAAACAGTAATTTTTTAAATATATATAAAATTTCATATTGAAACACTTTGAGTATTAAAGCAAAATAAAACAGCTATTCATCTCTGGAGTTCATTTGTGCTCTTATGTTTTGTCTCGTTATCCCTTAGTTGCGCAAATGAAAAAAAATCGGTTATTCATCCCGACGTCAAAAATACGAAAATTCGCTCTATTTACCTTTTTTTACCTTCCCCGATCTGTTTGATCGATTCCATTTTCCCGAATAAAAACGAAGATCTTTCGTGTGTATCGTCGTATTTGCTACGAATTTTGGCAGTGTCACTACGATATCCGTTTTAGTCGGTTCGAACCCTGGTCGTCGTGTTCGTGTCGTACACAAAATAATCGCATATTTTTTTGTACTTGGAATTTTTGAATTTTTTTCAATCAAAATTTTTTGTGTCTTCAACAAATTCCCAGTGTCAACGAATATTTACAAAATTTTCAGTGTAATACAAATAAATTGTTTGAACCTTTTTGGCACGAATAGAAAACGCGAAAAAACGTAAGTAAGCGAAAAAAAAACCAAAGTGCAATAGGAGAAAATGCACAAAAATACTCCATGTTGTATTTCGTTCGGCTCCTTAATATTTTGGTTTATTGCGCTGTTACCATTTCGGCCTAGCTTCCTTTCCGTGGGTCGTCAATGTAATATATATAAAAATATTCTCAAATGCCAATAAAAAAGACGGAAGTGCTTGAATGCCATTTGGTTTGCTTCCTGGTTTCATTTATTGGCTATTCGTTCACAAACGGCTTTTTCTATGATTGTTGAAACGGTATACAACGGAATTCTAGTATTGTATTTAGAAACAAAAACATAATTACATTTAGAAACAAAAACTAAGTTGAATTGGAATCTCAAATAGGAACTCTTATTGGAATCTATTATTGGGATCTCAAATTGGATTTCTTGGAATCTCTTATTGGAACTGAAATCGAATAGTGTTAAAAATGCATAAAAAAAGCGGCTTCTCGACTTAACCGCGCCCAATGTGTCCTGTATAACCATTAACCATGTCCTGAAAAATCATAAATATAACAGGTTGTAAGTCCCCCTTTTTCCTTGAGAATAATTCTGATCCGATTGTCGAGTTCACCTTCATCAAGACCATTGACATGCAATGTAAAAATAACAGACGTGAACGTCGTCTGCTCCTCCTGACGAATTAATCGAATTTATACATAATTCAATTGTTGATATTCGTTTGTATCGTGGGCTGAAAGGCCACCGAGCCGAATCTTCGGCTTCGTAATCGGTCGGAGCCCTGTCTGTTTGTCTGTCTGTCTTTCGTATTCAATTCACTCACTTGCAATGCGTATAAAAAAAGCTGTGTTTTGTTTTTAATCGAGGTGAAACATGGTTACCCGAGTTTCCATGAACCCCCCGTACTAAAGTACATTTTAATCAATTTGAGTGTGTGGCTATATTTGTTTGTTTGTAGTTGTTGTTGCAGTTGCTGCTTTCCGCAACAACTGAGCACACATACATATAAATGTATATATTTCTACGTGCGTGCTTCCTCTGTGTTTACATTGTTTATTATGAAACGTTAGCGAAATCACAATTAAGTAATGTGTATTTTAGCCATATACATGTTTAGTCTCAAGTTCATCGTTTTCGAAATTTCAATCTATAGTTGTGCCCTCCAAGTGCGTTTTGAGAGTTTTCTCAATTTGCGTTCTAGCAGCAGTTGTTTTCGTTTGTTTTTTTTCCTTGTTTTTTCTCCTTAGTCTTCTTGCCAGATTGTTTTTGTTATTGTATCAAACACCAATTACTATGTGAGTGTGAGTGTGTGTATGTATGAATTTTTGTGATTATTTTCGGTCAAAACATTCGGTCAGCAGCTTTTGGCATTAGTCATATCTTGATCACTGTTATACGAAGCATAAGAGCATCATAACAATCCAATTTCGACGCACTAGAGGCCAAGAATTGTTGTGGGTATCGCCACAAGACCGGTTTTCCCTAGTTTTCTGTTTACTTCTCTATATTTGCCCAGTTGATTCAATCGAATTAGTTCCTTTGATCCACCGGTGTCGTCTTCGTGGTATTAAAACAAGAATATAAATCATAATTTCCTTTCCTTTATTTTATCAGTGCTTTATAATAATGTTTTAGGTCTTTCAATTGCAGATATAAACAATCAAACTCAAAAAAACGAACCACAAAATGATTATGAAAGTTCCTTCAAGCGATTGGTCAGACCAATTTGAGTATATAATTGAAGAGGACGACTCATTGTCTGATTTGGAAGATGATCAAGATTTCTCTGAATATCTATGGATGGAAAACGAAGAGGAGTTCGACAAAAATGTTAGTATATCATATTTTATATTTACATACCAAGATCATAACCCGTATTTAATTCCCACACAGGAGCTGCAACGCCTCGAAGAAGAGGAAATCATGAACGAGTGTATTGAAGCAATGCTTGAGGACGAACTGGAGGCCGAGCTGACAGAGTGGCAGAAGGCAAAGTAAGAATAAGAAATTAACGCAAATGTGTTTGCATCAGTTGTATGAATCCCTTCCTATCCGTAATTATTGGTTTACACAAGTACGTTTGCCGTTTTATTTTTATGTATTAACGAAATATTTCGAATGTAGCTCATACATGTTTGCATAACATTGTATTAATTCCTTCAACTGTTGTCCTGATCGTATTTAGTACTAAGCCAATGTTTCATTGATTATTTACCACAAATTCCCCTTGCAGGACGGATGAACTGAACGCTGCATTGTCTTCGCTGGAAGTCAGTGATCGTGATGTTGAGAATTCGCTGCTTAATCCTCTGGCCGATGAGTTCATTCCGCAGGGTCATTTGATAGATTTGGGCACGTCGTAAACAGCATGGAAAACAACAACAACGTATCAAAGGGTATCGAATGCAATTACAACTTAAAGAATAATAATTTTTGTTGCGCCATATAATACCGAGGGTAATATTTGCTCTTGGTCTTCATAGTGGTCTCCAGAAAACTCACAAGAAAAAAATCAAAAAACCTACTATAAAACAAACTTAAAAAAGCCAAAAAGTTATATAATTTTAAATTACAATATTTTATTATTCTTCACTTTTGTACTCATGATGAAGATCTAACAAAATGCTTTAGCCCCCATCTAGATTAACTGCAAGTGAACGTACAAAATGGTCTACTTTGTTTGCCAGCTTTTGTTTTCTTAATCTATATTATACATAAATCCCTTCGTGTTTAAATGTGATAATTTCGTAAGAAAATAGATACTCGTGATAGAGAAGAAGAACTCGTTGCATTTTTACCTTAATTAATGCATGTCAAGAGCCGTCTCCTCTTATTGCACACAATTTTCGCTCATATTTGAAAAATATTCTATTAATCGTCAGTTTGCTTAATATTAATATAAAAATTGTAGATATTTCTTTTTATTTCATTTCTTCTATACAAAGAACAAACACAAGAAAAAAACGAAACGAAACGCGTACGAAAATTCAAATTGAATTGAAATTATTTGTTGTAAATTAAAGAATGTTTTTTTAATTTTTGTTATTTTGTTATACACATGATTATTTCCATTATCATCTCACTTTCTATCTCTTACCATTTAGTGAAACTTGTAAAATAATTTGTAATTTAAACATAAAAAAATAAATAAAAAATCACAAAATGTAATGTATAAAAAAATGCTTTACTTGAAATGTATGTCGAAAAAGACAAAAAAAAACTATTTAGTGTTTAAGAGATTAAAAACCATTTTAAAGCAACAATTTATAAAATGTTTACGAAAATGCTGTTGAATAGTGGATCCTAAAACTAAATCGTTTTCTTACCAACTATTGTAAAAAATCAGGACTATTTATTTTTAACGATATTTGAAACTGAAAAATTATGCTTATCTATTGTTTAAAGATGTAATCGAATTTTCATATTTATATTTATGTAAGAATGTAATACTAAAAATATTCTGAAACAACTACCTAAAAGACTTGCTTAAGTAGCAAACAAGTTTGTTAGTGATATTTGTAAATTGAATTTCTTTATTTATTATTAAAATCTTCTTGTAATACAAGGAACAATAGTAAACAGCAAACAAAAAAATGTTGTGATATAAAATTAAAAATAATACAAAAAAATACAAATAAAAAATAATAAAGAAATAAAAAAGTATTATAGTATTTAGTCAAACATCACTGAAAGTCTTTGATTTCGAATTATATGTTTATTATTTTTGTAAAGAGCATAAATTAGTTATTAATGTTGGTGTAGGTGTATTCACACCGACAAAAAGTGGCACTTTTGTGCCACTGTGCGAGATGGGTAGAATGGTTCTTCGATCAGTTTTCCACTGTGCGGCATGGGTAGAATGGTACTTCGATCAGATTGCCACTGTGCGGCATGGGGACTTGTACGTCAAGTCCTTAAATTTAAAAAAAATAACATATTTCTTTTAAAAAACATGAAAAAGTATAAATTTTATTTAGGTTGGAAATCTTTTTGGGTTTTCTTTAGATATACTTTTTGTTTAGTTTTAATTTATGAACAATAAAAACGTTTTAAACTACCGTATCATTAATATTTTGAGCATAAACATGACAATGATAAACGTCAACAATCTGATAAACGTAAACACTCGCAGTTTTAATTAGTTGACGTTATCCCGAGTGTACTGTATAATTAAAAATCTAAATTCCAGAGAGTTACCAACTGCATTTCTGCGCAACCGAGAAATTACGTATTGGCAACGCTAACATGAAAATGTCATGTAAAATGCAAATATGGCGTCGTGCAATTGAAAACTGAAGTTTATCGGTTTGTTTTGAATAATTTAGTTTTTTACGTTTTCAAGTCTGTTAAACATAAGTCTTTTTCGCAATAAAACGAGTATTACAATATAGTCAAACGGAATTTCAAGTATTTTTCACTTCCTGTCGTGTATTTTGTCTCAAGGACTCCAAGTTGTCAAATTGTACGAGCGAAAAAATGTTTGACAGACAAGGCATCAGTTCAGCGTCGCAGCGATAATTGTCATATGGTGGTGCAGGTGCTCGCTGAATTGGACATGCAAATAATTGAACAACTTTTGCATATTAATTACAGCTCTAATGTGCAGTCCATTTAGAAACACTGTTGTTTATATTTGGAGATTTACTTTCTTTCGAATACCTCGTCGTATTTCGTGAAACTTCTATTTGAGAGGCAGTACACAAAAGCACGATTTAAAATGCAAGGATCGTTTCCTTGATGGTGGAAATAATTTTGGGAGTAAATTAAACGTCTGGTCATAAAATATGAGTGCCTCATTGACAACTTCAGCAGCAGCAGCTTCAAATACATCCACGGGCGGCAGTTCGTTGCTTGGAGGTAGTCGTTCAGCTTCAATTGCTGCCGGCAATGCACTTTCTCACAACTTGAGCACAAGTGCTGCACTTTTTAGAGAAATACACAAAAATACTTGGCTCAAAAGATTGACTGCGGATGGTAAAAAGATTACAGTTGGTCCGAAGGTAATTCTTATTCAAATACAATAGTCCCAACCTAAAGATAACTATGTGTTTTTCAGAAATCGGAAAGAAGTTGGGTCGTCTTTTGCGTACACGATGATTCGCAGGCTCTTTTGGAAGGCTATGCGGAACCACGACAAGCAGCTTCACACAACCCGGAATGGGTTGTCTCCATGCAAGAAACTCAGCACATATCACACGCTCTCATACCCAACTCACATGAGTTTGAGTTTGTTGTCACGCTTAGCAATGAAGTTATACGTTTCCACGCCATGTCATGGTGAGTTGAACAAAGTTTGTGTGTCGTAGGAACTTTCTTAATTTCATAAAGCCATCTAGTTTAAATTATATTTTACTTGCTTAACGCACACTAAATTGACTCTTTAATACTATATATTTTTTTCAGGGAAATTATGCAAGAATGGGTTGAAACTTTGCGGTCCAAGTTGCGCGAGATGAAGATTCTGTCACCACGTGAAAATCTCTACACTAAGTTACCTGAGATACGTGCTCCATTGCTGCCCACTAGAGATCCTACATCGCCACTACCAGCGCCACCACCCGTACCTGCAGCTATGGTGCCTGGTGTGGAACGTGTCGTCCCGCATAGTGTCTTGCAATCAGTTGAACCGATAAATACATCAACCACTTCCACAAGTGCTAATGAAATAACATCAACCGTTACCGCTCCCCTAACCACAACTGCAGCTACATCCACAACTACTAATTCAAGCTATTCAGTAAATCCTTCTCTGCCTTCTAGTTCATCTCATACAGTACCACATATTCCCAATTCCCCACCTACTCTAACTTCAATGTCAAATATGTTAACGCAAAATCTCCTTAATATGCTATCGGATCCTATAACTGCGTATAGTGAGCAACTGCATGGCGACGAAGAAGCAAACGGCAGAGATTTTAGTGATAATTTCGTTTTGGATTCTGGAATTAGTTATTCCGATTCAAATGAGGAAAGTTTGGTTACTTCTACAAAAAAAGTAGGAACAAATCCAAATGAAATCGCAACGGATTCAATTTCGAACGACCAACCAACAGATGCAGGCACAGAGAACAGTGTGCGTGTTGATATTGGAAGCATTGAAGAAGAATCCAATGGTACGTATATTATAAAGTATATATTCTAAATAAATAAATTTAATTGTTTATATATCTATTTCAGATCAGAGTACAACTATGGACTATTTAATACAATGTGAGCGCCTAATTCCAAGGTAAGATACTCTGCTGATCTTAGTTCTTATAGCCTTTTCATTAAACATTTTCTTGTTTCATAAAAATAATATTAAATATAAATATACAGAAACACAAATATTTAAACTCCAAAAAACTATACTCTATACAATCTCATTGACAATATTTTGATATTTTTGCTCTAATACTTTAAGTATTTCCCACATGGTTTCAGTATTTCCCTTCTGTGTGTTGATGAAAATTTTTCGCAAGACAGAAAAACACTTTAGTTTCACAAGTTTCAATTGCAAACGCTGAGCCCAACCTTGTACGCGCAAGCGTCTTTCGTACTTCTCTCGTAATTTGATTTTTGTTTTTCCATATTTTCTGCTTACTTCCCGGGCGATCAATACCTTTCTTTTGTAGAATTCCTTTTCAAAATGCTTATTAAGTACTTGCTGGAAGTTGGCATCATATTTTTTAATAGAGTTGAAAAATTCAACGTCAATGGAAAACTCGTGAAAAATGCTTTCGAAGATTTTAAAAGGGAAATCCTGTTCCATATGCTTCAAATTCTGTAACGTATTTTCTATTGCTTCGAGCAAGTTATTTTGTAGGTTTTTCCAAATCTCAATATGTTTAAAATTCTCCAATTCATACTTTTCGGCTATTTCCTGTAATTTTAGATTTTCAATTTGTTTCTCAGTCAATTGTAAGCGCAAGGACTCGAGATCACGTCTCAAAACTACATTCGCTGTTTGTGTTTCATTTTCCCAGCATTCTGGTATTGATTGATCATTCATGTAGTTATTTAAACGATCATCATCTAGTTTTTGATGTGAAGTATACGACTCTACGCTTCCCACAGTTTGCTCGGAAATAAAACTCTGGTCATCCAGCTCACGTAGCACACATTCCAAATCTCTGTTGCAATTCTGTAGGTCAGTAAATGGCGTATCTAAAAAGCCAACTTCTTGCAATTGTTGTTGCATAAGAGCACACAGACAATTTCTTGCAATTTTTTCTGCCTCGGTGGTTTTGCTAAACACTTTCAACCACCTGCGACATAACTCGATGTCATTTGTTCGTTGATGTTTCATCATCAATTCGCGTAATACGTGCAATTGCTCCTTATACAGTTGATCCAATGTATCACTATTCACCTCGTAATCACTGGTCGCATGACTGCCATTCGTTGTGTTATCCATTGATTCCATGTGTCTTGCTTAGCTTATAAACAAATATCTTTCACTATAGCAGTAGTTCATTCAAGAATGATATATTTCTCAAATGTAAATCAATCAAATCAATATATTATTTGTTTGTCATAAAGTTTATCAAGTGAAATGTGTATGTTGAAATTATTGAGTGTAGATTTATTGGAAATAAGAATATAGAAATCTCGTTGATCTTTATTTTAGGCCACAAACATATCGTTCGCTGTCCACTGGTGCTGCTGATAAAACATGTAAGCAATTGTTGAACACTACGACCGCACATCTAAATGTTCCGAGCAATTCAACTACTGTTTCCAAATGTAATAACAACATTACCGAATTAGAAATAAGTTCAGAACACGAAAAGCCACCAGTAGTCACATCAACAACAACTGCAACAGATCCGACCACTAATATTACTATAATACAAGTTACCAATATCAATGAAAATTTAGATGCAAAACATTTTAACAATAATCGCAGTAGTTTGGGAAATGAAGGGGATATATTTAAGTTTCCTGAAGGTCTCGAAGCCGCGAAACCACATGATGAATACAAAAGTAATGTACAAATAATTCCGTCCAATTTGAATAGTAGTACAATCCAAGTAATGGGGCAAAACATAACCGCAGTAGCCAATCAATACTCAACGCCTATTAAGAAAAGTTGTCCTCCAACGTCTGTCGCTGATGTTGCATCAACTTCGTCTGTTACATCCGCGATTTCCTCGCCTAGATCACATTTGGAAAATCATAAAATTACCACAGTTCATGTTAACGAAGTTACCGCCTCAACACCTTCAATTTACGGAACATGTTATACAGAAACACCAGCCCTCGTGTCGACCCCAACGCTTCCAAAAAAAATAATACTAACAGCCAATTCTTCTGGAGTAACTAACATCACTGTGAATAATGTGGAAAAGACTTCCACTATGGACTCAGTTCCTAAAAATTCTGCAGCTAATAGTGATGTAAAACACAACGTAGGGAACGTGCGTTATGAGAAAGTTTTTCTCTCCTCGAGCATACCAATAGCAACTCAAGAGCAAACTGATGCAGCGTGTAAAACAAAACCACCTCTATCAAGAGAGTCCAAGACCCCAAAACTTACAACTCAAAGAAGTGAAGTTCATCGCCAATCGGAGGTATGAGTTTTTATAAAATATGTTAATTAAATATAATAAGATTTTCTGCTACAGGCGACCTCTTCTATCAAATTCGAAAGGCTAAATCTTGGAGCCAGCTCCTCCTCATCTTTGCCCTCTTCGCCAACACCAGTTGCAGCGTGTTCGTCGACGGCAATTGGCAAACAAAAACTATCTACTTCCATGCAAGTTGCGCAACCTGCCGTCACAAAGAGCAGCACGCAACATGAACGAAATCCTTCTGCAATTAGTATGGGAAGTCCATTGTTACAACGTAAACGTGTAGTATCGGTTTCACCCGTTAATACTGATACTAATACTCCGCCAGTACCAACACGACCAAGATTCCTCACACGTGGACTGACAGAAGCTGTAATTACTGCTCGTCCTAGTCGTAAGGACTTTTGCCAAACGAAAGTAAATATGAAACCGAAACCAGAGAGCAGTAGTAATCCAATCTCTAACAATAATGGAGAAGCCACTACTTCTGCTGGCAGTGCTGAAGCATGTCCCCAAACGCATTCTGCTATTAGTCGAACAAGATCTGAGTCATTGGAGCAGCGCAGGCGTAGCTCCTCCACTTCTGAAGCACAATCGCACAGAACGCGTGCAGCAAACAATAATGAAATTCCGCTCAATCGCGGTGGACCAAATGTTATGCGAATGCAACAGCCACCGCATCCATTTCGTAGTGTTGAAAATGGCCCACAGTGTTCGGGCGTAGCTTCTCCCTCAGCTGCCTCGCCTGCTGCGAAGCGGATGACACTTCGTGAGCAACAAGTGATGCAGTTGCGTAGAGAAATTATGCATCCGGGTGGTGTAAGACTGCAACTGCGTCGCAAGGACTGTGTGGGCTCCATAGCCTGGGTAGATGCCTTTGGCGCTATATGGTGAGGTTCACATATTATTCTTATGATCCGTGCTTTAGAACATGAATATGTTTTATCTTAAAAATAGGGTGGCAGGATGGAAACAAAAAGAACATCCAGTTCTCTACAACGCACTGCATATCGGTGATCAACTTATTTCGGTTGCAGGAGTGGCAGTGAGCACAGCAGCTGAAACGAATAAAATCATTCGAAATACTAACACTCTCTTTGTAAATATATTAATAAAGTTATTTAATATGTCTACTAATCAATGTTCATATAGGTTGAAGTATTAATTCGCCGAATACCTTTTGGGCGCGGTTATGCAATACGACGAGAACGCGAAGGTCAGTGCTTAGGGTTAATACGAGATGGAAATACATCAACCATTGTGGATGTGGTACCAAACAGCCTAGCTGCAAGGCATGGATTACCACCGAAGGTGCAATCAGAATGCATATTCCAAAAACACACTAGTTACAAATTTTGTTTACAGGCTCAATCTTGTGATGGATCAACTCTTACTTTTTGGGTGCTTACAGAAATCAATGGACGACCATTGAATCTCTTCTTCAAAGAAAACGAAATACGTGATCGTTTGAATTCTGTGGGACGCGATATTTCCATATTGGTGCAACCGTCAGATCTTATAACAAAACTGAAAAAACAATTGAAATCTCTTCGGGGTTATAAGGATTATCTTGTGCAATAACCAATTTAGTCATAATAGATACAGAATCAAACATAATCAAATAATGGAGCATATAAATTCTATGTAATCACTTTTAAATGAACATATATATACATTCCACTTACTTAAAATTTTAACAGAAAGTATAAGGTAGATTTATATAACGAAAATTTAAAAATGATGAATATATAATTCGAAATGCGAGGAAAACACATTTTTGCATATAATCACAACAAAGACTTAATAATGACAAATACTTTCGGTAGAAAATTGTTCGTAAAAAATTTATATTTTGGGTATTAAAAAAAAGACTTGGGGTGGGGCATTTTATGCAAATGTATTTATTTAGTTCACTTTAAAGTATTAATAATCACACAGGACATCATTTGAGTTCTAGTTTTATGTTTGTTTACACGCAATGTCGGTAGTGCCTATTTTTGAAATAATCGTCCTTAATTCACAAAATGTAGTAAGCGTGTATGTTTTTTAAATTTTTATATTCAAAATGTATTTACTGTGTTTTTATTATTCATTAAAAGTTCGTATTTATAACGATTATATTTCAAATTTTATTGATTTACTTATATATACAAAATACAAATAAGAAAAATATCACTTGGCTTCGAATTTTTTTACAAATATTTTCTTTTAATTTTGGCACTTTGTATTTTCTATTGCTTTGTAGACATTCTGCTTCCACACGCGGAAGTTGACGACATTTGGATCTAACTCCGAGTAAATGAATATAGGCATGGAATTCGTCATGACCCACATTGTGCCTTGGTCGTCAATCTAAAAGAGAGATCGTTCATAAAACTCAAAATACACATTCATTGTATTCATTCTATTACCGTTAAATCACTTGGATATATCATGCGTTCGTGGTCCTCCTGTACGGTATCATGTGTATCGGGTGAGAAGCGTTGTTTGGTATTCCAACAACCAACGCCATTCCGGTGTATTTCATCGTAAAAGAGAACTCCTGTACGCGGATCGTATTCGTGCATCGTTGATTGTCGGTTCGAACCACGACTGCCCAGAAGTTTGAAATCATCTCCATGATCGGAGCGGTTGGCGTTTTCCTCGTTTTGCAGGACATCGTTCAAAACATAGAACTCATTGTTACTAGCCATGGCATGGAAGAAGACGATTTTCTTGCCATCCGGTTGCACTGGCCCCAAAGTGACTGAAAATATTCCATCGTCCCAGCGGAACCGCTGTCCGCCGATAGCGAGATCACCGGCAATGGGATCGAAATTGAAATAGTTGTGATCGAAGGACCACATGCGATCATTTCCCAAGCTATATACGAAGAAATGGCATATATTAGCCCATTTGGTTTATACTGCTGACGTGATACTAACCTGTAGACATACAACTGACTGTAAAGAAGATCCGGAATGTAAGCAAATGCTTGACCGCAATTTTGCTTGGATACATCGATGGTTATACTCGCCAACCCCCGACCAGTTTCCGCAATAGACTCGGGGATTTCCCTACGATGTACAACACGATCAGTCAACAAGTCAATTACCCAAATCGAGGGGCGCTGTATTTGCATCCGATTGTCTGAAACAAAGCGAATTAAGTTATTCCATATCAATCGAAGCGACAGCACTGAAATTACCCGGATATTCCAGCATCCCGGTATCGATGAACCAAAGGCGATTGCAGGCATCAACCGATGTGCGATACACAGATACTATGCGGTTGGTATTCGGCTCGAAAGTCGGCTGTCGGTTTGTTTTATTTAAATTAGTTGAGGATATTTTTCACCATTACATTAGATTACACCTAATTTTGTTTTTACACGGTAGATTGGTTTCAGAAATAACCGTGTAGGTGTACTTACATTCAAATAATTGGTTTCGAAATCCGGATATGCACGTAACTTCGGGCTGGGATCGTTGCCGTCCCTCTTCAGGTCGATGTAGTTGAGTGTCGAAGGAATTCCGGTGCGTCGTCTGGGCATCGTCACAAAGAGACGTCCATTGAAATGCGTAGCTCCCATGGGTACATTATTATACGGTATATAAGACGAATTATTCGCAGGCCGATCATCGGCCCAACGACTATTCGTTGTAATGGGATTATCACGAGATGTAACAACGTCAGTGCTACGAGTACCACGATTGAGTTTGATGTGAGCCAACTGATCGGGAAATATAATTCCACCTGTCAAAAAGAGGGAGATCATCATTAAAGTGTTTCTGGGATCTGAGATCTTTTGAACCTACTTATTTTTTATATCAAATGTTTGTTTTTTTTTATGAGATTAATAATATCAAATAGATGAGATTGAATGTGCATCAGAGGAATATTTCGCACACGTTTTACTCTATGCTGTTATCAATTAATAACAATATAGTGTAATGAATTATAATTATGACGACTTTTGAACCCGCGATCTAAATTCTCAAGTATGGTCGTTACGAAATAATAAACGAAATACTGATAAATATTAAATATTTTGATGTGTATAAGAAATAATTAGACTATTCGTGCTATATATAGACTATTCCATCTTAGTATTGTGATTCCCGAGTATATAATGTTTGTATGTATACAATTTGATGGTCGGAAGATGGATATCAAAGGTTCTCAACACCAAACCGGATGAGAACCTAGCCAACAGTAGCAATCATCTGGTACATGCCACTATTTATATGTCTAAATTATTATTGATTTTAAAATACCTGGTCGAATGTTGGTTGGTCTCTTCACATAGGACCCTGTGTTGGGTGTTGCTCCAGGTACGGAGTCTCCTCGGTCGTAATAGTCCATTTGCTTCCATTGGAAAACCTCAATAAGACCGTTGCTTTGAACGTCTTGTATTGAAATCAATATAATGCAGAGCACATAAATCACTAGTCCACGCCTTATCAACGTCATTTTTGAACCCGACTCCAAATGTTCTCAGCTTTTGGAACAAGTTTTTGTGTTAACGAACCGAAAGAAAGACAAGATTAAACTGAAGATTCAACTAGAAAGCCTGTTTGTTAAAAAAGCTTCTCAATTCGGTATTTTTTCATATTTGTACGCTACGATCTACATATTGCAAGTAATTCTTGTGATAGACAATCATGAAGGGAATCGACTCTGGACCTTTCTTTTAACTTTATAAGATTTCGGTGTTATTGGCAGGGAAATCAAAGGATATGTTGGGTAGTCCTTCGATATTTTTATAGTATAGAGCTTATTCCTACTGGTAAGTACATGTGTTAATCAATTTTTAGGGCTAGTGGCTTGTCGATGAAGGCCACTATGATGATCTACCCATCGTCATGTGTGTATGTACGAGTTATGGAACTCGTTTTTTGTCAATATTCTAAATTATAGTATTATTGACAATCATGAAAACTTATAAAATCACCAGATATGACAACAAATCACTGTTTTTACACGGTAGATTGGTTCCAGAAAAAAACGTGTAAAAACAGAATTAGGTGTATATATTTTGGACATATCAAACGGATTTGTAGAAATTAAGTCCTTAAGAGCAGCTTGTAATATTTTACACTAATGGAAGAGATCTCCAGTTGTATGCCGAATCGCTTCACATGCATATGTGTCATCTATCGCCGAAACCCGTAACCCGGGATTAGAAATCTGCCTTCTTCAGGCTATATAGTCTAGTATATTAGTCACGTCCGCAACTAATAGACTTTTTAAACTTTAGCAAGAAATTTAACCACAGTGAAATCTTCCACTCAACAAAAAAAAAAATTTTCAATAAAATTAAAAATTTTCAATAAAATTAAAAATTTACAATAAAATTCAAAATTTTCAATAAAATTCAAAATTTTCAATAAAATTCAAAAATTTCAATAAAATTCAAAATTTTCAATAAAATTCAAAAATTTTCAATAAAATTCAAAATTTTCAATAAAATTCAAAATTTTCAATAAAATTCAAAAATTTTCAATAAAATTCAAAATTATTTCAATAAAATTCAAAATTTTCAATAAAATTCAAAATTTTCAATAAAATTCAAAATTTTCAATAAAATTCAAAATTTACAATAAAATTCAAAATTTTCAATAAAATTCAAAATTTTCAATAAAATTCAAAATTTTCAATAAAATTCAAAATTTTCAATAAAAGTCAAAATTTCAATAAAATTCAAAATTTTCAATAAAATTCAAAATTTTCAATAAAATTCAAAATTTTCAATAAAATTCAAAACTTTCAATAAAATTCAAAACTTTCAATAAAATTCAAAATTTTCAATAAAATTCAAAATTTTCAATAAAATTCAAAATTTTCAATAAAATTCAAAACTTTTCAATAAAATGCAAAACTTTTCAATAAAATACAAAACTTTTCAATAAAATGCAAAACTTCAATAAAATTCTAAATTTTTCAATAAAATGCAAAACTCTTCATAAATAAAAGACTTTTCAATAAATACAAAACTTTTCAATAAAATGCAAAACTTCAATAAAATTCAAAATTTTTCAATAAAATGCAAAACTCTTCAATAAATAAAAGACTTTTCAATAAAATGCAAAACTTTTCAATAAAATGCAAAACTTTTCAATAAAATGCAAGACTTTTCAATAAAATGCAAAACTTTTCAATAAAATGCAAAACTTTTCAATAAAATGCAAGACTTTTCAATAAAATGCAAAACTTTTCAATAAAATGCAAAACTTTTCAATAAAATGCAAGACTTTTCAATAAAATGCAAAACTTTTCAATAAAATGCAAGACTTCAATAAAATGCAAGACTTTTCAATAAAATGCAAGACTTTTCAATATAATTCAAAATTTCTAAACAAAAAAATCAAAATTTCCAATAAAATTCCAAAATTGCAATATATTAGAAGCAATGTACATTGAAATGCAATATGTGCGAATAATTTCATTCGAAGAGCACTGAACACACTGCGTGAAAGGAAAAGCACCGCGACGACGAGAAAACGACGAAAGAATCGAAATTTACGAACGAAAAATTAAAGAGGAATCTGAAAAAGTAAACAGAAAGTGGATAAAAATCAGGGTTTTCCGACTAAAATTTTGGATTTGAAGGATTGACCTTCCCTGTTTTTGTTGTTCGTTGTTTCAACTCGAATCAATTTCTCTCATTCGTTCAATAAAATTCACATACACTACAAAAAAATTCACAAAAAAAAAAAGAAACTAGATATTTTTGCAGTGCAACTTTTTGCAATTAAAACGCAACGAAAAGGACGTTTTTTTTCTCGTACGCGTTATTTATAAGTTAAAAGAACCCTCCGGTGCGTAGCAGTAGGTGAAAATCGTGATTGTACCACCTGGGAAGCAAGTGAAAGTGTCTTGCGGAAGTTTGGTTCATCATTGCATCCATCGCCTCCTGCATCAATCACTGCTCGTGGAATTTTGCAACAATTCCACGATATCGTGAGCCAATAACTATGATAAATTCAAATCAATAAGTGATTACATTCCAGAAGGACTAAATTCTAGTAAACCGCATCTACATTTGGCAGAAAATTCATCCCGCGCTTGAAAACTAGCCGCATTAAATACAATTTGTTTGAAACATTCATTCGGCAACCCGTGGCGAGGGTGCATGAAACGAAGAACAAACAAATAACGATTGCTCTTTAAATTCTGTGATTAATGGACACACAAAAAACAAGGGAACTGCGTGAGAGACTCGGCGAAGAGTCGAATCGGGGGGAGCGGAAAGACAAAGGTTCTGATCCTGCAAATGCGCTAGGGTCATCCGAATCGGAGAACGACGACGATTTTCCTGCGGATCTGGTTAAATTAGCTGCCGCATTAGATGTTGTTACTGTGCAAGCATCTGAATTTTGCTATGACTGGTGCGGCAAGAAGACATCGTCGGAGAAATATAATAAGACTGCAACTCTAGGAACCAGCACCACTACTTCTAATTTGTCTACATCGGAATCTCTGCTAGCGGAATCCAATATGCAGGAACCGCTTGCAAACGATACATTTACATCGGATGGAAAAACTAGCAGGGATCCAGAACTAGTTAGGCTGGTTATAGCTTCGCAAAGTAGCACTGGTTGTTCCAGTGAGGATGAGGGTGTTGCCGAAATGCACGAAACACCTTCGGAACCCATTTTGACTATAAATCCCACCAGCGATGCCCTCCCATCTCCACTTAATTCGCCCGCAGCAGCATCATTAGTTGCAACCAAAACACCGTCAGACGACTCAAATGCTATGAGTGATAGCAACTCAGCAACAACTGCAGTCTCCAATATCCTCTCGTTACCGCCGTTCGATCCATATGCACCCCAGCTGAAGGTTCAACTAATCATTAAGCAAATTGTCTCCTTGGCCCAACTGAAGCAGCGAATAGTAGACAGTTCGAAAGGTGCTATAAGTAAGAATGGACCCATGGCGGAATGTGAACGCTTGGCCGAGATGGTTAGTTCTACATTAAAAATTCGTTTCTTTCATAAATTAATGGAATATTTTGTATTTCAGGAATTCGCCAATATCCATGTAAAACATGGCTTGGAAGAGTTTTTCACTTTTTGTTCATGCAAAGACTGTCTGGAATATCGGGAGATTGTGGTGCATCTAATGGTGGATCAGTTTAAGGCCCAACATATGGTGGTTATGCTGGTAGATGCACTAATAAAAGCTTACAGTCCAATGTTAAAGTAAGATTTGATATTATATACTTGTATATTCAAAGGAATACAATATGAATATTTTGCTTTTTCAGAAATGCCACTGCATATAATAAATTTGAAAAACTATTGGATGGCAATAAAGAGATATATTGGATGACCTGTGGTTATATTTATAATAAAATGGCTGAACACATGTATTTCATATATGATGAATCGTTATCGGATAACATGATTCTTGTGCTATTCAGTGCAATGTGAGTCTTAATGTCAACTACAATTTCTTCCAATTCAAATGTCTTTTTCGCTCCACAGATTACTCGTTAACAACCCTTTGCTGCTACTGCAGATATTATCGTTTCAAGTCGAATGCATCGTCAAAGCATATGCAGAGGGGTTTTTGGAAATTGTTGATCCTGATAACAGCAAAATACCTGCCGAAGAAATGCTAAAATGTGAATTACTTATCTGTATACAGATAAACATATTCTAAATTACTTTCTTTTTAGATATTCTTGATGGATATGACGATTTGTGTCGTATTTCAGAACATATATCGTGCTACCTATTTGCATTTGAAAATGATTTCCTACGAAAGTTTTCGCTAACGTGGACACTGCTCTGTCAACGACTGTATCAACAACATGTTTACTTAAATTTGACTGACACAATGTTGGCTTGTATAATAACAGTAAGTTCACAAAATATATTCTTCCATTTGACCGTCATTATTTGCCTTTAGTTAAAAGAAGACGAACTCACATCACGGCACGCAGCACTTATAAAGAAATACATATTGTTTGATGACAAGATGTTTTACACCGATAAACGTTGGAATGATATTTGGATGGAATTAAACAAATTCAATTTATCAGAAGTTGAACGAAAAAGGCGCTCTTGTTTATTAGACGTACATCGCATTTTTGAAACCGTAGTTCAGGATGCATTAGTATTGTCACTTCGCGAGAGTACCGACGACAATGATAATGATTTTTATGACTTTCAAACACTTGAAAATCGACAATTGGCTTGGCAAAATATTATGGCGTATATGAAAATGAAATGGCCAGACGGGTTTTTCGATCCACCCAATAATTTCGTATGTGATGATAAATGCAAAAGTTGCAATGTCTTGTTGGAGTATCATGCTGAGTAAGTTTACAATGAAAAAATATTTCATACATGTTTCATTCATGAAATGTTATTTTTCGTTCATAAAGCTCGTGCAAATGCATTACCTGCTCCATAGCAGGAGGTCCATTGCCACCCAAACGTAATCCTGACAGGACGTGCTACAAATGTTTAGCACTCTTACTGGTAGAAAAAGAAGTTACGTTCTATGAATCCAAGATACTGAATGTTTGTGCTAGTGATGATTTTTTGTCATTTATTAAAAATAATGAAAAACGCAAGAGCACGACCCTAGACGAATTAGGCGATGAGGTGAGCTCAACATTAAGCTCAGAACATAAGTGTAATGCGGAGGAACAAGAATCGAATGGGACATATCATTTAGCCTGGGCTGTTTTCCGCCATTTAAATAGTAAGTATTGTCAATTACCATATATCATTACTAATCAAATAATTAATTCATCGAACGTTCTGTTTCAGATCGTAAACGGTACAAATATTCTAGCATAGAGGAAAAATACTTTTGCAGCAAATGTGAATTTCAAGCATGTCGTTTAGCAAGGAAAATTCTCAATAATGAAATTGCATTCGCCTTGTCGCTACATCTGGTTCGATACTATCAACCGTTGTCAATGAGTCGTGAAGAGTTACGTTCGATTTTGCCTAATATTGTGCTGTACAATCGAAAAATGGTTTCGTCAAATGTTGGTCTCGATTTGAACGATGTTCATGACTTGGTAGTGAAAATCTATTGGACTTTTGTCATATCAGTGTACGCGACATATTTCATAGAATTCGATAATGACTCTCAGCTGAGTTTGGAATACTTTGAGTTGATAAATAACGACATTTCATTGCAAACCGAAAATATTATTGGAAATAAAGATGACACAAAGTTTGTTCAGTTCTTGGATAAAATTAAGAGGTAAGAATATCAAGATATGCAAATATATGTAAATATGTATTAATCAAAGCAAAAATTTAAGCTTATCTAATGAAAAGGATGATTTGGAATCTGAGTAAGTATCTTTGATTATTATTAAATTTTTATGTGTTCTTTTACTAAAATCATTTGTTTACAGGATGGAGAACTCGGAAGAGCAATTGGATGAAATTCAGAAAAAGTTGGAGGAAATATTAACAATTAATGAAAATAAACCGTAGGTTATAACTTTTTGTTAATACGAAAATACTATTTATAAACGTATTCTTAGAAATCAGCCATTACTGGAATATACACCGCCATTAGAATCAAATGTCCCCACACCGACAGTTTCCGCCGATAGCTGCATTAAAAAAAATTGCCGGGACAAGTCGAAGAAATGTAAACAATTCCAATGTTAATAAAGCAACTATTAATTCATATATGTATATAATTTTAGGTTGCTTCGATCATTCTGATTTGGGAGATCACTGTAAAGAGAATCATTCTAGTAAGAAACGCATAAAAAAGGTAGGAGACAAAATTTATTGAAATCAATAATAAGATTTATTCAACTTTACTTTTAGGAGTGCAATCATGCCCGAATGAACGAAACAAGGGATAGACTGCGAAAGAAATTATCGCAATTAGTTAATGCTCGAAAAAACATGAAAACAACAGTAGATCAACAAGCTCATCAAACGAAAATAACTCAACCACCTTCGTTAAAAACGGCCGCAACAGCAGCAGCTTCAAGCTCAAGTCTAAAAGTAACCGATGCCGATAGTTTGGAGTGCCTTAACACACTTTGTAAACGTATAAGCCACCTAAATACAGGCAAATCGAATGCACCGGAAGCTGAACATCTAAACACCCAGAAGAAGTTAAATTTGTATTCATCGTCCAGTAAAGCACAAGCCAATAATAGCGTTGTTAAAGAATCTTGCACTAATAACACCACCAAAAGCAACTCCCAAGAACGCGACAAGAGCACTGGTTCTAGTGGAAGGAACGCGCGTGAATCGGTATCGACTGCAACTAAAAAGACTGGAAATGGCTTGGATATGGTTAACGAAATTTATGAACTTCTCGGCACATACTCTAAGGATCAGTCAAAAGTAAAAAAATGGATAAACGACACCTTGAGTTACATTGAAGGATCGAGTGGCAATGGGAATGGCAAACAACAACCTCAGCCGACAAATGCTAAAAAAGCTGCGAAAAAAGCTAAGCAGAAACAGCGCAAAGAAGAAGAAAAACGAGTGGCAGAACTTCAAGACCTGCGGTCGCAATTTCACGACATTTACTTTAAGGAATTCTTTGATAAACACGAACTTAAAGAGCTGAAGACAAGTAAAAAACGTGATAAAAAGAAAATCACAGAAATAGAAGCGAACATCAAGAATTTACAACGAGCCAAAGCTAAAGTAGAAACAGCTATACTGGAACTGATAGCCACAGTGAAACAAACAAACTCGGAATTTAGGTTTTCATACTTGCCAACAAAAGAACAACAGCAGGAGAAACTGAATCGCGCCGATACAGATAAAAATACTACCTTAAACTTGCCAACAACAAATGAAACCATTAAACAAGAATTTCTTATTTCGTCTCTACAAACAGCAAATATTGCCACGGGTAGCTACAGTTTACCATATGCTCACGCAAACAACTTTCCCTATCACATTGATTTGCAATCGCCAGTTATTGGTAGCCCTTCCACCTTCAGTATGATTCGCCCACCATTGCCAACACCGATGTGTTATGCGCCGCCGCAACACCAGCAGCTTTCGCCTGAAGTTGTGGCTGCAATGGCAGCGAATGTCGCTTGCAACTCTACCAATGACCCATCGAAACGCATCGTCACGATACGTCGCGTAAATTTGCCAAATGTTCCGGAGCCGCAGGTGACAGTCACGGCTAAAGGCAGTTCCCCCGACAAAGACAAGCTTCTCTATACCTTTGTCAATGGCCAGCTTGTTCAAACGGGAGCGTCCATGCCGCCCATTACTCAATTACATGGAAACCCGTTATCTATACAAATGCAAGGAAACAATGTACCACCCAACAAACCTGTCACAATTCCTCCACAGCCCCTGTCGAAGAGTCAACTGAAAAAGGAACGACGTCGTCTTGCACAGAAAGCTGCAGAGGAAGCAGAAGCTGCTCTGCAAGTGGAAAGACAGAAACTACGAGAGAAAGAATTAGAATTGCAAAAACGTCGGGAAGAAGAGGCGTCAATGAAGATGTCTAAAAAGAAAACTAAAAGTAAAGCGAATGACAAGCAGCAACAGCAGCTGAAAAAAGATTTACGTCCAGGAAATTCATCAACAAAATCAAATAAAAAGGCGGCAGTAATGTCATCGCCATCGACTACATCAGTTTCGACAGCGGATGCGGCAGACTTTGGAGCCTCAAACTCGTCTACAACAAGTACACGACGGCGTTCATCGTCGGAAATATCTGGTTCTGCCTTGCAATCATCACATACTTCTTTGAGCAGTCAAATTAATACACGTGATAATTCAATATGCAGCCAAAACCCCGCGCTCAAAACCAATTTGAAGAAGGGAGGTAAGACTAAACAAAATCCTCAGTCCCGAAAGCAAGAGAAATGTGTGAAGGAACTTAACCAAAAGAAATCCATCAAAAAGGCAATAATTCCTCCTCCCTCACCACCACCACCTGTGGCTCCTGCAGAAAGTGCTCAATCCGAATGTGAGGATATTTCGACTCCGAAAAGGAGAAAGGACAAACGGAATAAGTTCATTGATAATGGTCAATTTGATAACAATCCGTTCAAATCCTTGCATATGATGGACTTATCTTCGGACTCTGAGTACTCATCATACGACGAGGATGATGCTGAAAGTGTGGTTGAGTCGATTGACAAGAAAGCAAACAATTGCAAAGAAGTCCCTGTGAAGCAGCCTAACGTTAAATAAAGTACTGAAAACTAAAAAGGACGAGGTGAAGGAGACGCAAGAAAAGAAGCAAACCTCTAGTAAAGTATCAAATAGTTCCGATGCAAAGCCTCAAAGAAATGAGAAAGATACACGCGATAAACACGATAACACTATATGCCAAGCCAAATCAGGATCTCAGAATCCCCAAATTTTACAAACCAACAACAAGAAAGCACACTCCCTGGATCCACCAGTTGTTACAAAAAAACCGTTAGTGCCGCCTCCAGCTCAGGCGAAACCCCAACCCCAAGAACAACGGAACAAGTTAATGAATCGGCAAGCTCAGCAGCCTGTGAGCAAGAGGAATCCAGCCACAGCCGCACCTCGTTTTGAGCGTCCCTCGAATCCACGTTCCATTCCACCAACAACAAATCTTTCAACGAATACACCTAATACCGCCCGCAACAATAACCGGAGCAATACTCGGAATATGCCTGTAGAACAACAAAGCAAGACTGTTGATCCGAAACCGTTATCGAAGCGGGCTCAAAAACAAGCACAACGCAACAAACACAAATCTCAAAAACCAACCAATCACTCGAATAACGATGACTGTTACTCTGGCATACCAAACAACATGGGCTACTTTAATTCCAGTGACTTCAATATCCCATCGCCACAAATTAAGCAACAGCAGAATCAGTTGCAACATCTCAAGCAAACTCATCAGCAGCAATATAAAGCCATGCAACAACAAATGCAAAGCCTACACCTCAATAGTCAACAGCCAAGTAGTATCCCATCGGGAAATAATTACTTAGGCTTCGGCGTCTGACCCTCGACACTCGGATGAGGCATCTACGTCGAACCACAATTCCTCCGCATCTAATGTAAGCATCATGGATCAGTTGAATCGAGGAGTACAAGTTGAGAACTTGTCGTTGCCTCCAGGTATCACACTTACCAAAGTGGATCCGATCAAGAGTGAGATGCTTCGCAAAAAGTCGGAGTCAATTAAAAAGCTCGCCAAGCCATTGCAGCAGCAGTCGCATACCCTGCCGCAATCATTCCACCATCCGGGAGCCACTATAATTGCTCCTCCTGTTGCTTCGGTGTCTGGATATTATGGGGCTCCATATGCAGGTGTGGCTGCAGCTGCAGCCTTGGGACAAAATGGTGTTATAATGTTGGAAACTATGCCACCAGGAAATGCCCAGCAGGTGATGCTGTCTAAACCAAATGTTGCAGCCGCTGCAGCAGCAGCTTCCAACACAAAATCTTCCAAGAGTAAAAAACGCAGAAACAAGTCGAAAAATGTGATTAGTTCGCGCAATGTGGAGAACTCTGCTCTGCCCACAGCATCTACTTCTAGTGGGCAACCAAAAATGGTCACACTGCGGAATCCAATGTTCCATAGCGGACCGCCTGGAGCGGCAGCACCTATAATACAACAACCACCCTGCGTGATTCCAGGTATGATAATATTCTCACAGACCATTTCCCTCACTCCTCCCTTTCGTATTTACTCTTTAAGGTCGACCTGTTGGTGGCTTACCACTGGCAGCCGCTTTACCAATGGACCAGCCGGCAGCTATCATTAAGAACGAGAACGGAATGTTCACCATACGCAATCCGGCCCTGCAACAGGCTGTGGCCAGTGGACTTGCCATGGGCGGCTATCGTCAATTTGGCAATGTAAATTATTATACTCCTCAAGAAGCAGTTGCTGAGGCAGCAAGAGCCACGCAAAATGCATCGAAAACTTCAAATGATAATGCGACGTTTTCCTATTTCTCCAATTCGTCCAATGAACAAAATCCACAGGGAGCTGTCAACGATAGATGTGCAGGAGTTCAACCAGCTCACGATCTACCGAGGGAAACGCATAATAACATTAGTATTAGTTGTACGCGCGTTGAGGGAAACAATGGATTGGTAGCTGAATCAGCCGTCATCGCCCGACCTTCACAACCCACCACCAAGTGTATATCGGCAATTGGCAGTGAGATAAAGAATGCGCAACAACAAAAACAAAAATCAAAGGAGACTCAATGGACTAACTTCGGACCGGAAATTGCCAATAACACAAGTTCAACGGATTCTTGTAAGAATACACAGATTTTAGATGGAATATATTGTTTCAGTAATATGCAAAAATTCGACTATTTTTAGTGGCTTGCGGTTCCTCATTTCTTAGTGGAAGCGCCCGTAGTGCCATTTCGAATTCACCTATGCAGGAAAAATACCAACATTCTATTTACTACAATGGATTTGATGTCTTTCCAGCTAACAGTAACAGCAGCCAAATATCGTCGACCGGGGGACGCTCGAGCAACACCGGATCGTTATTCGACAGCGCCGATTGTCACATGAATCACAATTGCGGCGATGAGTCGCCACCACCTACAATTACGGGATTCAATCATTATTTGGAGGGAATACCGAATACTGGTGTTATTCGCTATGATGATGCTTCATTTCTGAAGACATTAATGCCAGGACAGCATCTGAATAATGAGGTGTTTTTTGGTTTTGTTTAATAAAAACCCAACAAATATAATTATAAGCAATTATTTCATAAATATATCGTTTAATTTAGGTATCCATACATAATGTAAACGACTCGAATTTTACTCGAAATTCGACATCTCCAGTAGCGCATCGAGTTGAAATTTCACCAGTTTATGGAAATAGATCGACATCAGAAAACATATACGAACATCGTTCCACCGCTGTCACAAACACATCAACAAACTATCGGGAGAGTCTAAATGAATATAGTAATGGTAAGCGTTCGTGAATCCAAGAAATTAACATCTACCAATGATTTTCGTCCACTGTAGAAGCCAATCTTTTTGCACCAAATGCTCTGTTGAATCTTAATGAAATGAATTCTGATGATCGGGATGTTGAATCATTCAAACGGTTTAACTACAATTTCAATCCACCCAAAGAGAAGCAAAAGGTCAATATAAACATAAATGACTTGCTCTTGCATAAGAATTCTGCCAGTAACCGCGCTTCGCCGTACATGGATGAGAATGCGTTGGAGAGTTTTGTACAAAATATGAACACGCTTCAGATTTCCACACCAACATCAACCGAAACCGATGAGCAGTGCTCGCAGCTAAATAGTGGCGGCGCAAGTATTAATGGATGTAATAACAACGGTTGGTGGTAATCAGTATACATTTAAAAAACATGATTTTGTTTTTTAATTTTATACCGCATTCAGCGAAATTTTAAGTAAAACGTTGTTTAACACACATCTCTATCTACGTTGCCATTCAAAGAATGGTGCAACAGACCTGTTTTGGGTAATATTGGTGTGAACAAACTCATATTTCTATAATACAAAAAATGATATATATTTGCTGAAGGCACACAGTAACAGAATTAAAATAAATATTATTTTATATTTGTTGGAAACCTATTTTCAATTAACTGAAATGAAACAGTATTTTGAAATTAGACGGTAAAAGTATTTTAAACAAATATATAATATATCCAGAACATAAAATGAAATGGGTTGAAGAAAAGAAAAATAATTATAAAAATCTTTTTATTACATATTTGCTTTTATCCCAGAAGTGCAGCAATTGATGATTTCAACTAAATGTAAATAATAAATGTAGATTGTAATAATTATAAAAAAAATGTTTTTGACTTTTATTGTTAGACCTTGCAGTTTTACCGGTTATATATATACTATAGGGCAGAGTAATAATGATATAATATATGGTTTTTACTTTAATTTGCACCATTGATATATTATTATGAGTGAAAGTTTTCAGTTTTTACAAAACAACATAACTTTCTGAACACAAGAACCTTCGAATTCAATTCAATTCCCTTATCTAACACTCAAATAGTAATGATCCGGATGCATAACTAACACTTGAATCGCTCATATCTCGGCACTGACTGCTCTGAGCATATTTCAAAAACTTAAAACTCATGTTATTATAGCCTTGTTTCTGCAGTACCTTGACGGCGCTCAACATTACACCAATGGGATGGCGACCGCATATTGTGTTATTGTATTTTCGAAGATATTCGGTAAAAGCGGTGGGATTCAGAGTCTCTATGATATCCATTCCCTGAAAGTAGACGATAATTAAAATTTGGTTCAATTGTTATCGAGGAGTTCCCCTACTTGTTTATCCAAATTCTCAATGGACTTGTATATTTGACCACAGGAACGATCGTAGTAAGTGTAACTGAATCGTTGGCCCCAATGGCAAAAGTCAGAAGATATTACAAACAAGTTTTGCGGATCGGTGAAATAGTTGGCCAAAATTCCGCCATACAAATCTTCTTGTTCCGGATTCAGTGACCCAACCAAAATTGGCACAATGCTAAACTGGTCTTTGAAACTACAAAGACAGATGAAAATATATTAATAGCAAATCAAGAGGAAACATGTCGGCGTCTCTTACTCTTCCATGACCTTTGCAATATATGGCAAGTGCATTTCAATGCTGTGCTCATCCTCATCGGTCTTCATGTCCATCCACGAGAAATGACCAGTTTTCTCCAACTCAGCATTAACTGCATAAAGATATACAACAAAACGATTATTTAGGCCTTGGTGAATGCACTTGTAACAAAGGCCGCATACTTTGAGTATCAATTTTGAGATCATACAAGGGTGTTTTATACTTCTTTGCGATGGACAAAGCACATCCACGCAGCCGCACATGGTGGGAAGGGCCCAGAATAAAGATGCGTTTACTGTAAGCAGGTTTAATATTTTGTATTAATTCAACGAGAAATGTGGTCCGACTTACACGACGGCTGGACTAACTTGGCGATAAGCGAATGCACCACATGCCCCACAATAGGCGTATCCAGCATGCCTAGATTGAAGAGTTTATATTATCCTTTGTATACCAGTAGTCTAAAGAACTTTCTTACGGTGCAATAATAGCTCGTGCTGGACCATGGGACAGTTCCGCAGCTCCGAGCCACCGATCGAGCTGACGGGAGAGTTCCGGTCCTAACAAACGAAAAATTGATTAAACACATTGGAAAATAAAACAGTAGTAGTATCCACTGAGATAGTTGCTAGGGCTTTAGTAAATTTTGTTTTGTCAATTTTCCACTTCTTCAGTCAACTGTCTGCTATCAGATTGTCGTCGCATATTTTGGTACGATAGATAGGTTTTTCATTAAGCGTTTTACAACACCACGATGACGAGTGCTCAAGATAACACAAATGTACTTTTCGAAACGATACGAAAAGAATTGAACTCAATTATAAACGATAGGTATGCAACTACATACTATATGAATATATAGCTTGCATAATTTCCTCTGTATTACTTCCAGCGACTCAACAGGACCATCATCAGTTGAGGACTCTCATTGCAAAGGAGATAGAAGAAAGAGTTCCACGGACTCTAATAAACTCTCGTCCCACAGAGTTGGCCCAGAAGTTGTTGGGGAGGATACAAGCCAATCGGAAACGGCTAAACGTGCCGAATTCCTGGAGACTCAAGCCTCTCCCACAATTGATAAGGAACTTCAAGAGATGCAATTGAATCTGAAACAAAGCTATGAACTCTTTCAGAAAGTTGGTGAAAAATTCGAAACAATCAACTTTTGTTGCCTTAAGAATCGCATCAAAGATTTGCATTTGCATTTGAAATCCAACGACCCGGATAGATCGAAGAACATCGACTTGAAGGAGATTCTTGAGAAGAACTTCTCGCCAAATAGCATGGAACAGTTGACGACTGAAATGAGTGCAAAGTTCCGTAAGCATCCTGGGGAATTTGGAGACATCCCAGAGATTAGTGCATTCTTCAAAGCGTGCACTCAACTGGAGCATGGACTGGAGCACCTCAAGCGTCAACGCGCCGATGTCAACGACCTTGTCAAGCGAATCAACTGGGCATCCGAAGTCTCCTATGATCGTGTCGAGGAAATTAGGCGTGTCATGAGCGATGGATAACTTGACAAAGCAATGATAAATTATTTTTTAAACATGGCTTTCTTTTTTTTTAATTAATTGGAAATAAATCTCGGAATTTTTTTGTTTAATGTAGTCATAAGCAAATTTATATCGAAACATTTCACATCTGAAAAGACCATTACATCGCCCCAATATCAGGTAAACAATAAAAACAAAGGACATAAAAGGTACTGACCTGAATCCGAATACCAACTACCAGAATGAGATGCACTTCTATTCGACATTCTGCTACTTCCCTTATTGCAGCCGAGAAAAATGTTGAAAATTCCTTCCTCTTTAAAATCTCCAAGCTTTTACTACAGTGTAATTATATGAATTTAATGATAATTAATTTGAAGAATTAATTCAACGTTAGTTCGATTTTAGATTTCCACCTTCTTCCAACAGTTCGAATTTCCGATTAGAGAGAGAATGACGAATAATAATGTGGGAAACACATTCGATGCTGCAGCGACACACCAACACGCCGGCAACATGGCGGAGGAGTTATCCACCGTCATCTTCTCAAAAAGTGAAATTTTTTGAATGCGTCAGCGACAAAATATTTTGTGTAAATAATTACCTTTAAACTTAATAACTAACACATATAACATACCAAAACATCAATATTAATAATTTAAAAGTAAAAATTCCAATTTACAACCATAATTTGAAGAAAATAAATAAATAATAATAAAAAGAAAAAATTAATGAAAGAGAGCATTTTTACATTTGATGCATGTCGTCGTCTCTCAAATTAGAAATAGATCATCTCCATAAGAACTAATGTACAAATATTTTGACGCATTGTCGCTGCCGCATGAATGTGTTTACCACATAAATAGTATGGGATGATAGAGAAAAATACCAATAAAAAAAAATAAACAAAACCAGGGTTGCCGGTTTGGTAATTTTGTACCAAAAACTGGTAATTTTTTTCAATTTTTTTGGTAGTAATTTTTGCTTAAAAATATTTTTACATTAAATAAAACGAAAAATAATAAAAGTGCTTATTATGAAGAAAATACCATTTCGATCATATTCGAATCAAAAGTAAATCAGTACGATTTTTTATAAACGGAAACAAACGATAAAAACGATCTTCAACATCGAGTTGCAGAATTTACTTAAATTATGTATTGAAAAATTTATTTGCAGGAATTTGGTAACTTTTGGTAATTTTTCATAATCTGACATGGTCATGGCAACTCTGAACAAAACCTATCCAGGGTTGCGTACTCTATTATTTTGTACACTAGGTATTTCAAAATTTGCTATTTATTTAATATAATTAAAGTAAATAAAACACCGCATTGAAAGAAATATATAGATCATTTTGTTCTATACACTTACCATAACATATCATACATACTAAAAACTGATATATTTATAAGACTGCAATAACATTTAAGCGTTGTACTATAGACCTGTTGTACACTAAAAATTTAAAATATATTAAATTGAAAAATCTTTAGAATATTCGGGTTGGCATCGCTTTTTGTTTAGTATGACAACTCTGTCTCCTCGACGTCCGCCATTTTTAAAAAGCCGCTAGCAAAACAACGTGTACTAAAGACACTCGTCAGTTGTTTTCCATTCACTGAAGTAGTTGTTCAATTGATCGGCGCTGTCAATTTTTATTTACTTCGGAAAGTTTGGTAATATTAATTATAAAATTATAGTTGAAGGACTAAGAACACCTTTAACATAAGTGTACACCCAATTATTATAAAGTTTATATTTTTGGTGCAACTATAAGTCGGTAGATTCACAGGCTATTTGTCAAGAAGCAGGTTGAAGTTTTGGCTCCCATACGACCACACACTCGTTATTTGCACCGAATCGTTACAATTCGCTAGAATTGTTAATTAGTTTGGCTCCGCTACTCGCTACTCGTTGGTTGCTTTCAAATTGCGGAATGCACAATCGCGTCACTTCTGTACTAAAATCGTCGCCGTCTTCTCCGTCATTTTCCGCCATTTTGAAAGCTACGAGTGTACAAGTTGGAAATTTTATGTTTGTAGATAAGACGCGTTGCTCGTGAAAATTAATAAAACTCGGATTTTTACACCAAATAAATTTGGGAAGTTGTAAAAATTTCATTGCTAAAACATTCGCAAGTGCCAGTGCAGAACCTAGAAGTGTTTTCCAGTGTTTTGAGTGTGAAAATTTAGCATCGTTCGAAATTAGCATATAGCGATTGCTAAGAGAAATTTTGAAGCACATCACAACGCACAAAAGACCCCAGACCGATCGACCACACGAGAAGTTGAAGAAAAAAAAAAACGAAAAATTTTAGCGTCCGTTTTTTCGTGTATTTAATTATTTAGTAATCCGTTTGATATACTTTCATGTTATACTGAAGTGATTTTTCTCCGCAATCGTATGTTGCATCGGAACAATATACAATATAGACTTTTTTTTTAATTTATAATTTTTTTTGCTTGGTAATTTGAAACGGTGAGTCAAAAGAAAAAGGTGCTGAAATATGTACGAAATATTCTTCTGTTTGTATTAATTTAATGCAATGTGTAGTGTGTATGCGAAAATAATACATAATTACACGTAAAATAAGAGTTTCTGTGATTTTTTCCATATATCTTTTTTTTGTGGCAGACATTTCGCGCAAGACACTCGTTACTGTTTGCTCGGAAAATGGTTATGATCCAGAGATAAAAGTACCGCGAGTAACGAGTTAAATGCAAAGAACTCGTGAATTTTGTAAATTATTTAATGTGATAATTTGAAGTACTTGGGTATTTGCGCGAATCGTTTTCTTCAGTAACATTTAGGCCTTTGCAGAATAAAAAATACTAAATTACACGCAACTAACTATAACAGCATTAGTAAAATGCGCACCAACGAGTTGAAAAATAACGATTGATTTCGTTCTCTCTCCACCTTGCGCTATACTGCTTTCACTCGAGCCGAGCGATTGTTTCGTTTTTACTTTATTAGTTGCGTTTTTAATTCGCCGCCGCTCACCCGCATTTCGGAGAATGAGAAGAAATAAGACGACGACGCAGCATTATTTTTTCTCTCGTCTCTATTTCCGAAGTGTTTGTTGTTTCAAGATAGTTTTTATTCTTATCGTCTCTTAAGTACATTCATTAATAATTTTCATATATGTTTATTTAATCTAAAAATAAATATAAAATATTGTGAGATTGCTAAATGGCTATTTTTTAAAAATGATTTTCGATTGTGATATTTCCGACATTGATTGTTGCCATCTTAGTTTATATTGCTTGTTTATGAGTTTTTCGAGATGATTTTAATTTATGTGTGTATACATGTGTTATGATATTATTAATATATAAGCACAAAATATTATTCAGGTTTATAGAAAACAAAAAAAAAAGTATTCCATATTGGACATCATGATATTACATTTGTTGTGGGTTTTTTTTTTGTATTGTACAATTTTAAAAAAAGTCTACGTAAACACATTTGAATTCTGCACAGTTCACAAAGTCAACAAAATGCAACAATTCGATTTCTTCGAAGCACAACCAAAAAATGCTTACCAATAATGCCAGTATTAGTCATTCATTCGCACGCCGCTATTGGAAAAGTATATTTGCCTTGGCGCTTGTCCGAATCCGTTGTTGTTGGGGTATGGGGTTAAGACAGTTTATTTGACACATTGAAACAGTCGTGGACTTTGCTTTGAACGTAACACATTAAGATATGATAAATACCAAATAGGTTATGGATGATACTAAATTGGTAGTTTATTTTTTCTTATAATTGAGAATTTATTTTTTCGATATAATCGATTTTTTTTTATTATTTTTTTATACAAAAAAAAAAATAGATTGCAGTTTTGTGGTTTTTCGTAAATAAATCTTCCCTTTCAGTCATGACACAGATTAAATATGTGATTCAAATCTACAAATTATAGGTTTTAAAAACCAAAAATACAAATAAACAATATTCTCCAAGTCCTCTAGAGTTACAACACACCACTGAATTAAAAAGGCGGGAAATTGTGTTTCTGATTTTTGTGATCAAAGAAACCTGTTTATCTTAATACCTCAGGCTGTTAATTAAATTTCAAGTCTCATCGTTGTTTATAGTGTAAAATCACAATTATTGAATAGCAAATTAAATAAGTTAAATAATAATTGTTAAGATGTCGTCGCAGTTTTTATGGGAGTCAACAAAACGAATAGAACAGAATTGTTGAATGATTGATAAGATTAGTTTTAGAATCACACGTACAAGTGATAAGCAGGAAAACATTAAACACCTTATTTCACATTGACTAGATGGGGCTGCATTGGGCGGGGGGAGTGGTACGAAATTTAAGGGTAATGCCATTGCGTTGTCTTTATTTTAGAATTATATCAAAGCAGTTGTTGGAAACTAAAAACACTCTGCTTTGTTGCTGATTAGACAAATAGACCGAAAACCGCATGTTATCACATTTCTATAGAATTCATAAGTTTTTCACTGAGCTATTAATAACACATACCTTTTTTTCGTATTCTAATATGTTCGTTTACTTTCTGATTGCAGATATGGACAAATCAATATGAAGGAATTTAAAAGCCAAGTCTGTAGAATATTTAATTGAAATTAATTTATTGAACGAGTGCTAAATTAAATGAAGATTATTCAATTTGAATTGGATCCCAAATAATATAATCATCACATTTAACTTTAAGCTTACAAGTATTTACAAAACAACAACAAAAAACTGTTAAACAAACACCAGCGATCACATTAAAGTTACTATTAGGAACCGATAAATTACACAACACACGAAACGGTGTATAGAATTAGGTCCAAATCATGGATAAGAATATGATGTTACCGAAGCGCTCGCGCTTGGATGTGAAGGGCGCATTCGCTAATGGCCCGCTGCAGGCCCGTCCATTGGTAGCATTGCTCGATGGACGTGATTGTTCCATCGAGATGCCCATCCTTAAAGACGTTGCCACAGTTGCTTTCTGCGATGCTCAAAGTACATCCGAAATTCATGAGAAGGTAAATACTGTTAAGCCCATATTTTAACCCATATTTTTTTATTTGAATTATTTGAAAATGAAATATCTATACTATATCTGTGAGTATTAATTTAATTTCAATAATTTAAGGTTCTTAATGAAGCAGTTGGCGCTCTTATGTGGCACACAATCATTCTGACAAAAGAGGATTTGGAGAAATTTAAAGCGTTACGTATAATCGTGCGCATTGGTAGCGGTACCGATAACATTGATGTGAAGGCAGCTGGTGAGCTTGGTATTGCTGTTTGTAATGTCCCCGGTTACGGAGTTGAAGAAGTCGCCGACACGACAATGTGTCTCATTTTAAATTTGTACCGAAGAACTTATTGGTTAGCAAATATGGTGCGAGATGGCAAAAAATTTACTGGACCCGAACAAGTACGGGAAGCTGCACATGTATGTACTACTCTGGAATGATAAACCGAATGAATAACTAAATGTCAAATTTGCTATAATGTAAAATAATTTGTGTGTTTTGTAGGGTTGTGCCAGAATTCGTGGCGATACATTAGGATTAGTTGGTCTTGGAAGAATTGGCAGCGCTGTTGCTCTGAGGGCAAAAGCTTTTGGTTTTAATGTTATATTCTACGATCCCTATCTTCCGGACGGTATTGACAAATCGCTTGGCTTGACGCGTGTTTACACATTACAAGATTTACTATTCCAATCAGATTGTGTTTCGTTGCATTGTACCCTCAATGAACACAATCATCACTTAATCAATGAATTCACAATTAAACAGGTAACACGTTTATTTTATATCGAAGAAGAATGTATAATAATTGGATTATTACAAACATTTTCAGATGAGACCTGGTGCATTTTTAGTAAATACCGCACGAGGCGGCTTGGTTGATGACGAAACATTGGCGCTTGCGTTAAAACAAGGAAGAATAAGAGCTGCAGCTTTAGATGTTCACGAAAACGAGCCCTATAATGTATTCCAAGTAAGATTGTAGTAAAATATAACATTTTACGCAATCTTTTTTCTCTAATACAATCGTAGAAAAAACTAAAAAGGGAAATAGGAGAGCATTTAATGTGGCCATTTTTATCTTTTCATTAAATGTATTCTAATGAAATACATAAAAATTAATTAATGAAATGCTTTAAAAATATGGGAAATAACCATAAAATGTCTTCTGCATTATTACCCTTTTTAAATAATTGAATTCATTATTACTAATGTTATTCGGGTCTACCACACATTATCACTAAATATATATTTTTGTTTGTTTGCAGGGAGCTTTGAAGGAAGCCCCAAACCTTATATGTACACCACATGCAGCCTTCTTCAGCGATGCATCTGCAACAGAATTACGTGAAATGGCAGCAACTGAAATACGGCGGGCTATTGTCGGCAATATTCCAGACGTTTTAAGGAATTGTGTTAATAAGGAATATTTCATGCGAACACCAGCATCGGCTGCCGCAGCAGCTGCCGCGGCAGTGTACTCAGAAGGTAAACTACAAATATTATCAAATCAAGAAAAGTGAAAAGAAAAATCTAATCTAAAGTTTAAATATATAATAATATACCATAACAATAATATAATGATAAAAAGAATAAAATTAATTAAGTATGATCCCTTAAGCATAAAAAGAAAGAAGTTTAAGTTTAGTTCATGATGAAAAATGAAGCAAAAATTAGAAAACTGCTAATGCAAATAATACAAAAGAAACAGAAACAGAAAAATAGAAAAATACAAATTGCAAAAAAAGTAAAATCTAATTTAACATTTGACAAAAGGAAAATAATATGTACTTATAGATCGCTACCACAAACTCACATTCGTTCAAATTCTCCATGAAAAGTTGAGTTTAAATGAAGAATTGTGATCTTTACCCTTCTAACCACCAGAATTATGTATTTTTGGAATGAAAATTTCGGGGATCCCACTTTGTTACATTTGAATTATCAGGGTTAATTTCAGTGGAAATGAACACCACTACAATTGAAATGTTCATAATTCTTAATTCATGTCTACTACATTTGCCTCTTTGTATCATTTTTTGAATTCCTTCATACACCTAATTCTACTTAGCAATTGATAATATTATAATACGGAAGATTTGCCATATTAAAGTTGTAATTATCTCCATGTGTTTCTCTTTAACAAGTTTAATCAACGTATCCTATGTGGCTGCATATCAAAAAAAGCGTCAAACTTAGCTTGCTGCAACGTTTCAGTTGATACGTTCAGTTTACTCTCAAGTACATAGCCGATTCACATCACACGCAAACAATTGTCTGATAGTTTGGGACAAGAGGAAGAGGTTTTTTCTGTTGTATGAAATTCGTTGTAATTTGTTTTTTACAATTTTAACATTTTGTCCTTTGTTTTATCGAACTTTATTGTCCAAACAAATGTTGCAATTTCCATATTCTATTAAATTTAAATGAAAAAAGTAGCGGTCTTACTATGCGTTAGCTTTATTGACCAACAACACAAACAATTTAATTTTGCATGCATCAATTATATATTGGAAGGAACAAACTATGTATAAAAATAATTTCATTGATATAACTATTCCAAAACTACAACAAATCAATGAAAATGTAAGAAAAATATGGCAAGTTCTGATTATAACGAATGATGAATGGATTAAAGTGTTTGATAATAATTCGTCCGATTATAAATTTTATGAATTATTTGTTGTCATAAAAATTATAAATTAAAGAAGTCAAATCATTAAATTTTAATTTGATGAACGATATACAGCAACAACAACACAACTAACGTTAAAATTATTCTCTTTTTGAACTCTTGATGATTATAACTAGTTTTTTTTTTTTTTCTTTTTAAATTAATGGTCAAATCATTTCAAGAATTATGTACTTTAAGGAGAGCATACAACGTTTCCACATTCAATATAAAGGATCTGGTTAAATTCTGTTGATGCATTTCAGAAAAATCTAGGATGAAGGAAATGCTTTAACATGCATGCAACCAAATCGTTTATGGGATTTTCGTTGTGGTTGATGTTAGAATTGTTTGATTAAATTGTAAGTTCCGTTGTACTGATTGTATAGATTTTTACACCGACCTTGTATTGCTGCTTGTTTTGATGTGAGAGAATTCCGATTTTCTAATCCAGTTTTTTTATAATCGATTTTCCATTGTTTGAGACAAATCCTCCGTAACTTGTGAAATTAGTTCAATATCAATAATGTTTTGTTGTATAAGAAGTGAACCAAGTATATTTCTGGAATATCCGAAATGGATCCCGTTAAAATTATAATTTTTATGACAAAACTTTAACAGTTGAATATAAATAATAATACTGACTTTCTTTCGTATAATCTATAAGAAGCGTTTTTATTCAACCTATATACTAAACAACAACATGAAATAGAAAATAACAACACATAACAAACTCAAATGAAATATTGCTCTAAAATGATCTCATCATCCACTTCACGTTTATGTTCGCCTTCAAGAAATAAATGAAATGATTTTTGATTCAAAACAAAACAGTAAAGTAGTTAAAATTTTGAAGAAATCATTAATACAAAAATAGAAAAAAAGCAAATTATAGGAACAAATGCAAAAAATATTAAATTTGAAACAAGGAAAGGAAATGATTATTAAGAGTTAATCACTAAGATTATGTACATTATATATAAAAACAAATATATATATATAAATATAATTTTAGAAATACGTTGATAAAAAACAAAATAATACGTTTAAATTAAAATTTGAAGAGTAACAGAATATTTTAGCTTGTAGTTTCAAAAAGGAAATAGAAGAGAGAAATGTTTCAATTCAATTTGGAAAACATTCAGTTATGTCGAGGTTTTTTTGTCCACAAGTATGCGTGCATTCTTTATTTTTCAACAATAGCATAACGAGATATTATTAATTGCACTATGATATTTAACTTTTCCCCTCGTTTTTCGTTATTATTTTATACTCTAAGAGAACGATGTAACAATTTGTTTATTTGTTTTTGGTTTGACGACGTCCTTTTACATCTTTTACATCATACATTTTTATTATCAATAAATCTTATCAGTAAAATGTTAAAATAACAATAACACACACACATTCATATAAATGTATATGGAATTAAAAGAAGTTATATACAATCGTTTCAACAACCAATCTAAAATGATTTACATTTGTTTCCGCAATTTATTTACTACAAATACAAAAAATAGTATACTGAACACAATTAAGAGTTTAAGAAATAAGTAAATAAAACACAAAAATAAACAATTTAAAAAGAAGATACAAATCTGTTATTTTATATTGTATAAAATATTTTTAATATCTGTGAAAGCTAAATAAAATTAAATTTTTTTTCCAGAAAAGTGAACAAATAAATAAAAAATTTAAACACAAACGCGATTTTTTCTTTATAATTTGATGATTTCATGCTCGGTTGGTGGTTTTTTAACTTTAACTAGCGTATTTAACTCTTATACGAACGCAATTTATTCAGTTAATAAGTTAGTTTAGATTAGTTGTTCTCATACGTTTTTTTTTTTTGTTTCAAACATAATCTTAACTAAATGGGATGATGGAATCATTTACAAGAGCATTTATATGAATGTAACTATTTCTCTTGCCATACATTAAAAAAATATCGAAAACCTAGTTATAGCCTAGTAAAATTTATATGATATAACTGCGTAAACTAAAGAAAGTCAGTACGGTTGCTTGGGTCTAAAGTTTGTCAAAAAATGTTCTATAATTTGTTATAACCAACAACAAAAACAAAAAAAAAATACAATTTACATTTCTCATGTTGCTAATATCACAATTCCATCATTCCTATGTATTTTAAATGCTTCTTCTTTACATTTTCTTTACGTCTATTAAATCAATTCAATTGTGGTGTGAGTCATCCTCCAATATTTCCATTCACAATCGAATCAATCACAAGAAGACTCATTTTATGCCTTTATAAAGAACCCTACAATGAAAATAGTACATGAAGATCGTTGTGTCAGATGATCTGATGATGTAAAGGTGAATTATGTTGTAAATTGCAAAGGAAGAAGGCTGGCACTCATTGCATTCATTCGGACTGGCATTTTCTATGTCCATATTTTCTCTGAAATTCCATTCATTAATCGACAATATTATCAAAAAATATTCATAAGTGAATATTATCATCCTCTTCTTGATGAAGAGGAATTTTTACATTAAACAAACTAACATCACTTGATACAAAATCTAAAAAAATACAAAAAAACAAAAACAAAAAATTCCTACATTCCGTTATGCTTTAAAATGTGTATAAACAGGATTAAATGGAGGATATTATACAGGCTCACTACAACAGGCTCACAGCACAACAACTGCTCATGATGCACCACATAGTGCAGGAAGCGCTCTCGCTCCGCCTCCTCCTTCAACCGTTAATCCCTCGCCAGTTCCTCCTTCAATACCGCCACCAGTACAATGTGTGCCACCGCCACAGGTTGGACTACAGCTTGGACTTGTGAGTAGTAAATCGGTAGGTACTACTTGTGTTCTTGTTGTTGTTGTTGCTGTTGTTGGTTGTATGTTGTTGGTTTGTTGTCACCACTAGACTTTTATTTTGAATTGAATACAAATGTCACATAATATCACACACCGTCCAAAAACCAGACGCCAAACGCCTGCCTTTCCGCAACATTTGGTGTTTTTACTTAATTCTCATTCATAATTCCTATGTATGCATATGACATAATATTCTCCATCAAAATGTGAGAAATGTGAGTTTTGGAATCCTATCGGAATTGTCATGGGGAAGAGAGATCATTTCACCATTTGTGGATTTCAAGCCCTTTTCCTTTTATCAATGTCTCAGAATTGAATGGAAGTTTAATATAGTTGTTGTTTGATTTTTTATTTTCTTGGTATTATACTGAAAAATATTTGTATGTATGTCGATTTCGAGTTTGTAATGTAGTTTGTAAAAAAAAAGATCGATCGAGATTTCAATATCATGGGGACATTCATACTAATTAATGTAATGTTTTATTGAGATATGTATTTTGATATGAATTGGTTATCTATCCTAGATAAATAATAGTTTTGTATAATCGAAAATATTATAATATGTAATGATTGTATTGTGTTTGTTCTTTCTATTGTTCCTTATATACTATGAAATTCTTCCAAATTAAACTCGTTTCATGCAGTATTCTTCCATTTTTATACATCTATGTAATCGTTTTTATGTTTTATATATTGAATATTATTGAAAAGTTTTATATGTCATGTTTCAGGCCAGTTGAAAATATACCACTGTAATTTTTGTTATTTGCTATTTTTCAGCCCCTGAATGCACCAGACCCTAATAACCACCATTCATCTACTAAGCCAGAACCTTCGGAGGTCCAATAGTTCAAAAACACAAATACAAGAGTCAATGATAATGATAATAAAAGAAACAGCAACAACTAGACAGACACCAACCAGAAGTAGTTAGTTTATCTACTATTAACACAAGAAATGAAATGGACAAAAACAACAACAACACATACATGAACATACGAATTTGAATAGCCGCCTCCCAAACCGATATAACGAACAACAGAAGTATATTGAATGAAGATGAAGATAACCAAAAGTACTTTAAACGACACATAAAAGTATTTGATGTTTACATAACCCGACCACATATAGCACTCAGTTCTCAGCCTAAAAGAATGCTTTAAAGGATATTATATTTGTATTTTCATTGTCATCCATTGAAGATAAACAGTTTTTTCCTCCTACAACGCAATATATACGATATTCGTTTGTCGAAAACCCCATGTAAATTCCTTCTATTGTTCAATACTTGAAATTTCAAATAATATTAAATGTTTAACGTAATCAATATTATGCTACATATACATTTATTACGACGAAACAAGCGATGATATGTACATTTCGATAACTGATGATGATAACGGACGAAAGTTGTCCTTGGAAGGGACAAACAAATTTTAAAGTTTAATTTTAAATTTATGCAAAATAAAATAATGCGTAGTAGTAGAACACAACCGTGACTAAAAGCACATTCATTCATATAGATTACATCTCCCAAAAGTATGATTCATGATGATGACGACTATGATTAAAACATGTAGTTCAAAATATGTTTTTCGATCATTTCTCTTTGAGTTAAAAGCATTTCATTCACACGACCGAGTTACATGTTATAAATAATTGTTTTTAAAACACATTCGAGACGATTTATATTGAACAATATATTTTCGAAATTTCAAAACTTTTTGAATAGTTTCAATAATGTTTCTCATTACTTTTTCAAAGAACTTGATTTTTTTTTCAAACTAACTTTTTTTTTTAATTCACAAAAAACCCGAACCTTCACAAGCTGCTGATTTGTATCCATAAATTTAAAATTTAAGTAATTTCATTTATTTTAAATGATTTGTGCTAAATGAAGTGTGAATTCAACATTTCATCAAATTCTATGTTAAATTTATAACTATACATTTTGACTCAGATTTTAATTCTGGTAGGTTATAAGATATATAAATGATAACTATAAATATATAATATAAAAACAATGCATCTCCTGTGTTTTATTTCCATTCAGATGGCAATCAATCCCATGACTTCCAAAAGCAATATTTGTTTAATAAACGAATCCGTTTTATTTGAATTTTATTCAACTTAACTCGAGATATTTGTATACATAAATTCGGATTCTAAGACTCTGTTCGTGTTTACACAGATGTATTTATATATATTTCACATAGACAACAAAGTATAATCGTACATAATCTACTGATATGATGAGCCTTAAAATCGCTTAATGCTTTATATTCAAAAATCTGTACATTTCTATACTCACATTTATCACTATTTTCATAAATATGTAACCGAAAAATCAGAAAGTCTTACAATTAGTATTAGTGGAATTACTTTAGTCACAGACAAAGAAAAATAGAATAGAAACAAAATCAAAACTGTTATGGAAGTTATACTGGAATGAAACCATACTTTAAATACCATTAAATCATTTAATATCTTAATGTTATTGCTTTGAAACACTTTTAATTTCAAAGGATGGATTTTACATCGGTATATAAATAAAGTTTAGAAAATGTATATTACATCAAAAGAAACGTGTTAAACGCGGTCGTAGGATTTTGAACGCCCCAAACAATGTTAGTCCAATCAAACCATATTTAATCGTGTATTTGCAGACACGCGTACTTGTACTGGCCGGTGGGATTTCCATAATTGTGGGAATCTTTTGTGGGTCGACACGTCCCCAATTTTGAGCAATGCCACTTGCATGTCCGATTCCAACAACGCCCACAACACGCACCGGGCGTGGAACTCCTGAATTATCTGCCGGAGCTTGTGGTAAAGCAGCCAATTGCAGTGAGTGGCATAAGAACAAATCGCGCTCTTTCACAAAAACGTCGGAGAATGCTGGGAATTCTCCAGCCATTTCTTGCATAAGTTTTTCCAGAAGGTCACGTTGCTTGCATTCTTCAACCTCTTCGATACTAATGGTATCCGTCGATGCCAATCGCCACACCAATTTCACTGTCTGCCATAGCGAGAGTGCGCGAAGTGCTCGCTGTAGAGTAATGCGTATTGGACGATCACCTAAATGTAATATGCATCCGGGAATCTTGTGAATTTCTTCAAACGCCCGACGGAATTCTCCACCCGGGGCCATGCCGAGATCTTTGGCGATTTGTGCACTCATTTGAAGAAGTAGTATGAAGAAAATCCCATTTACATATCCATTTGCTTGAATGATACTTCGAATCTGTAATAATAATAAATGTTTAAATTTGTAAATAAAGAAGTATAACGTTCATACGTACTCTAGCAAGATTAAAATTCTTCGCTTCTTCGAGTAAGGTTTCCTCGTCGAGCTTTAAAATGTGGATGCGAGATGGACACAACTCTACCATGACTACATCTGGACGGACATTGCGTATGACCTGGTAATAAAAATATGCGTTAGTTCTGATAATGTTTTTGTTATTTTCCTAAAAAAACCCTACATAAGACACGTCATTCTGTGACTCCTCGCTGAAATGCGCTGTTCCCACCAAGTACACTTTGCTTCCGAAAGGCGTATCTAGTACGGTAACGGTAGATGGCAAATTCTTGTCAAACTCTTCAAGTGTGTCATAAATTTTGATTTCTCTTTTCGTTTTAGGTTGAACTCCAGTCGTCGATATATTTCCATTAAGTTCAGTTTTTACCATATCTCCTCCGTCAGGCGAATAATTGGGATCTAATGCTGCTTCGACGATGGGAATATTTAACTTTTGTTTACTGGAATGTATTAAGGATTCGGCTTTTTTACGACGTTTCTCACTAGCAGCGGAGTCAATTGCGGCGGCTTGACTTCCTTTGCCCGGGGACTTTTGTTGCTGCTGCTGCTTGATATCTTCAAGAGCAGGAGCAGCTTCGTCTTCTTCATCGGTGGAGGATTCAATTAAAAATACGGAGTTCTTAATGTCGTTCTCCTTAATTGAGTTCTCGCTTATTTCTATAATTGACAAATTTGGATTATCCGTCTTGAATATTGTCTTATTGGCCAGTTGCGATTTTGGATCAACTTCCTCCTGTGAGTTGTTGGTTTCTGTACTCTCGGATTGGATTAACAACATGCTGGCATTGATGTTCGTATTCAAATCTGGCCTATTGGTGGGGCTCATTAAGTGAAGTTCGCTCGCATTTAGTGTAGCATCAAAATCGGTGGATGTATTATTTAAACTGGTAGTTGTGGAACTATTATTGTTGGCACTTTCTAAAAGTATAAAATATTTAACTAACAACAAGGGTATTGAGGGTATTGAGCGTACCATTGAATGAAGTAAATGCTGTTAGATTCTCCAATGCACTCTCGTACTGGCTGATGGACTGTGACTCGTTTTGGGACACATTGGAATTTGTAGACGAGGGAGAAACCGCAGACATGTTCGTTGTGTCAATGGATGAAGTTGTTGATGAATTCATGATTGGAAGATTTGATTTGTTCGCAACAGTTGTCAATGGGTTTTTATCAGGATTTGATGTGAAAATAAATTCTGCTGTTGTAGATGATTATCGTGTTGTGTAATAAACTGAAAAAGGTAAAAACACACAGAGAAACATTTGGTTTAAATAGCTACTACATGGACAAATAGCTGGCCGTGAACTCGGGGTGATTATTTGAGTGATTGTCCTATGTATTTAGTATTATTATATATGTACATATGTATATTTGTTCTTATTTTTGGACGTCACGTAGATCGGGAGCAGAAGCTCTTTTGACCCACTTGGATCGATGTCAAATGCAATGGAGTATCATCTCCATAATACTTAATTAATGTAAGCATTGGTTGGGGTCTTTTGTTTGCACATTTCACAATTTCTTTTATTATTACCACTGATATGAGTTCAACAAAATACATAGGATTCTTACGTTTACGTTGATTACACTTACAAAATGTTTCTATTTCTGGTTTTTATGAATATATATTTGTAATTAATTTGCGTTGTTAAGAAAATAAAAAAATATAATGAAAATTTTCAAAAAAACCGAATTAAAAATTTTTCTGTTTTTGACTTTTCTTTCGTTTCGTTTCGACTTCTGCTTTGGCAACAACACGTACACACTTTTTTGACATTTCCTATTATATCATATTGTAATAGATTATGGTCTAAAAGTATAAGAAAAAAGAAAAAGTTATAGAAATAATCCTTATAACCTTGATAACATATGATTTAAAAAGCATACAAATGTACTTTAGTCTTTAAATTAATTCCCAAAAATGATAAAATCTACCATTTTGCATCATTTGCGTAATATCTCATTCTGGATGATATCATACATAAAGAGAGGCATAACAAAAAAACTGGACAATATTCCAATATATAATATTCGCCTAAGCTTAGCAAGTTTATTAATATAATAGGAGTTAACAATTGTTTTAATATAGCTACTTTCACATATTTTATAATTGTTTCTGAAATTTTGAATCACCCTGTAATTCTGAATTTCCCAATACGTTGCTACAAGGCACCACTACTAACTAACTTGTCGCACGTCGGATTTCCTTATATTTGCAGAAAGGAGATCTTTTTAGAATATTTAAATAATTTTCCGAGGAGATCTTAATAAACTTATACATTAAACATGGCACTGGCTCTTTTCGTGCGTAATGCAAGCAAAGTTAATGGTAATTAAATACATAATTTTATATTTTTCCCGGTGGTCGGTGAAACTAATATTATGTAATGTTTGAATTGTTTTTCCATTTATTTTTTTTGTTTTGGTCATTCTCGTTTGGCAGGAGCTTGGCTCTTAAGGACCGCAAGTGTTGCCCCGTTGAAGACTTATACGACCGCAATCACATCAAAAACTGCTGCCAAACAATTGCTGTTCCCAAAGAATGTTGCGGTGAGTTGAGGCTGGTTATGGATCGAAGAGAACCGATGAAAAAACTACCCACCTCCTTCGTTTGGTTTTAAATTTGATCCATTATTTCTTATTATATGATCTTCAGCCTTTGTCGAGGGAAATCACCCTGAGTGCCCCAAAAATGTCCGCAGCCGGCGGAAATCATGCTACTCTCTGGACTGTAGAGCGTGCGATTAGCTTGGGACTGTTGGGTATTATTCCAGCAGCATTCGTGTTTCCATCTCAAATCATGGATTCTTTGCTGGCCACATCCATAGTGCTTCACCAGCATTGGTATAAATTATATATATTAAAATAAACTATATAGAAATAATGTTACATATTTATTTATATTTTCAGGGGAATTGAAGCCATGGTGATGGACTATGTACGTCCAGCGGTGGTTGGTGGTGCTGTATCGAAAATCGCACATGTCTCACTATATTTGTTGTCTATTGCCACGCTTGGCGGTTTGTTCTACTTCATTTATAATGATATTGGCATTGCCAAATCCGTTAAGAAACTCTGGTCTATTAAGGGCCAATAAAAACATGCACATACTTTAAATGGATATTTTGACTTATTTTAACTTTATTTAGAATACAATATAAATAAAGGGTCTACTGTCCTTTTCTAAGGAAAAAGAGTCCGTACGAACATTTCTAACCAGAAGGGTGTTTTTTTCTATGACACATTGGAGGAAACGTAAAGATATTGCCGTTGTAATAAAACTGATTGCATCTTAAATGAGGCCTAAATTACTCCGATTAGAAACTCACATTAATAAAGTGATCATGACAATTGTTTCGATAAACCATTTGCACTTTTATTTTACTTATAAGTATTTAATAATATAAAACATTTCAATAACAATTGGTCTAGTAAGTAATAATGATTTAGGGTTTAAGGGAAAGGTCACGACTTTTCGATATTCTTTTTATAGAACAACCTCAAAGCATCCCATTGTTTAGTGTGCAACAATATGTGTGGACGTTTATTTAGCATGTGGTCGACAGCTTGTTCCGGTGTCCAGCCATTTTTCTAAAAATTATAATGAATAATTCATTAGTTAGCTCAATATAGGAACAAAATAAATATATCTTTTAACTTTCGTGGTTTGAGGACAATTACAAATTAATCATATTTGTGTTTACCATCATTAAATAGCATCCGACCAAAGTGGCGCTCCGTGTGCGTCCCGCTTTGCAATGCACATATACAGTTCCAATATTCTCTGGACTAGAAGACGTCTTCAATCCCTGTATTCGTTTTTGCAGCGGCAAGTATTTATTAATGAATTCAACACCACGATACAGCTTCTCCTGGCAAGGTGACTCGAATATATCTGTGGTAGCCAACTGGAGAAAATCTACACCAAGTAAATTCCATTTTGGAGCATTATTTGAGAACATTGTCAGCTCGTAATCTTCATTCATCGATACAACTGCCTTCATGTTCTCCTGTTTTATGAGCTGCAAACGAAAAAACCAAGAAAAACCAAAGGTTAAAATAAGCAAAAGGTTCCAGTAATTAGAGTTAGTTTACACTTACGTCATTGGCCATAGTGCGGAATGGTAGCGCACCCAAGATAACGTTCTCATCAATACGATCGTACCAATTCCTTGCAGTCGCTTTTTCCATAAGCACATTATAGAGTAATGTGGGATAGAAGGACACACGCGCAAACATTGCCGCCTTTGATATGAGAGGAATATAAAATTAAAAGAAGTTCTACTGGTTTTAGTGAGACAGTTTAGATAGATCACAGTTGGAAACTTTCTCTTTGTTTAACCTCCCAATAAATGTTAGTAGGCAGAGACTGTTTGGTTTCACAAAAACTAGTTTCCCTTTCAGTGTAATGAACAACTGTTGCTCGGCCAACATTCCAACTAAAACTTACACTCATTTCCATGCCTTTGCTTATTTAAACCCAGATCAGATGTGAGAAACGTTTTCAGAGAGAAAGAGAGAGAGAGCGAAAGCACGGTCAACTTTAAATCAGGGGGAAAACAATGTATATATATATAAATATATGGATTTCAGTTGAAAAATTTGAGTCACTATTATTTAAAATTATATTGTTATACAATGTACATAACAACTGAGACAAAATCGGGAATAATTCTAATTATAAGTTTTTAATCCGTAAGAATTCCGGGGCTAGGTTATCAACGTTGCAGGTTGTAAAAATACGTGCAGAGGGCTTATTTAACAGGGAGACCCAGAAAATCGGAAATAAATGAATTCAGCCAGCTGTTCAATTATCGAAATAAAATCGATTACTTTTCAATTTATATGATATTAAATGTTAAACATTAAAGTTAATAATGTAAATAATGTTAATATATTTTATATTAAATGTTGTGTTTTTTTATTTAGCATTACTACATAACTAGTAATGCTAGTCGGTGCGAAATATGAAGTGTTAAAAGTGGAGTGTACTTTTCATCAAAAGTGTAGTGAAACACTTTGATCGAAGTGATTTCGGCAACCCTGTGTTTGACTCTCTCGAAGACACCGCATATGTCAAATTAACGTCGTAGAAGAAAACAAAAATTTACAAGTCATCGAAAGTTTTTCGCAAATTTGTTTGCGTCGTTGTTTTATCGAGAATAAATAAATTAATTGGAATCCAGTGAGAAATACGGATGGCTGCGACACTTGAGGATAAATCCATTTGGGAAGATGGAGAAGAGTCATTGGGAGAAGAAGTTCTTCGAATGTCCACCGATGAAATTGTTAGCAGGACTCGGCTGATGGACAATGAAATAAAAATCATGAAAAGTGAGGTTATGCGTATTACTCACGAAATCCAAACACAAAACGAGAAAATAAAGGATAACACCGAAAAAATTAAGGTACTATTTCAAAAAGTTATGCTGTGTAATTCCTATAATCGATTTATTGAACTTCTACCAAATAGGTCAATAAAACATTACCATATTTAGTTTCAAACGTCATTGAATTACTAGATGTCGATCCTCAAGAGGAGGAAGATGACGGTGCCGTGTTGGTTCTGGACAATCAACGGAAAGGCAAATGCGCTGTCATTAAAACCTCAACTCGACAGGCATATTTTCTGCCAGTCATTGGCCTGGTAGACCCCGAGAAGCTGAAACCAGGAGATTTAGTGGGAGTAAATAAGGATTCATATTTGATATTGGAAACTTTGCCTGCCGAGTATGATGCCCGTGTAAAGGCCATGGAAGTAGACGAACGCCCGACGGAACAGTATTCTGATATCGGTGGCTTGGATAAGCAAATTCAAGAGTTGATAGAGGCCGTTGTTTTGCCTATGACACATAAGGAAAAATTTAAGAATCTCGGCATTCATCCTCCAAAAGGTAGATTATTGTTTTAATAACAATAAACACTCAGAACCATTTTTTGTTCCGCAGGTGTTCTTCTTTATGGTCCCCCCGGCACAGGAAAAACTTTATTGGCTCGTGCTTGCGCAGCTCAAACGAAGTCCACATTTTTAAAATTAGCTGGTCCTCAATTGGTGCAAATGTTCATTGGTGATGGAGCTAAGCTTGTTCGTGATGCATTTGCTTTGGCAAAAGAAAAAGCCCCTGCAATTATTTTCATAGATGAATTGGATGCTATAGGCACAAAACGTTTTGATTCTGAGAAGGCTGGCGATCGTGAAGTTCAACGTACTATGTTGGAATTGCTAAATCAATTGGATGGCTTCAGTTCTACAGCAGACATTAAAGTCATTGCTGCTACAAACCGAGTGGATATCTTAGATCCTGCTCTATTGCGGTCTGGTCGTTTGGATCGTAAGATCGAGTTTCCTCATCCGAACGAAGAGGCACGGGCTCGTATCATGCAAATTCATTCTCGCAAAATGAATGTCAGCAGCGATGTTAACTTCGAAGAGCTGTCCCGATCAACTGATGACTTCAATGGTGCACAATGCAAGGCTGTTTGTGTTGAAGCTGGAATGATTGCGTTACGCCGCTCCGCAATGAGTGTAACGCATGAAGATTTTATGGACGCAATTATGGAGGTGCAAGCGAAGAAGAAGGCCAATTTGAACTACTATGCCTAAGAATTGTATTTGTGACACTACATATGATTTTGTACGTTCATGAAAACTTTCGTTTAAAAATAATTTCATTAAAATATATAACATTAAATATAAAATAGTTTTCATATATTTTATTTTCGAGTTCGAGTTTTATTGCACACTACAAAAAAGTATGTTCGTCTTTAATTTTATTTTTAGTGGAAATTCAAGTATGCACCATATTTTAGATTTATTTATTCAAGACTTGTGCAATTAAAACATATTAAAAACAATTCTATAATAATCTTAATTAACCAGTGCAGGTATTTTCAATTTTGTTAATCAAGTCAAAGTTTTCTTTATAAATAAAAATATTAGATTGTTAAATAATGCAAATAATTGGATACATGAAACAAAAATTTAATTTAAAAAAATTCATTCAGTACAGTCGAAATATATATCAAATGTTTTTATTATTTACAATTTTATTTTCACTTATCAATTAACAAACGAATATTTTGTTTCAGTTTAGATGGTACTATTCCGTTGCATTTTCGGTTGATGCCGCTTGTTTCGATGTGGACGGCTGCGTTATGTTTGAAGGAGTTGAAGTACTTGGTTCTGATGTATCAGCAGATGTAGGGGGAGTCGTCCCATTTTCATTGTTCACAACTCTTGCAGCTGAATCATCTACAGCCGCTTCAGGTTCGCCTGCATCAGCGCCCTGTGTTTGATTATTATTATCAGCAACATTAGGTTGTTGTTGATGCGGTCGTCTGGTATACATTATAAATCCGAGCAACAATGTTAAGAAAGTTATCATGTATAAATCCCAATTTGCCGCAATGTTCTCGTCGAGGTAGAAAATGAATTTGTAAGGAGACTTAAAAGAGATATATGATAGAGGGTTTTATTTTGATTCAAATTAAATGTACTAACCTCTTTTATTGATTCAATTTTAGCCAGAATTTGAAGCTTAAGCAAGGCCATCGCTACTGGTACCTTTGCATCCGCATTGGTTTCTGCTGCTAAATCATAAAGTCTTTTTGCCAAATGCCAATCCCTTTTCATGCCTAATCCTTGCTCATGCATATACCCAAGATTAAACATGGCTTGTGCATTATATTGTTGTTCGGAAGCTTTTCTATATTGTTTAAATAAATTCGTTTAGGTAATGAATGACAAAATTCTCATTTAATTTTGTTTACCTGTATAAAGCAGCTGCTGTTTCGAAGTCTACATTTGTACCCCATCCGTAATAGTAGTAATCACCCAACTTCACTTGTGCTGCGGAATAACCCTGCGCAGCCGCTCGTTTCCAGTAGTTAAAAGCACGAATTAAATCCTCGTGACGATCGTTAAAAATTGTAACATCTCCTCGGTCAAGCATAAACGCAGCATTACTCTGAGCAACTTCGTAGCCCACTTCAGCGAGCAGTGCATATCGTACGAAAGCTCTGTCATAATTATAGTTTTTGTAGTCAGTGTAGGCTTCCATCAGTCCTCGACTCAAACGCCCACGCTCAGCCACGTTTTTAAAGAACTTTTTTGAAAAAGATTATCATTGAAATACTCGATATAATTGCATGTAAAATATACCTCGACTGCAGCAGGACAAGAATGAAGCATGCCTAAACCAAGGGCATGCATAATTCCTAAGTAGTAATAAGCGAGGACATGTCCAGATTGGGAGGCCAAATTGAAATACTTCAGAGCTAATTTATAATCAGTTTTCACACCATTTCCATCTTTAAAATATATAAATATTACAGTAATATATTGTATATATTAATTTGGAAAGCAAATAAATTACTTACTGAAGTACATGGTACCCAGTTGAAGCTGGCCATCAACCCATCCCTGGTCAGCAGCTTGAGTAAAGTAATTCAAAGCCTTAAGTGCATCCTTGGGAACACCAAGACCGTTCAAATATATGTATCCAAGGCCGCTTTGTCCAACAGGATCTCCCAGATCAGCTGCTTTTTTGAAATACTGGGCACCAAAATTAAAATCTTTGAGTGTATTAACACGGTTTTAATGCTAAACGTAACTTACCTTGAACGCAGTTTCATTATCTGCTTTTATGTAAGCACTTCCTTCCAAGTATAGTTTTCCTAAGAATGCAAAGCCAATAGCGTTGCCTGCATTAGCAGCTTGTGTAAAGTACTCCAGAGCTTTTTGATGATCCTGTTCTATCGCTTTGCCGCCTTGGTAATACAGTTGTCCCAATCCTACTTGGGATTGTACATCACCTTTGTCGGCTAATAGTTGATAATAATCCACAATTTCTGACTCATGACTGCCAGGGTTTTCAGACTCATCCAACAATCGCACGCGATGCACTATTGGTCCATTAGAGAAAGTTACAGTAGATGCAACTTTCTGAGCTACTTTTGTATAGAAAAATAGTGCTTTTTCGCAACTAATTGGAACGTTTATTCCAAAGGAGTAACGGTATCCCAAGGCCATTTGGGCATATTCATCGTCAGCCAGAGCAGCCAATGTGAAATGAATTAGCGCTAAAGGTTGGCTTACATTTTTACCACCGACTCCAACGGAATGAAGGAATGCAAGACCCTAAAATGTACAGATTATTTTCTATGGTATTACAAAGTTAAAAAAATTCTGGATTTATACCAAATTTGCTTGGGGTATTCCCTCTTGCACCAGTTCATCGAACTCAGTTGCAGCATAGTCTAAGTCTAATTTGCCTGTTAGTCCTATTAGGTATCCCCAGGCTAGTGTAGCTCGAGCGACCAAATGGTTCATATCAGCCGCTTTGCGCATTAAGGAGAAAGCCAGGCGTTTATCCGAGCGTGGATCTTTGATCATACCAAGAGCTGTTTTATAGATACTATGGGCTTTAAAAACATTACAAAACGTTATTACCATTGTATCAATAATGTAATATGGGATATGACTTACCTTCGATTTCGTCCAGGGTAGGATTGGTTGATTTAGTGGATGAATATATTTTTTCAAGTGCCTCGATTTGATCCAAATAAATTTTTTTCATTTCCAATTTATCAGCTATTTTCTGGTGATGAGTTTTTAAATTTCCAGAAATTCGGTTTATTTCCATTTCATTTATCTCTTCCATATAGAATTTCTCGACCTGTTGTAGCGTTATGTAGTTGGAGGATTTACGATCAGTCCTTGTGGCATCATCCGTAGAATCTGGCGTGATTGGAGTTTTATCTGTCTTTTCATCATTGTCTTTGGTTTTCTGGATGTCTTCATTCTCGTTTGTTTCTTTGGAATCTGAAGTGAGGGGGCCTTGAAGTTCGGCGAATGTTAGACTTTGAAGAATCGCCAATCCGAACAATAGGAAAATAATCTGTCTGGACTCCATCTTATGTTGGTATTCCTAAATAAATAAACAAACTAACAGAAAAGTTGATGTATTGCGGAAAAGCGAAATCCAAGGCTTTAAATGCGTATACGTGTATTATTTTAGTTTTATTCTCATTCTACTTACTCTACCTCATCGATTATATTTATATTTGTAGGAGAACTGTTGTAATAAACTCCGGTGTCGTTAAAATTGCTTGATTTTATGAAGTATTCATTATTTTTATGAAATTCAGGTGAGAATTTTTCACACGTAAGAAAAACTATTATTTTCTGTTTTGTGTCAAAATGTCAAAAACAAGACAGGTCGATTATGTTTCATCAACAGGGTGTTCCTGAATAAAGGCCGGCATTAAGGAACGCGCCAATCTGTAAGGCGAATACACAGAAACATGTTTCAATAAATTTAAAATTTTCAATAAAATTTAAAATTTTCAATAAAATTCAAAATTTTCAATAAAATTCAAAATTTTCAATAAAAATCAAAATTTTCAATAAAATTCAAAATTTTCAATAAATTTCAAAATTTTCAATAAAATTCAAAATTTTCAATGAAATTCAAAATTTAAGGGTTTTCCATAATACTCTTAAGCTGCTAATGTCAAAAACTGAAACGATTTTCAAATGTAGTTCTCTTATAATGAATCATTATATAAATGTATATCTGTGGACTTTTGACAAAACAACTTAAGTCGAGATAAGATAATTTACAAAATTTTGTTTATCATATTAAAAATTTAATATATAACAATATTTGGAAAAAATCTAAATAAGCGACACATTTTTACTGTAATACAATATTTTTACTTGTATTTAAATAAAACAATTAGTGTACACTTTATTTTTTATTATTCGCTCTCCTCAAGAATTTTAATATCAGACATAAGTTGTTTTGTCAAAAGTCCACAGATATTATATACATTATGTATATCCGATATTTTTCCATATTATTTTATTTATAATAATATAATATTATTATAATTATAATATTAAAAAAATTAATAATTTTTTGATTTAAAAAATCTTCAGTTAGTTATCGTCAGGGAAGTTATAAACAATTATCTTATTAAAATCATGGAAAACAAACAAAATCGGCAAACTCGCTACACCACCAATAGATGGAGCAGTCATCAAACATTTCAGGGACGCTTTACAAACTCAGAAAAAATGGCGGCTGCTCGAAAATTTCCGGGACATTTTTTGACATTTAAAGTTTTGTCGATTTTTGTTTTGGTTTTGTCATTCGCACCCAGTGTTGTCTTCATCCCATTTTGCAAATAATGAAAATTGTTAGGGGGGAAGCTGGGGGTTTTTTAAATGCACAAATTCCAACAAAAAGGTGATTTTATTAAATGGAATAAGAAAATATTTGAAATCAAAAATAAAGCAAACATCATTTAAAAAACATTATTTTTAGTGGTGTCAAATATTATAATTGGATTTTGTCATAACAGAAAACGGCTAAATTTTGAATGAAACATCTTAATTTTTGGGGTTTCCTCTCAATAAATGATGAGGGTTTTTTTCTCAAAATATAGCAAAAAAAATAGCTGCTTTTCTGGGGACCTGGCAACACTTCGGTAGTATTTCCTTTGCTTTGGTGTGACATTCTGCATACGCTAACCTAACGGAGTTTTGACATCTCTAATTTTTGTTTTAACAGAAAACTTTTTTACATTGGAAAAATCTATATTTACAAAAAAATCCATTAAAAATGTCTGAAAATAATGGTAACTATTGTGAAAACAATGCTGTTTTGTGCAACAATTCATTTTAATAATAATAATGAGAAGAGAATCATTCTGATTGAAAGTCAGGTGTCGATGGAACTGAAGCGGCAACAAAATATAAAAATTCTAGAATTTTATACAACAGATAAGTCATTTGATATGGATATTTTATTTTCAGATAATTCAAGTGAATCCAACAGTCGAGGTGAATCCATACTTCAGGCGTCTCGTCTTGGAGCTGGTGGAGGTGGCAATCCCTTGATTCGTTCAGGTGTCCTACGACCCTCTGTGCTGGGTCCATCGGTGTTAGGGTCCACGTTAAATAATTCAGTGTCGGCCAGCGGTGCTAATGCCGACGGAAAAGCTAAAGATACAGTGCTCAGCAATCCGTTTATGAAGGATCAGAAGGACGAAGAGAACGAACAGCACACAACTGAAGGTTCGGCGGGTGCTGATTTAGATAAAGATTCAGAATCAACGGAACGTAAAGAGCAAGACGACGATGAGGAACCCGATGATGTAAAATATAATTCACATTCTATTTAGTCATTGTATGTTTCATAAATTCAAATTACAGCGCCCAGATCCATTAACTTTACTGCGTAAAAATGGACTAGAGCGGGCTAATTTATTTGCAGCTGCAAAGAATTCAATTCCACGAGTGGAAAAGTCTGGCTTTGTTTTTGGCCAGAATGTGCATGAGCGTGTATTGGGAGTAAGTGGCTAGTTAATCTTGCTCTTTCAAATTTTAATAATATTCTTTACTGTTATGACAGGATAATATCTGCGAATCCTCTACAAGTGCTGGGAAAAACGATGCGGGATCATCATCAGGTGAATTACTGTTTTCCAGCGTTATACAAAATGCAGCGAAATCAAACGATACTGATACTACTGTCAAAGTTACGGAAGCAAAAAGTTTAACAGATGTAGCTCGGGAATATGAAGAGAGCCGTGCTCAGAAGAGAAAGTACGAGGAAGTTGAAACATTCACTGGCGAGGAAAATGAAGTCAATATTGTGGATGTAAGAATAAAAACGCGTTTACAACTTTTCTCCAGGCACTTCAGGTTTCGTTGTATTTTCAGGTTAATTGTAAATTATTTGCATTTGTAAACAGCAATTGGGAGGAACGTGGCAGAGGTAGCTTACGTTTAAATGACTCAAAAAAAGAACAGGAGTGCTCACGTGTAGTCTTTAGAACATCTGGAAACTTGCGTTTATTGCTAAATACAAAAGTATGTAGATACAAAAAAATTCAAGATTATGTTGATTGTACAAACATTTGAATTTCCAGGTTTGGGCTGGTATGGTTGCGGAGCGCCCTTCTCAAAAGTCTCTACGTCTTACTGCTATGGATAACACGGGAAAGATAAAAATATTCTTAGTAATGGCTCGTCCCGTTGATATAAATCAACTGCATAAAGCTTTGGTCGAACGGATCGATAAACGGAAAGCTTCGCATCCTGAAGAATGCCGCGCTACCGATGAGAATCATTGCGAAGACTCTAAAAACGGAGCACCATCAGCTGTTGAACATCTAGATGATGAGGAGGACGACGAAGTGGTACCACAACCCGATACAGCTGAAGGCGATTCTAAAAAAGATGATGATACAACTGAACCGAGTCCTAAAAAGTCTGCAGTTGTCGCGGACGTTTAATCTATAATTTGATTAATTTAGAATATACGAGAAAAAATTTTGCATTGGAACCCTAATTTTATTATAAATTATAATATCTATTTAAAGCAACATAATTTTGAAATTGAAAACATTGTAGAACTTCAATCAAAAACATGGAAAAGTCTCTTTCGATAACAATTGAAATATATTACCAAATTAATAAAAATGTCTTCATATGAGAAATGTAGTTAAAATTAATTTGCATGATATTTAAATTACTTTCATTTCTATTTAAGTGTAGTTGTAAAGTGATTTTTAATTGCAGTCCAATTAAGGTTTTGCAAATGATTTAATTAATTTCTTAAAATCAAGTTTATTTATTTTCAAATGACAATGGTGAACTCGTATAGAGTTATTTTTAGATTAATATGAAGAACTTTTCTTTAAAAGTGGTGTTCCTTACACAAAATAAATGATAAAATTTTAAAAATATATTTGATCAGTATAATGTTTCAATAATATATTTGGGTGCAGGGACTTAAAATTTTCTGCCAAAATAAGAAAATGTAATCTATGCATATCGGATATATTTATTGAAAAATAAAACAATATTCTTAGTTAAAAAATAGTTTTATTTTGTATAGTTTCAACTTGTTTTCTTGTTTTATTCTAAGGTACAATGCAATATTTTATATATTTGCTTTATAAACGTTTTATTTTTCTACGCATTCTAACCAGATCGTCTCCAAAAAGTAACATGAAAAAAAATAAAAGAAACTGCGACAATATTTGCACGTCAGTTTGAGTTTTAAAATAGGACTTCTTATAGAATTTTTGTTACTTTTAAAAATGTACACAGCGATTGTAATGTTCACTATATAAAACTTAATCTACTTTTTACACGATTAATAATTAGCTACATTTAGATACTTATCATTAAGACTTTCAGATAAATATTTTTAATTTTTTTTCGGTTTCTGTTTAATTCAGACATTTAAATGGAAAACAGTTCCGCTGAGATAGATTTTTAATTATAATTTCAAGTACAGCATGCGATATGATCATTAAAGGCATATTTACTAAACATGACTGATTTTCTACTAATTGATATTAAACATTGGAGAAACTCACAATTGGTCTCAAGATTTTTAGAGATTTCGATTTTCGAACGAACGAAAGCTCTTTAACAATTTTGTGTGCGAGTTGAAGTAGAGAAATGTATCGAACATACTAAATGTACAAAGAGAAAGTTGTTTATAACAATTCCAAAATATACTATGCCATCTACTACGCAGTTTATTTTAAAGTTTATCTTTTCTTTATTATTAACTTCTTTATTAACACTTATCTACCTTACAACCGTAGAAAACCTGTTGCGAAGACATTTGTCACAGATATGCGAACCCCAAGCGAGTTCGGTATGGAATTTCCATTATAAGTAATAGAGTGCGAAATATTTAAATAATAAATATATCCCTCGTTGTGCAGAGCAGGTAAATTTTAGCTAATATTACTGCAACTTGAGACAGTCACGTTTAATGGATTATTCTTTCCGCTGACTGCAATCGAGGATCTGTACGAAAAATATGTTATGTTTAATTTGTCCATGTATTTGACTGTCTCTTTATTTACCTGTTATGCCTCATGTGACTCTTGACTAGATCACTATTCACTAAAGCCGCCATCAGACTCAGTTCACCGGCCATCACCGTGGCGCAGACTATTTGAGCCAACTTCTTAGCATTCTCGCCGGGTGTCTTGTGATTGGCGCCGCGCACTCCCAGCATGTCCAGACAAGCACCCTGCCCTGGAAGCCCCGTTCCACCGCCAACGGTGCCCACCTCCAGCGATGGCATTGTGCACGTCATATAGAGGTCATCGTTGTTCTCGCCCCAACACTCCATGCCCGTCGAACAGTTGCTGGATGTCACATTTTGTGCTGGATCTTGGCCAGTGGCTAAGAATACAGCAGTCACCATGTTCGCAGCATGGGCGTTGTTGCCTACGGAAGAAGAAATGATATTCAATTAAGTATTGAATATAATGAGACTCTCTTTGGCTTACCTCCTATGCTGCCGGCCATCGCGCTACCAGACATATTCTTCAGTTTATTGCAATCGACCAGGGTTTTTGCGTCAGTTTTCAGCACAGTGCGTAGTGTGTGAGCCGAAATAATACATTCGGTAACGACACGCTTGCCACGACCCTTTATCCAGTTGATTGCTGCTGGCTTCTTATCACAGCAGAAATTTCCGCTTAGCGAAATAATTTGCATGTCGGGAAACTCACGTTTCAGGCATTTCAAAGCCATTTCCGCACCCTTCGACACCATATTCATGCCCATGGCATCGCCCGTAAGAGCCACGAAGCGTATGTACAACTGTGGCCCATCCATTGCCACCAGACATTCCTTCAAACGGCCGAAACGCGAGGTGGAATCGAATTCGGTTTTGATCTTTTTATAGTTCTCTTCATCGTTGATCCAGAGTTTGGCTTCCGCGGCGCGTGTAACGCTGGAGAAACGCACGCAGGGTGCCCGAGTCATGCCCACATCCTCCACGTACGAGGTGACACCGCGCACCGACAGCGCCTTGCATCCGCGGTTGGTCGAGGCCACCAAGGCTCCCTCCGTCGTGGCCATCGGAACAATGTACTTGGCGCCGTCCAGCAGCAGGGGCCCCGCATAGCCCACGGGAATCGGCACGTAGCCCAGGACGTTCTCACAGCAGGCGTTCATCACCTTGCGATAGTCGAAGTTCTGATAGGGCAGGCAGTCGAGGCGCTCCATGGGTATGTTGGCGCGTGCACTAATGATATGTCGTCGAATGCGAATTCCACGTTCGGGGTCGTCGATGATGGATTCGATCTTGTGCAGTGGACAATATTGTCCGCCAGCATTGACGATGGCGGTGATTTCTTCGTCGGTGAGGTTGGCCGCACCGCCCCACTCCTCGGTGGAATTGAAAATCTCCAAGCACTCCTGCAGTGGGCGAGGTGGTCGCTTTTCCACGGGCTCATTCACTCTCTGTAAGGCCAACGAGAGCTGGTCCTGGCTGAGGGCATCGGTTTGTGTGGAGGCGTTGATAAAATTCTGTTCTTCGATCGTGAACAAAGGTACTCTTGGCGAAGAACGTGGCAGGATGTTGGTCGCGGTCGAATTCATGTCCACGGTTTTCGGGGGACTCGGCATCAGAGTTTTCTCCTCAGCCTCACCCACGGTCTCGGCCATGGGCAGCGTTTGCGACGACTTGGCCGCAATGGCAACTGTCGACTGGCGGATCTGATCGTGCAGGGTTTCGCGGTTCTCGCAGAAAATGAACTTGACCACAAGGGCGATCATCAGAATGAGAATGACGATTTGGTCGGCACTCATCGTCAGCCATCTAGGGGGGAAGACATGAGAAGTTATAGCAACATCAATTGAAGGAGGGAGACAGAGGCAGGACTTACTTTATTATAATGTCCGACAATTCACCCGATTCTGTGCGATTGCTGTTGAGGTTCATGTTTTGCAGTTGGGGCGCCAGAGTTTTGTCCACCGAATCATGTTCGTGCGTCGAGAAGACCATGCGACTGTAGATGTGGACGATCATCAGACCAGTGGTCATGATGATTTTAACTCGCTGCACCACCGGATTCGCCTTTTGCTCCTCCTCGTTGAGGGCTTTCAGGAGAATCGAATCCTTGGCTTTGGCCCGAACCACTGACATGTCCATGCCGTTGCGCGACAGATCGAAAATCAGCGACAGACAGGCCGGGTAGAATGTCATGAAGACGACGTAGTTCACGATGACCGAGAGGACGGCAAAGGTGCAGAGCACCTCCAGGCGCTGCACCCCAGAGAGTGTGCCCACGCCAATGACGAGCGTCTCGACGATCGTATCCAACGAGATCGCAGGTCCGAGCAGCTCCAGGCCACGTGCGATGTTATTGGTAACTTCGGCCTGATTCGATCCCGACAGCGCCAACTGCGCGAGTGTCCCGGAGTTCGACAGATCGATAAGGAGCAGAAGGAAGAATAGCGCATCTCTGTGGACGGAAGGAAGGGGGGGAGAAAGAGCGAGATGAGTGAGGGAAATAATGAAAACAGAAAACCGACAGTTGAGAGATTTATTGTTTGAGTAATTCAACGGTTCTGTTCATGTGGGGCAGAACAGGGCAGGGGAAGGCAATGGGAAGGATCGACTTACTTGAGATCGCTGACATCGCTGCCGAGGAATTTTACGATTGTTGTTGTAAAAATGAAACTCGAGAAGACGGTGAAGAGGCCAGCGATTCCTGCAATAGATAAGACCAAAAGCGCATTTAATTTTGACATAAAAACATGCGATATGTAAATACTAAAGGAAGTGCATACTAAGTGATATGCAGATGAAGGAATAGGTGGAGAATGTGAAAAATGGCCCATTATAGAACGAGCGGATAAACAAAACACATGTGAACTTTGTTGTGAAAATTGATACATAATAATTGACAATAAGTGTGAGTGTTATTAATCAGTTTAAAGGTTGGTCCATAGTAACTTTATTAACTTAATTTTAATCTATTCTTTTCCATTTTTTACTAATATTCCGTTCGTTTCCGGATGTCGCCATATGTTTCAATCCAGGTAAACACGGAGTTCGGAGCTCGCTTATTTCACAACAACTTGTCTCGCATAATAATTAAATCCAGAGCCAGTTTCACTTTCGCGCTATCGTTCTCTAGTAGTCTCAAGGAAGTTCGAAGGACACTTAAGGCTTCGCCCTCATGACGTGGAAGGAAAACACGTTTTGCGAATATGTTGGCAAGAGTAAATAACGCTTTCGTTTTTCGGCCATGAATGTAACTCTATTTTAAACATGCGAACGCAATACATACATATATTGGTTAAGTGGCAAAAACCAGATATTAAACAACGCATAAATGTGCGGTTGAAAGTTTTGCAATGGACTCTTCCGATTGTATGCACCGAGTCACGTAAGCGTGGCTTGGAAAACAAGGTCCACCAGCGAGTCTTTTCCACGGGGATGGAATATATTTTATGTATATTCGACAAGATGATCATATCTTGGAACCTTCGACTACCTACCTACTTTAGTTATCGCCTTCGACACATATTTGAGGCGCTTCAAGATTGTCGCGTGCCATTGACCGTGTGAAATACACGGATGTTTATCTAATAATGGGTTGATAGGAAGATTCACCGACTGATTTAATTTCACCACAATCACATTTACTACCACAATCACTGTCGGCCTGGGCAAACCCAAAAATTAGCATGTAGTAATAAAAGGCGGCAGCACTTTTACTTTAGTTCACTGGGATTGTACCGGCTTGTCATGGTCCATCAAGCCCAAGTCGTTGGTTGGAGCCAAGCACATGGACGGACTTCTACCTTGGTTTCTATGCAAGCAAACCTACACGAGCCGGATAAGTTCAGAGCCTCTAAGTCGGTAATTATACTAATGGCTAGGACAAACATGCGTGCGAATATCAAGCAATTGACTGGGGAATTCAGAATAGGGGGGAAATTGTGATGATGGAGAGCGAGCGAGTGAAGCACCGAGGAACATTGCGTAATTTGTCAGACGACTTCGTGGTTATGAAACTTACCCAGAATGTACTTGGAGCCGAGCTTCTGCAGACTACAAAACTGATAATAACAATAGAGTACCGCCGAGCAGCGCACAATCGTCATGAGAATCACATCGGCTGCGTTGTATTCGGCCTCCAGGCCGTCACATGACTGACTCCAGCCCTGACACGGACGTTGTCTGCTGGAAGATGTCGTCTGCTGCGACGTCGGCGGCATTGTCGTCGGCGCACCGCCCTCGCCCACACCCCCCAGCACGCCCTGTTTGTCAACTGTCAGCATGCATGCTGTCAATGTCAGCAGCGCCACAATGACTTCCCAGGGGTGGGAGGCGCAGAATTCGCCATGTGCTCGAAATAAACGTCCAATCATTGCGATTGTTTTTATTATTTCCCCTTTTCGACTTATCCAAAATCGAATTATTGACTTTCGTTGTTGTAAGTAAATAGTATTTTTCAATTAAATGTCGAAGGGGAGAAGTTGGGGATCGAGTTGTTATCAATCATTCACATTCGTTGCATTCGTTGTGCGCCCCAACACAGTCTGTGTCTGTGTGTGTGTGTCAATGATATGTGCAGTCACCGAAATAACCACAAACACTGATATACTTATATCAAGAGCTAAGAGATTATGATGTCGTAGATAATTTCAATGTAAACAATTGGAGATTCAATTTGTTTGCCGCTTCGATGTTTCTCCGTAGGAGGTTTTTTGTTTTTTTGTTGTTGTTGGCCTATGTTGCAGCACTCGGTCCACTCGATTATCTGAAAATAAAAGAAATATTTATACATTAATTGTATATTAATTAAATTGTCAACTCTCTGCAACTACTCGATCGATAGGAGTCTTTGGTGCCAACACAGCACGAAGCTTAAGCGACCTACAAATCGTTATAGCCAGTAGTTATTTTATATCAATACGGTATGAGGGAAGATAAGTAAGTGATTGTAATGATGCCCAAGTATCGATTGAGTCGTTGACATGCTTTCCGAGGCATCATCGGCCATCTAATTGTAGCCGTTTGTCAAATTATACAAGGGAACATGTCGGAGACACTTAAAAAAACCTGGAAACCTTGAAATACTTTCTTGTAGGGGTGTAAGATATGTCTCCGTTCCTTCCGATTTAATTTATCCGAGGGTTCGCATGAAAATTTATCTGTTCGAAAGAACCCCGAATCTCTGGCGGCAATATTTGCAATTCACGTCAACATCACGGCATCGTCCACATGTCTCAAACAGTCGCACCTCTGTTTGTTCAATATTCGAGAAAGATATGCAGAGGGCGGTTATTTCTTTATTTTAACAGAGCATATTGGCATTAGCTGTTGGCTTTTGTTAGACAATTTAGTAATAGTATTCGAAATACCTCCACATTTAAAACACAAATAATATCATATGCATATATTGCGTACACATAAACTTCTATATATATATAGAATTTTATGATGATTTGTTTCGACACAGACTTCTTAACTAGTCGCAGACGTGATCGGGTTGCGAAGCACAGACAATGACGTCCACGATCACTGACGAATCACCAGAAGGAACGACAGAAGGAAAACAATAAAATCACCTTAAAAGCTAAACAAACATCTTAGAACAGACTTCATTCAATTCTGGCCAAGCCTTGAAATTTTCAATTGTAATGGGATTGAACTACTAATTCGAGCTGAGTGACAGAGCCTCGGGGGAGAACAACATTATTTACAGATCGCACTACTTTCTCGCTCGTCCAGAAAAATCAGGAATAGTACATTCAGATAAAATATGATCTTTGACTCAGGTCGTAAAACAATTCCATGTAAGATGTTGTCTTTCCACAAAATTCAGTTGTTTCCAAGTGTGGAGATTGGGTATCGCTCAATGGGAGATTTCGCACTTTATTTTTAACCAATTATTCAATTATTTCTCCACGCGAATCTAGAACTAATTAATATAATTTGTTTACACAACAATTACTGTTTGGTTTTTATGGATTTCAATTTTTACCCTTTTCCGTTAAAAAAATAAAAATAAGTCTGTGTAGAGAAATTTCTTTGAGAACAACTTTATTTGATAGTGTATGGGGAGAAAATGAAAAATTTCCTCGAAAATGGCAATGAAAATAAAAGCATAAATTAGTCTAACATTTAGCTGTAAACAATTCGGAATAAAATATTGCTATCAAAGCATTACGTCCGAGACAATCGCTTCGGGGAAATCCTCTCAGAAACGTATGCATAGGAATTCCTCTCAATGGGCTATTATTGGGTCGCACACAGTATCCGAATCGGAGGGATGGATTGTCAGGCAGAAGTGTGTGCGATGAGTAATCGGCGTTTCGGGAGAAATGCTTTCAATTTCAAGAATGGAAAGCCGGCAGGCGCGGACAGAGGCGACTCCCGACGATAGCAAGAGACAACAAACATATGTATGTATGTATGATGTCCACACACATGTGTACATATTCATATGTTTGAATGAATCTCCTCCGCTCGAATGCTTTGCGTGCTCGAAATGATAATCATCATTGTCGCAGCGCCTCAATTGGGCGAATACTTGGAAAATATGATCGCATCAATTAAGTGTTTGGGAAATCCCAGTCGCCACCGATGCCGCCACCGCGGAAGAGACAGATGTGTGTCGGACATTGGCACCGATAGACACACAGGCTGGAAGGACGGACGAATGGACGGACAGATGAATAGTGTGTGTTCCCCCGGTTTTGTATGGCTGAACGCGTCGATGCTGGATGCACAAAACCTTTAAAAAGGTTGAGGTCAACCGCAGCATCCGCCCGGTGCTTTAGAAATGTAAATGTACATATGCATAAACAATACAACAGAGAAGCCGTAAAATAGAATTTCGTTAAAAAAACAAAAACAAGTACAAGATATACTATGTTCCCTGGTACATTTACAAGCACAAAGAGTCTGTTTAAACAGACAGCAGAACCACAGAGTGAAATCCAAAATTCGTGCTAAATTTAAACATTTCGCAATCTCCATGATCTACCAAATTCTGTTTCCATTTATTTGTTCGTCTGCTTTCGGGAAGAGGATTTTACACTGAGTAGAAAACACACAGAACAAACCCAGAATAGGAAAATACTAACAATTGGTGTCGGTTGCTAATACGAAAATAAATACTGACTGAGAAATGACGTTCGAAAACTGAGCCCAACTTTTCAAGCATTCACCACAACCGACCAACCGACGACCTCATAATGGATTTATAATAACAACAAAGCTCACACTTATTATTCTCCGTGGAGGCCACTGTCCTGGTCGGAAGTGAGCCACAAATTGTTTCGATTTTCCAATAACTATGTCTAGAAAAAAATTTACATATACATAGTTCTATATAGAATATTATTGGGAAGTGTGCGATGCATTTGTGTCAAGCATTTCTCCATGAATCCATGTCAGAACCTCGACCGACCTGGCATCCAACATCTCATGAAAAGTCATCCGCATTTTTGATTGAATCCTCGAGGGCCTCAGCCACATAAACATCACGTAGTCCACGATTCGAGTGATCAAAATAACTTTCTACGAAAAATTACACTCAAATTGGTTTGTTTACATACACTTATATATCTATATAAGATTGGCGAAAACATTTGCGTGTCGATAGTGATGTGTGTACTCAATGTACAGAGAAAACTTTTCCATGAATTCACAACAAATACAAAAAAAGAAAGGAAACAATTAATCTCCTACATTTCCCCCCTCAGGTGAAAAGAGGCTTCGCAGAAGCAAAGTACAGGAAACTCAAGTATATTCGGCTACCTCGACTTCTCCCACCTCGAATTCATTGATTCGGATCGGCCAAAAAGTTGGTTTTACAGTATAATATTGTTTGTCGGTGGATACATCCACCAATCGAGTGAGGGCGAGTTGATGTGTTTGTTGTGCGCGTGGTTGAATTTGCGGATTTTTCATTGTCTCGGTGAAAGATACTCGGCATCTCGTATATTTTTGTTTTGGCTCCATTTGATGTTGTTGTTTATATGAAAATTCAATTCGCCATAGTGCGATAGCAATAACAAAAATTTTCGACGGGCGAAAACTTCCCAAGTTGAAAAGGAATCGATCGATCGAACGAACGAACGTTCGAGTTTTCGAGCCCGATGTTTTCATTCGATTTCAATGCTGTAAACAATGCAATTAATATCTGAGCGAAACTCACACACAGCACGAAAATAGGGTGCATCGTGTTGTTGGAGGAAAAGTCAAGGTCCACTGCTGGTGGAACTATTTTAGAAATACATATGTTCCATCGACCTATGCACATGATTCGACAATGACCTTGAGAGTAATTTGCACTACCCCAGAACCGCAACCAGCGCGGCCTTGAGAGATTCAATTCTCATCTATTTCAAGACTCATCTTCGACAAAGATTCATGATCTCGTAGGGAGAACAAGAAGTTAGGCCTAATAATTATTTGCCCCACTGAAGCCAGCAGAAAGCGAATCGTTTGATTTCAGCTTAACTTGGAAATCCCTCTATTATACTCCGCATTAAAGTTTAGTTTTTGGCTTCAAATGCAATGTTTTCGTAATGCGAGTAAAAGTTGTTGGAAAATATGAGGCAAAACTTTCTATAATTATTGTCAACTGATTTGTATTCAAGCCCATGAAATTAAACAAAACAATTTCAGTAGTTTTGTTGTTGACTTTTTGTGATTTTTCTTCATTTTTGTGAAACGTGCACACAAACACCTTGAGCCAAAGACAAAGCCACACAAGAAACACCACAAATAAATCACGTGTTGCGTTGATGCAAAGCGACGGACATAACGACTACCAAATGTCCGCGAACAATCAACCAACTAATTCGATGTGATGTAAGAGAGCACGCCTCAGACGCCGTCGCCATCGCCGTCCAACCAGTTGTCCATCGACCCATCCCAATATCTCTCCCTGCTTTCATCCACGGTCCCATTCATTCACGTCGTCAATCTATGTGCGCATTTCCAAAACTCTGTTTGGGCCGACCGTCGATGGTCGGTCCATCGGCTGAAATCTTGGAAACGACAGCTTGCAACGGATCTCGATTGGGCGGCGATCGGCTCGGTTCGGGTCGGAATGAATCGCAGCTTGTCTCGTCGTCTTCGAGCTTCGGATATCGTAACCGTATGTTAATTAAAATGAAGATATTATTGGCTGACCTTCACCGAAATGAGGGCGATCTTTTTGTAAATGGTTATTCGGCTCTTGAATGCGTTGCCGAGGAGGATGTTGGTTGACTCTGACGATGCCAACAACACCAACAATACGCACACAAGTCACTAACTTTAGTTTTGTAAATGAACATTTGTTTAGAAAGTTTTCACTTTCTTTTAGAAATAATATGTTATCTTTTATCGCACGAGAAAGAGGAAATGAAAAAGGTAAATTAAGAAAGCATTGTCATAAAAGTAATTTAATGAAAGTTAAATAATCTGATTTTAGTTGAATTTCTCCAATTAAACATAAATTCAGTCCTTCAAATTTTTAATAACCCTTTTTTATTAGTGTTATTGTTTGAACCTAATCATGTTTTAGCGATCTTGAGACCGAATTACTCTTGGTCCCCGAGATCTCTGACCTATTCACCTGGTAAGGTTTCTTTCACAATAATAAAGATGTGCATTCCAACATTAGCTTTATTATACTAGTTGGAGAATTCTAAGGTTCGTTAAACTACATTAATTAAACAATTCCTAGTAAATGGTGGCAAAGGCACTCGAATAGGTCACGATTAAAAAGTTCAAGCAATTATTTCACTAATTAGCTGCCCTTAACATTGTTATATAAATCTTATATTTTAGCGAATAAGTTTCAAAAATATGTAGGACGTATATAAATGTATACGTGAATTTAATCTTTAATATAATTTAATCATAGAAGTTTTAAAATTTTTCATAAATATTCATAATCAATGTATGCCCTTTATTATCAGGTCTCGTGTTTTGATGTATAAAAGCTCATCATCTCTTGACTCCTAGATAGTTAACACTAAATTATGTACTCGTAACCGATTAAGAACAATTATTTAACTAATTAGCTGCATTTACACCTTTTCCAAACATCTATAATAGATTATGAGTAGCGACAAGGGATTTACTATCTACGAGTCAAAGGATTAAATTAGTATTACTACAAAATGCAACGTGAGCTGATAACAAAGGGCAATCAGACTGGTTATGCATATATAGGGACATTTTTAAAAATCTTTTGATTACAGACGGAAATAGAAATATTACATATGTATGCGCATTTTTTGGATCATTCCATCGACTGGTTTATAGATTGCACAACATTTTAACTGATCGAGTTTTCAATGTCTTCATTGCTGACTGTATTGAACTTGAAACTGAAATACAAAGATTTCACTAGTCTATGCGAGGTCGTCACCATTGAAGTCGCAATGTTATAAATATATTATTTGAACAAATGTATTTTTATTTATCCACAAACAACTATGGGTTTTTGAATGATTCGTGTTGTGTATGTGGCCAAAATTTGCAGAAGCTGTTTATGAGTCTAACCTTAACTTGTTCTCTGATCATATTATTTGTCTTTGTTAGTTTTTCATCCTTATAATTTTAGATAAACATAATAAGTAGAATGATATTGCTAAACGGTTCTACCTTCATGGTTAGTTACCATAGCCTCCAATAATAGAAGCTCACAAATTTAGGTTTCTGTAAGTGTCTAACTGGGTAGCTATTACACGAAACATACTAGATTCGTACACCGGCATCCAAACATCAATTACTCTTCACGCCTCTCACCTTGCGGCGAGGCCAAGTTCCGAGAGTAAGACTTTCCTCTTAATAAATTATGGCCGCTGCAATTGGCAATGATTTACTTTTATAACCTGAACTAATTAGAACAAAAGTCAATTTGTGGAATAGTGTAAGTTGCAAGTATATAAGTCTATATAATGCAATCTTCCGCATTCATTTAAAGTGAATACTTTTCCCACTTTCTTTCCTCTAGAGTCTAGACCCATGTCTATATCAATTAACTATACCAAAGACAATCCACTCTCTCCATGCGCTATCTGGTGTGGGTCTGTTGATAAATCATTAGGCAGTTCGAAGTGGTGATTTGATCTTGTTGCCGACGAGTTACATCAACAGTGGGCCGGAGTCGGAGGCGTCGGCAGAGGCTGCGGCAGATCGACCACCGATAGACAGGGCGACGCTAGTGTTGGGATGAAGAATGGCTCGCAGACGAGATGGTGAAAAAGATGTTCACAGACGGGTGTCCGTCGAGAAGCGAAGAAATAATTTAAAATGCAAATATTGATCGTCTTGGGAATACCTACATCGAGTGGGCTATAAAACCTTAAAGATCTCCAAAAACAAAAACCCAACATGTGTTCACATAATCATTAACAAATCCGCATAATCAAAAAGAGAAAAAGACGCCAAGTTGTGATTGGCCATCGACTTGAATACCGATCACTTCGAATCAATAGCCCAGTTGAAGTTGCTGTTTCTATGATTGTCCGATACCCTACGCAATGATGATGCCATGGGCCTATGGGAAACATGAAAGTAGGTGTGGTGGCGAAGGTATAAGCAGTCAATTTAACTCCATGGGAGTAGGATGAGGCTTTTTTAAGGAGTTTTATTGGGGATTCATATCCACATTTAATTTTGTAGTTGCAGTGTAGAGCAACAGCCTTTCGCCCAGACTGAAGTTACCAAGTAATTTCATTACATTTTCTTTTAGTCATAATGTATTCTTTATATGGATGACATGGGCGCATGCGTAGACCACGGCCGAGAAGACTCAATTCAATTCAGTCGGTGAATTTGTGTGCTGGGCATTGTCGTAAACTGTGGGCACAAGCGAAGTATGTAGGACTAGTTTAAACTATATTTTATCGGAATTTATATATGCATATGCACACTGACATGCGACCGACATAGGAATAAGAACAGTAACAACCATCACAACAAATATAATACCAATCATAACAACAACAACAAAAATGTCATCTACAATACAACAACATAAATTTACGTCGCGACGTCACTTTTGGAAAATATTGTAATTTCCGATATTAAGTTGTAGTATGTAGTTGAGTTACAGCACAGTGGGTTGGTTCGTTGTCTGGTTTTTGGTATTGTAGTTGTTCTTGTTGTTGCATCTTCTTCTTCATTAGCTTGTTCATTATTTTGTTGTTGTGCTTTTGATTACATTTGTGGTAAATAACTAACGCAATGCGAGCCAAGATAAATATTTGTCCGATGCAGAAGCTCATGTTAGACAAACATTTGGGCTAAAGATCGTCTCGCCGACAACTGTGAGGAGGCGAGCATGTAAATTTACTCAGGTCGTAAAGCGTAAAGCTGTTGCTGCTGCTGTTTAAAGCAGAACAACAATAAGGAACATTGCATAAAATCTGAAAGCAGGCAGGAAGAAACAGTGGACCATTAAGCATTGGATAAACATTGCTGTTGGCTATCCGCAAATCGAGACTGGAGTGGGAGTGAATATATTTCGTTTCGATAGGTTCGTCAAATGATATTCTACACAGTACGAGTTATTCGGATATTTTTACTGGATTTCGAATTGGTTTTCCCTTTTTCTCATTAAATTTATTCCCAGAGAGTGATGATTGAAGTGACCACTCGAAGATCCATTGAAAAACGAACTCCAGATCGAATTCTGTGTTGGGATCACAGTGTACAATAATGATTTGGGGTTACTTCCAAATCACTTAGTGGATCTCGCACACGTCCCAAGAGCCCCCTACAATTCGGACTAATGCCATTATGCTGGAAGCACTTACGAATTCCACTAGAAATAATTGTGGTAATTTCAACCGCAAGCGGAGCGGTCGTGACGACGTTGGTCGCATGCGTAAAACCTGCCAACGCCGCCGCCACCCCCTCCGTCCCCCGCTCACGCTGTTGGTGCTGTCGACCACGCGCAGCTGTTGCGGTGTGGTTTCGGTGGAGCAGGTGGAGAAAGTTACCAGCAGCGCTTGTTGCAGTCATATTTTTAGCAAAGCGTCAAGTTTTTTCTCAACACGTCTATTTATCGCCAGCAACAATAACAGACCGTCAGACATACCGGCGGACTGGCGAACAGAAAGACACACAGAGAGAGAGAGAAAGAGACAAAGAGAGAGAGAGAGAAAGACAACGGTGATAACCGATGACAAGGCAGAAGAGAGTTGGCAAAAGAGTGAGCAAGTGAGACATAAAATTCGATAAAGAAAGAAATAAACAACGTACAGAAGATGACGGCGAAACATGAAGGAGCGAGACACAGTCTGACGGCAGACAGACAGACAGATTGACGAAGACCACGGATGAATATTTTAAATGTACAAGCAAGCAACAACAATAATAACAACAACAACATAAAAATAAGTAACAGCGAGAGAAAGAGAAAAAAGTTATAAATAAATACAAATGTTGTTGCAAATACAATTATGTTGCTTGTGGTTGTTATTATTATAGTTTTAGTTGTTGTTGTTGTTGTTACGGGCTGATAGCCAACCGCTAAAATGTTACGAAATAACGTGAATGGATGGAATTCGACTCCAACCAACTTTGGCCATATTTTCACTATAGTAATTTTAAGGCTAAAGCTTTTGGTGTCGCTCTCGTGTGCTGACGAAAGGACCTTGGCTTTCGGCGGAAACTGGAGTTATGTGAGTGGTTGTGGTTGTTTACAAGAAACGCTTGCAATTGAATGACAAATACAAGTGCAGCGCGTCGTCGACGACCGGCCGAGATGCAACAGTGCAGAAACGTGTTCGCCGTGCTTGGTTGGTGAGGAAGCAAGGAAATGGACCCGAGTGTGCGCACTTGATGTCTGGGAACGTGGAACTGAAGTGGAATGCATTTTTCCACATTTATTTAATGACAACGACATCGCTTTAAAAGAAAGCACCATCCCCATCAGCCAGACACCGATGACCAGATGCTGGGAAGTTTAAGCTACGGGCGGTCGAGTGTGAGTCTTGAGCGTCTGGAGCGACTTTCAGGAGCACCCATGACTCATGGGCAAACTGGGCGATGGGAGAAATTGAGGAATGAGAATGCTAGTTCGCTTGATTGGCGACGAGCACTTGATGAAAGATAGAGACAGAGAGCTCTTGATGAACCCGGCTATGAGGGACCCGTGGACACTTCCACGAACTGAAATGTTGAACTCCGGAACTACGGTGTCCAAAGAGGCTGCCAGGCCATAAATAAATGCAATTGAATAGTTTAAAACATTCCTTGAACATCTATAGACATTGGAATGCAGTTCAATTTGGATGTTTGTTGGAAGGATACGTATTGACAGTTTTTTTTAATCGCAGCCAAATATTTATGTTGTATAGGAAGAAAAATATACTAACCTTATCTTTCGCAATCCAAAAAAGACTGGGACAATGAATGGTTTCCACACAGAATAAAAACAAAAAAATTTTATTTCGTTGTTGAATTTTATAATCGTTAAAGTTTGCACATCAAAGGTTTGAAATGAATTACACAGAATTATAAAATTTATGTGGTTATTTATTTATTACATAATTTGTTTAAGCACGTTCGACTTATTGCACTTGATTTTCTTCTATGAACTTTTCTTTTCCGATTATTGCCAACCAATTGGTGGCGAAATTTTCCGCTTTCCTTGAGTATTAAATACTAACTAATTCGCGTTTACTGGAGCACGGCTTATAAATGAGTTTTCCATTCAAGTTAGATGAGCTTTCAGCACTTTCAGCAACACAGGAAATTTTTTGTTTGCCTCAATTAAGTATTTAAATCCTGTGTTTTATAGAATCTATAATTCTACCAATTTCCCTTAGCAATTCACTTCCAGCCAGGCCAGCTGTTACGTATGAACTGTCAACGCTAGCGATTCTCTGTTATCACCAGGGTTCGGCACATGAGAAACAGAAATCGTAGTAAAAGGTAGTGAAAATTCGGAAAATTCGTAGTAGGCGCCAAAATCCCAAAGAAAGTTTCAAAAACAATGTGATTAGAAGAAAAAAGTTTTTTCTGTAAACAATATTATTTTTTGGGATCGAAATCTAAGTGAAATCTGACCACAAAACAATCCATTTAGACTAAAAATTACTTTCAGTAAATCGTAGTAGAAGTAGAAACGTAGTGGGGAAGTAGATAAAATTTTTCCGAAAGTGAAGCAAATCTACTACAATCGTAGTACCTGGTTATCACTACAATTCAGGGTTGAAAAGTAAGGGCTGCGTTTCTTGTGGTTTTTTTTGGTACTTTTCCCCTTTATTGAGTAGTGTAATTTTAAAGTATTTTACTCTGATATTATTATATATGTATTATTTATGTTCACAATTGGAGATTAAGGTTAAAATAAAATACTAATTTATGAAAATCAGTAATAAACAATAAGTAAAACACTAGAAACCGCAATCGATGAATTTAAGATTACGTATAACCGCTTCCTTACGTGATCTGGAAGTATTGCATAAGTACTGTCAAAATCAGCTGTTTGAATTTTCCAAAAAAACTGACTGCGCCTGTGGGAATTTTTGGTTATGGTTGAAGTTTCTGCGGAACATTTGAATAATAAGTGAAAATGTTGAAAAATCTGTGTGTTTCTCCGTTGAATTTCCTGAAAAGCACGAATTCATTGCAGCAGCAAGTGCGGGTGAGTCTCAACCCATCTGTATAAAAACTTCAACATCGAAACTCACATGTCGATCTCTTTCATTCATTGCAGACAACATTTATTCTGAAGCGCAAATATGATCCTTTGTTGCACAAGATCAATGGAAAACCCAAGAAATTACGTGCGAAGCACTTCCTCTACGAGCTTGTGGAAGATACTCAGGTGAAGAAGAGTCCCAATCTAGAGGTCGTTTTGAAGACCTTCGTGGAAGGCGTTGGCGACAAAGGTGACGTCGTCGCCCTGAGGCCGAATTTTGTTTATAACAAACTTCTACTGCCCGGCCTGGCCGCATACAAGACCGACGAAAACATTGCTAAATACGCCAAGACCGAGGAGGAGAAGTCGACTATAACACATAGTTCACCATATGCCCAAAGAGTATGTAGTAATTCATTAAGTGAATACCTCATGTTATTATCATTAATTGCAGACTGTGAATATGCTGGAATCTTTGACACTGAGTGTCATCATGAACAAGGATCATCCGTGGGTCATTGAGCCGTGGCATATCAAAGCATCGCTGCGCAAGGCCGGCTATCACTGCAAAGAGGAGTGTATCACGTTACCAAAAGATCCCATTGAGGGTCCCGATTTGAATAAGGAGAACAAGGAGTTCTATTGCACGATCACCATAAATAATCTGGAAAAGGCTCGTTTGAAGTGTCGTATTCATCATTGGAGTACCGATCCCAGCGAACGTTTGCCATATGTCTTGGAGTACTGGAAAATGCCCGCAGAGCCATTGTTTGGCAGTGGAAAAGAAACAGAAAATCCTACTAAAACCGACAACCAATAGAAGTTATTTTGTGTGAGACTCGGAGAAAATAAATAGAATAGTTTATTTAAACTGTACGATTTTTTATTAAGAAACAACTTATAGAAATACTTTTTATTTTCAATATTAACTGTATTTAACTGAGTGAATTGAAGGAAAAGAATAATTAAAAAATTAAGCGATACTATCAGACTATAGTTACATATTTCGCTTCGGAATTCATACATATATGAAATCAAATTGAAGTAAAGAATTGATCAATTCTCAACTTCAATTGACTCCCTTCAATTCAACCTCGAAAACGAGTGTACTGTTTGGGGGAATCGTTGGTGGTGCGCCTCGTGCTCCATATGCCATGTGTGGGGGGCAAGTAATGCGACGTTTGCCACCAACTTTCATGCCAGCAACACCGATATCCCAACCCTTGATAACTTCACCACGTCCCACGCTGAATTTGAAACCGGCACCCTGTTTCATACTGTCGAAAACTTTGTTGTTGGACTTCAAACGACCTTCATAGTAGACGGTAGCACGTTTTCCTGTCTTCGCCTCAGGACCGTTGCCATTGCGAATATCTTCAATTTTCACTCCACCGGACAAGACCTTCTCCCGACCAGTCTGTTGTTGAGCCTCTTTTTTGTCTTTCTTATCTTTCTTGCCCTTCTTATCAGCCACTTCCTTTGCGACACCATTCTGTTTAGCTGCATTGTCCAGTTTTGGCTGTTTTACTTTCGGCTGCTGAACTTCTTCATCGTCGCTGTCATCCTCATCATCGTCTTCCTCATCGTCATCTTCCTCATCGTCATCTTCCTCATCATCATCATCGTCGTCATCATCTTCGCCTTCCAAACCACCCTCATCTTCATCATCATCCTCCTCATCATCTGCAGTACTGACTGCAGCTTTTCCAGCCTTTTCGCCCTTCTTCTTTGCCTTCTGGTTCAGAGCATTGCGCAGATCTTCCTCCATGTCTTCCATTTCAGATTCTTCTTCTTCCTCATCGCCATCCATGAAACTCATTGGATCATTCTCGATGAGATAACCCGACAATGTGACAACGCCGGTACCTTAAAAGACATGTTCAAGAACAGAAGAAAATATATTAAATAAAATGCTTGTGAAATTTTAAATGTAAAAGATTTTGTTAACCCATATCCAAAATATTATATGAACTGCATGAAGTAGAACGGTCAAAGATGTTATATTAAATTAAAAATGCTCACCTTGACTCAGGAATGAAATTTCATCGCCCTCTGCGAAATTCAAGTCTAAAGGAACTTGCTCGCATGTGTCCTTGCGCAGAGTGCAGATCAGGAATTTCTGCTCCTCGTGTGTGAGGAAGATCTGCGTGGCACCACCCTGAGAGGTGGAAGAATCCAGAGCCGCCTGTGAGATATGGAAGGATTTGCTGGTGGTTTGTGTGTATTTGCGATTGGCCTTCAGAATAAGTCCTGCGGATAAAATAGTAATAGTTAACCCAATGCCTTAGAGGTTCAATTTAATTATCTGATCTCCACAACTTCGCCCATGCCTCATCACATCGTTGCGGACGCGCGCTTCTGGCGCATCCAACAAAACACGTGGTGAAGCATGGTCACAACTTTCGATGGAATTTCTAACATCTATTGTGGCCGTGTCTTTCTTACTTACCCCAAAACATTTTGTAAAACCTATATTTAATTATTAACACAGACGTAAAACTAATAAATTTATTATTAGAATAATAACTAATATATTAAAATGCCGGCACTTCTTGAATTCCTCCAGAGACACAATGAAATAAATCGGGCACCTCTCGCTCGCTCTCGCGTGTAATGAATGAGACGTTTGACGGTTGGAATTGAAATTTGACAACGCGAGGCGCGATTTCCATCAATGGCGGCAACCAAATAGCATTGCCAGATAACATTAATGTAAGCGGTAATTTTAAACGTTAATATGTTTAATATTAGTGTAAGTGAATTTCATAGTAAATATTTAAACTAAAAACTAGAGGTATTTACTTGGCTTGGAGAATTTCGGAACCTCCTGAAAATTTAGTGTGGAGAGACGTTATTAGAGTGGATTTTTCAGATACATTTCACAAGTGGAAACACATTCGGAAAATTGTTACATGTAAAAAATATATCAAATTCATCATATAATTTTTATATAATAAAATTTTCATGAAACTTTAAATCAACATTCTCAGGATATATATAGTTAAATTCTGAATTTAAAAAATCGATTCTGCCCAATTTTCCATGAAAATTATCGAATTTTGATTTTTCCATGAAAATTATCAAATTTTGAATTTTATATGAAAAATATCAAATTTTGAAATTTCCATGAAAAAGATAAAATTTAATAGAAATTATCAAATTTTAAAGATCCTATTTCATAGCAAATTTGTAAATTTGTAAATTTTGAATTTTTCATGAAAATTATAACATTTTTATTTTTTATGAAAAATATCATATTTTGAATTTTTCATGGAAGTGATAAATTTTTAATAAAAATATTAAATTTTGAATTTTCCATGAAAATGATAAAATTTTTGAATTTTTGCAGAAATTGATAAAATTTTCAATGAATTTGCCATAAAAATGATCACATTTTGAATTTGCCATAAAATTTATCAAATTTTTAATTTGCCATAAAAATGATCAAATTTTTAATTTGCCATAAAAATGATCAAATTTTTAATTTGCCATAAAAATGATCAAATTTTGAATTTGCCATAAAAATTATCGAATTTTGAATTTTCCATAAAAATTGTCCAATTTTGAATTTTCTATGAAAATAATCAATTATTAAATTTTCTATGAAAATAATCAATTATTGAAATTTCTATGAAAATTATAAAATTTTGAATTTTCTCTAAAGTTATCAAATTTAGAATATTTTATGAAAATGGTCAAATTTTGAATTTTCTATGAAAATTATCAATTTTTTAATTTTCCATGAAAATTATAAATTTTTTGAATCTTATAGATCCTATTTTCGAACAGTTTAAAAAATAGGAAAAGAAATAGATTATCGTTCGTAGAAGACGATGAATCAAAGAGTAAACAAGAGCGAAATTTGAGGCAAACGATGTCCAGTCCGTGTGGACAACGAGGTGGATCCCGAGGCACCTAATTAAATTTTGATCTCTATGGCTCACTGTGCCTCAACCTTGAAATACCGCAGATTTGCACCTTGCCATGTATGACGGAGTTTCCAGGTACAGTTGAAGAGCCATGAAGTTATGGATATGCCCACTCCTTCTGGCCGCCTACCGCTCTGTCGAACTGACAGTGCTCTGAGTCGAACGCGCGCTGCCTTCGAGAGTCAATGGACGGAATTCGTGCGAATTCGAAATTCAGAGGCAGCAACTGCTGCACATTAGAGAGAGCCGCGATGGGCCGAGGTGGGTTGAGGGTCATCGAACGAAGACGGATACAAAGGGCATGTACCGATGTAGGCAGCCGAGGCGAGAGCTTCCTTTAATGCCATTGCAACTCAGTTGCCACAATCCCTGCAAGCGAGATGTGGGCCGCCGCAGTGGAGTCTCCTCCTCCTCCATCCGGCATTACTGGAGCTCAGACACCCGAATCCCGATGCCAATTGCAACCTCATCCTCCTCGTACCCAATGTGCGATGAACCGGACAAATGCGCTCCAAATGAACACACAAAAGATTCAATTCAATTGTGGCAATTGACAGGTCTCGAAAGGAGTTGCGATGGGCAGAGCGAGGGAAGGCGGCTGTCGGCTGTCGTGCGAACCAGGCGGGAAAGCGTTCGAAGACAGTCGGGAATTCTCCGAAAGGGTCTCTGACGAAGGGGAAGCTGGGCTTCGACGTCAACTTCCGTATTCGCTTCGCCGGTGATGGCGATGGTGGTGAAAACTTCGTAGGATGCCAGAGATACGGATGGGTCGCCACCTGGTCATCGGCCGATGGATGCTGGGGCTGTGAGAGTGAGAGAGTATGCATTTGCAATTAAATTCCTAATTAATTTGTTTAAAACTTTCCTTCCACCCTTTTGCGGACAGTCGTCTTGGGGACGTGTCGAACGTCGTATCAGCTCCGGAGGTTGTCGCTTGTCGCCTTACGATTTTGTTTGCCTTCGGTTCGTTGCATCACGTGACGTTGCAGCAGACGATGGATGCATTGAATGCTCGTTACTAGTGATGTCCAGCGGCCCAACGAGGAACCGAACGTTCGAAAGTCCGCATCAGTAACTTCGATTCCTGTATGATGTCAGTGTGTGTGTGTTTGGACTGTTGGTTCCATCAAAAATACGAAAATATCTGAGTGTAACGAAGCGAAAGATTTTAATTAACGTCACACGAGTTAATCAATTTTCGGGGAAAACTGCACAACCTACCATCGAATTATGGAGAAATGCACTGGCCGTCGAGCAACCTCCCCCCCCTCCCCCTTGGTGTTATCATCATCATCACGGTCGACATGATTATCACATGAAACTTCATGAAACTTCGAATTTTCACACGAAGTTTCGACGATTGGGCCAATCAAAGGGGCGTGGTATGTGTTGTGGATGCATCGCGTGCACTTAAAGTGAGCCCTTTAAGCTCGAATGTCTCGATATGGACACGTTTTCTATTAAAATGTCTGTCGCTGAAGCCTCTCAGACGAGAGGGATTCACATGAAATTGACGAATTGTCGGGCGTCTGGCAGAGGACGAACATGGTTTTGGTCTTCCGTTCGGGACATTACACACAGGGAAAAACACTTTAAGCTTCAGTACAAAACACTTTAAAATTAAAAGTGTTCAAATATAAAAGGGCGCCAAAGAGAAAAATAGTAAAATTAAAACAGAACACTTTTAAATTTTTATTGAAATTTTTCACTTTGAAATTTAAAGTGAACACGTTTAAATTTGAATTGAATTTTATCACTTTGAAATTTAAAGTGAATACTTTTGATAAGAATTCAAAAGTGATCATTTTCAATATAAAATGACTTAAATTAAAATACAATTGAATATATTCTTTGTTATTTTATTACGTGTTTATGTATGTATATGTTACATTTTTATATTTCTACATCATGTTTAATAGTTTTAGGTGATACTGATAAGTTTCACATTAAGTTATGGAGTTCATTTGGTCTGGATCGGTCTAACTAATGTCCAAAATCCTGTCTTTCGGGATGGCGCTTCTAAATACAAGAGAGGTGGTCCGATGTTGATGCGTCTGGGGGTACACCGATAACGACCAACCATTCGAGTTTCTGGACATCTTTCTAGAATGAGGGAGAAAACATGGTTTAATTTATTTAATACAAAAGCGAAATATCAACTCACCTGGTCACCGATTCAGATTAAGTGCTGTTATGATTTATGATTGTTTTTTTTAAGTTTTTGAACAACTGAAGGCACGATTGCTATGATTTTTGAAGAATTTACTTTGAAATTATATATTTTACAATGTTTTATTTTATTTAAAAAGTGTTCACTTTTAATTTCAAAGTGACAAATTTCAAAATTCAAAGTGTTCACTTTTATTTCCAAAGTGAACACTATTGAAATTCAAAGTGAGAGAATCGAATATTAAAAGTGTACACTTTTAATTTCAAAGGGAATATTTCCTCAGATATAATGAAAAATTCAAAGCGAACACTTTGAAAATAAAATTGAACACTTTTAATTTGTATACGTTTTTATTCACATCTACAATTTTGTGGAGAAACGCTTTAAATTCCATCACTTTGAATTCAAACGTGATCACTTTTAAATTTAAATTAAGATTTTTCCCTTAGTGTAGAGTTACATGCTGTGTTTGTTTCCGTTTTTAATTCCTTTTCCCTTACATTCTTTGTTTCGGAAATGGCCGCTCCGACATTCACTTCATTGACTCCGACGGGTGCACGAGAATTTCGACAGAAGTCAAACACGAGCCCACTTCCGGCCATCATGGCGCGCGATGGCTCAGACCGTGTTCTGGTTAGCATCCATGGCGAGCGAACGCCGCCAAATATTTGCGAATTCTTAATTTCGTTGTTTGCCCAATAAATTGTTCGTATTCTTTCGCACTTCGGCAAATATTTCCTTTCAGTTCGTGTTTGCTTTTGTATTTTTGGTGTTTCTGCAAGATTCGCAAACATGTTTAGGACGCATCCCAAAGAAGAAAAGCAACGAGAATAACATCAGTAAACCAATACAAAAAAACAACAAATCAAGACCTCCTAATTTGTGCTCACTGTTCGTTCGTTCATCTGTCCTGTCTGCTGAGACAGAAAAAGGGCCGACTGCGGCGTAGGCCGAGGGCTCCTGCCTAAGAAGTTTATCTCTCTCGACCAGAAACCGCGTCGGTGGAGGACGAAGCATTAATTACTTTTCACCCTGAGTGAATCTTCGGTTCTATCAATGGTTTCCCCGCCTCAGATTTTTGTATCGAAAATATTATTTATTAATTCTAAGGAGCGATCCTTTGTTTTCCCTCTCTTTCCGGATGAAAAACAAAGAAAATTCAGGTCAGCAATTATTCAAATGAATTGCCGCTGATTCAGAACAATGGAATTGAAAACCCCTGCAAAGGAATCGAATTCAATGGATTTTTGCAAAACTGGAAAATTTGAACAGACTCAGTTGTAAATTCCTGAATTCCCACGCCACAGACTATGTCGATTGTTGGAATGCCAGCTGGAGAGTCCCCATCCAAAATCTCAGAATCTCACTCGAGTCCATAAGCTCTCGAGCTCGAGCTCTCGGACCAATGCTTAACTTCCTTGACGAGGTCACATCTTTCTTCCTTTGCTCCTGCCTTAGATCCTTCCTTCGCTCCTCCTTCTTTGTATCCTTCCTTGGTGAAGGCGAGACGAGGAAAGGGAGAGAATTCCAACTTAATTCGATTGGCGCGCACATTGTTCGTCCTTGTTCTCGATTGTCCCCGACGTCATTCTCTACCATCGAGGAAATTCATAAAATACTGTATCGAACCCTGACGCCTGAGAGAGTGCAAACACATTCACGAAATACGAGCCACGGATTTCCTCCCCCTCCCCCTGTACACATTCTACGCCCCGTCGACATCCCCCCAAAGAGACTCCAAGATGATGGCGTCGAAGTCATCTTTATGCTTCGGCTCTGAAAGCGGGTCACACGACGGATACCAATTGATATGTCATGTCATGTGCGTTTTCGCTTCCAACCTCCCGCCCTCCTCCGTCGCGCCACGCCTCCCGCGGCTGACGATGAAATTTCCGACATGTGTTGTCGCAGTTGTAATTTGTGTTCTGAGCTCCGATGTTCGGAGCTGGGGTTGTTGGTGGCTCCTCGGAGCCGTTTAATCTTGTGTTTTCTCAACAGGGCGTTAAGGACATTAAATATGGCAGAGTCTGGCTATAGGGGGGGAGTACAGAGTGTAGGAGTTTGTTATAAGCAACGAACGTATCTTATCATCTTCGATTACATTATATACCTATAGTATTTTTTAATATTTTACACAGATAGAGTTTTATTACAGCTTGGATTACGTATGGAGTTATTTAGGGTACAAAATTACATCCATTTCAGTCTATCCACGCTGAGGAAGGGAGTGTGGTGCGATTCAAAATAGAATAGGCGATGACGACGTCTGAGGACCTATTGTTCTGGCCTGTCTCAATTGTCCAAACAAGTCTGGATGGACTCTTAATGGACATATTCGGTTTCAATCCAACCCTTGGGCCATTAACGGCCCCCAAAATTTCAGCGCCATTTGTGCGATGAGAAGTGGAAGTTAATGACAATGCGAATATTAATGTACCGATAACTATGATCGTAAACGATGATGTCGGTGTCATGTTCTCTCCCTGAAGTTAGTATAGAGAATAACAAATGGGGTAAGATATCTCAGCCATTTCCAATGAAGGACGCAAAGTGTGTGACGTCATAAGGGATACATTCTTAAATAGGTCAAAGGTCTAAAAACCTTACAGGAAGATTAAAGCTCATTTGATGGAAACGGTTCGTCACAGTGTGAATGTTTAAATTTCCAACATCAGCAGCAATCCCTTTTTCGCATTCTCACTATAAATTTATTCGTAAAATCAAATTGTTTTCAACTTAATTTCGCATCAACATTCCTGGAATTTTTAATATATGGTCTACAAAAACAAAAAAAAAACGCACAAGGAAGAAAGTTCTTCTATAACTTCTGCGGCGCACACATACAAGCACACCCCTCCGATTACCCATACGATGGGCGCAATCTTCCTTTTCGGCCTCGTTCTTCTTGCCCTCTGGATTTGAGCTCCGTGTGCTTCTGTTTCTCCGTCGACATTGGGATTCCAGCCGACGTCGTTAATTCAAATCCTATGTCGGCAATTATGTGACAATTTGCATTTCGCTCAGTGTATAATTTCCTCATCGAGATCTGATTATAAATGCAGCACACCCCGCCCTCTTGTCCCTTCACAGGTTTGCGCCGCGACGTGCAAATCATTGATTACTGTGTGCTGGAGGCTCTATAACCCCGGAGCCACTCGATGAGCGATGAGGAAATTTAAAGTAAGCCCATAGATCTGTTGTAAAATCTGGCTAAACTCCTATGAATTATTCTGCTTCTTCTCCTCTAAGATATTTAAGTTAATTGCGATTTTTCTACCGCTTAGAATTCAACATACAGTACCCGATATTTCAAAGTACGCCATGGAGAAAATAAAGTACTATTTAGTAATACTAAAATAACGATGAAATAATTAAAAGTTGTGTTTATTTATTTTTTTATTTACTTTTATTTATTTACCATATTATTTATTTTCATGTTAAGGTACTCAGTCATTATGTACATAAATATTGGAATATAGACTTCAGACGCGATGCAGTTGGTTTATATTAATGTCATTTCTAGAGAAATGCACTCAGAGTTTATATCGAAAAGACAAGTCAAAAAGAAGTAATACAGACAATTCCTATATAGACTCTTCGATCGTTAGGGAACTCAAATGTATTTAAGGACTTGTTCAACTGCAAGGATTTTCACCCACAAACTCAGCGGAATTCAATTAGGTGATGGCGAAGCATTTAACACTTAGTATATATTTCCATAACAGTTCATTTTCTGGGGCTTAATGGGCCTGTAAGAGACTCCTCCCCCCCTTCGCCCCGTCGCCAGTGTGTCTGACACGTAGCAGCATAGGCAAATAACTGTCTTGCCTCCCCATGTCTGAGTTTAAATGCAACACGTTTTTAGGCAACTCGTTAAATGTCTGGCAACCCCAATGACCGGGTGCCGAGCCCCATTTCTCTTAACTTAACTCTCCCGACACGACTCGCAGACTGTTCAAATAGAAGTTCTCCGAAAGTAGAACGAAATCAGGGCGAAATGGCATCGTGCCAAGGGAGTTTCCTTTGGTAAGGCTTCGAAGGTGTTTCGATGGTGTATTCGATAGTATTTTAAATATGTAAACATTCAACAGTTGTTTGTCTCATCGACAACCTTGTTGTTGTGATAGCGCATTCATACAACTTCCAGAGTCTGGCAACCGTTGTCGCAGGTGTCGGCGACAACTCAGACGTCTTCATGGAGGGGAGTTCGGCACTCAAGGTTCGTCCTAGGCTTGGGGTTTCAATATAGGACTTCTTTTCCATCAAGGACTTTGGGGATTCACGAGTGATAGTGCATTGCCATGGATAAATTCCATCCCTCATTCATATTTCATTGTATCATACATTTTTGATCAAATATGTATTCAGTAGCTTTATTTGATGGTGTCGGCTTCTGAGGTTGCAGCTGAGTAGTTTTTACGCCCCTGTTTCAAACTCCCTCCATCCTTTCGTCCTGCCATCCTCCATTCAGCCATTCATTCAATAAGTTCGTCGATTTGTTTGGAGAGCTCGTCGAAAGCTCCACGGATCATTACATTCCACGAGGCACACCTGATGCCCGTGAGTTCAGAGTTCATTTGTAGCCTATCGAAGTGAACAGGTGGGCCATTGGAACACAAGCGAGCGAGGGATTCAGTGAAGTGCTGCGCAAATATATTACTGCATTTGACTAATTGGATTTGTCGACTCATTAGGTTGTGCGTAAAATAAGCTGTTGTCGAAATATCATCAACCCCAGCAACATCAGGGTTCCACCCCTTTTTGAGTGAAAACGGTTATCCTTTCCCCAGTTCTCGCACTCTCCTCCTCTCTTTCATGTGCTTTACCATTATTTGGCTTTGTGCAATTCATATCGAGTGGATGCTTTGAATGCAAGATTTTATCCATTTACCCGCGTCACAGAATATAATGGGCAAATAGACAGATGAAGGGGTTTGTGGATAGTCTAGAGGCGAGGCGGCCAGACGGGAGGACGAATGGATGGATGGCTTCATCTACATGTTTCGAGCGCTCATATTTTTTTCAAGAGTCAACAACGTGTCTGGGATTTATTAGATTTATTAGCAACCACTCATTCTTCGAGTAGAAAAAATCCGACGAAACGTGATATGAGTGAGAGATGCAAGCAAAAGTCAAAATGCTTTGACAGATTGTGCACGATGTTCACAACTCAGAAACAACACGACAACATGTGAGGGAGGGCGGGAATTAGGAGAAGAAAATGTGCAAATGTGTGACAAACTTCTATGAATGGCCAAGGAGAGGAGAATTTGTTGAGTACATGAGGGGGGAGGGGAAGGAATTAATAGTCTAATGGATTAGAAAGTTGCATGATAAAATCTAGCTTTCATCCTACATTCGAGTGATACATTTTTCTTGATAAGGCTCAATTAACTGCTGTGGTGTTGGTCTACAGAATCTTACTCCTGATACGAGGAGACTGCGGTTGCGAATATGTGAAGAGGTTTCGAGATATTTATGCATGGCCACTTGATTAGATTTATATGGAAGATTACTCTAATGGAATATCTCCCGTCGCAACGTTGATGCGCAGTGAAGTTAATAAATCAATGATTGATTACGTATACAAATTATTATCAAGGATATTATTATGGAGGACACGCCATACATTTGTATAAATCTGCTGTGCACCTAAATATAACCTTCCCGTACCTGTAATATTTTCATATCTTGATCTCTTTTCGATTTGGGTATAATTCACCGTCGACATCGATGACGTTGTCAGAGAAGGTGTTGAAAGGGCCACGAGTTCATCCAAAGCCTTCAGTGGAAACTGGATATTAAACACACAGACACAGCCAGGCAAACAAATACACACAAGTGCACGTGTGCCCAATCTACAGAAATGCAAATTGTGGTTTCACATCCGTCTCTGTTCGATACGCCCAGCGTCGGCGGCAGCGTCGGTAGGCAAGGAAATTGGCTTTTAAAATCCTGCAGCGGGCGAATTTTTGGCGGAAAAATGGCTGTTCATAAAATATTGATTTCATGGTTTATTATTATGGTTGTTGTTTGTTATTATGGTTGTTGTTTGGATATTTTCCGGCACTGACGCAGAGATACCACAGGATACCAAGGTCGTTGTTATTGCCTACGCAATGCTGTCGGCGCCTTGAGCATCTCGGCCGGCTTGATTTGGTAGATGATACTGATGAATGTGTGATCGAATGACGCAGACGCCGCTGGATGCCAAGGGCAGAGGGGGGGCGAGTGTCGGCAGCCGGGTCGTGTATCGTCTTTCACACGCGCAGGAAACCGTGAATTATTATCTGATCGCAGAAATTATGTGTCATGTTGACACTTGAGCCTTCCTTCAAGCCGTTGGGGGAGCGAGCGGGAGTCGCTGTCATCGGCATTCGTCCGAAATGCGACAAACGAAGATGGATATGAAGGCGATGTCGAGCTTGTGAAATCCCTGGATTTGTATTCTTTTGAGACGCGTGACAACAGGGTTTCATCGTGGCCGCGGTGAAAAACTCGGAGGACTCTCAAACCTCACAAAACCCACCGCAGAAACTGATGCTGGAGGTTGGATAAGCCGTGGATGAATGAAAAGGAGGAGAGTGAAGGATCAAAGTGAATAAGGTTCTTTGGGGAGGCAAATTCGAGGTGATAACGAAGGAGATGGGTCAAAGCAAATTTATGAGAAATATACACAAGGTGAAAGGTGATAGAAACAGAGGTTCAAGATGTTCCAGTAGACTCCCTAACTAACGGGGCCCAAATCCGTCATCCTATCCAACAGTCTCTCGTTTCCTTTTCATCTCTCGCTCTTCCAGACTCTCTTCCATTTCCCGGACGATCGATCCAAACTTTATTACACTCAATTGATATCAATTTTCGGGCAATTGATGTCCTAAAGGATGCCAGTAAATTTCGTTTAATTATATCCTTTCAGTAATTTGCAATTAATGTCCTGCCATGCCCCTCGTTTCACCCTTCTCCTATCACTGTCTTCTGCTCTACTAATCGCCCCATTCATGTCCTTCCTCTGCCCGCACTCCCGCTTCCCACAACCATGTCTATAATACAATTTAATCCAACTAAAGGCTGGCAACAATGGGCGTCTTCTGTCAGTTTCGCAGCTCCAAGGATACACTTGGGTAAATATAGCACCTGATGTCATCCGCTGAGCTTCCTTGTGACAGACTGATGGAGGAGCTTGAGGAAGATGATTTTCAATGAAAAGAGCCAAAGTCTCGTGTGTTTAATTTTGATTGTAGCAATTGTCAAATTTTCAGAATCAATTTACTTTATCGACTGGAATTTCGATTAATCTTCACTTTGAGAGTCTCACATTTAGATTGTTCATAGGAATCTGGTTATTATACGATAATTATGGTGATAATAATGAAGTTCTTCAGTTCACAAAGTGCTTCGTTTACATTGCATACAAACAGAAACTAAGCCATAGGAATTGTATAGAAATTGAATCATAAATTCGAATTGAAATATTTTACATAGGTTTTATAGAGGTTGCTTTTAGATGGTTTAGTTTTTCAATTGCCAAAACTTTTTGCACATTTTTGCAAAACATTTGAAATCTGATACTGATTTGTGTTAACATTGGATGTTCTATCATCACTACACGGCAGAAACGCTTGTAATTTGAGGAATTTATTTTCCAAAAATTTGTTCAGTGAGAAATTATTAGTCGATTTTACAGACCATTTAATCATCCAAGTGAACGGACATACATCAAACCGTTGGCAAATATTTCGAAATCAAAATGCACAAAGTGCTTGCAGAGAGAATATTCGGGAAATTTAGGGTATTCATTTTTTCATATTCAAGCAGTCATATTACGAAATTTTGTAGTAAAAAAATAATATTCACATTTTCCGTTTTAGTATGAAAACTCAACTTTGTCTTATTTTAGTTGTAGATGTTTGAATATTACAAGTAGAAGACTAAAATTAATATACATATTTGCCTTTTGCCGCAGGCTATAGGGTTTAATGAACAAATGAAAATAAACTGTGGTCTCTCTGCAATGTAATTAAGTAGACAGTTCAGTTTATCAGAAATTCCACCGCTTGTAATGCTTTTAACACTAGAAAGACCGACACATTGTATATACCTAGATTGCTCGGAAGCAGTCAAAATGACTGCCTTGTAAAAGAATAACTAATGTATAAAGAAATTGGTGAAATATTGTTTTTTTATATTTTTCATATTATTAACACTTCATTCGACATTTTTTTCATAAATTTGGAGCGAAAAATAAATACAATAATCACCTTATTAGAACATGTATCACTACCTAAAGATTCGAATAACAAGTAAAAGTTTCACTTATTGAGTAACTGCAACTCATCAAGTATCGACAATTTATCACATATTTACGAGTTATTATGTGACGGCAAAAAATGTAATGAAAACTATTGTGTCAATGTCGAGACGAACTGATCATATAAGAAATGTACTAAATTTAATAATTAGAGTCATTTTATTATTTGAAATGTCTCAAGCAGTCAAAATGACTGCTTTTGGGCAATCTGGGTATAGCACATACGTATATACCAGAAATGAAGGAGGGGAAGTTAAATACTAATTTAATAAATGCATTTATATGTCGTAAAAAAAGTTAAAAAGTTTTAAGAAAGTGTGACATTATATACATACATTTTTTTCTAATTGAAATTAAAAAGCAGTCAAAATGACTTGCTTGGGCAATCTAGTGTTAATATTCATTTATTCTGAAGCACAATTCGGAGAACATAAAACTAGTGAATATGCGATGGCGAACTCAGCCGCAGAATTTGCAACCACTGGCCGTTGGATACCAACTGGAATGCTTAGGATGAGTTGACGGGCCACTCGAACGTTGTGAATTCTGATATCAAGTGCCCATTTCGACATAAACGAGATGCTCTTTAAATCTGTTGCACGGGCAAACGTCCGGTTGAGAGATCATCCATTTTCGCGGCCGGATGAACGAATGCAACATCCACAGACTAGTTTCGAAACGGAAAAATAACGAGGAACCACCAACGGGGAGGTAAAAGTTCTTAATTAAAAGGTTTTAGTGGGTCTGGAGTTGCGGGGGCGCCCGTCGGCAGTCGAACTGGGGATGAAGGAGAAATCGCTGGACTTCCATCACAATTAAAATGAGAAAAGTTTAGAGTTTTGGGCGTGCGAGGATAAAACGAAAACAAAAACGAAAATAAAGCAAAAACAGATAGGAAAAAGGGAACTAGGACAAAAATAAATGGCCTCAAATAAAAGTTCTGACGTCCGTTCAAACTTAATGGAATCGTCTGATTAGGAGCACGCAGTCAAGTCGCCTACTCATCAACGATGAGAATTCCAAGCGGAAATTATTTAATGCATTTTGTTATTTATCATCTTATCCGAATTAAATCATCGTCTACTCGTTTATTGAGTTTGTTGTCGAGTTTTGTGGTCAAAAAACACCCAACTTTCTCTCTCTATAGGGTTTTGAGCACCGAATAAGCACTAGAACTTCAAGTTATGTGAGGAATCCAAATGACAATCAATCGTTCCATAAAGGCAAAGAGAAAGAAATTCACATACAAGTTGAATCAGTTACTGTTTTATTTTGTCCTGGGAATGCGGAACAGAGTAGGAACATATTACAAGAATTTAATATAATACATTTAAATGGCCCAAAGCCTGAAAACAAATGACATTTGTTTCAAAACTATAGCTATTTGAATCACATAAATAATTATTCTTAATACACTGGAAAAACATGCAACACTTTGTGGAGTGCAGGAGGACGAAATGTGGTAATGTTTCAAGTAGTGAAATAGTTTTTGCAGTTTGTTTTGACTTTTTCCAGTTTATTTTTACTTATTTTTCCATTGTAATGTTTTAACACTTTTTTGTTTCCCTTATTTTTATTTTATAATTGTTTGAGTTTCAGAGACATTTCGCGCACATTTCCTTCAACTCAAATCTATTGCGCCTCCCTTACTCTAACAGTGACTGAAAAGTTAGAGAATTTTATATTTCGCTAACTAAAACATCCTTGGTTCAACATCGGTTGGGTAGTTCAAGAAGTCCTTACAGAACTTAATGAGTTGGTGGAATAAATGTAGCTTAAAAGTATCATATTCACATAAATACATACATAAATGGAATTAAAGATTAATATGCCATCTGCTTGAGCGGCCGGTATTTACATTTAATCTCGAACCCATTCTGCCTCCCGCTCTGGCCTTCTGCACCTCCCTCACAGTCGTCTCTCTCACGCATGGACAGTGTGTCCATCCCACTACAATATCTATCCTACACTTATCTATCCACTAATATTTATATGTATATTGTGGTTGCACGACTGTGTGTCTGCTCAGCCTCGACTTCCGGTTGGGCTGCTTCCGGTCTGTCTGTCTGCCGTCGTCGTCGTCGCGTTTACAGCCAGGTCTTGTCGACTGCTCCGTAGACGTCTTCCGGGAGACGGAACGTCGTCGTCTTTGACTCGTGTTTGCTTGTTTTGCCACTGTGAAGCATCGCCTCCGACCGTCCGACTCGAGTGCCAGCCACGAATCCTTCTCCGTTGTTTTCGTGTTTGTTGATGAAGGGGTTGTTGTTGTTGTTCATGTTGCTACTTCTGCTGCTGTTGTTGTTGTTAGTCTGGCTGCTGCTGCTGCCACTGACGAAGTTGTTGAAGTTGCTGCGTCAAGATAGAGCTGTCACACGCTGTGGCATGAGACCTGTCGCCGGTGTTGATGCATTTCCACTCGTTGCTGTCGTCGGCGCTGCACCGTCTGCCGTTGCTGCTGATGTCGTTGATGTTGTTGTTGCCGACGTGACGCTGGCCGCCTCCGCTGGCCACTTCTGCCGCAGCTGCAGCGTGTTGTTGCGAGTCGCGACCTTCATGTAGTCCTTGCTGCTGTTCAGCTGACACATCGAGGCGAGCTCGTGACCGTTGGCGTTGGCGTTGGTGTGGCCACTGTGTCGCTGGTGGTAGCTGTTGCCCACATTATTGCCAAGATGTGCGGATCCACACGACCCGCCGACCGGGGTCGAATGGCGCGCCGGGTCACGTTTGGACGCCGTTGAGTTGTTGGCTGAGTTGCGTACGACGCCTGCAAAGATAACGAGGAGAAACCGTCTATTTTATCATATCTATTTTAATCTATGCAACTAATTTCCAATATTGATCAAATATGCGAACATCGGTTCACTTCCGCAACATTTACTCTGACATGACAACGTCCTGTTTACATCTCTTTAATATGAATTATTAATTTCGTCTCTGAGGAACCCGAATTGTTTGAGTTTGTCTTTCGTCTGTGTTGGTTGCTTTCTTGAGGTTGATTTTAGTTTCATGTGAATGTGGTTTGTCAAAGGTATTTCATATCTTTAATGGCTCTTGAATACTCTTGAAGCAGCCGATCCTGTGGTGGTTGCCACCATCCCCAACACCTACCCTTTTAATCTCTGTATGAAGTTTTGAAGAATACGAGAAATTTTATTCGGAATAATTAATAAAATAGTATACATATATACTAAAGGAATTTCTGTCATGTAGATATTTCTGTCCTGGTGTCTGGGAGAAAGGAGTTTTTCGAGAGAGGTGTAGACAAAAGGCAAACTAAGTAGGGATCTTGACTTACCACAGTGGGTTATCCGACGACTCTTTGGCGAACCGGGACATGTATACAGAAAAGACCGTTCGGTGTCTGAAAAGAAAACAAAGAAAGAGGCGAGGGACGAAGAAAACGATTATATTGCGTTTGAGGCTTGAATCATTGATTCCGACACGAATTATTCGGTACATTACATTTACCGTTTCGGATAATGCGATGATGATCGGGCGAGCCCGAGCACGAGTAACGTGATGTCATGTTGTCACGTCGGTTCAGGGTCTCGGCTCCAAGATGCACGAAGGGACACCAGCGGAAGAACTGCTTGAAACCACGGCGAAACCTGCAAAAGGCCAAATTAAAAACACCGCGCAAATGACAACTAATGGCTGAATGTAATCCGGGGATAATAACATGGTTATCTTAATAGGGGTGGCGTGAGTGATGGATAATGACAATAGCTATGACAACAGTGATGATGGCAGAGACATAAATGAGTCATTTGTTGAGTCGCTAGAACAATTTATTTGACCGGAAGCCAAATCGCGTTATGGTTAATGAATAGCCACCGGAAATGAATGCAGACACGGAAACTCACACACACACACACGCAAATGCCGTCGCTCATCAGCGTGCTGTTGATGAACACAGACACCTAAAGCTGAAGCTAAACGATGCGGCCTGACAGGAAATTATGGATGGTGCAGTGTGAGATCCGACCAGTCAAAGGTCGGCCCAACGCCCATTTTGTTGACCATCCACGACTCCATCCAGGATTCCAGGCTTTCGGTCGGTGGGGCAGCCTTTGTTGCCGCTCGCGCCAGCCGTGGTCTAATGGTACAGAGTACAAATTAATGTACAGGCCTGCAGCGATGTCTGTGGAGCGGTGTTTTCACATATTCCCGCATCCGCCCACGGACATGTGCGTCTTGTGAACACGTATACACGTGTGTGTATGTGTGGTAACAATGGTCTGGTTATTAAGCCATGGACCTTAAATAAGCCATATTCACGAAGTGGGCGGCCAGTGGGTGGCGTAGAAACGCCACAGGGGTCGATGGGATGGTCGTTTAATTAACTTTTGAAGCGGGTTTTTTCTTAGTTCTTTTACACATTAATTAGCATTCAAATGCATAATACAATTGGGAACAAGAAAAAAGTGCATCATGAAACATTGATGAAAGAACCAAATTGATAGTAATAAATATAAAATGGATACAGCTAAATATAGAATGAATAAAAATAAATATGGAATGAATGAATTGAATGTGGAAAATAGTCCATTAATTATTTGAAAACATGAGTAAATGAATGTGAATAGATGAATGAATGAGCGAATGAACGAATGAATGAATGAAAGGATTTCGTGGTGGACACACCTGGAGTTCATCCAGCAGTAGATGATGGGATTGTACATGGAGTTGCTCATGGCCAGCCAGTAAATGGCCAGGAACACCTCCTGTATGAACGGCATCTCGGTGATGTCCGGGTAGCACGAGGTGACTATGAAATATATCTGAAACGGCAGCCAGCAGACGGCGAATATCAGAACCACGACAATCATCATCTTCACCACCTGCAATAGGACACCGAGGAAGAGAATTATAACTACCGCCATAGTGGGGCACAACGACATCATCATCATCATCATAATAATAAAACAGAAATGCACTTTCATGGGTTTCCATTACCAAGAGCAGCCCTCCGTCCGCCATTTGGGGACAGAGGTGAAATCGTACCAACTTTGTTTTGAGTTTTACTTTGTTTTGAGTTTTACTTTGTTTCGAAGTCATCGTGTGAAATAAAATCCTTCTGCCTCTGTTCTGTCCAGCGACCGTTCTCGCTTTAATGGTCCAACCTGCAAATGTGTTTTCGCTCCACCTCACTTTACTTACCCGCCGTTTGCTCTTCACGTTCTCCACTTGGCGCGGCGTGTACTCCCCGATCGCCTTCGAGCCCCAGAGTTCGAGGCCGACTATCGAGTAGGTGACTATCATCGAAATAATCGGCAGGAAGTATGTCAGGATCATGAAGAGGATGTTGTAGCTGCAAGGACAAGTCATAAAAGTCGATGAGCCAAATATTTCCCGCGAATAAACCCCACATAAATATGGAAAATATTTCGTGTGCGGAGTCAAACGCTTGGGGTATTTGTGAGTGGGCCGAGATGCGAAGCCGATGCACGTCGTTTGAATGTGTTGGTTTGGTGGATGGTACCGATAAACCATCAACTCCCACCCCATCCTCCGGCGACCCATATTTGACTCTTCCCAGTGAGGAGCTGAGAAGTGAGTTCCCTGTGGCCTGACGACAGATGGAACCCGGTTCCTGGCACTTCTTCGATTGAGAACTTCGAAGCGCTGCGGGTCGTAAATGTTTAATGCCTCGTGCGTGCATTCGTGACTCCTCGATAGAGTCGTTGAATGTTCCAACGCCGCGCAGAGCACACAGGAAATGCGACCAAGAAGATGGATGGAAGATGGAAGAAGATTATCAAAAGTTTTATCTCAGTCGCACAGATCGCTAGGTGGCGATAATGAAGTTTCAGCGGAGGGCTTTAATGGCTCACTCCGGAGGTCGTCTTCGGTAATTGGTGCCCGTGAATCTGGATTTATCTCGGGCCCATTAAACTCCAAGTGTTTCCCGACTCTGGCTCTCATTAAGCCTGTGCCGCCTGTTCCGCCGTTTCCATTCATAAACGACCTGGTACTCACATGTACTCCTGATGCGAATGATTGGTCGAGCCGTCCGGCCACTCCGAGTAGCAGACGGTGCGGATGCCGTCCTTTGAGTTGATCTGGTCGGTGGTGAAGAACAACAGCATCGGGCAGGAGAGGATAATCGAGCATATCCAGATAGAGGCGGCCACCGTCAGCGTGCTGCGCTTTCCCATCCGCGGCTGCAGCGGCTTTATGATGGCCACGTATCTGCAGAGAGAGAACGAGTAAATAGACTACAGATTGCGGGCGATCGCGGGGAGGAGTAGGAATCCGGAGAATCCATAAGCCGTAATGAGCATTCAGAACGCGGTGGACGCAGGTTCATGATGCTAAGTGTGATGGAGAGTGGAGATGATGAGGGGGCGAGGCGAGAGGTCAAAGGCGAACGAAAAATGCGCGCACACTTGATGCAGTTAATTTTAATGAAGTTAATTGTTCGCAAAACCTCGCTTGCCCACCACCAGCTCGGCTGCCCACGGCGACCGACATCAACAATGAGTACTGGCGAAAACAACCAACAACAATGATGTTCGATGCCACATCGGAGGCATGTCGAAATAATCAACTTTCAATTCGATGCCTCGGCTTGTGCAGGCCGCACGTTGGTAGATGGGGGGAGGGGGAGAAGGGCGTGGAAGAAGAGTCGACCACTCACCGATCTATTGATATCGCCATCAGCGTGAACACCGAGGCGCAGATGCTGAGGGTCGCAATGAACTGGGAGATCTTGCAGTAGACCTCGCCGAATGGCCAATCGTTGTCCAGCATGTAGATGTAGTTGAAGGTCACGTTCAGGCTGGAGACCATCGCGTCCGCAATGGAGAGATTCACTGGAAAGATCGGAAATGAAATTCGATTAGTTGCAAATCCCTTTAAGTCCTGTCTGTGGTGATCCTCAGTGGTTTGGTCGAACCGCCATTCTACATCTGCTTCATTTTTGGAAAGGAGGTAAATGAATAAAAATTGCATCGTTTGTCCTCGCCGGAGTCGCCTTCCCTTCCCCTCGGCCCGGCATATTGAGCGCTCCACGTGTCGTTCAACGAGTGTTGACGCCGTTGAATTCAATTTGCATGCAAATTTAGTGCGAAAACACTTTCTTCGCACTCGCTCCAGAAGCCCTTCATTGGAGTGGAGTGACAGCAGGTCGCGTGGGTTCTCCGTGGGGAGAGGGGACGGGGCTTTGAATTCGGCGCCGAATGCATTTATCATTAGCTGAAGTGAGCGTCCGCCAGTTCGCCATGGCACGCGAATGCAAGACCATGTGGGAGGGCGTCGAGGGGGAGAAGAAACCAGCCAGAAAATGACTCTCGTCTCGTCGCTGTTCCTTTCATTTCATTTCATTTAATTTCGTTTCGCCGTCTCCCATTGTCCAACATCGGTGTTTCTTGCATATTTTAACCCTTTCCGCTCCCCTGCCTCCTGTCCCATTACCCCGCTCGGGCGCTGTCAAACAATGAACGACGTGACACGATGGAGTAAAAGCACTTTCAGCTCTTGGAGCTGCTCTCTCCCTGCTCCCTCTATCTTGCTATTGGTTCCACCCTTGGGCCACGTGGAGGAACTTTTCGCCTCCTCCTCTTCTTCTTCCACATGCAAATGTTCAATTCACTTTGGTTCATTCGCGTTTCAGTTTTTAATTGCTTTGAAAGACGGTACAAATTTAATTTTTATACACAACATGTTGAACTATCTATCTGTCGGTCTGTTTGTCCGTTGTTCCGTTGTCCTCGTTGATTCAGAACTTCAAACGCTTTCAGCTCCACACACATAATTCCTACGAACTTAACTGCGAATGTACACATTCATAATTATAAATTCCAAGCATTCATTTTGAACTACTATGGGTTAAAGGGCGACTCTGTACCTGTGGATGGTGCAGGGGCTTCTAATTCAACGTAGTTCCCCAACATGCACCAACTACAAAATATTATCTTTTAATTTTCTACACTTTTCCCACAATTTTAATTTATTTCACCGAGTGTTTACATACTACGTATAATGTAATATTCTACCCACAAAACACTTTGAGGATGAAAGAAAAAGTGATATTTTCTCCTGAAGGTGATATTCCCAGAAACATGTACTCACGAGCTTTGCGAGGGCGAGCTGTTTCAATTTCAATGGGAGAGGAATTTTGAGGCAGGACTCGCACGGTATTCTTGAAATTATGAAGCTGGATAATTTTATATTGAACAATATAATTACGGGTGAACAAGGTACAGTAGAATATACTTCATCATCCATCAGCGAATTCAATGGAACCCAAACCAACGGAAAACCGAGTTCTTCATCAAATTATTAGCTTTTCAATCCAATATCATGACACTTTCAATACGGGACAATGCAATTGAAGCCAACCCACACATCGACACTTACCAATGAAGTAATTCGTAACGGTGCGCATACGCTTGTGTGCGAGAACAATCCACACGACAATTAGATTTCCACCCGTCGCCACGATCACCATGCCGCCGAACAGGATGCTCCAGAGCACTTGGCGCCACCAGGGCAGGATGAATGAAATGTCGTCGGCCCTGAAATTCAAGGGAACGTCATCAGTTGGTGAGTGAGATAAAGGCATGCACTATAGACAGAGATGGAGAGTGAAGCGGAAAGGAGTGAAGGATATTATGTTGACGAAGGAGAACAAAAAGAGAGCGAGCGAGACGGAGAGGTCTGGGACAGAGGTGAATCAGACACGAGGGTCGTCTGGGAGTCGTTTGGAGAGAAATTAAAGTCGTGTTGTGCTTGTGAAATTGTGTGTGGCCTTCCAGCTTATGCGTATGTATTGGTACGAGCACGAGGGTGGCTCTGATTCTGAGGTCTGTGTGTCTTAGTGTCTGTATTGTGTTGTTGGAGTCAATGTGTGTGTATCATTGTTTGTTTGTGTATAGACAGCGGTTCATTTAAATTTACGCATAAACAAGGTAAAACAACAGACCTTTCGTAGCAACAGCTACAACAACTATAACGACAGCAACAAAAACAATTATGCCAATAGCAAGAAAAAAGCCTTCCATAAAGTTAGCAATAACGACGTCGACTCGGCTAATTCTCACCACCCAAGCAAACCTGTTTCGTCGCTATGTGTCTCTCGTTGGGGTTTCTGTCGTCGTTGGGCTCGTTTTTGTTTTCGAGATCCTTTGTTTGTTGATTTTGCACTTCAATGTTGTTAGTTAGTGTTGTTGTTGTTGTTGTTCCATTGTTGTCGGTATTTTCATGGTCTTCACCGGTTGAGCGAGGGGACACGAGTCCTTGAGCGTCGCTCAGACAAATGCAGAATAAAGCTACTAAAAATATGCATATACATATATATTATAAGCACGGTGATTTCTTCCATTACGGACTTGGCCAAATGGAAGCGGAATCGTTTCGAAAGTTTAAAACAATTGCATTTGTTTCTACTCTTTCTCTTTCTACTTTCTAATGAAAGTGACAAGTGATTATTATCATATCATTAATTTGATCAAAAACAATTTTCAGACTAATTTACAAATCAAATTAAAATTAAATGGAATTCAGTTAAGCCTTCTCTGCTGCGCTTCTTGTTTACTTAATTTATTCTTCTTCATTTAGTTGAATTTTTGCTTGAACACCAACTCAAGATTCACTCTAAATTAAATCACTCAAACTTTAGACACACTCCGAGACTTGAGAGTCTACATGGCGTATGAGTGATGGATACTAATTAAACTTATACAAATGTGGCGCAAACTATGTTAGAGTTTGTGTCTGAATCACACCACGACGGAGATTTAAATGCGAGCTTTTAAATTAGATTTCACCAATTAAAAACTTTCCACGTGTTTGTCCACCGGGAACCAGAAGTTGCTGCTTTAAGAATTTTAGATTTATCGTCTGAAGATCTCTAACTTGAAATTCAAGGAGCCGCAAAGGATTTCAACAATTGGAGCCGCAAAGGATTTCAGACTTATTAAAGGCTAACAATTTGAAATTATTGTTAAGTAATGCTGAATTCTAAGGAATCGATTACCACGTATAAGACAATCGCCTTCGGTCCACTTATTCTAATCCTGAGCATCTCTCGCTCTCCCTCTATCTATCTCTTTCGTCCCTCTCATTGACGTCTTCAACCCATGCGTGATTTCAAATCGGATTAGACTTACGTGGAAGTGCGGTTCCCGAAGCAGTCAGTGCTGTTGTTGCTCTCGAGCGCCAGCTGCCACGCTGATTGATTGCACAATCCGTACAGAGGGGACACCGTCGTCGTCGCCGCAAATCCGCTGCTGTTGCTGATGCTGATGCTGCTGATCCCGGCGAAGAGACCGTTGTCGCTGTAGGATTGCAGCATTGTTGTTGCCGCTGCGGTCGTCGTGGTTGTCGACAGTGTGGCTGTCGTTGGAATGTCTATTTCGATCATCTCGAAATGGTTTCAATTCGGCTCCGCTGCTGCTGCTGTGTGTGTGTGGTCGTCAGTGGCTGCGGTGTTGGTTGTTCTTGGTTCTAATGTGCTCTCAACGCGTCCTTCATTGTCCTTGTTGTCTGTCGTTGCCTCCGGTTCATCACGGGGTGCCGAGATTTTCTATTTCGACTGCAAGGAAACGAGAAGATCGAGTTAAAAGTGTGAAAAGCGTAATCTAACTCAAAGAGGAAGTGGAGAAAAAAAATACGAATTCCACCACAATTGTTCTTCGCTTTCTGAACCTCCTTTCGCAGCTAGAGAATCTAATTTCAAGTATTATTTTTGCTCCCACCAGAGTGGGACGTGGCAGAAATTCTGATTGAATTCAATGGTAACTCTGGGAGGTGGCAACGCCGTCGCCACACGTCAGCACGACACGACTGCAATGTAAAAACCAACAAAAACAACAGAGACGCACAGTGGTTTCTTCCTGCATCAAATTTTTACAAAAATTAGAGGAGTCATCGTAGGAGTGTAACTTTTAGTATTTTTGTTGGGTTTTGGTTCAAATGAAATATATCTTACTGCCCACCCACAAAAAAAGCTTTTCAAGGAATTCCTTTTTTGGGATATGCTATTTAAATATATGAGTATCAATATTATAACAAAACCAGAACAACTGTACATAGAAATAACTGATTATTTTCAAACCACTGTGTCGAATCATTAGAGAGCGAGCGAGAGGCGGCCAAATGACGTCGCAGATGGCTGCTCTGAATTGCGAATAAATGAGTTTCCGGCCGTGGGGAGCAGAGGCGTGCAACTTCCTGCTCGTGAGCAATTCCTCAGCCCTACCCTTGAGCGGGTCGAACGCATTCTCAAAACTCGCTCGTGTGCGCAGAAGAACGAGGAGGATTGTGGGCGATTGCGATTCAAATCGATTCGGTTCGATTGAAATGAATTTATTATTAAAACCCCGTGAAATCCTTCCTGCCCCGATTCGCCCCGCACCCCTTGCTTCGGCCATGCATCTCGAATACAAGGATATCGAGGGAAAAGAAGAAGACAGCGGGAATGAGCCTACTGCAGAAAGGAATGCGAAGAAAGTGAGTTAGAGTGTGGAAGTGGAATGTTATGGCTGAGTGCGGCTGACTACGAGCCGAGCCGAGCCCATTGAATGATCTCGAAGCAGCTCTCCAAGATGTAATCTGACGACCTGAAGTAATCCGATGCTCACGAATCAGTAGAGAGAGAGAGTGCTTAAGACCTTAAGGCAAGGACTACACTCTGATCAATTGCAGTGTAGGATCTCTTTGGCAGCCATTGGACTGGAATTTTGACTGGGTCCGCTTCAGATCTCACTCCATGTTGGTTACTACCGAATAGCCCCTCGATATATTTCGTATGACGTTGCCATCGACGCATTCGGGACCATGTACATGAAGCCCGAGGTGCCGCGACAAGTGGACTCGACAAGTGGAAGACATCTTTCTCGCCCGTTGCCCAATGTGTTGAAATTGAAGGTGAAAAAGAGAAACAATATAAGTTCTTGAGTTCTTCAATTCAATGCGGGTTCACTTGGGATTGATTTGCTTCCGTTTGGGAAATTGAAATATTCGAAGCACGCGATAGACGAATCTGCGGGTTTTGTTTTTGTTTATGTCTCTGAGTGAGAGTGTACGTGTTCACCGCGAGTGTGCGGGCGTTGTTTACACACAATTAGTTAAGTGGGAAAGTAAACAACTCCGGTCCGTGTGATGACGACCATGTGAGTGATGTACATAAATATGCGTGTGTGTGTGTGAGTGGATTTCTTTCCTCAAACGTCATGAACATGGTAATCATCATGATGTTTGAGATACTCGACATCATCACGAGCTTTGTTCTTAGTATACCGGAGAAAACTGCACGTTTAGGACGATAGAATTCCCTGGAAATTCAATTGGGAATCTGGTGAAGAATAATGCTATAACAATAGCAACAATATGAGCAACTCAAACTTTCCAAAGTTTCGACTCGCGCCCATCACTATCCCAATAACAACAACAACAATAGCTACAATTATTGGGACCATCTTTGCAATACAAATTCCGCTTGCAACAACAAGATCATTATGAACTAAGCCAGTGGCCGGGAAAGTTCTTGTAGCGAAGCTGGCGGTCGCAACTTTCCGCCGCAGCCTCGTTCTCCTTCTCCTTCTCCTCCTCCTCCTCATCCTACTGCTTGATGCTCCTTGTCGTCCACTTGTCGGATGCGGAAGTGGAGAATATTCCTAGAGAGCAATTTATGACTAGAACCAACTTCGCTCCACCAACCCTTGGACAAGGGGCGACGAGTTCCTCGAGCAAAGTTTCCAAACACAACCCAACATCATTTAAGTCATTATATATTCATATATTCCGGCGAGGACAGGCAGGAGCCGGACATATCTGTGGAGATGGCTCGAGGAACAGGTGGCGAGAGGGAGGCATGGTGGGGAACAGAGAGGAGGCGAGAGAGAGGGGTGGCCAAAGAGGGAGGTCGAACAAAGAAATGAATTTTTTAATGTCACTGTCGAAACTGGTTGCAAGCGAATTGACGCATAGTTTTCTTGCGGTGTAAATGTCATCTTTGAAATGAACGTCCCCATAAACATTTGCATTGCATCACAAACGATAATATTTGTCTATTCGTGGCAAATATTTGCGTATGTTCTGCTAACGTGAATGCACTTGACTTCGCTTCAATTGAAATGCATTCAAATCGTGTTTCATTATTACTTTCCTTCCATTTGTTTGCGTTTAAAGCACCTTAAGGTGTATTGGAACAGTTGTTTACAACTTGAATTTTAATTTGCTCCGATGTTTACTCAGATGTCCCGCATTAGTAATGCCTTCCTTCGCCTTGGTCAGGTTTTTCTATTGATGCGCTAGAGTGTTAACGGTTAGTTATCGATTCAACATACAAGGTATTTTATCGAAAATTCACAATACACAAGAATTGAGATTGTTATTTTCTAGCAAATAGTGATTTATGCCCTCTTCCTAGTTCTGGAAATTTTCTTCACTTATAATATTAATAGATTCGGCAAATTTCCATGTCGGGTTCAGAAGTATTGGATTTATTGGAAAACAAGATGATGAAGTGTCCAGGAATCAATTTAATCAAAGTACAATTTACTGTGGATGGCATCTGCATTCCTTCGACAGATTCGAGATGCATTCATATAATTTACTCGGAACGAGGAGTCACACACTGGAATCTCTTCTCCTCCTCACAGCAAAGGCGAAGGCTGCTTCAACTAAAGTAGTTTCAATTGTCGAAGGCTCTTGGCAATTAAATTTAAATTTAAATTGTCCCTTTGATTGAATTAAGTCTCCAACTGGAGCTTATTCTCTTGTCCAATTAGGCTTCATGGAGATCAACGAACGACCGAGCGTCCCCTGGGATTCGCGACGAAGAACGAAATCATGGGTTCCTTGACATGACTGGAAATGGATCCCAACCGAGCGAACTATGTACGAGTGGGTGCGGTGGGGAGGAAGAGGTCTCCAACTGTTGAGGTCGGCAGAGGCTGCTTCGTCATCGTCATCGTCGTCAATCTGGCTGACGTTTCACCGAAAAATTTATCATTTCTATTCTCGCGGTTGATCCACTGTTAGTAGCTGACGTCGTCGTATTATGTTCATGATAATTTCTTGCCGTCTTCTGTCACAACTTTTGCGCCCTCCTCAAAGTCTTCTCAGACAGTCGGACCGTCGCACGGACGGACGGAGAGGGTGATGGACGAGCAGACATGTCTGGACTGTGTACAACAAATGGATGAAATCCATTTTGCAGACGCCGAAGCGTGGGATATAGACAGACAGACAGACAAACAGACGGATAGTCGGACGGACGCACAGACTCCAGCACAGTAGATTTACTGTTGCTTCAATTTAAAACGCGCTCCCTCGCTCGTCTCATCTACGCCGTGATGCGAATGAAATTCAATTTGAGAAAAGCTTCAATCATCGCCATCCCAACCCACATGGGTATATAAATTTCTCCGGCATTCCTATCGAAATCACATTAACCTTCGCACAAATTCCAACTTCCGCGATCCGAGTTGTTGTTGTTGTTGTTGCGAATCCAAATGGAGTTCCCAACGATTGCCGTTGGGGATTCTATCGATGGGGATGAACCCACATTGCAGAGAGGCCGTTGTACATAATACAGTTCATCGCATGACGACGACTTTATTGTTGTTGCTGCTGCTACTGGCGTAGTTTCTGCCATTCATCACTACGAAGTGATAATTTTTTATTTCCTCCTGGTCCTTCTGGCCTTTCGGATGCCCTCCAGTTTTTTATTCATCGCAGAGAGTGTGAAAAACAGCGAAACAGAAATAAATCACTCGCGTCCACTCCGTGTCCCGACTTTATAACGTCATCCGTCACCGCGTTCGTTGACAGCTCGCCCTCAGTCAGTCGTCACCATGCCAAACCCACTCTAGCCCCATTCACCCCAACGCCCCCGACCACGCCGCGAGTTTTCTTCTCACCGTCCAGTGCGGAAACAAAACGAAAACACGATGACTACTCGTGCCAGCGAGCTCTTTATTAATTGATCTGGTGACCCCTTCGTCGCCCTGCGACAGAAACACCAATTGCTCCCGAGGGTGCAATATGCTCCATCGTGTCAGCGAGTGCGATTTTGATTACAGAGCGAATCACTTCTTCCAGGTCTAATGAGGGTCTTTGTCGGGTTAAATATAGTCATTTTATTGGGCGGGAGTTGAGCTGACGAAGGGTCAGGCGGATCCATTTCCATGGCTGAAAAGGGCACTCATTAAGAAATCATTTCTTCTCTTTTAGTGGAAGCTAATGTGCTTGGAGGACATCAGAATGGAAGAATCTGTTTTCCCTTTCTGCCCATGGTGAATTGTTCATCAGCCTCAACAGGTATTTTTCAAGTTCAAGAAAAGTGAGATTGGTTTTTTGTATAGCTTTTAAAGCTGAATCCTTCAACCGTAATGGATCCATTACGACTTTCTCGATTATCGCAGAAAGCTCTCAGAAAAAATCTTATCCGACGGAGGTCCTTGAAGAACGAAAATAAATGCCAGAATTACAAATTCTTTTTTTTCTCGTATTTAAAAGGCAGACAGGGATAGAGAAGGGGAAAATGCTCGACGACAAAAACGAAAGGCGACGGACAACAGGGTTTCCTTTCAGGGAACGCGAGAAGGTGAAAGTGAGAGCGGAGAACCTTAAACTGGGATTTATTTGCTTTCGACATGCGACTTCTATTTTTACCACACATTGTGTGGGCTGGCGGGAGGTTCCTGAATAATGAAAACGACGGCAAAGCGAGAACGAACAAATAATAAGGATTTTATTATTTCCCTTTGAGAAGTTATGACATCTCTTTCAAGGATTTGCAATTCCAATCATCAAGTCGACAAAGGAAGAGGAGTGTTTATTTTCTGATTTCTACTTGGGAGATAAGAAGACAAAAGGATGCAGGCATACAACAACAAGACCAAATAGACTCAAGACTCAAATAGACAACAACTGCAACAAGGAGCGAGTGTGGCTATGAAAGATAGTCGAACGGAAGACGAAGGGACGAAGAAAGGTCGAGTATGGGTAGACGGGGAACGAGTGAAAGAGATAGAATTCATCTCGTTCTGCTCACTGACTGTCAATGTGTCAATCGTCATTTCGCTCGCAGCTGTACAACAATAACAAGAGCATGGCAGACCATTCGCCTTTAAAGAGATGGAGCAATATGTCGATATGTATGTGTATGAATACATGTTTGTATGTATTCTATTTGTTTTTCGGAAAGGGAGGAAAAGAGTGAAAACAAAACAGTCAAAGCAGCACTGAGTGCAAGTTCTCCTCTGTGTTATCAATCAAAGTTGTTCAATAGTGGCAATTTCCATTCAATTATCTGTCAAATAAGAAGGCGGAAGTGAGAGAAAGACAATGTTGCATCAAAGAGAAATACTATTCACCATTCGTTGTTTTAATTGGATTTAGTAATTAGATCACAAATGGTCGGGCAGGAAATTGCAAGTCCAAAATTATATTATAACCAAACAATGCTTAATTTATGTTCTGTTCAGTATATTGTCCAGAAAATGGTTTAGAATAAATTTTGTAAACCAATTTTCCAATCAATAAAATTATTTAGTTTTCTTTGACTTCGATCTCGTTGGAAAATTATCAAGAGAAACAAAATATTTATGGTCTTCGCTATAAAGCTTCCAACGCATAAATCCCTCGTAGATCACAGTCAGAGGCGTAAATAACAAGCAGATTTTTACGATTTTTACTTTCGTCAGCAGCTTCTGACGAATCGCTTGTTATAATTGTATACGTATTTCTATATTTGTTCTATGAATACTTCTCGAAGAAATTATTTTCTATTGAACCAGCAAATAAAACATCAAGTGGTACAAAAACGGCACTATCTCGAAATACCTAAAACTTTTCTGACTGTGTGTAAAAGCACAAATATTTTTAATCTGAGCAGTCACGTAATTAATCCTTTGTCCTTTTCAGTGCTTTGTCTATTTCAATATTAGGATTTTTGACCACATTTAAGAATATCTATGATATGTTTTCTGAATGTTTGTATATTCTCTTCGTTGGTTTGTTGTTTCCCTCATATATTTTTGTATTTGTATTTTCTCTTATATTTTTATGTATACTTGTAGGTATATTTAAAATGGATTTAATTTAATTTTAAGATAATTATTATAAATGGTTTGTCCTTCCGGGAAAATAATTTCTATATTGTTTCCTGCAAATTGAAATGTTGAAATTTTCACTGAAAATTCTCAGTCTTCACTTATTTCTTCTACATATCCGTAATTAGCTTTTCGGATTTTCATATAAACTTTAAGCTATTTCACATTCCAGTTAATTGACTTTTGAATGGAGGTAATTACTTTTGTCTCTTTACCGCCTGTGGTTAGTTTTTCATACGGTTTCACCCGCTGTTTGTATAGCTTTTTGGGATATGTTACTTTTTATTTTTTTCTTGTATGCCTTTTATTCCTTTTCTTTTATGATGCACTTCAGTCCTTCACAATTGACACCTCCGCCCGTTTCTTTTGGTGGGGTTTGGTCATTGTGGCTGCGGTCCACCTACCGCAAGGAGGCAATTAACGCGACGACGCAGTCGCTGGCGATAAAATGTTCGTTTCTTTCCCGCGAGAAGAAAATTTCCGGCGGAAAACAGACGTTAAATACTTCTCCCACAAGACGTAGAAATGTTCGGACATCGGGTCGGACGGTTTGTGGTCAGATCGCTTTGAGAGTTGTTATGCATTTATTCTACCATTATCGACTGCCGATAAGATTGCAAACATTTTTATTGTTGTTTGGTGATTCTACCAATTTAGAGCAGCGATAAAAGATTGCCAGAGTTGCCATCCTCTGAAGACAGAAATAAAACCAAAGATCATGAACGTTAAAGAAGGTTCGAAAGCGTTCTTTTACCTCGCTCTCTTATTTCCACAACATTCTTTCACGGCTTTCCTGCAGGCTGAATGAAGTATTTGCATTACCCAATGTTAAATTCGCACTCTATTCTTTGCCTTTTGCACTCATATCTTTCTACTTAAAACTTTTACTTTTTCTTCAAGTACTGAAACCATGCTCAGAATTCAACTATTGTTTACATAAAGCAACGCGAAAAATACGTCAGGTCAACGTTTGGGCGTTGAACGAAAAGTGAAATATGAAACGCCCAGTTGAGTGGTCACACTGGTTCACGACTGATGGACACGCCCATCACCACCCGTCGATCCTGGAGAAATGAACAAACTACAATTGAGGAAAATTCCATAAATAAAATTTTATGAACTTTTTCTATTCGTTCGCTAAAAAAGCAACAATTTAAAATCTCCTTTGTTGTTGACTATTTTCCCACAAAATATACATGCATCAACAATTACTGGTTTTAAGTGATATGAAATAGTGTTGAACTCGGTAAAAATTGCGGTGGTCAACATAAAACGGACACGATTTAATTGGAATTTCATAATAATTGACATGCGTCGAAAAACACGGCGGCAAACAGTGGTTCAAACGTGGAAAAAATTAGTTTTTTTAAAGTAAAATGTTTGATGTTTTTTTATTCAGGTGAAGAAATCTTTCAATAGCATATTTCCAAAGAAATTCATATAAAAGTATTTTCATTTGTTTTATAAATTGCACACTCAAAACTATTCATAATATTCTCCGTTTTTCAGATAGCTATTACATCGCCATAATGAATTTTTGTCATAAAAACTAGCGCACCGGTCTGCCTGGTCCACCCAGGCAAAAACCGTTATCTTCGGCCTGGACGAAGTTTTTATACCCTACACACTGCATACAACGTTTATTAAAGGAAAAACTGTGAATTTCTATCAATAATTAGTGAAAATGCGTCATTACACTTCAATGCTATGGAAGAATAATTGAATCGATGATTTTTTGTGTGTCATTAAATCATAATGAGCCTTTAGTTGCTTTTCCGATTTTAGATGTTCATTTCAATGCAGACAAAATCTGATTCTGATTCAATAAAAGCTCCCAAGTCTTTTACTGATTGAAATTTTCAACAATATAAAGTCGAGAAGTACTTGCCGCGCGACTGATTCCACTTCGAAGATGAACAGCTTTATATGGCTTACCATATATCCAACATTGAGCTGTAGCTTTTGAGCTGAGCTGTAGTTTGTCAGTTGGGCGAGTTTTTCTATTTTTTGCATGTTAACTCGTATCGGTGGTACATGATCACACACAAAATTTCATCTCGATATATACCATAGTTCACCAGATATCCCATATAAATCTTTTGCTTTACCAAAATACCAAAAATTCCCACATACCAAAAATAATAATCCTAGGAGGACTCCTCTATTTGTTTAAATCTTTTGTATGGTATCGAACCACTGTGAAGCATCCAACATTCATTAAGAATTTATGTAGAAAATATATGTATCTGAAAACGCCGATAAAATAATGGTGGTCAGCTTTAAAGGTTATCGACACAGTGGTCAAATTCAAATGAAAGATACAACAAATAGTTGAGTAATAATATATATGATGGTAGTTTCCAATTTTCATAAATAAATCCATAGATTGTGATATTGGACTCCGACGAAGTTCTTGACTGCGTTTAGAAATTTCATTTTAAATTATCGTTTTCCCTCACTATATCAATGAACGCCATCTCACAAGGCCTATGGAGTAGGAACCTACCTGCTTCAGGCGTTTCGGCCGTTCAAATCAACGTCAATAATCGTTAAACTAATGTTTACACTTCGATAAAGACGGCACTTGTTGAAATTGATTTCTAGTTCTTCACTTGCGCCTTGGTTCCCCGCACTCCGAACTCAACTCAGGGCGTTGAAACTCAATTGTTTGCAATTACGTGGATTCTTGGCCGATTGTAAAACTTTTAAAATTAAAATTTGCGTTAACAAACAATATTTGTTGTTGTTTCCGATTTTATTGTTTATTTTCACCGACTATTTTTTATTATTGTATTTATATATTTTGTTATTTCAATTCTATTTCTATACTATTATTTGTGCGGATGATTTGTTTGTATGGAATTTTCTCACATCATTTTTGGGGTTTTTTTAATTTCAGATTTATCACGAATACTACAGAGCCATTTATTAAAATAGTACCATAAAAAACTCGTTGATTTTTTGCGATGCCGGTGAAATATTTACAGCACTTTTATAATATGTTTTCCTTTATTTGCGTCATTAGTTAATTTTTCTGTATCGTAAATTCTTTGCACTTGTGCTGTTATTTAATCAGTCGATAAATATCATTCATTATTTTACTCGATGAACGTTGCGAAGTGCCGCCCTCGAATTTTCCAATATTTCCTTCAACAGAATTTAATTCCAACAGAATCAGACACAAGACGACACGAGGCGAGTCGGCGAGCTAGATAAACAAATATACGAAAATACAAGTCGACGCGATCAATTATATTTATTTATCAAATTCAATTTGTGCTGTCCGCAAGTGAACCGTGTCGACAAGAGATTCCCGATCTACTGATTCTGCGATGAATGCCTGCTCCGTGTTTTCACTTCAGACCATGGCGTCCAAGTGCGAGCCATCGGTCTTGCCTGACTTCGCAGCGGCGCGCGTTGGAGCGAAGTAGCAGAAATAGTAGTGTTGGAAAAGTGTACTGGAGGGCACAGGTGTAAGGGAAGGAGTGCTTTGTTGAGGGAGGTTAGTTTCGCCCCTGAGACCTGAACAAATACGAGACACATTATGACCGATTACATTTCGCTCCTCAGAGAAATGAGCAGTTGAATGAGCGACCAAATATAGCTAAACCCCATGCTAGATTGGTCGATTTATGAAAAATTGTCAACAAAACCATTCAATATTTAATTGCATAGGGAAGTCAAGGGCTTAAGGGTTCCGTCATCGCTCGTAAGAAGTGCAATAAAGACTCTTGCAAGGTTAAGGTTGTTATAGGAAAACATTATCGAGTTCGATGGAAAAACAAAGCCGGTTTCCATTCAATCGTCGTTCAACCGTGTTCAACCGCATCGCTGTTCTGGGTTGTCGTGTAGCCCCAAAAGGCCTCCACTTGCCGACATGCGCAGTGTGAGAGATTTGCAGACGCTTTTCATCTCTCCTTTTCGGGCCGCCTTTCGTAAACAAAGCAGCACTCTAAAAGAGCACGTGCTCGAAACGAAACGCTATCGTTCTTTATCTTGAGGAAGTTCGCTCGCTGAACGACGTCTTCGAATTGCCTTTTACGATATCATCACCGTGGTTATGATTACTGCTATTGTTCGCATTGCCTTGTGTTCATTGCCTTTAAGAGTATTATTGCAATTCTCAAATAGAGTGTGCTTCTATGAGCACTACATCCAAGTGTCGGCAGCGAATGGTCCGCCTTCGCCCTCCCTCTTCGGGGTAGAGAAACTGAGTAGAGGAACTGATAAAGAACGCGTAACTCGGGAACTCGCGTAACGGGAACCGGCTCCCATTCCAAGACTAATCCGCCGCCCGCAATAAAAACTCTCATCTTCCAACTAACATTGAATAAATTTCTGCTTCTGAGTAAATATTTGCAATTGTATTCAGTTCCATAAATTCTCGATTTAAAGTGGAATTAAAGAGATATGTTCACATTGAATTTCAGGCGCGTTTAATTAGTGGGAGATAGTGAGCAAACATAACGATTTTCGTTTCGAGAATCGGCTTCGGAGGTGTGAATATTCTGTACAATTTGGTTTTTCACACCCAACCGTCTATGCTTATCCTGTTTTCACTTTGTCCAGCTTTACCGTAAAAACTCATCTCATCCATTGGACCGCATTGCAATCCACAGAGATGGACATTTCAAACTTACTTCGGAGAAAAATTAATGACGAACATGTTCTGACTTGGGGACTTCTTGGTCTGCTCGTTATGGTCTTTAGTTTTCCACTCGGGAGGATGCTTCCGGAAAATGTGTGGTGACGATCTTTCTTCCATGTTATTTTTCCACATTTCAAACTTTATTATTTCAAAGTATACGCAGGTTTCTGCGGTCAAAGTGCAGGTCGATTTCTGAACTCTCGCTCGGGGACAAACTTTCAATGAGAGTTCGACAAGTAGGAGGGGGAAAAGTAGAGAAGACGTGCAGAATTCGAGAAGATGGTGGGCGATTATGAACGCAGTAGAAAAATTGATGAAAAGTTGAGACACGTGAAGAAAATTTAAAACTTGGCGAAGAAGTACGAGGGCCATTGAAAGTGTAATCGCTATAATTTGCCATTTTCAACTTCCGACCGAACGGCAGCACAATGAAGTGGTCTCCACAAGAGGGAAGCCGAAGGGCAGAGGAATGGAAAAATTAGAAAAATGTCCTCGAACGTCCGAAATGGAAACGCGGTAATTAGTGAAATTTCTGCCGCCGATTCTGAAGAGATCGTTAAATTTACTTCCGTTGAAAAATGGACCCACATCTTTTCCGGAACGCTGATGACGCAGGACTAAATAATGCTAAGCGAAAGAATGGAAGGAGGAGGCCATTAGGGGGAAGTAAAGAAACCACTTGCCTAAGAAAATGAGCCCACGCCGGACTTTCAGGGAATCATGACGGACTCGCAGGACATCGCAATCGAATTCACAGAAATCGAACGTCAGAGGTGAATCTCTCCAAGTGGCCTCCGAAAAATCAATACGAATCAACTCTAATTGGAGGCAGGTTCAGCGGGGATGGTTTAAAATTACTGATGCTCAATTTTAAACAAGCCGCCCAAATTGGGAGGCGAGTACGGCACCTGGGTTCAAATCTAAATACTGGAGGTTAGTTAGCCGCGATTCAGTTAATGAGGATATTCTTAAGGGGAACGTGAACTTAAAGCGCGTCCATATCGAGAGTTCAGATCACGGCTGCTTAAGAATCTCGGGGTTAGGGGTGAGTGGAGAGGCGGAATAGGTTTATGTGCTCTCCTTGTGATCTCCGATTCCCTTTCAAAAGACGCGACGCAGGTGGAGTCGTCATTATCGTCGCTTTATCAACGGCAAAAACAACAGCTTATTCCTAGCTCCCGTTGTTGAGGCGCTCCATTGTTGTTGTTGTTGTCACCATCACATCATCATAATCATTACCATTGTCTTTGCAGCGGACGTCGTCGCTATGGCATTGTGTTCGTGTTGTTGGACGAGAAATACGTGACAAAACATGTCATTCAATTAAGCACCATGCATCGCCCTCCGGCCTTACATTAGCGTAATACGAAAAGCAACTTCCATTGTGACAAGCGAGCGAGGACTTTGTGGAAATTTGTCTCCTTTTTCTCTCCGCTGAGGAAATTAAATTGGACCCATGTCCATGTTTCTCACAGTGTGTGCGTGTGTGTTGACGAGCGCAAATTCTCTTAATTTTCCCTCGTGGCCGCGGGTGGCAAGAGCGAGAGAGAGAGCAGCACTCAAATTGGGGCTTTAAAAGCTCTAGGAATGTAATTAACGCCGTTGAAAGCATGGCGAGCAGCGGTATAATATGTGAAAACATTGAATTTCAGCGGAACAGCTACCTCAAGTTTTGCAACAGCCGACGCGTGGAAACGAAGTGAAGGGAAGGGAAGGGAAGGGAAGGGAAGAAATAATGTGATAGAAACTCACTCTTATTATAAGGGAGAAAACTCCCAGGGGCGAGCTTTGCACGCAGGACCCAAGGAATTTCGCCGACGAGTGGGATAATTCAAAATTGAACCCTTGCACCTAGGGATCAGCTGGAATCCTGCTTTCCATCCCAGAAACGTGCAAATCAGACCCTTCCGCAACCCCTTTTCTGGCCTAACGCTAACCTAATCATAACCTGAGGCTGCACTGCTGCCAGTGCAAAATTCCATTAAAACTGTTGCCGTTGCTCCTGCGGTCGACGTCGGGTCTCCTGTTGCTTCCCACTCAGAGACGCACGTGGCCCACTAGGCGGATGAGCAACAATACACGAGTGCGTGGATCAGCAGAGCGTACAACAACAATGCTAGTCATATTACCTACAACAACAACGTCGGCAATTGCAACAACAAAAACATCATTGACATCAATGACATCAGCCACAAGCGAAACCATAGTAGAACATAAAGCAACAGCAACTATGTTATGTTATACGACGACATCGTCAACAGCAAGAAGCAGACAAACAAGCAACAACAACAGTGGCAATAACAACAGTGGCAATAACAACAGTGGCAACAGCAATAACACCGACACCAACACCAGAATATGAGTAAATGGCGAAAAGCGTTTTGTGTCCACGCGCCACGCTGCAGCGGAAACGGAAGCGAACCATTGCCCGCCATCGGGCGGATGTTGGCCGCGGCCGTTTGGCGACGATGCCGACGACAACTAAATCACGCGAAGGGCACGAGTGTGGCGCGAGTGCTCGCCCTCAGTCGCGGTCTCGGTTCCCCACGCTTGCATAAATCATATTTTTAACGGCCAGGAGTTTTATTACCGCTTCCCGGGAGTACTTGATCGGCCATAAAGGCCGCGTCGTTGGCGGTGTCGAGCTCTGAATGTATGCGAAACAAAATGCTTTGCAATTGTTTACAAAATTCTAATACGTTTGCTCGAGTTTTACGTCCAACTATATTTGGCCAAAGCGCCGCCCCACCTCTTGTTATGGCCACCCCTCAAACTCACCCTCAGTCGGGGCGGTCGAACAAATTGCCAACAACTTGTAGCTTTTGGACAACGTCAATAGGACACGATGCGACGCAGCCTGACGGAAGGAATGAGCGAACCAGCGAGCGGACGAACGGAAATTTATTATTGCCGTCGTTTAATTAAAAAAGTTTTCTCTATGTCGGGGGAGCATTTGAACATTTTCTTTTAATTTCTACAAAAACATAAAAACAGAAACGGACACAAGTACCAAAAACTCCTGAATGAAAAGTTGAGTGGATTCTCTATTTAAAATGATGAATTCTTCTCAGTTCCCTTCCTCATGGACTCCCTCGGAATGGTGAATACGGGCTGTCGCGTTGCCATATTTTTAGAAAATTCAATTATTCGCTCAAATGATCACGAAATGTTCCTCTTGTAGACTACGAGAAGCTCTCGGCAAACAGAGACGTGGCCATCAGTCGCTACGAGGCGGAAGCTTAAGTTGTTTTTCCCCCTTTTGGGCATAATTTCGCTCGACTTCCGTTCACTCTGACTTCTGTTCATTCGTTGCACAATTCGTTTCCGCATTTCTTTCTCCCTTGACTGAAAGCCACACTTTACGAAGTACTGTAAGGGAGATTGACTCGATTCGGGTCATTTCTTTTGGATTATATTTCAAACACGACGGAAGAGAGATTGGGAATAATCTTCTACATCTGGTTATTCGGATTCCCAGGTGTTTTAGTCCATTACTTGGACTAGATAAAGCGCAGGCTACTTTGGAGATGGTCGATGATGATAACAGAACTGACTGGAGTCAAGCATTCGGGTAAGAAAATTCCCAGTTCGGTTGGATTATTCGGAAGTACCTAATGGAGTCTCTGCAAGGGTAATATCCTTAAAATCTGCATATTTTATTCCTAAACGAATATTAAAGAATGCACAATAACTTTCTTTTTACTTAGATTTGTGTTTTTTACTATCTTCTCCAAGCCATGTTTTTTCATTGAAGCCATTCGCCGCCATGGTATTTTCCGTTTGCTTTATGCTTCCAAGCGTAATGCAATGAAAACGAAAAGTCCTCGAGATACTTGAAATATTTGCGATAATTAAAAATGCTGCTTCTCGGCAAAGCAAAGAAGCAAGGATGGACATAAGGCTTGAAGGTTAACTCAAGTAGTTATTCAGTAAAACCTTAAACTCTTTTCAGTTAGTCTTTTCCAAAACCTCAGCAAATGACTCTAATTGATCATTGGAGCCCAAGGTAGCAGGAGTTAGGCAGACATTTTTATTAAATACATTTTCTGAGGAAATTTATCGTGGCCACGAAAGAGCCTTAATTTTTTATCAGATTTCCGTACATTGAACTGCCTTTGTTCCTTATCCATTTTTCAAAGACTTGTTCTCCGTGTTTTTTGCCTTATTCTACATGGCCTCTTGTACTCATTTGTGGCTTCTGTTGTAAAGCTTCAAAGAAAGAATCATTCGAATTTTTTGTTCGGAACTGTTCCATCGCGACCTTTTCTTCCTCTCTCTCTCTCCCTCTATCTCTCCCTCCGGATCAGGAGGTGAAACATGGCAATGTCAATGTCAGGTCAGGAAAACAATGGTCAAATGGCTTGGTCTTGACTCGTTGGATTCTTTTATCACGCACAATTAGAGGGAGTGAGTGACAGTCGATTCCGCTGCACACCCTCCATCCCGCCCTCCACCTGCGCGAAACTCAGACGACGTCGCATCGCAGAGATGTCGCCGAGCTCAAGTAAGCATGTGATCCTCGCGTCTTTCGTCCTGTCGAAGACGTCGCTTTCGCAGACTTCGAATGGCTCTCCCTGCCACCTGTCGCCTGCTCCACCTTCACGACAGGAAGATTTTATGGTTTTTCATTAATTTCGCGCGACAGGAAGCGTCCATCTGTGGCGCCATCGATGGGATGGATGGATGATCCCAGGTGATATGGGACGTCGCAATGTCGGCGTCTTCGAGACATCAGCCCCAAGAATGCCGTTTGATTGGCTCCGTCTGAGTTCTGGAGGAGGTGGAACGTCGAATAAAACTCAGCGGGGCGGGGCGGGGTTGCTGCGTGATGGGAAATGGAAATATACATTTTTAAATGGAAATTTCAGATTTTCTAGGAAAATGTAATTTTCGAGCTTATGCATTTCAGATTCCGCAACAATTTCGATTGGACAAAGAGGTGGGCAGGGAAATTTATTCAGACGACGCCTTCCACGGCTCGATTGCGGATCACAAATAACGGACATTGTGATTTTCCATCCAAATGAACATGAGTCTTAGACGACGGATTGTCGACGGACCGACCGCCCGAGCCAAAATGTCGACACGAATTAACGTCGCCTCTGCTCCGTCGACGCCCCCCAAACGTGCCGAAGGATGCACCACGAAGAAGAGGGAAATTTAAATAAATTTCCCCTCCATCGGATAGCGATCCTGCGAAACTTCGGCAGCTCCACGGACGACTTGTCACCCCATTCAGCAACTCCTCCTCCTCCCCTCTTCCTAATCGCCGCCTTTGATTCTGCGGGAATTTATATTTTTATAGTTTTGTGGTCCACTGCGCTCGCCTCTGGAGACAAATTTTTTCTTCTCTTCTCCTTCCATCGGTCATTTCTCACTACACCGTCGACTCTCAGGTGATGAATGCGCTCACCTTCCCGTTCTAAAGGCCTTCCTGTTTGAAGGAGAAGAAACAACGAAAAGAAGTCGCCCCATTGAGAGTTCTCTCGAGCGCATCCCGCCCCTCGAATCTTATCCGCAAGTTTTGTTATTACTTCCTGCCCGTCCTTCCTTCGCCTTTCCGCACCTTCTCTGTTCAGTCGACCCCAGCTTTGAAACCCGATTGGAGATTATTTGAGATCCACCTCTGCTCTCACTACCTTTTCTTTTCTCTACTTTTCTTTTATCTGCTTTTCTTTTCTTTGCGTTCCTTCGTCTGTTTGATTTTCTCGAATTCTCCTGCTTTGTAGCAGAAAGGAGAGGGTCATCTTCCACTGATGGTGGTCTAATCAATTCTTTTATCTCCGCACTTCGACCCCGGAGAAACTTTCGGCGAATTAGATTCCCTTACGTTGGACGATGGGTGATGGGCGGGAGGGTGTGGCTGTGACGTTCGAACCAAAGGTCACAGTCAATGAACCCAGGGCGAACAACTGATCCTTCGCAATCGCCGAGCGTTTTTATCTCTCAATGCGAAAAATGAAGACGGAATAAGTAAACAACAAATAAATCAGATACGTCCGCACTACGATTTCTCTCCCCGATGCCCCTGCGGTATCGAGTGTCCGCAGTTGTTCTTTCGGTCTGCCATCGGAGGTTATGATATTCAATATATGGAAATTGGCTTTTGCTCAAACGCAGGCGATATTAATTTAAACCATTCCCACCCATCGTCCGTCGTCTATCCATCTCTGTTCGAGGCATATTTCCGTTTGCTCTAGCACTTTTCATTTTATTCACTAAAAACTAATATCGAGCAAATCCCAGTGCGACTCGTGCTGGTTTTCCATAGAAAGTCGCCGCAGGAACCTCGGGGCCTTTTGAGTTTATTTTTGTTCGTAGAGAAATCGACAGTGTGCGAGACATGTGTGTGGATAGACAGACAATTCATTTGGGCTAGAAGATACAGAGGAGAATATGGGAATAAACCAAGGCTTGATGAGGAAGAGTCTCAGCGGGAAAAATATAGCGACAAACTCTGAGGGCACTACTTCAGTTAAGCCTCACTCAGCCTCCTGCCCCACAGCAGCGAGAGAGAGAGATAGAGAGAGAGAGAGAGACAGCGAACGTCGCAGTCATTTGTTTTCGCTCTGACATCTGTCCGCCATAAATTGCAAGTCGACAGAACTCCCTAGAAAGTTTGTGTGTTACACCAAAACCGAGTCTGTGGCCCAGACATCTGAGGCGTGAGGGATTTCCAATGAAATACAGCACAAATGCGTCACCTGTGGCTTCTTTATCCTTTGTGAATTTATTCAATTATTGATTTTCTTCTCTCCAGCCCCTCCTCCTTCTTCTCGTTTCAGCTCCACATTCGCGCCGCTACCGCCCGAAGGCCGTGGATTTGTATGGAAATGAATAGTTCATCGAAGCTCCATTGACAAGTGGCTTGGCAGAGTGAACAATGGGAAGGTTTCCATTTCATCTCTTCCTATGTTCCTTCCATGCCGTTCTATAGGAAAAACAGCCTTCACATTGTCATACACCTATCTTGCAATCGAATGAATTCACCCAGGCTTCATGCCGAAACAGGAAAGTATTCGAATCCAATGGCAGAACCAATAAACTTCACAGTAGGGTGGGCTTTGTAAAACCAGACAAAGCCAGCTGACCTATAGCTATAGCGGCAGGACTCCTCTGTTCAAGGTTCATTCAATTTACAACCAAGTGAACAGCGACAACCTTTAATAAAGCATCCACATCAATCATCAATTTAAGATGGAATGTTGATGCGATTAACCTTCGGTACAAAATCGACAGAACATGAGAACACCGTTGTCAATGTTGGATAGAATTTCTGTGCGGAAAATGAGAGAGGAAAATAATATTATATTATAATCGAACGGAAACATGAAAAGCTGACGAGCTTAAACATGATCTCTCTCTCTCATACTCTCTATCTTTCTGGGTTTCTATACTCTCTATCTTTCTGGGTTCCAAGTGACGTGGGCGGATGGCTAAAGAAATTGAGAGAAAACTTCTCACACGTTGTCCTCTAACGGATTTGACAAGGTCATTTAGTGTGTTGAACGTGTCCAACTGCCCGCAATTGCCGATTCATTTGGGGCCAATTTGGGATAACATTACATCAACGACAAAGTGCCAAAACCGCTGTGACGCACGTGACGAAGGAGACGGAGAGACGATGGAGATGAGGACAGGATGAGGATAAGGATGAGGACAATTCGGATTTTTGGTTCGTGTGCAATCAAAGTCCTGACACCTGTCAGTTCGTCTGCGACACGTCACCTCCTGGTCCCTCGAGCGCACCTCAAACGCCGCATAAACTTTTCGACCACCTCCGGCCCAATGTGGACAGAATTTCATGGAGACGACGTCATGTTGCCGCACGAAGTGGAATTCAGAATGCATTATTCTCGGGGAACCGGAAGACACGCTGCAAGAGACGAGGTTAAATTTCCACTCGATTTACTGCCTTTCGATGGTGTTGATACGGAATCTCTTAATGTCCTTTAATGTCTTGTGATGGGGGTTTAGTTCCTAAACTTCTGTCGCTGCCCAGTTCAAGATCAATATCAGCAAACCGTGGAATATCTCGTCCGATGTCTCCGTTCCCTTAACGCTACTTTCTTGTCGCTGTCACAGCGTTCAAAAATTGGGGCCATTACTCTCCATTAAAGGCGCGACACATTTCGTCCGTTGAGGAGCCTGCAGCAGCAGAACCCACCCCCACATCCAAAACGGATTAAATTTTCGATCGAAAGTTTCGCTCCGAACGTTGGCGGGTGGGATGAGGGTGAAAATTAACTGCGAGTCATCAGCGTAGCTTGTAATAATATCACCGTTGTTCTTGTTGTTCCATCGTTGTTTTTGTTGGGTTTTCCCTGATGTGCCCTGGATTTTTCGCACCTTGATGGCATTTTCATTAATTTTGATCTGGTCGACATGCCGAGGGGGCTGAATAAATTAACCCTTTTCACCAGCGCCCTCCAGTTGGCCTCTTCATGTCATCCTCCCCTGCCTGCTGCGGATTTTATTGTGTTCAATTAAGGAAAGCCATTGCGTCATTATTAAATCAGCTTTTAAAAAAATCCCATTGCCGGACTTAAGTCCATCCGCGCAGAGAAGAACAAAGAGAGGAACAGTAGGGTGGCGATAACAGACAAAGAGAGAGAGAGAGAGAGGGGAGCCTTGGGGCAAAATTGAAAAATGTTCAAAGAATTAAATAAATCTTTTGCTTTCCGTTTTCCATTGCTGCAGAATTCTCGGGAAATGTTAAAGCTTTCCTGAGCTTCTTTTGACATCGGATGGATCCGCTCCTGCCCCCCGGACGCACCGTGTCGGAGGTTTTTCCCACAACAGCAAGAGTCCTGGAGACCACGGGCATCTTCCAGAAGTTATCGCAACTTTTCGACGCGAAACCATTTTAAAGGCTTCGATGATTCCCAAGTCGTGAGGAAAATTGTAAGCGACAGAATATTTGCGAGAGTATACGAGGAAGAATGTGATATGGCTTGATGTGGCTAACAAGAGCCAAATACCGTTTACGAAGTTTGATTCGCATGCATTTGCGTGGCGGCAAATTGCGGAAAATAATATCGAAATCCGGAAAGTTCATTACGCCATTCCGTCTCTGGCCAACACTTTCTCGTTCGCGCCTACATTAGCCATCGTAGTTTTTAATGAGTTCCACCATCAGTCGCCGCTGATGATTTGTGATGCGGGAGAAACCTGTGCCACTGTCCACACGAGTCATCGGATCGGAAAGTTTTGCGAGAACTTTTTGAGCCGAGATGGAACGCATTAATGACGACGCGTGTCGCCGGCAGCGAGGTACATTCCGAATGGATAGCTGGATTCATTTATCGGAGGCGGAAGTCTGAGCTAAGGATCTATGCAACAAGTCGGAGAATGGGGAGTGTGGGTTTGACCCTGACTCGAGGTGGATCATCATCAGTGTTCGAACATGCGAGGGCTGCCTACTTTTTGCTAATGATATCACGACTATACTATTGTTGTTGTAACATGTATCCACATCCCCACGACAGAGAAAGGAAGAGCGAGTGATGGTAATGTAAGCGTCTTCGTTTCGATAAAATATTCAAATCACATTTCTAGGACATTAAGCCGATGTAGCACTCGGTCTCCATCTCTTCTTGTCTCACTCTTTCACTATATCTCTCTCACTCTTTCTCTCTCTGATGTTATCATTAAAATACAATACAATTACACAGCACGAACCCATACCGCATTCACACGCACACACATACTCGGAAGGAAAGGCCCCGAAGTCAATTCGCAGAATAGGTTAGCCTTTTGCCGTCGTTGGATTCGAGGATTCGAGCGACCACTCGAACCGCAACATTTGACTGATCGATTTTGTCGGCCCTGTTGAATACCAAGTAGTTTCCCGAGGCCGTTCAACAGGCCAAGGTGCGAATGTGTGAGACGAATGCGAATGTGATTGCAGTGTGTTGGTGTGTGAGGAAAGGATGATACAACGATGACATTGTGACCAGACAGAACCGAATGTATTTATCGAAAGATGACAAATACAAAAATCTAAAGTGTAAGGGTTGGACTTCAGTTCATGGGTTTTATACGTTGCAATAAAGCTCAGACATGGAACGAGACAGAACTGAGTTTTCTACCAACATCTTTCAGAAGTTAATTCTTGGGAATTGAATTTTCCGACTAATGAATTACTTTGCATATGACTACGATTGAGTATTCCACGCTCGTATCCGCGAAATTCCATACTCCATCCATTGATTATCGCAATTCCAACGGCTACGTGAAACTTTTGTGCGAGACTTCTGCTCGGATCGAACACGACATCTTCATTAGCAGGTTCTGCCCAGCTAGCTGGAGTTGCGTCCTTCGAATTGTCACCCCCCAGCCTTGTGCGTCCTACTAGCTGCACATTTCCACGTCCACCGACTTTCCACCAGGTCGTCGCGTTTCATCATCCTCGCCCACACAATCACTGGCACATTATAATTCCAAATACACCATCCGCAGGCAGTCAACCATCCCGTGGAAGTCCGTCGCCCACCCGACCGCCAGTCGACTCCGGCGTATTCAATCCGTTGTCGACATTTAATTAGCTTCGAATTGACTTTGTTTCCGTCCTGCTCATCCGTTTGTCATCGCTCTTCAGCCATCGTCCGTCGGTCTGTGTATGTGTCGCCGTATCATTCAATTAACTTGCGATTCTTCTACCATTCGCCTTTTCCCTTACTTCAATGCGACTGCTGAGTGTTTCCAGCTCAATGGGAATGGACTCCCACTCGGTTGCCGATGGAGTCCTACGATTGACTCTCGAGATTGAGATGAACAGCTTCATTGAATGCACTCGCATCGAATGGCAACTTTGTACCATGCCATCGATAGGGGAGAGAGTTTTTTTTGTTTTCCCAACAAAGCCAACTGTTATTTAGTAATAGATATTAATATAATTGATATTGAATCCATTCAATCAATTTAAGTTCTTGTAAATGTTTACTGTTTTAATGTGTTCTATAGCCAGGTAAGAATCCTAGCCATCTGAGCTTTGCCCCAGCTTCAAATACCCTTACAATTTCTAACAATTCAATTATTCATCCATTTCCTGAAGAAAGAGCAAATAACCACTGAGTGGTTTTCTCTCCCAGTATGAGATATGGTTTTTAGGAATTAAAGGTACAAAGAATTTATCATTATTTGAAAACCAAAGCATACAATAATATACATAAGTCAGAGGATGCCAAATGCCATGTGAATTTTACTAGAATTATGCGGTTTCTTGCAAGGTTTTATGAGAGATTCGTTTAGAGTGGGAACCCGAGTAGGAATTCAGAGAAAAATAATTTGCAGAGGTAAACGTAAATATCTATGAGATACAAAATAAATGTATGCAAATGAGTACTATATGGGAGAAAAGTTTTAAGTGAAGAAAAGTGAAAAAAAAGTTTTATAGATATAAATTCTCGAGAATTGAGTGGTTCATTTCAAAGAACTCCGTCTCAAGTTTGATGAAAAGTTGATTGGAAAGCTAAACAAAATTTCTATGAGAGAAAATATCGAACATTTAAATGATGGAAACTGTTTTATGGACTATATTCTATATTAACTTACTTCAGACTTGTCTGTTTCATTTCGTAGTATTTTGTCAATAAAATTGAAAGCCATAAATAAAAGAAAAACTATAATTTTATTGCGAATCAAAAGGGGAAAGTTTTTTCAAAGCAAAGTATTTATTCTAAGAAGTTAAGCTCGACGAGAGGTGACCCAATTCGGGCTATGAACATGGCTTCTTCTTCTCTGAGCCACTTAGGCTCCCGCGAAATAATTAAAATAACAACACTTGAGATTTGCATAAGTAATTGAACAATTCCGCTTTCGGTCCATTGAAATTTTTAATTGACCGATTTGTTGACCCGAATTAAATGCCGCCTCCGTCTCACTGGTCTTTGTCCTAGGGTTTAAACGATTGTCCCCACCGAACAAGGGTCGAAAAACGAAACATTCGCCAGCGGATTTTAATAATTCATAATTTGTGCAAGACACCCAAATTACCACGCATTGTGAGGACATCTCGATTCGTTGAAATCCCACCGAAGGATCCACGAGCGCTGCTTGGCGGTTGAAATTTCTATATTCTAATGAATTTATAAACCTTCCCGTGTAAAGAAGTCATTATTATAATTAATTTATATTTACAACTAGTAATATGTGTATATATTGCAATTATTGTGCAGATCGCGTTATTAAATGCGGTATAATTGTACACGTCATGGGGCAATCAATAATTATATTTGCAATCAAAAACCGATCATGCAGATACGAGTGGATGGAAATTAAATTCGTTTCAATTGTGGACGATGGCTTTTAATGTCATTCGCAAGAGCGAATCCCACATACCGTTCACATCGCGATGGCTAATGAAGTGTTGAAAAGGCTGAATCTGCAACTGTTGCTCGTCGAAACGTGATGATGCACCAAATCCACCCCCCTTCAGGATGTAACACTCTCGTATATGAAAACCCGCATGGAAAATATTTTATTTCAAAATAAATGCACAAAGCCGAGGAGGAGGAGGAGGAGGAGCAGGAAGGAAAACAATTCCATAAACGAGAGGAACAGGCACCTGTGCATGGATGAGGATGCCTTCGGGCCAACAATAGCAATATGGTGAAATGTTTCCAATATCTTTCTTTGGCACCGCCCATTGTGATTTCCGCATGCATGACCGCAACTGTGCATGCATCACGTAGGACAGTTGGAAGATAAATGCGTTTAAGAACTGCACAGGACTGCCAAAGAGTAAAAGAGAGCCCGATGGGAAGTTGGTTTTGCTAGAGCTTTAGAACAAATTGGTTAGAGTTCGAAGCTCTTGCAGAAACACCTCGAATCGGTCCCTATTCAAACTCTGGTTATAATTTGGTTGGTGATCACAATGCTACAATATGCTCACATTGTCACGTCAATCTTGATTTGGAACCCTTGAGTGCACTTCTGAAGTTTGCAACAAATGGCAAAGAAAACATTTTTCCACTCCACTCAATTACCCTCAAATTACGAATTCAATGAACTCGACGAAGACCCAAAATATGACATCATTGTCATCTCCGTCTTCATCACCAGCATCAACAACATCTCCAGCGAAACCCAGAGAGTTGGGGAGTGGAACTATTTATGAAGTGACAGCCAGCCGGCGACGAGGAGACATCGTCGACGACAGAGGATAATTCCATTTGATTGTGAAAGTTCCGTGCTTGAGAGCATGGAAGGAGAACATAAACTCTTGTTGGTCCTAACATCTTTATAGACTCTTGGAGAAAAGTTTACGAGAAATTCGGGAGCTCTACCTGCCATACGAGACAGTCAACACACACTACTCCCCAGGGAGCCTGTGTCGAAGAAACTTTTTCTTCCGCTGTCAAAAGTCAGTCCATTTTTCTGCGACTCTTGTCGCGTAGATGACGGTATTTACTACAATGAATCGAGGAAAACTTTTCGCAGGTGAACACCCCATAATCACACATTCAGCTCTTGGTTTCGTACCCCGTCATAGAATGATTCCCAGAAAAAATGGTTCTTCGTTGGACTTCCTCACAACTCGAAGAGCGGTTGATGTCGTAAAGACCAGGAGCTCGTCATGTAATGAGATTTGAAACTTTCTCTTCGGCTTTAAACCACGAGACACAAGGTGACAACGCGATTTTATCATTTTTTCCGCCTGACACGACCTTCCAGACCTTCCCCGTTCTGCGTCGCTCCCCAACGAATTATTAACCCTTGAACTCTACAGTCTACGACCCCATGCTTTTATGGTTTCCAGTTTGAATAATTGATGTTTCTTGTGTGAGTTTCATCACACTGTAATGGAAGCAAGCAGCTAAGACGCTAGCTTCATCAAAAACATCTTAACTCAAATAGGAACTTCTATAAATTTCATGAACACGTGGCATGAGATGAAGAGCATTCGTGGTAGTTCTGATGTTAACCTCAGATGTTAACCTCGTAATTAGGATGAAATGGTTTACTGCTCAGTTTACTAATCAGTGGCATTACGTGACTGAAGGCGACCCCCTTCGCCAACCCTTCGGGACATATGACTGCGAGGCTACCTTGATTTGTGGCAATCAGTTGGTCTCGAAGGCAGGCGCAAGAACTTTGTCTGAACTTTGATTAATAGGTTAAATACCCTCTAATGCTGCTCTCCGACGCATCAACCGACAGCGGGAAGGTCGGGGAAGATGGTGTGGGTTTCGCTCCAATTACCGGTGGACTCAGATTGATGCTCCGGCATCCGACCCGACTCCCGCTCCGTCTCCTGGCACTCATATGCGAATGATAAATTGATTGCCTCACGATGAAGATGCATGCGTGTCTGTTCGCAAACCCCATGATCGGACGGACCTTCGTCCAGACTCCCACTGACTATCGGGACGGTTATCAATCAGGCAGAGAGTAGACTGCTACGTTTTTAATAATAAATCGTCTCGATTTTGAGGAAAATCCGTCATTCGAGTGAACAGCGGGAGGTATTTGGAATAATATTATTTGAGCCACATTCTGTTATTGCTGCCTCTGTCGGTAGCATTGGCCTAATGAGGAAAGCAACGGTTTATTAAACTGACGTGACGTCCTTGAATCTGGCTCATTTGATAAATATTCCTGCGACGCCTCCAGGTTCGCTCCAGCCTCGTCCTACCTCAATTCTCGGCAGGACCAATTCGACTTCATTACATTTGAATTGGAATTACCTTTCCCCGGCTGCGTATTAATCGAATTCCATTGTTGCTGTGGCTGGTAATGGAGTTGTTGTACACCGCTATGATTTGCACACATGATTGCGTTATACGCCGATTGCGGATGCAATGATCCATTCCATTTACTTTGGCGATTACACGCATTACCGGATAATTAGATACATCCGAATTTTGATCGCCCTCTCCCCTACTCCCCGATATTTGTCTTGGCGATATAGCCAACAACTCACCCTATAGTCGCCTAACTGGCTCCTACCCCAAGCCACTGTGGCTGGCTGAACTGCAGCCGACTGAAAGCTGATGTAAAGTCTGCCAATTATACAAGAATAATTACGCTGACTCGATATAATAATGAAATGAAAAGCATCTCGTCTGGCCCAAAAGTGATGCGAGGTCAAGGATTTCTATGATTTGCAAATCACCATCGTTGGCGAATTACCATATCGAAGTAATCATGACTTGATAATACAAATGTTGTGGATTGCTATCGAATCGATCACACAACCTACTCCCACAATTAAACCCTTCAACCCAATCCACAATGAACCAATAACATTCCCACAGTTGAGAAAATCCTCACCGTAATTTAACTACTGCTATTTTCGCGTTCGATTGGAGCTCAACTAATTTCAGCCTAAAGGATATTATTGTTGAACCGTGCTCATGACAGCCCTCTCCAAAGCGCAACCCTTTGCATAGGTGTCTGAAGCAGATTTGAAGCACGTCCACGTGATATGGCGGAAATGATTCCGAAAATCCCCCCCCGAGAAACGAGTCGTTCCTGGTCGGCCTGTTGCCAGAGCGTCAAGCCGGAGGCCGACACCGCGCGAAAATGTCGGATTTGCCGTAATTGAATTTCGCCAGATTATTAAAAATGAATAAGGGTCGAGCGCGAGTCGAGTCCTTATCGACGTGAAGTGCGTGGGACGTCTCTAGGCAGTCGCTGAGAGATTGTTATCCTAATCCTACGGCTCTCACCAACACCAACACCACAACCGCAGCGTCTCTGCGGGAGCTGCCGGTGGTTCAATGTGAAACCACCTGTCGCCAGTGGGAATCGGGAGGAGTGGGCCCGAATCAGGAGGGATTTACAGCGAGGAGCCGTTGAGCCGTCGATGCGGGAATGTTGTAGAAGGAGTTGGGGAAGGAGAAGCCTCGTAACCCATTTTGGCCCCATTAAACTTTTACAGAATTAATTCATCAACATCTCCCGGCATTCATTCAGATTCCCCCCCATGAATTGTGGATTATTTTTCGGTTACTTGCCGTCAATTTAATTCAACATCACTTTCGTTGACAATGAATTTATTACTTTGCAAAGTTGTTAAATCTTCACACGTCGAGCATACGAACACATACAAACACGAACACGAACACCAACACAAACACAAACTCCCACACACGCAGGATAGAAGATGTCGAGTACAGGAATGTCGTACATCGTGTTGGAATTATAATTACGTAATTACGTGATAATTGCTTCCACGTTGTCGTTATTCCATTGTCTTTTGTCACTGTCGGAGCGAAGGAAGGCGAAACGGAAACCGGAAGCAGGAATGTCAATTGTTGGAGCAAATATTTCTAGCACAGCGTATACAATTGCGAATGTTTTTATTTGCTTTATTTTTATTATTTATTTTGTTATTGCTCTTTACAGGGCCAGGAAAGCCAAAGAGGCGACTGTCGAAGCTGCCATTTAATTAAATTTAACGAGTTGAAACAATTCGAAAAAATTTAATTTGTGTTCCGCTGGCCAGAAGTCGAAAATAGCGACGACGAGGTTGAAGGAAGAAAGCAGATAGAAAGAGGGGGAACGAGAACGCAATGGCTGACGGGTGGAAAACCTCATTTAAACAATTAACGTCAAATTAGCGGCTGTCGCAACAGACTCACGAATTGAGGGAATACCAAACCTAATGACGGCGTGACGCTCCTAGAAGTCTACAGTGATTAATTGAGCAAAGCAGGTACCTTGAAAGTTTCGCCCAAGTGTTGCGAGCGCGAAGAACGGGGGGGGGCAGGAGAACCGAACAGCTTTCGTCGCAAAAGTTTTAATTGGTAAATTTGTGCTCAAAGCTCAGGGATAAAATAGTCGGGCAAAACAATTATTTATAGAAAATACCATCAGATTCAGTGGGATTATCCAAAGGATCGGCAATTTTATCCATTATAAACAAATTTATTGTATAATCTAGCCGATAACTACACCTCACACATATTTATTTGGATCGCTGCATTTTATATACCCTACTCTATGAATATTTGTGTGTCCGAATACAAAAGACTCACGCACCGTTCATCCGATTGAGATGAAACGTTGGGAAGTTGTTGACGGTACAACCGTGATGGTTTAAGGTTACAAAAAATTATGAAAAAACTATGAATAACAAATATAGTCGAATTAGATGCCTCAATTAGCCTGTAGAGGCGTTATAACATCTGTCTCAGCGAAGGTAGCTGGCCCAGGGCGCAAAAGAAAGAAGATCTCCTCACCATTCATTTGCGGTATTGGGTGTCCAAATCGGACGAGATCTTTAGCCGCAGTAAGCCAGCGAATTGGACATGCAAAAAATTTTAATTAAAATAAGTTTTTTCCGATTGTGTCGAAATATAGTCCAATTTGTCATTAGACGCCCCGTTTAGGCCTGTAGAGGCCTTTAAAGTTTTGTGGAGAAAATTTTCCATAACATCCGTCTGAAAGATGAAAGTTTCGTGAGTTGTTGACGGTACAGCCGTGATGGTTTTAGGTTAAAAAAAATTATGAAAAAGCTGCGGCGGAAGTGAGATCTATTTCATGGCAATAACTTTGGAATTTTGGAAATGTGGGAATGTAAAATAATTCTTAGAGTCAATATTCAATAAACGACAACCATGTCCGATTTTGTATAAAGAATGAAAATATTTGTTTTGGAACAAATGTAAGTAAAGTCAGACTGCCCAACTGGTCTTAAGGATATAAAAACCCCTATCAAACAATTCAAATCCCCATCGCATCCTTTTGATACCACATTGACTCTCAAGAGGATTTATGTAGATTATCAAAAAGTTATCGAAACGATATTCGGAAATGGTTCTCGTCTAATGTTGAAGAGATAGTGAGATGGTTAGGAGAATGACTCGTCGATAAATATATAACGGCGACTAAAAGAGCCTTGAACTACGCATCTTTCTATCGAATCATTGATGGCAACTACGACAAAAGATGGCTAAGAGACTATGCAGCTTCGTGCACATTCTCATAGTCATTATTTTGATCATCCTGAGCAACTCTCTGAATCAATCGGAACGAGAGTACAAAAATAATAAAAGCTTCTTTGTAAAAGCAAGATTGATTGACATATCGTACAAGAGAAATGGATAATAAATAAGTGCTCGTTAGTGAGCATGATTGTCGGGAAGATGATGGAGAAGTATGTAGATGCAGGCCGTGTTGAGGCTGCCGGCGCCGATGGTTATGTTGCAGTTTCATATCTTCAAACATCAATTTATTGTCATTGAATATTTCTATTAGTTGGGTGGTTCCCTCGATGGGTAACCATTGGAATTTAATTGAATTTCGTGGTTAATTAAATCGTTAATATCGATCAATTAATAAATGACCGATATTGCGGTGTGGGCGCATGCAACAAACAGATAAGGTCGCTTGTGTTTTCAATTCCGGGAAAATTCGTTGCCCGGTATTCACAGAGAATGGATTTTGTCACCCTATACATTAGAAATGTTTAGAAATTCCGTGACCTTGAGCCACGAGCCATCACGCTCCATCGCCTGTATTGTAACACACTGAGAATCGAACAAAGCGTTCCGTTGTTTTGTTTTGCTACAGACTTGTGTCCTCCGGACCTATTTATAGACATTATGGCCATAAGTAAGAAGCACCAGTTGGGGATCAGAAGAAGAATCTCGAGTCGCAAGAGAACGGATGTGAATGAACTGAACTTCGGAGTTCAATGCTCAAAGTTCGAGATGAAGCCAATCAAATTTATTTTTATGGCCAACATACGCAGCCGACTTACGACAAACCCGAGAATCAACAACTATCGCACCAAGCCATCGACTACAGACCGAGAGACGTACACGGCCAGCGATGCATTGGGATGGAGGAGGGGCGAGCAGAGGTTGGTGAAATATTTACAACCAGCACCTGTGCAGGACTCTCCGGTTCGAATACAGTGTTGCCACCTCAGGTGATTTCCCCTTTTCACGTCTTGACGACGCCTCCATTGCGACGACGAGAGGCTTTCGTGTCGAACATGGGGAGGCCCGGACATGTTGGACTGGTTTTCAACGGCCACCGGACGTGCCTTCGTTTCAATCGAGGAAAATGTGGCATCGCCACGGGCACAACAACGTACACAAATCGCTTCCACACGCTTACCAGACATCAACGAGGAGTCGACGACGTCGGAGACTGGGGTTCAATGTATTCATCTCCTCGGGCTTATGATGTCCGAGATTATGTTGTATTTGTACGGGATTTGCACGACGTACGAGAGCTGGTCAAGGATGTTACGACCATGCGAGATGCTCCTCTGCCATCATCTGGCCTGGTAATCGCTTGGTAATCACATTAGGAGTCCATTGCTCACGAACGCACCGCTCCCGAGGAAGAGAGTTCGGAGGATGTTCTGTCCACAGAATCCGTAGTTTCATTGTTGTCGTGACATTGAACTTCTCATAGGATACGGTTTGTGCGGCGGATGGTTCGGAAAACACACGAATCCCATTTAAACGAAAGACCGCTTCCTGCCGTTGATCCAAACCAGATGATGCCTTCCCTCATTGCCCATTTGGCTACTATTCTTCTTCGACCGACTTTAATCCCTGCTCCATTCCAATTTTAAACAAAGCCCACTGGAGGAAGACCCGTATTTGTTGCGGAAGTTATGACGCTTGACAATAATTCGAGTGCAGCCGAACGAGGGAAGAAAGGCCCAAGTGGCGTTCAATTTAATGAAGTCGAGGGACGAGGCTTTGGGGCCGACCCATAGCAACCTTTGTCAGCGAACCCATAAAATACCTCCAGTGGCCCACGATGGTTGCGGACAGTAATGCCCGTTAATGAAATTGGGACAACCCAGAGACGTTTGGGCATCTCCGCGTAGCAGGTTGAATAAATATACCCTTACACAAGCATTTTTTATATTCTGTTCGCTTGGAGAATGAACATTAGGGTTGATGATATGAAGAAGGCCCTCACTCTAGCCTCCTTCCCTTTCAGAAAATGTTCTTCCAGATTAACCTGTGACATGTAAAGCTATGCTAATTTGTAAAGAAACCTTTCGGCTCAACAAGAGTCCTCAGCGAATTTCGATACAGTCGTTTAGTCCTCAGGAGTCCCTTCGAAGATGACAACAAGGACGAAAGGACTGGACTGGAGAAGCATTATTGTTAGCAAATATATCAGCAGCTAATTACAAAATCAGTCCAAGGACACAGCTGAGTATCGGCAGAACTTTCTTCTAGAATTTAAAAATAAAGGACGAGGTGGAACTTCCAAATATTTTATTCATATTCCTGCGCTCCCTTGTTTGAGTTTTTCTCCTCTTCACAGCGATACCGACAGAAGGCGTACTTTATGAGGTACTTCTTGACATCCCAGAAGTTCGTCCATCAGGCCAAGCCAGGTGGTAGGGGTCTGTCATCAAGAGTTGAGCGCACCATAATTGGGAATTCGGAGCACGTGCCACAGAATGCGACATGTCGCAACTTATCAAGACAAACAGCCCATTTAAAACCTCTTTTGGAGGTCCTCTCAGCACTAAAGTGAAGTAGTCGTGTATACTGTATGTGTTTCACCTGGATTTTTTTTTGAGCATTCCATACACCTGCGTACGCTTTATTATTCAATAAAAAAATGTTGTATTTGAGTAAAGATTTTCAGCAGTCATTAACGATATGTAAATATTTGGTATATAGGAGTTTAAAAAATGCGTTCTGTTGACCTATCGCTACCGTTAGAACGCTTCACCGCACCGGAAATAATTCAAGTTCAAGTGTTGCCGTGTGGCAAAGACCGATTTACACTACCACAACTTCTGCACAATTCAAGCTCAGAGCCTGCGCATTGAGAGCCGAGTTCTGTCCGTGTTTCAATTGTTCATTGAGCACTTCGTTCTTATTCATTTGGTATGCTAAGAAATCGACCACAGTGAGCTTTAAGTAGAAATTGCAGAGTCCTAACTGGAATACAATGGGCTGCCGAAATGGTATTCAGAAATAGCACACTAATAACATAGACGCGCGACAATTGCACTTGATTGTGGAGGTGTGGGCAGAGAAATTGGAGACAACTCCTGAAATGTTCATTACAAAAATAGTAATCAAATTCGCATTACATGCCAACTGGAGCCGAACAGTAATGTGAGCTCCTAGACCTAGATATGTATGTGATCCTAGGGATGGTTTGGTGGTTTTCCGTTTCGGCTCAAAATGAATATTGGCTCGATGCGGCGGGCGTGTGAAACACGAAGCCATCAGCAACAGGCAGATTACAAATTAAAGCCTCTGCATGTTATGGTTAACATCTACGAAAATAAAATGTCATTAAATTGTGGAAATTCCATGAAATTTGATTACACTTTATAAAGAGGAACCGCCACAAACCGTGTGGTCGCGTCAGAATTTCAAATTCAACAAGAACAGCCTCTGTGTTCGTTCGGTAGCCGCATGTTCCACCATAGCCACTGAGTCAACATCATCAATCAAAATTCATTCCCCTAGAATATTATTTTGGGTTCGCTTTACTTTATGTATTTATTTTCGCCCTCTGCCACACACTCGGCTGCGGTTAGGCGTCATTACCGCGGTGTAGCCACCTACTTGACTGGGTCGACTCACGCTGCGAGCGGGATGCCGGACGGTTTCTATAACATCATAGAGTTTAACAATTTTCATTAAGCATTTGCCACGCACCCCGCTGGATCCTCGTTATTATCAGATTAATCATACTTGCGGAGTACATCGGTTGACATAAAAAGCCATTGTGAAATTCAAAATTAATAGAAATAATAAATTAATTAATATGCAAATTAATTAAGATAAAAATAGAGAACTAACAAAACATCAAATCCCCTGTATGGGAGCGCGGTTTTACTATGTCGAACAAGGTTAATAAAATGAACTCATGATAACAATTTAATAAATTGTTTTTGAACTAGACTAAATAGGCGGTTGGCGTGTGGTTGCGAGGATCCTTCAATTAAATTCTGCTTCCCCCGTCTCAACCCAGTCAGTGCAGCCCGGTTCGGGGAGACCATTGAAAAGCTTATCAAGCCTCATTCGCCACGACTCCTTCACTCTCTTGTGTGCCCTTCACGGAATTCGCGAACTCAAGCCTCCTCCAAAGAGCCTCCGCCTTCTTCGCATTATTTGTTTACTCTTGGTTTTGTTTTCGATTTGTCTGTCTGTTTATTGTACTTGATGTTGTTTTGCGAAAGTTTCCTAACGTCGTTAACTTTGGCGACACCTGTTGTGCTTTACGACGTCTCCCCGCACGCCCCCAGGCGCACAGGAGTGAGGCGAGGACAAATTACTCACCGCTATTAGCAACATTTCATGCGTCGCTGCACAACAACGCAACATCGTCGCAACGTCTCGCGTTGCCAACGTGCCGGAATGTGAGACGAAATTTATTTGTCTGCCCTGAATGTCTATTAATAATGCGAAATCACTTTTTTACTAGCAAAAGTACTTTCTGATGAGAGCGTTCACCATTCTAGCTCTTTCTCGCCGCTCTCTTGGTCTCTCGCTTCCTCTCCTCCCGACGAATCGCCCCCAGTCAAGTCGTTGTGATCCTTTGACATTGAGTTTGCACTTAGAGTTCGAGCGATACGAACCAATGGTACCGAGTACATGACTCAAGTATTCGGTTTTGAAGGGAGCCAGATGTGCACTCCATTTGCTTCGTAAATGCTCAAAGTTTAACTCAGTGTCCTAAGCCATCGTAATTATATTTCTATAACGACCGTGTCAATTCTCTTCCGTCATTGCTTATTCATTGTGGGCATCAGCGGACGATTGACATGAGTCAATGACAATTTGTAAGGACGTTTATGAGGCTGTCCAACAGTTGAGTGTCCACAAAGGATGGTCAAAACCATCAATTGCGATTCGTCGATCGGTCGATGCGGTCCCGCTCTCCCTCGACACGAGGGTTATTAAGTCAATCATCCGTCTTCTTCACATCAGTCTGCGGCAGGGAGGGGTTCCTCAAGGATGAGCGTGTGTCGGTCAGTAGACATCGCCGAAGCCGATGGAACTCATCAATTTCAATCACTCCATCCAATTCCTAAAGCTAAATTGTTTCGTTTAAAAGCTGCGGTGGGGAGTTGGTCGACTTGTTGGTCAAGCCTTTCACAACCCGATGGAAAGCCATCCATCAAAAGCATTGCAGCCAACTGGTGCCTCGGCTGATGACGTCATCCCGTTGTATGTGTGTGTTGCCCTTTTGGTTGGAATTTAAAGACGAAATTGGTTTTTGCTTCGAATTTCAGTGAGAAATATTTTCCGGTGCACACAAATTTCCCATCGAAAGAGCATTCGAAGTAATTTTGAATCGATGTGTCTGTGGTTCGTTCTGACAAGTGGGTGGTAATGGTTGGTTTTGTTGTTGTTGTCGACACCAATCTCCGTTTCCAGCTCAACGCATTTATCTGCACTCGTGACCGAAGAAGCTTTTGTCGCTGTCGCCGTTGGTCAACAACATATGGCCTGTGAGCGTGTGCCCGGTTACTTTATGCGGTCGATTTTATGACATCGTGGAGAATGTCATATTGAGCCCCATCCGCTCCCCGCATCCCGCACTCGTGACCACATTGTCTTTGGAAAGCATTCGGACTCCCACGTCGTCGCCGGCATCTCGGCGATTTCATCGAGTCCCAGCGGAGCGAAGCACAAGGGAGCCCGGCCGCCAGAAGCAGAGGAAGCGGTGCCATTTTTGGAAACCCAAACAAAGCAGCAGATATTTATTGTTGTGACACGAGCCAAGATGTAGACAAACATAAAATCCGAAGAGAGGCGAATCGGTAAAGTTGTTCCACAAATTCTTCTTCGACATCACCCAATGGACCTTGTGTGGGAGACTGTGGAGAATACAAAGTATTTGGATTGTTTTGGAGCTCGCGGAGTCGCAGCGAACACCGACTGCGGCCCACCCTCAGAAGGACCAGACGATTTTGTGGGTTTTTGCGTGTACTCAAACCGAAAAAGTTCAGGAAACTCTAAGGTAAAGAGAACTCGAGCAAAGGATGGCGATAATGCAAAGCTATCCAGGGTCTGAGGGCCTGAAAACCCCAGCAGTTGAGAGTGGCAGCTGCCAGAGGAGTACAAAAAGCCTAATTCACGATTGAAATAATCTCAATGCATAATTTATTGCCCGTCCCTTGAAATATTAAATATTAATCTCTTCTTCGGCACCCAAAATACGTTGAAATTATTAATCCTGAACGAGTGGATTTATAAACATGATGACGAGGAGCGCGATACAATGCCCTTTGGATATGCATATTTATTCAGCTTAGAAACGGAGTAATGAAGAAAGGGAACGAAATCCAATCGAAAATATCCAATTGCTGAATAAAATGCGACGCCAAAGGGCACGATGGAGCAGTCACAATTCAAACTCAATGAACTCGACAAACGAATTGCGAGCGTCATTGAAATATCATAGAAATGAAACCTACGATTTCAATTTTACACAATTCATGCGAGTCGTAAAACGGAGGGAGAAAAACATTCTGAGCAAATAAACTGAAACGGCGTCAAAGCGAGCCGCGCAAGCAGCAGATTAGGCTCCACATAAAGGACGCTTCAAACGGGGTCGTGCGGAGACGGAGCGTCTTTGACAATGCGTTAACGGCGCATTGAACGAGCCTTGACAGACCCGTTAAGTGACAAAAGTATCGCTTTGACTGGATAACCATATAATTTAATTTCATCGTTTAAATTATGGCGATCACGGCTCCAGGGTCATGGGGGCAAGTGGAGACCCCGCACTCGAGCGGACCGTTTCGCAGACATAAAAATATGAACATTTCACCGCCTTTCCCACAGGCTCTTGGCCACCACACCTCACCTGACTCCGGGGTCCTCCTTTCGACCAAATTGTAGACCAACGTTATTCACAAGTCACGTCCTTCGGTGAGCCTTGAGACAAGTCCGTCTGGCGATAGCGTGCAGAGAGTCCATCGATTTGAATTTGATTTTGCATTCAAAACGAATCATTTCCCTCGTTGTTAACAAAACACAACAGCGAAGTTATTAGAGCAATTTATTCCATTTGGCGACCAGGTCCCTTTCGTTTTCCACTCCCGAATTCGCGAAATTGCTGGCATTGAATAAGTGGCCTTGGGATGGGGGTGGCATGGGAGGTCCTTCACTTTTTGTGTGGAATAGAAAAGTTGTATGTAGGAGTCTGCGGGCTGTCATCCGGGATGTAAGCTTCTGCCGGAGCATTTAAATCAATCTCTATTACGAGTGGAGACACGGACGCAGGAGACAAATCTCTTCTTAATAGAAATGTCAATAAAATGGATGGGCGGGCTCCGCATCGCAACCATTGTTCATCTTTCGGCAGCACGCAGTGGCTCAAGCGAGAGACATTATGGCTGAAAATATGCAGCCGCACGGAAGGGGGCCCCGAAGAGCTTACATCGTGATAGACACAAATTTTCATGTAATCCAGATTTGAATGGTACATGTTTTTTGTTGAAATGCACTGGCGGAAAGTTCCATGAAAAACAACGCTGAATTCTGTGTTTTTGCGACGCACAATGTTCAAAAGAGAAATTACAAAATTTTTGTATGTTAAAAAATGTATTTCACTTTTCAATTTATGTTGAAATGTGTTCCCATAGAACGATCTTCTTCAATAAAAAAAATACGTGTTAATTTCCGTGGGCGAGAAGTAATAATCGACACATTTTTTAGTCTCAAAACAAGGCCTTTTGATTATAATTCAACGAAATTATTTTATTTTACAAAATATTGTACATGCAATTTTTTTAATTGGACACAAATTTGATTTACACACAAATGTATGATAAAAAATATTAAAAGCATAAAAATAGTACGACTCAATTTAAATACAAATTTTACATTTCTTTGAAAATGTTTTCCGTTTTGAAAGAAATTATATAACGATTTATATTTGCTTCAAATTAATGTATTAAATCCTTCGTTGCTTACAATTAATTATACTGTATTTTCAGTTCTCAGAAACAAAACTCATGCTTTAACATAAAAATCCAGTTTTTTTTCCTGAGAACTATATAAATTTCTATCACTGTGCAAACATAGACGGTTGGCATTTATCTCAACTAGATTGAGACAAAGACGATATTTGTACAAGTGCTCAATACACTTTCCAAGGATGTGGAAATACTCTACCCAAATTTAATTCAAACTGACAAAATGTATTTACACGAATATGAGTAAAGTAAATTTGAGAGCTTGTTTTGCTTCCGGACCGCACCGGACTCCCCCACCTACCTTCTTTTCTAGTGAATTGTGTTCTTTGGGACGAGTTCTGAAATCCGAAATAGTTCCTTCTTCGTAAAACTGGTTTAAATTGTTATTTTAAAGAGATCCAAGGGTCGGCTCATTCAATGGTATTGACCTCCAATTAAGGAGCCAATTAGGTGCTGATCGAATCCCTCTCATTGTCTTGAATTGCAGGAAAATTCAAATGGTCGCCAATTAAATACGTTCCATTTGAGAAAAATGTCATTTTATTTCAATGACAGCGACAATCCGCTCATACGGATTGTTTATCGTCGTGGCGCAGCACCATCCTCCTGTCAAGCGTCACTCTATCCTTTCGCCCCCCTTCGCTCTCCCCCTCTTGGTCTCTTGCTTTCCTGTCCTGTCGCCTCCTCCTTTCTTTCTTTCTACAATCGCAGCAACCGTCGGACCAGAACTGTTGGAACTATCCCTGACAAAATCAGTTTTATTTCTTCGTAAATATGACATTTGCGGATGACAGTCCTCCTACACACACACGCGCGCGTGAACAGACGAACGTACATATGTGGACAAGGACATTGTGGCGACTGTGGTGAGCGTGTGTGTGTGCGTGTGTGAAGCCTGCTCCTTGTCGGTCCGCTCGTGGAATTCAATTAAGTGCGAAGGAGATCAGAAGGAACCAACAAATCAACGTTAATTGTCGGATGTGATTTCCTTGCCGCACTAATTACAGTCCTTCCAGCTCTTCTATGGGAGTGTCCGGTTGGGCCACGCCCACGCCACAGTTATGAAGCACTGGCGACAACAACCATTCATTTTAATTCCATTCCCACTTAAAGGGAGAGATCAAATTTCGAAATCACTTAACTATTTGGGCTTTTCTCCATTGCAATCACAATAAATACTTATTTCCGGACACCGGGACCAGCTCCTTGACTTCACTGAAACCAGAGCCCAGTCGTGTTCGTCTTGTATTTGTCTCGGTTGTAATCGGAAAACATGTTTACTAAATCTTCGAAATCTCCTTCAACCCGCTCGCACGCTAAAGCATTCCTCGAGGCAAAATCTGGTGATCGTCAAAGTCTTGGCCAAAGTTCCGCTGGAAGGAAGGAAATTGAAACTTGGAAAACAAAATTCCCAACTTAACGAATGCAAATGACCCACGAAAACAATTTCGCAAGAATAACATTTACAGGAAATTGTTATCGGATCAAAGGGAGCCTGAAAACTTTTCACGCCGACACCAACATGGGCTAACCAACCTTGGTGTTGTGAGCTTAAAAGGCATCATCGTGAACATGCAGCCTAATATGCACGAATGGCGAGGAAACCCATAGGCTGACGTCAGAGGCGGCAGCAACGTTTTGAAATGCATGCTACGAAATAAGGACCTAATGCAAATAAAGAAGTATTGAGTGCCCAGAGGTATACACAAACCGATTACTTACTAAAGAGTTCAACTTCAACCCGATTGGAGATACGTAAAAGGAAAAAGTTTAAACTATCCCATCGGGTATTGGTATTGCTTCGTAGAATTCACCGAGTTCTAGCAACATATTATGATTGCCCATAATCCATCCTTCTGTGGCCCAAAGTCTATGTTCCCTCAGCGTAGGGAGCAATAATTATTATTCTGGAAACTCGAGCGATCCATGAAACATAAAACAAATTTAAGCGGAAGCTGCCGGAATTACATTTTAATCGTATTACAACGGGGTTAGTCGAGGGGAAGCAGAGCAGAGCAGGGCTCTCCAATGGAAATTGTTCCGAAAACTCTGAAACAATGCACTAAAACTTCATTACAGCTCTGCACAGAGCAAGGTGGAAAGGGAGAGGGATGAAGAGTGAAATATAAATAGAAATATATCGCATGAACGGTGTTGAGAGCTGAACATTTTTTCCTTTTTTTTCAACTAATACTAATAGCTTAAGAAGGTACATGTGTGGACGATTTTCTTCACATATTTATATTGAATTAAGCTCCAACTTCTTAGTTCTTAGTTCGAGGAATTTTAAACTTCATATGGGACAAGAGATAGCCCTTGAGAACTTCTTCTAATCGGTGCTCACCCAGTCGTCATGACAGCAAGGGATCCCCAATCAAGGCAAAGGACCGAATGACCTGAGCAAACGAGAATAGACCGCTTACTTAGTTTGAGTCCTCGAGGTTGATATCTTCGGAAAACAAAGAAGTTCGTGGAAATGATCCCAAGGGGTCGAATTTCGAGTCGATTCTGTCCGGCTGTCGTCGGGTGAAAAATTCCGTGAACTTTCGACTGTGGATTTTGGTATTCAAGGAGTGCAGCGAGGACTCCTTTCGCCGAGTCCTTGTGTCGCCCTTTTAATTACGAAGTCATTGCTATGAAAGCGAAGGACACTCGCGAGTGGAATTTATTGTTTCTTCAGCAAATTCTCAAAGCCGATGAATGACTTTGCAGTTGTTTTTCTCTCTCTCTCTCTCTATCTGTTGTCTGCGACAAATGAATAATTTATGAAGTTTAAATTCGATTGCGAATGAATTTCTCGATTTTACCTCGACCCCTTCCGCCCAGAGTACGGAGAGCTCTCGAATGGAAGGTCTCACGGTGGGCGGATGGGTGAAATGGGTGGTGGAAGAAAGTCCCCTGACCTGACCCCTGCTCCACCGAGCCATCAACACCAGCCGAACTGCACATGATGCCAAATAGCTAATAACGGAAGCATTAACCGACTGCCGAACGGAACCGAACCGAGCCCGGCAGACCGCGGTGTCTCCCGGGCGCTCGCTCTGGCGGCGAAGGCAACGAACCGCTTAAATTGCTGGGAGTCGCCGCAACCACGTCTAACAACTTTATCAAACTGACACCGCCACACGCGCTCGCCCCCCTTCACGATCATGCACTGATATCCAAGGGCTACGCATACATCCACACCATACTCCTACATGCCCCTCGAGCACAGTGTCGCACACACACACACACACCCTGCTCCGTTTCACGTGCTTCTGGCAATCACAAGTGGCGGAGGAGCCTTTTTGCGAAAAGCAAAACTTTTGCACCCCTGGGGCCTTTGGCAGCACTTACGCCCCACCCTCCTCCGGACCCAGGAGCCCCCGCTCAAAGCAACCGGGAATCCGCTTCGAGGTGGCCAGAGCGAAATAATGCAACGTTTAATTGAATCTCTTCCAACGGTAGGGCGAACACACCGGCCAAGTCTACACTAAGGATTTTCGATGAGAAGAAACACGCGCAAATTTAAAAACGCCGAAGAGAAATGTGTCCGCGAATCGTAAAATTCGGAGATGTCTCAGAGGAAGGGGGAGGAGGGGGGAGGTGCGTGCTCTTATTCATGACCACAGCTCATGTCATATCCAAAAACTTCTGACAGCTGAAAGGAGGTGGTGAAAGGCTTCCGAAATCGTTCGCGGTGAAAGACACGCAGGGTGGTCTTCATTAAATAAGCTTCTCATTTCGGAATCGCTTCTCGAACTTTACGACATGTTGTTATTCGAATGCTTTTACGATGTACCATAAAGAGAAAGAAACTGATAAATTTAGGGACTTTCAAATGACTGAGCTCATGAATAGAACATCGCCGAGTTGTTGAGGGTTCTACAGCGATTTGGAATAGGCTTCTCGTAAATTCGCAAGAGAGGGGAACAAATTTGCAGTGCTCTATTTTTGCTCTACTTTAACCTAATCTGTGTTAACATCCTGCCCGCCATCGCCCGGAGAAGGACACTTGTCTGCCACGCGTTTATCGGAGAATTCGATTATTTAGATCGCACAGCGCCCGAGGCCACGCAGCCCATTAGCGCCACCCCACCCGCTGCCTCCCTTCGCCACCCTGTTGCTGTTGGTCGGCTCACGTAGATTCGATGCTTCGCCGAAATAAATTTGCAATAATTGTTATTCGATTGCCTCCGTGTTCGAAATGTTCGCTTATTCGGCGGCAGGAACTTCAATTCTATTGTCTTGACTACTGGCAGCTATTGCTCGGCTCTTCTTCTCTTCATCTCCTCGTCTCCAACTTTCGCTCGTGCTTTATTTTAGTCTTGTCTCCCTCCCGGACCTCGTTCGCAAGGCAAACATTTGTTCCTTGTTGCCTTGAGTTCGGTAGAGGGAAGTGTAGTTGTTATCCAAGTTTTCGTGTAGAAGTCAACTAAATATCGGCTTCTTCCCATCTGTCAGCATTGTCGACAGTATCGTTTCATATTCCTTCGTTTTCCTCTGGACACTATACCAACAATATCTTAGACTCTCTCTCACTCACTCATTCTAATTGTATCTTATCTTGGTATGAAAACAGTTTTGAGAGTTTAGTTCGAGTTTCTTCGAGGAAGAAGACGTTTCCTCTTGATATTCCAATAAAGTAAATGAAACAGAAATTGTTCCTAAATCGTCTATTACTTGAGTTGTTTAAAACTTACTGAATAGTTTGAATATACGTGGCATTTAAAACCAAACTATCAGCATAAGAGTATGAAAAGCTAAACTTATATATTCCATAGCAGAAGAGAAACAACCGGAAGAAGCCGGAACCCTCATCATAAACTTGTTTTATTGACAACATGAAGAAGCGTTTCCATAACGCATTGCGGCCTCAGGGGGAAACCTTTAATAACATTTTGAAGGAAATTTCAACCGTTCTTCTCACAACCACATCATTTCGAGCCCCTCCTGTTCCCGAGAACGACTGCCGTCTCTTCTCATCCCAATGAGAACAGCCGAGATAGGAACAGTGAACAGAGTTTAACATGGATTTCAGGGAAGACTGTTATCAACAGTGAGCTGTTTAGTGGGTTCGTGTATTTGCTAACGTGTGAACAGCGTCGGATGAGACGCTGTTAGCAGCATATGAGACGCCGTTAACAACAGACCTCTGAATGTCCATCTCTGCCGCCGACCCCGACCGCGCCCACTCTCAATTCACCGATCGCTGACCACCACCGAGCCAAGAACATATGTAAGTGAAACTCGGCAGAAGAACACAAGAAATCATAATTAAATGTTCTACGCGAGCGGTAGATTAACATTGACGGGCCAAGGTTCCCGGCGCTATGTGGAACGGAACTTGGCTCAAAGACCGAGGCATGTTAATGCGAACAACTGTACACAACAAGCCCGACTTCGAGCAGCATATGAAATGGACTGAGGAGGCTGATGGGTGGCCTAACGAGGGGTCGCCGCAGGGGAGGAGGCGAACTTTCAATACGAATTTGCGAAAAACAAACAACTAGGAATCGATTTGATTATGGAATGGTGTTAAGATAGAAATACCTACTGATATACTCAGAATACAATGCTTTATGATGAAGTTTGGAAAACGGTTCTCTTTAAATTTCGCAATTAAATACTTCTTTACACACGTCCAATCATTCCGCGGAAACATACCGAAATCCAAGGTATCTATTGATTTCAAATGCCAGTTGGAGAATTCAGTTCGAGCTCAATTACAATTCTTTTTATTGTTGGTGTTGTTATTGCTTCGAGCGCACCTGTTACACTCATTGTTATTGGCCCATTGTTGTTGTTATTGTAAAATGATGCTCAAGCTAACAATTTAACAAGCTTTCACACCGAAGTTTGTACTCTTCCCACTCTTGTTCTTCGGTCGTATTTTCTCTCCCTCTCTCTTTTCGTCTATTTCGTGCCAATGAAAGCATCTCGTAAATTGTTTTCAAACCGAAAAATATGTGTCTCGTTGTTGTTGTGCCTCTCTTATGGAGCACTTGATGGCCCACATGTCCGTGATGGTATCATATTCTCGACACATTCTCACCGTGTACGTGATTCTGACACCGATGATGACCTCCCTTTTCTTTCTTCCCCTTGTCGCTAATCATAATCTGGCCCAATTTGGCTCTTGACACTTTCATACATATCTTCATCTGCTATTTTTTTGTTGTTTTTGTTTCATTGGTTTCAATGAAACATTACTTATTTGTTTTTTCTTTCATTTCGGGTAGACTTGAAATCTTTTCACTTTCTATATGAAATCGTCCTCTGCGAAGAGAAAGACATTTGTTATACACATAAGAAGCTTAATTATGGCAAAACCTAGAGATCACTAAATTATGGAAATAATTGTAGTAGCATAGATAGTTTGGTAGTATAAATTTTTAAACTTTTTTATATTATTTTAAAAAATAGTTAATTTGAATTTAAGAAGAGGACCCTAGATTTTTGTTCAAAACTTCTAGGATATTTACGAAGACAATAAGAAACCAAAAACCTGATTCAAATGCATTCGGTGTATTATAATGAAGTCGAGAATAAGTGAATGGTATAATTACTGAATGAAATAATTAATTGGAATTTCTCATTGATGAACCTGTCTCTGAATGTGATTGCTTAATCCGCCCCCTTCACGAACACCACCTCAAGAAGAAGATCAGTAGTAAAAAAAACAACATCAGAAGTGACATCACCGAAACCATCATCAGTCATCAGACTTCAGGCACATCAGCAGCTCCCAAGAATGACCCAGAAACCCGTGAAGCCTCCTCTGTCATCGTCGACTAGATCGAGAGCGACCACAAAGGAAACGAATGGAATTTGTTACGTATAATCTGATTGCATTCCAGAGCCACGGAGGCAGACTGACGACTGACTGACTGACAGAAGGACAGGAAGACAGCGGGATAGACAGTGAAATGGCCACCTTGTCAGATAAACAGACTGACAGCGCGACGAAGCTACTGGTCTAGGTTGCCTCCGAGAATGGAATAGAACCGAAGCGAAGTCGAGCAGAACCAGACATAAGGAATAGATAGATAGAGAAAGAGTGATAAAAGTGGGGAGAAGAGGAGCTGGGGAAAAAGTCAGTACGCTCGACACCATAGACGAATGCCACGGCCACACGAAGAGCGAGTGGGCACAGTTACGGCCAAGTTATTGCGATGAAACGAGGTGCGGGACAGGGGGGATGGTGTTTATTATTTTGGCATGAAGTAACATACAAGAAAGTACTACAGTGGATGAAGTGTGAACAGGGCGAACGGCACAGAAGCGTTAATAAGTGATTCCAGACCACTTCGAGCATGGATTGGAAAACTTGGAGAATTAAGACTCGAACAAGAATCAGCGAGTAAAATTTTCCCTACTACTTGTGTAAGGAAATCGAAGCCGATGCAAGACGAAGACGATCGATCAATTGTCATCCCATCATTCGCAACTTTGTTAACATTTTCAGTTCTTGCGACTGGCGATCGTCGCATGGTGAACAGGGCCGGGGGGAGTTGATGAAGCAACTGCAATATTTCACGCATATTTCAAAGATGTTTCCAAACAACAATAACTTATCTATCGTTCATAACAGCCATATCTCAACGGGCATTAGCCAGCGAATGGTTTGTAATGAAAACAAGAAATTACAAACTTTGCGCCTCGCATCGACATCAAGGTGGACTTGGTTGTTGTTTGTCTTTTTTTGCTTTATTGCTTTGTTTTTGTGGTGTTTAGTAAAATCTCTACCGGTTTTTCATGTGTATTGTTATCGCAGCTATTTGTGGTAAAATGTTGTTGTAAAAGAACCTGCACCAATTTGCATAAACACCGAGAGCTTGTGTTGGTGCGACAGAAAGACAGGCGGACAGATAGACAACTGTTCAGCACTCATGTCTGTTTGACTGATTGAAAGGTCTAAGGTGGAATATTTCCTTTACGTAACAGTAATTTTTATCTCGATAATTATATAGATCCTGTGGATCCCAGTCAATGACAGAAATGTCGAAGGGTTTCAATAAAGCAATCGCTGATACGTGACTTTTTTATCGTATATGCATATATGCATATATGCAGTGGGACCAACTATGTGAATGGGATACACTTCGTATCGCATGCTGAGACAGAAGCTCCAGTTATTCATCATTCACTGTGCCGACGCCTGCAGCCATCGCCAAAGTGTAGCAGCCGCAACTGCTGTCGATCTCAAGCGCCAGAAGAAAGCATAACGTGTGATTCCATAAAGTCGACGCTGGTTCGCAAATGCCGTTAGGCGTTAAGTAGTTGGTCTAGTGGTTACCTGAAGTGGTCGGAGCATTTCCTCAAAGAGGGGCTTGTTTTAGGGATCCCCCGGCTCGCCCATCCTTCCTCTTCAAGGACGAGGTTCCCCCTTTGCTGAGAGACACCAATGAGTCATGCGTAGGGTTGCCATCGAGTCCTCGGGGCCGGGTTTGTTTTTCATTCGCTCGACGATCGAAGATTTCGCTCACTCTGCGAGTTTTTCCAGCGCATATACAAGCGCTATACAAACGATGAAGTATTTGTTGTTGATATTTTAAGAAATGCATGCAAGGGAAAAATACATATTTCAATGTTTTTCGCTGTCGTTGTTATGATTCTCTTGTTATGGCCGTGTTGCTGTTGGATTCGCTGCATGAGGCACGAAATCGGTTGCATATAACATCGGGCTACCACATCATCAGCTACCGTTAGGGCGAAGAGAAAAAAAAAATAAACACGATTCATGTGGATAACTTGTTGTAATAACAACAATAGCAACAACAACAACGACTGACTTCTCTGCAGCTGCTGTTGCTGCTGCTGCTGGTGGTAGAGCAATTATTTGCAGTAATTACTTTCCATTTCCACCGAACAAATAGACCAAGACATTCGCATTCCAGCCCCGTCCCCGTCCCCGCCCACCGTCCAACCGCCCCTCGCCCAGCCCAGCCCACTTCGCGCCCAGCTGCACAAGAAACGGCATTGAATCGCTCGGGAAAAGCGCAGCCGAAACACAAAGAAATCCCACATAAGCACATCATCATCATGGGGCTTTTTGGGGAAAACGCTCAACTAAAGCAGATGAAATCTGAAAAAGCGCGAAAAAATCGAGTTTCTGCGTTTCGATTGCGTGCCTTCAACGCACCAGAAAAATCTAAATGCATATTGATGAGCATCAAGCGATTTGAAGATTATGTTTATATTTGCGTTTAAATGAATCGAATTCATTAATTTCTAATTCATTTGCGGTTTTGTTTGATTCCAAGTCAGAGAAAAGACGGGTTTCAATGCAGTCGAAGGTATTAAAACTTCCGACGATAGAGAGAATGTCGAACACGTCGATTCGTCAAGCTCCGTATGCAATCGCATCGAACTCAAGAGCCAACCGCGGGTTCATAAAATGAAAGTAAATATCTGTGATTAATTGGCCAAATAGCGAAATTTTCAGCGACCCTTAACGAGCCGATGTCGATCGAGAAAAACAAGCCCAGTAGTCTTTGAAATAAAAGAGTCGTAAATACTGATTATTCACGCAATAAATAATATATCTCAACCACAACAACAACAAGGGCTAGAAGAACGAAAACAATTGCAGCAGCCACATCAAGACAAGCCACAAAAGACAGCAGAGAATAACAATAAAATATGAGAAATGCAGAAGAAACTCGCCGGGAAAATGCACGAAACGAAAGACTTAAGCGCGCAACTCGCTGGCGCCCAGCACCAAAGAAAAGTCAAGACTTTTTCCACAACAACAACAGCAATGGCAACAACAACAACCAGCTTTGTGGCTCATTCATAACTTGGTCCGCAAAATGCTCTCGTTGTTGTTATTCTTCTGTTTAGTACTGGGTTGTTGTTCTTGTTGTTATTGCTTTTAGTACTGACACGAAGAGCGAGTTTCGAGCGCCTCCGAAGACCATCGCGAAAGCCTTCGTGTCGCCCCACGACGACGACGACGGCGACGGTGGCTGCGACGACGCAGAAAACTCTCGTTGCTCCAGCGCTCGGAGCTGCCCGAGACGCGGTTCAGTTTTGGAGCAGCGTTCGACCGATCGACACGAGCCGAGCCGACCCGAGACGGAGACGACGCGCGATTCCGTGAGAAGCTTCTCTGCCTTCGTTTTGGTTGTGTTTCAAGTTTTGGGAATTCTGTGCAACAACAACGAGAAGAACAAGAACAACGACCACCGCGTCTGTGTGTGTGTTTTGTTTGTTTGTTTTCCCTCTTGGGGTTAAAAATCAAAGTTTACCCGTTTGTCTGCATTTTTGCAGGCGCCTCGCGAACGCGATTCCATATCAATTTCATTTTGATTCTCGCCACTTGCTCTGCTTTACATAGTCGAGTAATTTCCTTCGCGATTTCCGTTCGTTCGTTGTGTGTGGAAGAAAAGTGTGAAAATCCCTTCTTCTTCTTCTTTCGGATCGAAAGTCGCTGCCAACGTTGGCTAACGGGTTTCGACGTCGAGTGCGGCCAGAAATAAAACAAAGCACACACAAAAAACAAACGCCGCATTCTTCAAAGTGTTAATTTTCGAAGAGTTTTCGCCATCGACTTCCCTCCCCTCACATAGGGAAAAGAGACTGAGACTTGGGCGATCAACCTGCCCGTGTGTGGATCGCGGTGCTCAGAGTGCGTGGAGCGTGGAAGCGGCTCCAACTCGATGAAGTGTCTGCCCTAAGATTCAAGAGCAGAAACTCCGCGAAACAACAGCAGCAGCAATAATATAACAATTACCACAAAAACAACTCGAAGCAGATTATTTTTTGCTCAAAGGTAAGCGAGATGTTTTCTCAACTCATCACATTCAGCTCTGCGCCATTGTTCGCTCCCTCCGTCTCCCTCCTTCAGCTGTCATCCCCGCTCCTCGCCAACCCCTCCGCAGTTCTGGCCACTTGTCGTTCTTGCGACTTTTTATCGCGATTTGGTCGGCGTTTCTTGTGCTTGATTCTTGAATTCTTTCTTCCACCTCTTCCACCATCTTCGGCTTCTCTCTATCGATAAAAATTCCTCCGGGCGAAACCAGTTCGATTTTCCAGCAGCAAGAAAAACAGATCATCATCACCGGAGCCCGTTCTTCGGCCGTTGCTCAAGTTTCTTCCAGTTCTTCGGTTCCAGTCCGATGATGCGACGGCCAGATGCAGGCAATCACGTAATTCATAGATATGTATGTATATTTCATCACTTGCGCATTGATTGTTTCGCGATTTCGAAATTCCAATATTTACGCATTAACCTTGGATAGAGTTGACTTTGGGTTTTGGCCTGGAATGCGAACGAAAGACTCAGGCGACGAACTCGTTTGTGTTAAAAACGCCCAAACAACTGACTATCAGTCGGCTCGGCAGACGTCGGGCATTTCTTTGCCCCGAGTGATGCGAAATTTTCCATCGATCGCCATCGATCGCAGCGATCGCTCCATCCATTCAAGGAGAGCCCAAAATCAAATCAACCCTGGAGTGGTCCAACGACAAGTCCAAAGGCGTTCGTGTTCGGCTTCTGTGCTGCTTCACAACATCAACCAACAACAAGTTGTCAAGACGACGCGTCCATGCAAACGCCATCCATCCAGTTCGGCCAGTGCGCATTCCGAAATAGCCATCGACATTGTTGTTATTTGTTGTTGGGATCGCTTCGAAGCCCGAAGCTTCCCACTCCAGCAATCGATGCGATGATGGATCCAATCGATAGCCCGTCTGCCCAACGAATTAACCTTTTTAAGTCAATGGCACAGCGACGGATGGATGCAGAGTGAAAACAGTGCCATAAAACAACAAAAACAACAACTGCAACAACAGAAATGGACACCAACAACAACAACACCACTGACAACTACGGCCATAATCAATTCGAGGTCCAAGGGCAATCAAACCGATGTAAAGAGCGATCTTGACGATGGTTTCTCTCTCGGTCGTCGGTTGGCCCAGAAATGTAACGACAGCCGGTCGCGGGATCGAGGGGACAGCGGTGTAAGCGACTGCCGGTGTAACCTGTGGAAAATGTTTTCGGAATTTGGAGTTTGGAGTTCGGAGTTCGGGTTTTCTCCGCGGAGAGTGAAACATTCTAAAAACTTTCTTTGGCCGAAAAACGCAGCCACAAATTAATTCTCGACTTAATTCTATGCACCGTTGGGCCCCGCGGAGGTCTTCTTCTTCTGCATACATCACATCTATAGTTAAGTAGCTCCGATTTGGTCAAAACAAACAATGACCCGGAGCTAATTGGCCTCTAACAACAAGGGACTTAAGCGGCGTCTCGCGTACTCTGTCGTTCCTTTGCTACGCTCGCTCCGTACTCGTCGATGGATGCCCTGACTGTGAATCGAATATTAAATTCATTATTTATAGAAAGTTGCAATTAACAGAGCTGCCCGACAGCAAATACACGGGAACGATGTAAATCAGGTCCATTAAATTTATTATCTGCACTTTAATAACAGCTTCGCGTAAATTATGCGCGATGCAAACATGATGGCGACTTCCACACGCCGCGGCGAAGGGCCGTATGTGGTTGCTGGCCTGCAAAAGCTTCCTTTCTGCAACTGGCTTCACTCCAGCTGTTCTCTCTCTCCCCCAGATGATCGCGGTAGTGTGCTTAATGAGAGTTTTATACGACGATGGACACGGGTTCATCTCTCACTCTCTCGCCTTGCGACCGTTGAGAGGTGGAGGTCTTGAGCGAAAGTTGGAAGGTGGAAGGATGCCGCCAAAGCTGAGGCCATATGTCTTCGAACTGATATGGAAGACAATATCGACATCGACGACTTCACTTGACTTGCAGTCGGATGCTGCTTATTTATTCTTCTTCGAGTAACTTTCGATTCCGCGCCCAACAACACCTCCGACGAGCCCATTGTAAACTTTGACATCGAACACTAATAACAACAACAATAATAACAACAATAACAGAGCCAATCACGACAATGTCGATGCCGAAGACAACGACAGTGACAGCGTCGACAAGTGGAAGGAAAGAAGATGGGAGGAGAAGCAGAAGAAGAGACTCGTATTTGTCGAAGAATTTCTTCTTCGGTTTTTAGGTCAAATCTCGCCGAAGTACTTAACGAAAAATACAAACAACACAAGCAAGAATGGGGAGGAAAGAAGAGGAGACGCGACTCGGTTTGTCGCAGGTCGCATCGACGCGTCCGCGGAATTTGTCCAATGAGAAACAACGCTGATGGCATCGCTAAACAGCATAATCAGGTGCGTCTACGAGTCCAAATTTAGAAAAATTGCCATGTCCAACAATTTAGTGAAATCAAAGAAAAAAAAAAATTGTAAAAAAATACGAAATGACAACGAAAGAGACAAATTAACGGAAGAATTCCAGCTTGTCGAGGAAATGAATCTTGAGCGCCAGCCAAAGACTCGCATAAAAAGGTAGTTGAACCTTTGTCAACACTCGTTGCTGTTGGGGCCATTATAGTTTTTGTTTTTTTTTTATTTCTTGTTGGAGCTAACTCGTAAAACGTTTGAACATTTGTATTTCGAAACGGATTCGTGTTGGGTGGAAATCGAAATGAAAGAGGTTCGAAACGAAAGACTTAAGACACAAACTCGTTCGTGGAATAATTCCCACACCAATCGAAATCGGAAATTTTATTAAATCAATTTTAATTCAATGTGTTTTCACAATGACCACTGTTGCCACCTATTTTAAATGCACAGATCTTTTCCGATCACATCCTTAACTCCGTTTCGAATACTGGAATTCCAAATTATTAGCCATGACCAACACTGCAACTGCAACAATAACAACATCACGCTGAAAATTTAACCAGTTTCCACGGCGGCGTTGTTTTTGCAAAATTGTTTCAATCAATCCAAACGCGCGTAGGCAGCCTTTCAGCGAATTGGTCTTGCCTTTGTTGTTGCTAGTGTTCGTGCGAGTACGAGTAAAAATACTCGTATACTCGAGTAAATGGCACGATAAACGATTATTTTTTGAATCGACTATTTGTTACAAATATTTTTACGGTACCGACTAAATTGACAATATATTGAAATTTTTTATTTATTTATAATTTCGATACAAAAATGCATTACAAAAATACATTACAAAAATTCAAACACTAACAACAGTTGAGATGATTTCCTAGATTTTTGAATTGATCAAACAAAATAAATAAATAAAACTATCTACATAATATTTGATTGAGTATAATATTTTACTGTTAACTGTTAGTTAAAAACACATTACGTCAGCTTTTAGTTTCTAGAGGCGCTAAAAGTGCAGGTTTTCGTGTGTATATGTACGTATATGTGAAATGAGTACGAGTACGATTATACCGACTTTTAAATCCGATTACTTCTTTTCGCACCGATTTTTAGTTGAAATTTTGTTTTTAACTACTCGCATCGACTACATACCGGTATTGGAACGTCACTAGTTGTTGCCGCTTGTGATTAGAAAGCCTCGCTGGCCACAGCCGAGATGCAGAATTAGCGCCGCGCCATCAACGCGTTTGCTGTCGCGATTTGTTTACGTCTCGACGGCTCCACGACTGCCACGGTCTCGAAATTCCACGCGGGCCCCATTCACGGCTCGCGTATTTTTATGGCCCTCACGTGTCGGTTGCATGTTGTCTGTTGACTTCTACGCAAGTGCTCTTTGGAATGGAAATGGCACAAAACCGTTTGGCACCACGCTGCTAATCGATCGACCCAAGGCCACATTGGGCAGCGCCTTCAAACACCTCTGGAAAGCTCAATAAAGAATCAATCATTTCTCTTAAACCTCAGCTAGTAGCGTTCTAATGGAAGCCATGAACTCATTAAACCTCAAACCCGCACTCGAGGTCCAACTCCAACTACTGTCGTCACCTTTTCGAGTTTTCATCTTTCACACTTTAATGTCTTTATCTTCTCGCACTCTTCCTCGATTGTCATCAGCCTCTCTTCTGAGGGCAGACACCACGAACCGACTCAGTGTTGTCAGCAGCTGGAATTGGCTTCCTCCAAGGCAGCCACGCGTCGTGCGTAACCGAAGTGTTGAGCGACAGTTTGAGCTCTGAATGTTGAGGGTGCCAGGGGCTCGAAGTTTAGTGTGCGGAGAACAGCAAATCATAAAATTGAGTTGTTGAGGTGTCGAGTAGGAAGACAAGGCAACGAACGACCTTTGTTACCATCGTTGACAGCCCTTTAAGCACACATGTAAATTGTTTTTGTGCAACCGCTTGTAATCGTTTAGTTGAGCCCGAATTCGAATTACAAGTGTTTCCATTTAGTCGTGGGTTATTTTTTCACCTGGAGGTGGATCTCGAAAACACCTCCACACAAAGTGACAGCCCATGGCTTGAGGAATGAATTCCGCATGCTCCGTCGACTCGTCAGCTCGTGTCCAAAATTCGTTGCTCCGAACAAAACTCATTCGCGCCCCCTTCCCCCCCCCCCCCCCCCTCACACAGTCGTATTATTTAAACAATCGATTTTATTCTTGGCTGCTATTCAAATTTTAGTGAATTTTGAATTCCATTGACAAACCTGTTTCTCTCCAAATCTCCCAAACTAACCGGAGTCTTTGTTATTAGCTCAATGGCTTCTTGTCATTTGTTCTCTAACGAATGAATAATTCGCACAACTCAGTTTATTTCGCATCATTTACACGAGTATTGATCTTATACATATGTATATCGCATGTCTAAGTATTTGTCTTGTATGCTAATCTATTGATTGATCTTCGGCTGGCGATTAGGTCACGGGTTTAGTAATCGACTATTCGAAAGTTGAATTGCGATCTTGAACTTCGTTTTCCACGCTCCAATAATCGTACAACAAAAGCATCGATTGTTGTTGCTGCGATTGTGTACCATTTCCTGCGGGTCCTAATCAAATTGTACGATCTGCAATGCACTGGAAATTTTATCATTTAATGGTTTTCATGCATAATAAATTAATGACACCTATTGCTCAAATGCGATGGGGTCCAGGTCATTACTATGCAAACCTTCTCTTTAGCTTCATCATAACACCCCGAGGAAGTGGAAACAATGCGATGTTTTCGTTGTTACTGTTGTGTTTTAATAATTTCATCTCATTTCCATTCGTTGAACAATGGTTTGGTGGTGATTCTTGGCAACCGAAAACTAATTGGACTTTTGGAACGTGGGACTTTCAGTTCTATTGTTCAGCAGTCGTCATGAACCGCAGCAATTGCCAGCGAAACCTCGACTAAGAAGTAAGGCAAACACTTGTTGAAGGTTCCCTTGGCGCACACTGCGAACCCCAGTATTCCGAAGTATTGCCTCGAGTTCAACATTCACTCACCACTCCAGGCAGGCATTAGAAGAACACATAGTAGAGCTACTATAAAATATTAATAGTAGCGGAAAAAGTATAGAATAATATGCCCGAAGTGTAGTCAATCAGATCCACATGGATCGAATACATGCGATCTGTGGAAAATGTTTATGTCAATACTCGCGGAGCTCATCGAAACCCATGACGACCACCCGGTGTTACTGGATTCTTTGGCTTCTAGCCACTCAACTTGCACCGTTAAGCATTTGTTTTGACCACAAAATTTCCGTAACGAATTATAATGGTGCCATGGATTTACTGCTCCCAATTGGGCCAACCTGCTGCCAAAGACATCGACTGAAACCCATGACCATTTAACGACCAAAGTGGAATTTTAGCCACTCAACTTCTGAACTATTTTAATTGAGTTGTGGCATGAGTCATATGTTACTGGAATTCCTGTGGAGAGAAGGCCGATTGTCAGAAATGAAGAAGTCGAATGCGTGTTTGGGAGATGTGAAATAGGATTGGAAATGTCCTACTTGTGTGACATTGCTTCGGTAGCGGATGAAAGCGGTATGCGGACAAAATTTCTAGAGGAAAATGCAAAGTTGACTATAATCCGACAGCTGACATTTCAGCTGAGAGCAATTTCCAGTAGGTTAGCAGGTTGTTCGACCCATAGAAATCTGCAAAAGTCGTAGATGTTCAGCATTTCATTGTTATACCACTCGTCGTGGTCGATAGAATAACCCGAAAACTACTTAGGAACAGTTTGTTTCGTGCCATAAATCGTCGGGAGAACTAACAGAATCTCAGTGGTCTGAACCTGCCCGTCTCGTGGACATGCATTAATTACCATTTAAATTGCATACCATACCATATGATTTCAACCAGAAACGCGATCTAAACAGTTTCAGTATTATTATTATTATCATTCTTGAGAGCAACGAGCCAAGAGCTGTGAGCCATATTAACACCTTCCCGCAATAACACGTTCCTATTGCGGCTTTTGTGTTTGGAATTTCGGATCCAACGATGCGTACGAAATCGTTCAATTATGAAGTCCACAAGTAGAGCAACCGGGATTCCCTGCAATCGGGATTCCCTGTAACTAAAGCACAATCGTACGGTATGCAAAATACGGTTTCATTAACACCCAAAGACCCAAAGAAAACCCCGTTGTATTTATGGTACTGCAATCTAAATGCTGACGTCAGAGACGCAATACTTAGTTTAGGGAACGAAATTGAATTTCATTCAAACAAAGCCATATCTTTGGCAGCAGTGATGAAAACATGACTAAAACCAGACTCGATCATACAGTAATTAAGTCATTTATTACGCTGAAGAGGATGGATCTCTTGTACACGCATTTTTCAACTTCCCGTATGTTGTGATGTGAGATAATTGAAACTACCCCATCCCATCGAAGAATAAATAATTACGTGGTATGCACGATTACCGCAATTATATCGAGGCGGAGAGGAAGTGGACGAGTTTCAGTGATTGGGTAACCTCGTCTGGAAGATCTCCATCTACAATAATCGCCGACATAAACAGCATCTACGACACTGGGAGTCGGTGAAATAATCGAAAGTTGGGAAATGAAAATCGAAAAACATCGCATTTGTACTCGTGGCAGACGGGAGCACGAGTTACGCAAACGCATCGTCGTCGTCATCGTCGTTGTCGTTGTCGATGTTGATGTATTGCCCAACATTTCAGAAAAGTGCAAAGTGTTTTGCACAACGGTCCGTGGAGATTCCGTGGAATGCACAATAAATACTAGCCGTCTGCCATCGGTCTCCGCAGATGAGCAAATATCGTCGATGCGGTTTGGTTTAGAAATCTTACAGGTTTTAAATGGTGTTGCTGTTCGCTAACCATCTTCTATGTCTTCCCTCTCTTGCAGATGCAGCCCACCAACAGTCACAGCTCTCGGATACGACATCTGTCGATTTTCCTGCTGCTGCTCCTCTATTTGTCGCAAATCAAGGCCTGGCGACCATGTCCGGAACTCAGTCCGGCTCTCCGCCTCCCCTGCAGGTGAGTTCTAAACACATTCGTCCCAGCTCGTTTCATCCATCAACCAACCATTTCAACCACGATCGCTCCAACGATTAATCAATCAGCGACGATCGTGCGATCAAATTTCCCAACGCTGAAACTGATCATAAAATTCTAATATTTATTTTCACTGACTTGGAATATTACCGCGTTTCTGTTGTTGCTGTTGTTGGTGCTTCTGCTGATGCTGCTGATGATGTTGTTGCTGCTGCTGATGCATCTTCTCGTCGTTGCTGTTGCTGTTGAAACTCATTTAACCGGTACCATTATCTGGCCCGAACTTCTGACTGCAGATGCAATGTCGTCCCCTTCGCCGCGACAGGGCAGCTCGGCGCTGTGGCGATGGACTGCGACCGCGTCGTGTTCCACGGAGAGGCCCCGCAGTTGCCGTACGGCGCGCCGATCGTCTCGTATTCGCAGCGATTTAGTGGCCAACAAGTTTTGCCCGCCATGGTGAGTAGAGGCCCCAAAACGAGATAAAATCAACCCCACCCCCTCCCCCCTCCTCTCCAGACACACACACTCACTCACACAGACATGCAGATGCAAGTACATACATACATACGGCCGAGATCTGCAAGATTGAATCATAATATCTGTTGCCGACACAATTGCTGTGCCAGAGTTGTCTTGTGTCTGTTGTTGTCGTTGTGGTCGGGGACTGTGGGAAATGGAATAAAAAATAATGGAAGAAAAAAACGTTTTTCGTCGTGGTTTTTGTTGTTTTTGTTGCTGTTCACAAGCCCCCCTCCATCGCCGAAACGTCCGAATTTCGATAACCTGAATTGTGGGGCTCCCCGAGCTCCGGACCACACCAAGGTTAAGAGTCACTCCGTCTCCGGCTGCAGTCGCCAGAAGCCAGCCCATAGCTGGCTGCTGAATGCTTGACCGCAAGGTTTATGACTTCCACTTTATACTATTTGAAGCTTTTCTGCCTTTGTCTAGTGGGCTAGTTTGTACTCATTTCTTTCAAGTTTTTGCTCTAAAGTCAAATTTCTCTTTCCGGTCATTTAAACGATTTTCATTTTTTGGCTTTCATGTTCGTCGTTTGTTGCCTTTTTTATTATTAATAACAAATTGCTTTCATCCGCTCCTAATTATGTGGGTGTGGCGGGGAAGCGACTTAAGCTGATTCCCATTAAAAACATATTTACTTTAATTACATCTGAGATTCCAACAAACGGATTGCATACCGTTAAATCTAGCGTAGTTAGCTGTTATTTATAAATCACAGAGTCGATTCACAGATCAAAGAAGGATACTTAGCATCATCACTTTCCCTTCGAGGCTTCAAGTAGAGTTAAGAGGGTTCCATGTCACCTGTTTGAAACTGTGCGAAGTTCCCTCCTCTCAGCTCTGGTGGAATGGTTGAGTAAACAGGGTCCTACTTTGCTAATCACCGGCAGACACGTGCGCGCACCGCACTAACCATTCGTTGTGTGTGTGTGTGTGTGTGTTTATGGCCATCAACAAAAGTGAGAGTTTCTCCAGATACCATGACATTCGCGTCGAAGGAACGACAGAACGTCAACCAACGTCTCGAGACGTGTCGAAACTAGAAAATGTCGAAAATGATCGTCTTCCTTTTCTTTTCTTTTCATTTCTTTGCTGTTCGCCTCTTTCATTTATTTTGAAAATAAAAGTGGAGAGCAGAGCAATTAAGATGGTTTCGTGTGGATGGCACCGCGCTCTCTCCACGCACTCCTCCCACAATCTCCGACAAGAGATCTGTGCGCTTTAATTTTGCTTTTATTTCACTTCACGCCGTCTCGCAGCGCGTCAGGCTTTCACTGACAGGCTTTTGTAGTACAAGTGTTTTGGCCTTTTGTTGTTGTGATCGCCGTTTTTGTGTGGATGTTGTTTCGGTTGTTATGGCTGGCAAATAATTAAAGACAGGTTTGTCGAAGAAGCGAAGGAACAATCGTAAAACGTTGCCAACAGGTTAGAATCCACCGTGACCCTGAAAGCGGGGAGGAAGGACGGGCAAAGAAAGTAAAAAATATTTCGTTTCGCATTGTTCAACCGATTGGAAGGCGTCGGCCATTGATTCAATTGCGGTTTACAGACAGGCGTTGTAGCCACGTTAATTGACAAGCCCGCGGTCCGTTAACATGGCTTGGCCGCAAGATCTGCTCCAATTCGAATTTTCGCCATTTCTCTCATTTTCGGCGTCTTAATTTTTTCCGAAGCTCAGCTGCCCAAACCAACAGCAGTTCATTCCTTTTGTACAGAGAAATGTCGGTCGATGTTCGGCCGAAAATTGCGAAAGTCTTTTCTTTTCTTTTTTTCTCGTCATCAACACCGAGCCTCGCAGTTCTCTTAATGAGAAACTCGTGTGGGGCGTATTTGGTTTTTATTAGAATTGGGCTTGAGCCGAGCTTAGCACCAATTGGAGTCATGTTCATGTTTCACCATTCTCTCTCTCTCTCTCTCTCTCTCTCTTCGCATCCAGGCCTTTGGAAACCTGAAGCTGCCCATCGAGGATCTGGACCTGTCGCACAACCTGATACGCCGCATTCCGGAGAAGTCCTTCCAGGGACTGCGCGACTCGCTCAGCGAACTGCGGCTGGCGAACAATCTGCTCGGCGACAGCCTGAACCCCATCTTCTCCACCGCCGAGTTCCACGCGCTCAAGAATCTGCGCGTCCTCGATCTGTCCGGCAACAAGATCAAATCCATCGAGGAGGGTATTCTCAAGGGATGCGTCGACTTGAAGGTGAGTGAGAAGACAAACAGATCGACAGACAGACTGAAGACAGACCGAAGACAGACAGACCGAGGGTAGACATACAGAAGGATTGCTGGACAAGGTATAATTAACATAAATACCTGTCGTTGTTGACAAGTGCGCCTAGGCGAGTCGCACGATCCGGCCCCGAAGGAGCCATGCTACCAGATTGCAGCGAGTACAACCTGTTGCTGGCAGCCATCCGGCCATCGTCGTTCATCATCGAGCCTTGCCGACGTAACGCAATAAATTAATACCAATAGAGGTAGACGACGACGACGAAGGAGACATAAAGCAACCTGAAACAATTTATAATTATTTCTCGCACAATCTCCTACTGGAACTGGCTGCCAGGCGAGCCAATTGAAAGGCATGCATTGTCACAGCGCGTTTCTGTTTGTCCCCTCTGCGCATGCGTGCAGCGCACGACACCGCAGCGCTAGAGTTCATTGCATCAAGGCGGTTCACTTCAGCTTGGTTCAGTTCAGTTCGGCTCAGTTCAGTTCAGCCGGGCTCGAATCGGTGGAAGACAGAGTAAATTGGAGAGTCATTTATTTTCGCTCGCAGCGGAAAATTCCCACCATCCATTTAAAGATGCAATTTTAGATAATATAATAATAAGCAGCATATGCACATATATGAAGCTCGCAACATGTTTTTCTTTCTATCCGAAACCGTTCAGGTTTCCATCATGCATTTATGTAAGAGAGCTCAACCAGTCCGGGATCGGGAGCCAACTGCCGAGATTCCACTTCCCTGAACCGACTACAATACGCCGTCTGAACTGACCTTCCGGAGTGCGATGGCATCCGCAGGAGACTGGTTTCAGAAACCAGAAAGTCGTCCGATGCACTCCTCCAGATCCTTTTGTAAACTCACATGGCCCTGAGTGCAGATCATTGAATCCGCATCGATGAAAATGCCCTGAGAAAATCAATCGAACAATGGAATTCGCCGTACCCAAAGTTAGTGGATGTAATTGACAATACAGAGAGTTGAAAGCAGAGCTATTTATTAGAGGCGATCACTAGCCTTGAACTACTTGAACTACATTTTCTACATGATGCACACTAACTACGTAAAGGACTAAAAGGACTACTACTGCATCAGGATTTTGCTACTTTTCTATGGTGAACTCCTTCGGGTGTCTCGGGTGTCTCGGGAGGCGGCTCATCGTCTGACGGGAGTGGATCAGAGGCCTTCGTCTTCTGGAAATAGAGAAGCATAGAGTTTCAAAACGAGGAAATACAACATGTTTCCAATGAAGCTTTGGGTTGTCGATGGAGTTGTTGCCAATTGTTTGTGATGGGGATGACGGCGATGATGATGATGCGCTCCCCCTTGTGGTATCTGAAAATCTGAAACTTATTTGCTCGCGTCGTTTGATTGCAGGAATTCTACATGGATCGCAACAGCCTGACGGCCATCCCCTCGCAGTCCCTGAACGGCCCCGCCGCCCTGCGCCACCTATCGCTGAGGCACAACCACATCGGTAAGTGCTGGGATTTCGACGCCAGTCAGGTCAAAATTAACGGACATTGAACAAATTCCCCCAGCTCTGCTCCGCTACGAGTCGTTCAAGTCGCAACCTCAGCTAGAGATCATCGATTTGCGATTCAACGAAATCAAGACGATTGAGGGCCTGGCGTTCAACGGTCTGCAGAAGATACGCGAAGTGAAATTGGGCGGCAATCGCATCACGAACCTCAACAGCGACGTCTTCGAGAACGTGCCGTCGTTGCAGAAGTTGGACCTGTCCGAGAACTTCATCAACCAGTTCCCAACGGTCTCGCTGACCACGATCCCCAACCTGAAGTCCCTGAATCTCTCCTCGAATATGCTGCAGGTGAGTCCGAGCACTTGATTCCATCACTCCAACTTCTCCATCGCGGTTTCCGTTGCAGCGCTTGGACTACTCGCACATGCAAGTGGTGCCGACTCTGGAGACCCTGGACCTCAGTCGCAACGGCATCACGACGATCCCGCCCGGCACCTTCCGGGAGCTCTCGATGCTGAAGTACCTCGACCTGAGCCTCAACTCCTTGCGCACGGTGAGTTCCACGATCCAGTCCAACTATCGATCAGCACTTAGTAATCGCCAACTCTTCGCACTCCACAGATCGAGGACGACGCGCTCGAGGGTCTGGACAAGCTGCAGACGCTGGTCATACGGGACAACAACATTCTGCTGATACCGGGCAGCGCCCTCGGCCGGCTGCCGAACCTCGGTTCGCTGCACCTCGACTACAACCGGGTGGCGGCGCTCTCCGCGGAAATACTCGGCTCCATCCAGGCCGAGGACATCACGACGTTGACGCTGTCGCGGAATGTGATCCGCGAGCTGCCGCCGGGCAGCTTCCAGATGTTCAGCAACCTGCGCAGCCTCGACCTGGCCGGCAACTCGCTGGCCGTCCTCGGCGCGGAGATCTTCGTGGGGCTGGAGGCGTCGCTGAACGAGCTGAAGTTGTCGCAGAACCGCATCACGGGCCTGGGCGCGACTCCGCTGGCGCTGACCGAGCTGCGCAGCCTCGACCTGAGCGGCAACAACCTGGCCGACCTGCAGCGCAACATCTTCCAGGGGCTGGACAACCTGCAGCTGCTGAACCTGAGCGCCAACCACCACATCGCCCCGATCCCGGCCGCGCTGATCCGGCCGCTGGCCAGGCTGCAGGTCATCGACCTGAGCCACTGCGCCATCAAGCAGTTGTCCGGCGATCTGTTCGCCACGCTGCAGGACCTCAAGCACATCCACCTGCACGACAACCAGATCCAGGAGATCAACGACGGCACCTTCGCCGACCTGTGGAACATCACGTCGATCGACATGTCCAACAACCAGATCACCTCCATCCGGCCGGGGGCCTTCGTCAACGTGATGCACATCCGGCGGCTGAGTCTGCGCGGCAACCAGCTGTCGGCCTTCAAGGGCGAGTTCTTCAACACCGGCACCGGCCTCGAGGTCCTCGACATCTCGGACAACCACCTCAGCTACCTGTTCCCCTCTTCGTTCCGCATCCACCCGCGGCTGCGCGAGATCCACGCGGCCAACAACAAGTTCAGCTTCTTCCCCGCCGAGCTGATCTCGACGCTGCAGTACCTCGAGCACATCGACCTGTCGCACAACCAGCTGAAGAGCATCGAGGAGCTGGACTTCGCCCGGCTGCCGCGTCTGCGCGTCCTCCTGGCGGCGCACAACCAGCTGGACATGCTCAGCGAGATGGCCTTCCACAACTCGACGCAGCTGCAGGTGATCGACCTGTCCGAGAACAGTCTAGAGCGCATCGGCGACCGCACCTTCGAGGGCCTGGTGCGGCTGGAGCTGCTCAACCTGCGCGGCAACCAGCTGAGCGAGCTCTCGGACACGCTGTTCGAGCGCTCGAAGCTGCAGATGCTGGAGAACATCGACCTGGCGCGCAACCGGTTCGAGTTCGCCCCGCTGAACGCCCTGCAGCGGCAGTACTTCTTCGTGTCCTCGGTGGACCTGAGCCACAACCGGATCAAGGCCATCCCCGCGGACGACAGCATCATGGTGAACATCAAGCACCTGGACCTCTCGTACAACCCGCTCTCCGAGGGCGCCGTGAAGAACATCCTCAACGAGCCGAAGACGGTGCGCGAGCTGAACCTGGCCGCCACGGGCATCGAGCACATCGACGCCCTGGAGACGCCGTTCCTGCAGTACCTGAACCTCTCGAACAACCGGCTCAAGTCCATCGACGTCGACGTCTTCCAGCGGTCGACGCTGCTCGAGACGCTCGATCTGGCCGGCAACCGGCTGGAGGACCTCGCCGACCTGGCCAAGGCCTGGCCGAAGCTGCACATGCTGCAGTACCTCGACCTCTCGAACAACAGCTTCGAGGTGGTGGCCCAGAACAACTTCGAGCACCTGGCCATGCTGCGCGAGCTGAAGCTGCGCTCCTTGGACAAGTGCACGCGCATCGAGAAGAACGCCTTCAGGCCGCTGATAAACCTGGCCCGGCTGGAGGCCTACGACCTGCCGCTGCTGGGCTACCTCGACATGCAGGGCATCCTCGAGCTGCTGCCCGGCCTGGAGAGCGTCGACCTGGAGGTGAAGGACGCCGCCATCGGCACGGAGCAGATACAGCCGGCCAAGCACCCGCGGCTCCGGTCCATCGGCATTCGGGGCGATCGCCTGAAGTCGATCTCCTCGGGCACGCTGGCGGGCCTCAAGAGCAGCGACCTGACCATCAAGCTGCAGAACACTTCGCTGACGACGCTGCCGCCGGCGCTGCTCTTCCCGGTGCCGCGCTCCTCGCACCTGACGCTGGACATCACGGGCTCCAAGGTCACGGTGTTGGTGCCCCAGTTCCTCACCGCTCTCGAGGATCGCCGCACGAGTCTGCAGCTCCAGGGCCTCGACTCGAACCCCATCCATTGCGACTGCAACGCGCGCGCCCTGCGACGCTGGCTGCCGAACTCGCACATGACCGAGATCGAGTGCACCTCGCCGCCCTATTTGGCCGGCAAGAAGCTCATCGAGGTGGGCGACGACGAACTCACGTGCGATCCACGCCGCATGACCTCGACGACGGCCCGCACCACATCGCAGCACATGCTGAAGTCCTCGTCGCGGCTGGTGACGCGCTCCACCACGACCACCGAGGAGCCGATGATCATCTGGAGTCTGGAGCCGACGCAGCCGCCGCCGATGAAGATCAAGACCAAGTCGCCGCTGATGAAGGCGCCCATCATGAGCAACGACGACACGCTCATCATCGGCATCGTCGGCGGCGTGGTCGCCTTCATCGCCATCCTGATCATCATCATCTGCATCGTGCGGCTGCGCATGAGCAACGTCGAGTACCACAATGGGCCCGCCATGATGGGCATGCCGCCGATGCCGCTGGGTCCGGGCAGTGTGCCGATCAACTACAAGGGCGCTCCAACGGCCGCCTTGTACGCGGTGCCTCCGTATGCCGCCCAGACATACGCCACTCTGCCCCACAAGCCCGCCTCCATCCATCAGTCGCAGCAGAATCTCTCGCAGCGACAGGCACAGCAGCAAGCACAGGCTTCCTATTCGACCATGTCGAGGATGTCGTACTTCGGGGGCGCTCAGCCGCAGCAGCAGCAGCAGCAACAGCAGCCCCAGCATGGGATGCAGTCGAACAACCAGCCGTACATAATTTACTCCGACGACAAGGCGTACAGATGAAGATGCGGTGCTGAGAATAATGGTTAATGGAGTTCTTAAAGGAGCGGCGTCGCCTGGCGATGCCACGGACGAAATGCAATTTAAGTCAGTTGTGTAACATTTACGCGACATTTTTCTCTAATTCTACCTTTAATCTTCTTCTACGAATACGAATCATAATCGATCATAAATTTAATGAGTATGTAGGGTAAGTTTTTCGTAGCTCTCTGTGGACGTCTATAAATCTGTTGTGTGATTTTCCCATTGTTACGAATTGTGGGTAGTGCAAAGCGTAAGCTAGTTAATGATGAATTATTTATATTATTTGCCTTTGCATTGAGGACCTTCGTTGTAAATAGTATAAGTTTTAGAAAATGTGCAAACTTTGAAATTTAGATTTAATCGACTCAAGCAAAGATGGAAACGATATGCGGCAGAATGACTTCAATTCAATTTTACATTACATTCAATAAAATCATAGACCATAAACTGAATTTCTATCTATCTATCTGTATGTGGAAATTATGTTATAATTATTAATCATAATACAAATCGAAATTGTTGTGCAAATAAACATAAATTAAGAAATACAAATAAAATGTGTTCGTTTCATTTTCATCCCCACAGATGCCGGAATGGTCGATGATAATGTTCGATTTTGTTTGTTTTTGATTTTTTAGAATGAATAAAAATTCCAATTCGGTGTACTTGATTTTGATATAATCTCGTAGTTTATTTAAAATGTTTAATCAATGGAATCGCCTAAAATTTTTCAAATGCCTTAATGCTATAACAAATATGATTTATAACCATTCTTTTGTATATATTTATAAAATGTCTTAGTTTCCAATAAACAACAAACAGTCTTATTTTAGTTTTGAGACAGAGAGGGAAACTCACTCAATATGAGAGCTGAGCGCATTGGTACAATAAACAACACTTATAACTGATCAAAAGTTGTTAAAAATTTGTTAAAGTGATTAATATTTGATTACACATATAGACCTCACACAATTAAATCTAATTAAATTACAAAATGCGTACAAATATTGATAATTCAAATGTTTCATTAGGTCGAGTCATGTTTCAAATGCAATAGATGCTCAATTAATAGATATTCTTCAAGAGTGTTTTGTTGAAAAAGACAAAACATGCTAACAAGATAGTTATCTTTAAAATGCCAAACTTGTTTATAATGCAACTATACGAGATTTTGTTAAATGTATGTAAATGTTAGAAATATGTTCATGGTTTTTATTAGATTGTTAAATATTAGTTTAAATAAATGTGAATCACAATAATTGATTTTGGAGTTACTTAAATGCAACTAGAAACTCTTGGTATAGCGATGTATTTGGCATTGAAATTGTTGTTGATATTATTTGAGATAGAAACAGATAAAAAAATATGTTTTAAAATTCTCCAAATAAAATCGCAACAATTTCAACTTAATACAAGGCAAAAACGACATAAGCTAATTTTTTGTATGATTTTCTATTTGAGACGAGTATCCAATTATACGTGTGTGTGCCAATTGATATAAGAGAGATCAGTTTTGTGTTCATATTTAGGCCACCTGAGAATACGATGAATATGTTCGATAACTGCGACGACGATAATATATCATGGTGACATATGACAAGAACAGCATCAATGTTATGATGGCCACAAGAATACCTAGACGGAAGCACAAATGTTTTATTTCATATCGTAATCATATCAATTCAATCTTCAATCATTTTTGTTTCATTCAGTCCACCAACTTACCCATTGCCAAACCAAGGTCAGCCTCCTCGTAGGTCATCATCAGCGTAGACAACTTACACTCGGACTCCCAGTTCTCTGGCAGAATGTCCCTGTACAGTGAGTACATTTTTCTCAGAGGACATGAAGTTCCACAGCCAGGAATGAACATTGGCAAGGGTTCAGCACTGGAGTTTTTGTAAAATATCGAAACAAAGGGATTGTTTTGTTCATCAACTCGCAACTCGATCATAACGCAAGCGGCATAAGGAGGACTGTGCATCTGAAATGCAATGATACAACTCAGTATAGTAGTAGAAATGATTGCACAACAATAATGTTCAACCTACATCGAAGAGCTTCAAAGTGTTGAGAACATTGGAGACTGTAGTATCGTGAGCACTATAGACCCACACACTGCGATCGGGATTCAGTTTCCTATTGACCTTATCATCGAATCTTTGGAGCATTTCCTTGATCAGCGGTCCAGTTTTCAATCTTGCCATTTGGCGTGTATACGTGCTGACTGAGAACATAAAATCAGAAATGTGAGTCATATCAGCGCTCGGGAAGACTTTCTTCGTCCACTCAGGCAACGTTTTGTTGTAAAGACTTTCGATGAACAGCGTGTTATTGATACGCTGAATGGCTTCCAGTGAGTCAACAGAACGACCCGAGTATTTCGTCAGATAATTGTAGAGGTATGCATAGCGATCGTTTAACTTTTGAAACTCCTGCGAATCCAAAAGACTAGATAAGGCATATTCATATGCAGGGCATGGAGCTTTGGAGGCCAAAACCTGTAGATAATTTGGAAGATATCAAAATACGTTTCATTTCTGAAAATCATCAACTCTCGTACACCATCCAAATTTTCTGGAACGGTGTGCACTGGAATCGGCTGCCAAGCGATGTCAGAGTTCCAGACTTGTGCGCCGACCGGCGGATAGAGCCCAGCGAGGTTCGACTGGGCACTCATCAGGGTACGATCCACATCCGTCGATCGTATGTAGATCTCGTCTCTGGAGTAGGTCCGACTCAGCAGAGTGTCGTATCGATTGCGAAGCCATTGTCCGAGTCGCAAGTGTTGCTGTTTGCCAGTCTGGAGAAATTATAAATTATATATGTAAATTCATGTAAAAATGTAAACATTAAATATTAACTGTCGGTTTCTTAGAAATCTTGAAGAAAACTAGCCCAGTACAAAACAAACCATAAGTCCAAAATTAGATCGGATACATACGAATGAAAAGTTCAGTGACATGAAATTCGCACATCAAGCGTATTTTTGAATTGATACGATTCATGGGACCGGACCGATGACTACAAATGAAAACGTTGACTTTGACAAATTTTCTTATCTCAAAAACATAGCTCCATGGCAAGGGGTAAATGTTGATGGGATCTTTAGTTCTGAACAGCATGATTTGGGGACATTGGGATAGGTCATGAAAAAACTTTGACTAATGTAGATCCGACATAATTTTCTAATAATTTTTATAGCTGATTTTATTAGCCATTGTTATAGATTAAGCTCTCATTCGATAGGATGGGGAAAATACAAGGAATTGATAAACAACAATAATAGAAATAAATGCGCATTTTCATTATCAGACAATGCCACTGATAAATTATATTATAAAAGCTAGAGTAATTTGTATTTTTCATTATTATAAGAAATTGTTGTATTATATTCAACATAAATGAAACATTTTTGCTACACAAATTATGCCACTAAAACAACTGATCAAATAGATATTTGCAAAAACGCTACATAAACTCATTTGGCGAAAATATCATTCGTTGTGAATATAGAAGTAATAGAAGAGATACAAGAGATACAAATAGCTTGAAACATTTGGCTTCATTGAGGTTTTATCATTGGCATGTGGCCGTTTATATCAGGGGTTGCTAACTGGGATGATTGAAGGATAATTAGAGAAGGAATCATATAAAAATAGTAAATAGCAATGAACAGTTTATCATCGCAAATATTGAACTAGTTAACAAATCAAACTGACGACAGCGACACTTTAAGGTTGATTATATATCTACGAAACCAAGTTCAGACCGAAAAACTTATCTAGTGTTTAAATAAGACAAGCATTCATGTAGTTTGATAATTATTTTTCTTCCGCAGAAGTTTGCAAATAGGAAATGGCAACAAAAAAAGCTAAGAACATGTTTTCCTCACTGATAACGAGTTATAAACTTAGATATAAATATTGTCAGGCAGATATTTGAACTACAAACAACAACAAAATAGTTACAACTTTGTCAACGTTGTACATTTGCTCAAATAGGACCATTTATCATGAATAAATATATTTGTTTATTTATTCATGACATCCGAATTCTCAAGAGTAAACTTTATGATGGTAGCAAAACGAGGGACAGAACAACAACCTTATGAAAAATCGTATTACCCCACGAGTAAATATATAATTAATACGGTTAAGAAGAAAACAAATTAAACAATCAAATAGCGAAACGTGTGCGATTTGAAAAAGAACAGGCGAATCGGGTTCTTGAAACGTGTTATGTGTGTGGAAAGAAAGATAGAGGCCCTATCTTCAAAAGGCCACATCTCGAATCGAATATATTGTTTTATTAATACATATAAAGACTCTTTTGCAGATTCGCTGATGTGATACATATGTATATAGTATATAGCCAGACGAATGATGAATTATTTGTGATCTATTAATTGATGTAAAAATTCTTGAAAGTAGTTTATCAACTCACATTGGTCAGCTGTCCCCAGCCGGTGGGCCAATCCTCCACATTCTTCCATGGGTCTGTGGGATACGGTTCGACGGGTGTTCGATCGCCATGTCGGTAGAGCTGTGCGTGGATTAAAGAAGTAGTTGTTTATGATAACAATATGGGACAATAAACAATGAACGGAACAGAGGAAGAATCTACTCACCACATGGGCAAACACCAGCTTGCCCCTGAGAGGAACATAAGATGGGTGGAGTTGGTACGGGTTTGACTCAGTCGACGATGTCAACACCGCTTGCAAATTGTTGGCAAGCAAGACGAGCAACAGCAAAAACAACAACAACGCACACGGCGTCCGCAACATTTTGACTAGTAACTTTTTCGTAGTTTGGAAACAAATATTTGGCTGCAGAAAATTCAGGTTTCAAGAGCTTGAATACCAGTACAACTATTGAGTAAATAAATACCACAGAAACCAAGAAAGAGTCAAAAAACCTTCAACAGCTGTTTCTCTGCGCTCGAATAAAAAATGGCATAACAGCCGCAATGGTTTTTTCTAAATTTTGATTTTATTTTGTTGTCGCTGAAGTTTTGTTTCTTGCTGCTTGGCTTGCTTTTTTACCGATGCACAAATGTTATTGTTGTATCACACTAATTAATTTGTTGTTGTCTAAAATGCCATTATTCTACGTTCGTTTCGACAACGACGACGAGCGAACGGAAAACGACCGCATACGTCCAAAGAAGTCACCAAAATAAAAGCTTAAAATGAAATCGTCTAGTTTTTATATTTTTTTCAATATTTGTTCAAACGACAGCGGCGGACGAACGAACAAAGAGAACTGCGAAAATGAGCTGCATTTGCTCGCTAAGTTTTGCTCTCGCTCGTAGAGAAAGAGAGAATGTCAATGGGATTCAGCGACAGCGATGCCAACCCAAAGAGAGGAAAAATCCGTGCGATAGATACACTGAAAATATCCGTGTTTAGTACAAAATCCATATTTTTCAAGAAAAAAATAATAATGCATTATTTAATTTTTTTTATATTAATGCATCGGGAGCAGCGAAGCTATCTTGATCAAATTGTTGATATTCAGTTTTATCCGGATATTATAATAATTTGCATGGAAAATTAAAAATTTGATCATTTCCATGGAAATTTCAAAATTTGATCATTTTCAATAAAATTTCAAAATTTTTTAATTTTCATGGAAAATTCAAAATTTGATGATTTTCGTAGAAAATTCAAAATTTGTACATTTTCATAGAAAAATCAAAATTTGATCCATTTTCATAAAAACTTCAAATATTGATCTTTTTAAATAAAATTCAAAATTAGATAATTTTCAAAAGAAAAAATTAAATCATTTTTAAACATATTACAATCGTTCGAAGTATCCATATCCAATATCCATAGATTTGGGGAATTTTAACCCAAACTTCCGTGTCTCTGCCAAGGGGTCAAATGTCCGTAGAACACGGAAATATCAGTGTAGTTGGCATCGCTGATGGGATCTAAAACGATATGGTTGCCACCCCTATAAAAAAATAATTGTACATGGGATTGTGGGAATCGCCTCAGCAGACGTTGATTTATTTTCCTTTTAGAGACGATATGATGGAACCCTTAATGTCAACAATATTTTTCGAATTATATGGAGCATTTAATGATTGTCAATTCATTTATTTTAAAAAATAATCATCAGCTACTTTTTCCGACATTTAATGAATATATGATACTGTGAAAAAATATATTTTAAATGTTCTATTAAGTTATCCTTAGTTCTAAAATGAATTTATTGCAGCAATCCTAATACACTAACAATATATCAGCCTTAAGACGTTGTTTGAACGAGTATGAAATGCTTTTAAGTCCATTGAGATCTGAAAATAAAAATCAAAATTGTATGTTAATCAATGTGAAAGCATTTTGGAGTAATACTGTGTTAATCGCATCTAATTTGTTATATTTTGATATGGTTTTGGTATGAATCCTTCAAATGCAAACGCAGTCTTCGCAGGCACTGAATTTCATGTATATGCTTGGATGCAAAAACGTATAAAACCCTCCAATTTTTTGTACTTACTGCTTTCACATGTGCTTATAAGAAAACACGTTAAACATATTTTAATTTGTCGGTCGAATAATGTTAGGTTGATATGCACATAATACCATGTATATGAAACTAACTGACCCTAGACTTTGATCGCATGGCCAATGTTCTTATATATTTCGATAATTGAATCTTAGATTGGTATTAGATTCCGTTTTTTTCGTGTACATTTTCATGAATTAGTTTGTTTGTAAAATATAAAATATATTATTTTTTCAAGATTTTTTTATTGAGTGACTACCGCATATAATATTCATCTTTGGAATATTGAGAGACCACGACGATTATTACCGAACTCCCCAATGAGGATTTCGCTGTTTTGATACCATTCTGTTCATTGTACGCATTTGTATCAACTCCGCCCGATGTCTGTCGAAGATATGTCCGCAATAAAATATTATACATTTTTGTTAACATTTTGTAATTGTTAATTGTTTTATTACATTCACAGTTATGTATACAAAAGTTCAAATTAGAAGGGTTCTTGCTTGAATATCTCGGTTTTAAATAACAATATTTTATGATTATTTATGTGAAAATTCTGAAGTTGATGAGTTTTGCACGTTTACGCAAACATATATTTCTAAATTTTCTGGCTGGATGGTTTTTTTTTTTATTATGAAATTCAATCATATAATAAAATCTATAATTTACAGTTTACAAAGTAGCAAAGTTTAAATTATACTTATTTACAATTATATGTAAGTTTCAGGTTGATATTTTTAATGATTTTAATAATAGTGTATTAATTTAGTTTAAATTAATATATGTTTCCATAGTTCCCTTCAATTTGGGGGAGAAGCCCAATCGCATAGGGATTATTCTCTGCGCATTTTCCCCAAAATATTTGACGTTTTATATGTTAACTAATATTAATTGAAATAATTATTAACCAGGGTTTCTTTACTTTTGGCGCAATTAATGAAAAAATAAAGATTATTTGTTTTACGAAATTAACTTGAGGAAATCTGGTGTTATTGAATTTATAGTTCAATTTCTTTTAAATTATCTTAAAATGTATATCTAAAATAATAATTAAGTTGTCACTCAATTTTGTTAATGTTGTCCTCTAGAATTTCCCCATTGCGCTGTCAATTTTCGAATCAACATTGTTTAAGATTGAATTAAAGTATTATAACTTTATTATTTAATAGCGACGACCCGACATCATATTTTGGCGTGGAGCATTGCTGTGTAAAAAAATATAAATTTGTAAATATGCATTAATTTTCAGAGAACATTTGTAGATTAATTTTTTTATCTGAATAGAAATATAATAAGATACGCATCACGTATGAATAATTCGTATGTATCTGCACAAAGTATTTAACGCATTTGAAAATCTTGGAACGCGATTCCAAAATTAGGTATTTCGCATACCATTATCCGCTCTTATTCGCTAATTATTGAATTACAAATATATTTCTACTTACCGATTAAATCCCCCTCCCGCTCCACCTCCTCCTCCTAACGGGGGGAAGTCATTATGAAAGTTACTTGCACTATTGCTCATATTACGGTTGCCTCCGCCGACACCACCACGATTGTAACCACCAACATTGTTTTGGGAACCGCCGCGGCCGCCGTAACCACCTCCACGCCCGCTGGGTGCACCTCCTCCTCTGGCTCCTCCAAAACTACTTCGGCCACTGCCTCCTCCTCGTCCACCAATATTGCCGCCAGGACGTCCTCCCATGGAGCCACCCCTAGTGTTATTGTGACATTGTAGTCAAGAACTGAGTTCATGTTGTAAAGTTTCTAACTTACATATTCCTTCGTGAATACCCGGAATCGTCATCACCAGGCGAGGTTCCGCCATACCCAGATTGGTTTCCACCGCCGTAGTGTTGTTGGCCACCTCCAGGTAACGCAAAGCCTCTTCTGTCTTGACTGCCCATGTTGTTACTGCTCGCAGAATTGAGGTTTCCAAAGGCTCCGTTGCCTGCTTTTGGATTGCCATAGCTCCGGCTATCGTTAAAACCTCTGCCACCACTGTGACCTCCAGCCTCTCCGCCACTATTATGACCACCTTGCCAACTGTCGTACTGCTGGCTGCCACCAAAGGCGCTATTGTTGAATCCACCACTTCCTCCAGAGCCACCGTATTTCCCGCCGCCTTGAGATGCTGCACCAAATTTATCACCTCCGTAAGGTGAGTCAGCGCTGAATTTGCTGACGGACTGATTGCCAGCACCTCCTCCTCCTCGCGAGTAGGGGGCACTTCGCTGTTGTCCTCTGAAGTTGTCGTTGCGCATGGGGCCCACCCCGTTATTCCGATTAAAGTCATGACCGCCACGATTGCCACTAGCGCCACCACCTCCTCGTCCGCCACCACCACCGAAATTTCCTCCGCGAATGGGTGGTGGGCCGCCTTGATGACCTCCAATGTTGCCACCTGATGAAGTAGAATTTTCGTTAAGCATCTGCATAATGGCGCCGGCCAATTCCATTGTGGCGGCTTCTTTCAAACTACCAGAAATTCTACCAGAAAAGCCAGAAACTTGAAAATGTGAGGAGAAAACGGGCGAAAATATACCCAAATTAAGATTGAATAATTAACACGGTAAAGATTTAAATGAAAAAATTTCTGGGAAAATTAACATGAAATTTCGCGAATCAAGACAAATGTAAACATAAACTTTTTTATCGTTATTTAACTTACCTAATACTCCTCCACGACCGCCACGTCCACCCATGGGACCACCTCCTCTACCTCCGCGAGGTCCGCCCATTCCGCGGTTGCCGCTCATTCCACCGGATCTTCCCGCTGACAAATTTCCATGACCACCAGGTGGTCCACCCTTTTTGTTTTTATCCTTCGGGCGGCCGTGTTCCACCACAATATTCTGGCCTTTGAATTGTGTGTCGTGCAGAGCCTTAATGGCATTGTCCGCCATATCAGGCGTCTCCATGTGAACAAATCCGCATCGGTTCATGATATCGCACTCCGTAACAACTCCGAAGCTTTCAAAGAGACGCCTCAGTTCCTCTGGCTTTGAACCGGGCGGAAGGCTGCCAACAAAAATCTTTGTGGTCTGGAAAAATGCACCAATAAAATAAATTGATGAATTTGATGAACGACAGGAGGAAATTACGTGACAAGTTTTCGCGTTTTATACAAATATTTATAAAAAATTCCAAACTTATTATATACTATACTTACAGCCATTTTTAGGAGAACAGAAAATCAACTTCCTAATATACAAGAATCTAAATTGTTTATTAAAAACGATTTTTGCTTGACGCGGCTAAAAATTGAGAAGATCGGAAAATGTTTTTTTTTTGCCGCTACCAAAGAAGAGAAAAAAAAATGGCGATTACTTTCTATTTATGCATGGCGTTCGCTTTTCAACTGTGCTGCCAGATTACAACAAGCCGAGTTCAGCGTTGCCATTTTCGTTGTTTTTAAATAAAATTGGTAAAGTTTTTTCTACAAAAATTTTTTTTAACATTTTACTTTATCAGAACCTTGTAAAAAATTGTTGTTTTCCAAAAAGGGCCGAAATAACGAAAATTACTACAAGAATATATTGCGGGGGAATCATTTGAAAGGTAAGGTCAAAGTTAAAATTATTGATTTTTTGAAATAGCACCAAATATACATATGGGGAAAACTATATATCAAAAAAGATAATAGGATATTATATAAAATTATTACTAGAAAACAAAAAATATTTTTTAGGTTAATTTTTCAAAAGTGACAACCCTGGCCCAGTTTGCAATCGTGTCAAACATAAAAGTCATGTATGATTTCCATGCATTTGTACATTTTTACACTAAAAATCATTTCATTATATTAATTTTATATTTCCAAAATCCTCAAGTTTATAAAACCATAAATAATAATAAATATCACAGATAATCTGTGATAAATATATTCAATTTTGTAAAATCGACTGCATTATCGACGCCGGTGTTGCGAATTGCATTTTATTGCAACACTGACCCAGTTCAGTTTGTCATTTGAATATGTATTAAATTCAGGGATGCCGCACCGATATGCTACGGAATGTGCGAAAATGAAGTGTTTTCGAAAAAGTGGCGTAGTATTTTGATCAAAAGTGGAGTGAAACACTTCGATTGAAGTGAATTCGACAACCCAGATTAGTTTTTGTTGTTTTGAGGTTTGCAAATAAAATAAATATTGTTATTAACCATGGAAAAGTTGAATTCTACTCTAGTGGCCATTAAAGCACTACGCTCAAGTGTTGGCCACTGCTTTGAACATTTGGCAGACGGCACCAGTGCCGACAACTCCGAAGAAAGTCGCACCAAATTTCTTCTCGAGTTCCAGGAGAACTTCAACAACATAAACACCCAATTGAGGTATTTATTTTGATATACTGTGTGTTGCATATAGCTTAAAGTGTTTCCTAATATCATTCAGAGAGGTAGAGACTCTGATAAATGGCCTTCAAGTGCCGCCAGCTCCATACTACCTGGGGAACACCACGTACTTGGCACAGGAGACGACACAGGATCGACAGGCCCTGTACTCGCAATTAGTCAACAGTTACAAGTGGATTGACAAGGTGGAGTTTTAATTATTTGGAGTTGATGAAACACCATAACATTCTTCTTGTTCTGTTGCTATATTTCACAGGTTCACGATCATAGTTTTCTGGCTTTCAACAATCTTAATCAAAACAACTTGCGGCGATCCTACACCTACTGCTCGCAAAAACGAGGTCGTCTTCCATTTTCATCCTGCAATAATACTGATCCCGAGTAAGTTGCAGACTCTTTCAATTCTATGCAAAGATATTGTTACAAAAAAGTCTTCTCAATAGTCACTTCGATAAACTGCTGAGCGAGATAAATCATCCCCATACGAGTTATAAAGTTTGTCGCCCCTTCGGTTCCAATGCTGTGGTGATTGTAAGAAAGGCTTGTTGTTAACATATCAATTCATTAATACGTCGATATAATCTAGGTTAGTATTAGTAGAGTCCTGAAGGCTGCTATAGTGTGCAAGGGAATGCTTATCGAATGGGTCACTATGAAAGGGTTTGACGAACCTCTGGACCATGATGATCTTTGGGCTGAATCTCGATACGAAGTGTTCCGGAAGGTACAGGAGCACACACATTCCGCAATGTTACATTTCTTCTCTCCTACTTTGCCAGATCTAGCGCTTAAAAGCTATATGGTTTGTTAAATACAATTTTAGTTTGATATTCTTTTTAATTAGTCTCTTGTTGTAGACCTGGCTGAATAGTTATAGTAAATTATTTATGGAAGCTTGTAAACGTTGCGGTAAATACGTGTCAAATGGATTACCGCCCACCTGGCGTGACTTGCGCACATTAGAACCATTTCATGAAGAATGCAGAAATTGTTGAAATGTTTAGCATTAACAATAAAGTTTAAATTATATAAAAATTAGAAATAAAACCATTTGTCATAATATAAAAGTTTTGGTTTAAATCTTTTTTGTTATTATTGCAGTGATATAATTTTCAATTCATTTTATTATTCACTTATTTTTTAAATGAATTGTTTACAATATTTAAATTTATTTATTTTAGAAATTATTTACAATTATCAACAGATACTCCTTTTTGCATGCACAAACGAGCGAAATTCCGCTTCAAAGTTTCCCGCAACTGCAAACGCTGTTGTTGCACCTTCTCGCGTTGACACTGATATTCTAAGACAACTTCTTGGGGAATGTAACAGTTCTCCTCTTCATCAATATCCTCAAAGTCATCCTTAAAAAAAAACAGGCATGTTAAGATCAACATTATTTTTACATATAGAAGAAATACTTACAAGCAGTTGCAATAAACTCAGCGTGTTCGCCGACGGTTGATACGATCTCAAAGAACAGACATCACTCTCACAGTGCTCGACATGATGATGCTCGTCGGTGTGGTTTTCCACGATATTCTCCAATTCATGGGCACCTCCACCATGCTCATGGTTGCAAAAACCATCCGAACAGGACACTTCTGAACCCTCCGGTGAGGACACGACACTTGAAGTGCGTGAATTCAAATGGGAGTTGGGATCAGTACCATATCCAGCATCCAATGACTTTATGCAAATATCACTTTCGCAAGGACAGTTGGATGTCGTCTCATGACACTCGATGCACTTCCCACTTGACCCTTCAACTACGATCGTAGGAGATGGTTCGAAATTAGAAGATTTGGCACTACAATTGTTTTTAGAAACAGATTTTTGATGCTTCTTCTTTTTATTTTTCTTTTGCGGTTGTTTTTGCTTTTGTTTAGATAGTTCTTTCTTGCTTTTCTGCTGAGGTGATGGTGACTTTGGAAGAAAATCTTCTTCATTATTACCATCTGACTGCACACTATTTTCATCAGCCATAGTAAGCTCCTCTTCATACTCGACAATTTCTACAGCCTCATCTGGATCTTCATCCACTTCTGCGGCAGAAGAGGCTCCGTTGTCTTCTTCACATGAACGGCAATTGTTCCTTTTCTCGGACTTCTTCTTCTTTTTCTTTAGTTTCTTCTGTTCGCGCTTGTGTTCCTTTGCTCGTTCAGCTCGACTAATTTCTTGGTACAGTAGCTCAAGATTGCTTATTCCTTGTTTCTTTTCCACTGACATGTCGAAGCTGCGACATAGAGCATGCACTCCCACCGCAGCAAGCACCTGGCATGCCCTCTCCTCCTCGCGCAAGCTCACGTAAATCCTTCGCAGGCGTTCGTACATAATCATGCCAACACAAGTCAGAACTTCTTCCTGTGCAATTTCAAGAGTTTTAGCGTGTCGTTCGCGTTGTTTCGAAAAACTATACAAAAAGGGGAACATGTATATGTTTTCATTTATCAAATGAGTTTCAAGCTATACCTTCCGTTGACTTCGGGTTCAGCTTTTCGGATAAGTGCGTCGAGGAAATCCACCTTATTGGTGACTACGTGGATATGCTTGTCCGGATGACACTTTTTAATATTCGAGTAAAGTGATGCGACAAACCCCTTTTCTTTCGATGTTGTCTCCCCAACCAGTATATTATAGGCTTTTTCGATCTGAAATTGATAGTGTATTAGTAATTAGTAAGAATTAGTAAAACCGAATTTAAATCTACCTTCGTTCGACATCCTTGACAAAATTTGTGCTTTTTTAAATAATTTTCCAGAACTTCGTGCAATTCTTTCGTTTCAATAACAGCCAATTCGTCTCGACAGTTTTGTTTCATTGAGGACCAAACTTCTCTCCACGTTTCCGAAAAGGGTTTCGACCGAAATGTATCCAGCGAGTGAAGCACACAACGAGTCTTGTTTCTCAATTTATTCTCCAATAAATTGTTTAGTACCTCATGATGTCGATACAAAACGGTCCCGAGTGCCTGTGGAGTCTTCAGTTTTTCATCTGATATGCTCAGAACACAGGAACTCTTCAGAGTAAGTGGATCGAGTGTAGGATGTCCAGAAAGAGTCAGTTGGTAAAACAAGCGTTCCACACTACGGCGACAGCCTACACATTGGACACACTGATTCAGGACTGAAACAAACTCATCACTATCAATTTCAAGCGATTGTCTCAACTCTTCGTTGGTCAGTAAATTAAATTTTCGTGTGAATTCTTCCAACTCTTTTCCGCGGATTTGGGGACTATCGATTGAAAGGCCTTTGCTATTTAAATCCATAAGCATCTGTTTGAAAAATTTAAATTTTTTTTTATTTATTTATATATTACTATTTAAATTTAGTAGAAAAACAGGGATTGGGAATTTTTGGGATGATTTTTTTTTTTTCAAATTAGTTGGTTTTGTTGTTATGTTTAGAAATTATTGTATGGTATTTGAATCTTCTGTTTTTAATTATTACACTTGTTTTAAATACTAGATATCAATATATCTTTTAATACCTCTCTAAAGCTTAGGCCCACACATCTTATGACAATACGATTAAAACTACTATATGTGCAATAGTATATGTAAGTCATTCATATATCTGTACTACAGTGAGACGACATGCTTTTTCCAGCGCGGAGTAATTACGCAAAACGAGATTTCGCATATAAACAAATAGAAAGCTTAGAAAGTGAAGCTGCAAAACGGTAGCCAAAGCCAACGTTAAACAATTTCCATTTATTCTGCATAGTTTTCCAATTTTGACCAACTGAATAACTAGCTATAAGTTGCAGTTAACTAAGACTTTGCATAAAATATGGAAGAAACTGACCTGTGCACTGGCTTCAGCAGCCATGGTAAGCAACCGCACCTGAACCCAATGCCAACAAAGGTGGATCACGTATTACTAGCATGTTATTTATTTTCAGATTTTGAACCTGTTTCTCTCTCGATAGCAAACTAAGAGGTACTTACTTTAAAATATTTAACAGATTACACATGTTTCGAAAATTTTATGATTTACATTAAAAATTGTTAAATTGTCTCAACAAAACTCACAGACTCGGCTGCTTTTTTGAGATAAATTAATTGCCATTTCAAGGTTCTATTATTCTACGTTTATAACTTCAAATACATAGATGATTCGAAATTATTATAGACAAAATTAATTTTGACCATTTCGTTGTAGCTCGCAAGTACGGTTTTCTGTTCCTCGGACAACAACGCCCACATAGTTCCGATTAATTGTAACAGCAGTGATACGGGAGAAATATATCATCGTTCCATGGCGTACTCACCATCAAGTTGTCGCCAGCAATCACGGGAAGTTGCCTTCTGCCGATGTTCACATAACTGATGTCCTCAGCGCGATAAACGTACGTCAGCCGTGCCATATTTCCACACTACTCTCAGTTTTCTTCACTCTTCTGCAGTTTAGACACACAACAAATTAATTAAAGTGAAATAAATGTTTTGTAAATTTTACTTTTCGAGTTTCAGCTGCGAAAAGAAATTAATAATTGTCAAAAACACGTAGTTCCACTTCAATCACTATCGCCATTACCGTATGGAAGTGTTGCCAATTCGCAGCACTTTTCCCGTATCTCGATCGAGACTCGTTTGACCCATTCGCCAATGGCCACTCACATTCCTATGCACCAATATTACGAAAAACGTAGTAAATTTTATATACATATTGCTTTCCATTTTTAAAAATTCTATTAATATTATATGGATAGACATCTAACATAGACACAAAACTTTTTATTTAAGAAAGTAATAATAAATTATAATTGTTTAAAAATGGAAACTTTATACTACACATATTTTGTACATAAAATAAAATATGAAAAAAGAAAAAAAATAAAATTAAATTAAATAAAATTATAGAATAGAATATATATAAAAAAATTATATTATAGAATCTTTTTTTATTTTTAAGATATTAGCCTCTCTGTGTTTCCAGAACACTTTTTTATGATATTCAAATTTTTGTACAAACATATTTTGTAAAGACAGCAAAAGGTAATTATGTACAATTTTGTATTATACGAAAAACTTTTGTGTCGCGATTTAAAATTACGTTTGACACAACCTCAAGAGATTTCTTTCGAAAATTGAAAAATTTTGCGAACCTTCCATTTTATATATTTGTTCGAGCATGTGCTACTACATATTTTCGATGGGAAAATATGGCATCGTCGTTTGCATTGACATTTACGGAAATTTTTCTGTTTTTTCGATTGCAGTTTTTTTGTGTCAGATTTTTGTAGCGCGTTTTTCGACAATTTGCAATAAAAAATAGTTTTTCTCTGGATCAATTGGGATATTAGTAAAACAATATTCAGAACATTTTTGAAAAGATAACATAGAGTAAATCCGCAATATTTGCGTGCTAAAATGTCGCATCATTACGTTGTAACTGCCCAAAAACCAACGGCAGTCGTTGCTTGTGTCACCGGTATGTTGAATTAAGCACAGGAATTAAATATATATTAAAATAATAGGCATGTTTAAGTCGTTATTTCGGTGCTAGGGTCATAAAACTGACCGCAATTACAAAATTATTCAAAGGAAATTCAAAAACAATACAGTTGACAATATTAGACAAAGTTAATTAGCCGGCTTAAGAATGCAACAAAATGTCCAATAAAGACAAATTCTACATCATGTATTTCTCTTCCCAAAAAATGAGCATTTATTAAAAGAAACCTACAAACGCTCTACTAATTATGATATTTTTCTCTTGCGCACATTTTTAGGCAACTTCACATCGCCGACGGATTTGAACTTGATCATAGCTCGCAATAGTCAGTTAGAAATTGATCTTGTAACACCCGAAGGTTTGCGTCCCCTGAAAGAGGTCAACATCAATGGACAAATATCTGTAATGAGGCATTTCCGTCCACAGGTATTTACGTATTGATTTCGTCAGAAGCATAACTTATAAACTGTTCATTATAGGATAGCAAAAAGGATCTGATTTTCATACTAACTCATCGGTATAATGTTATGATTCTGGAATGTCGTATGATTTGCGATGAAATAAGTGTCATAACCAAGGCCCATGGCAATGTTTTCGATCAGGTTGGAATTCCCACAGAAGGCGGTGTTATTGCAGTAATTGACCCAAAAGCACGTGTCATTGGGATGTGCTTGTACATGGGCTTATTCACTATTATTCCTTTGGACAAGGACACCAGTGAGCTTAAGGCCACCAACATGAGGTACACAGTTTAACCCTTTATTTTAAATTCATTTTCATATTGCGATTTATTTTTCAATTAGGATGGATGAGTTGAATGTTTATGATGTTGAATTTTTATATGGTTGCATTAATCCCACAATTATTGTAATTCATAAGGATAATGATGGTCGCCATGTTAAGACCCATGAAATAAATCTGCGTGATAAAGAATTTATGAAAATTGCTTGGAAACAAGATAATGTGGAGACTGAAGCGACAATGCTGATTCCAGTACCGACACCATTGGGTTAGTATCAACCTTTATGTATGTTTCAATATAATTAATATTCGATCTACTACAAAACAGGAGGAGCAATTGTAATTGGACGCGAATCCATTGTATACCACGATGGTAATAGTTATCACGCCGTTGCACCCTCCACCTTCAAGGTAGATATACAAAATGAACTGAACTCAATCATAATTCTTACAACTACCTTTATTTTAACATACTAGCAAAGCACTATAAATTGTTACGCACGCGTAGATAGTAAAGGCCAACGATATTTGCTGGGCAATATGTATGGTCAACTATTTATGCTATTTTTGGAAACATCAGATAATGGCAAAGGTGGCCAATCTGTAAAGGAAATAAAAGTTGAACTTTTGGGTAACTATAAAAACCACTAACATTTTTGTTCGTATACATATTATTAAGATGTGTAAAATCTTTAGGTGAAATTTCCATTCCTGAATGTATAACATACTTGGATAATGGTTTCCTATTTATTGGATCGAAACATGGCGACTCTCAGTTGGTTCGACTTAGCAAGACAGCAAATGAGAATGGATCCTATGTCATTCAAATGGAAAACTATACAAATCTGGCTCCGATTTTAGATTTGGGAGTTGTGGATTTGGATCGCCAAGGCCAAGGACAAATTATCACTTGCTCAGGCAGTTTTAAAGACGGATCATTACGAATTATAAGGTTGGTAAATATGATTTAAATGATAAAGGAAGACTTCAACTCTGTATCTAGGATTGGCATTGGAATTCAAGAGCATGCCTGCATTGACCTTCCTGGCATAAAGGGCATGTGGTCTCTTAAAGTGGGAATCGACGACAACATATATGAAAATACATTGGTGTTGGCATTTGTGGGTCATACCCGTATATTAACTCTTACTGGAGAAGAAGTTGAAGAAACTGATATCCCTGGCTTTGTGAGCGACCAACAGACATTTCACTGTGCTAATGTGGATTATGAACAGGCGAGAAATGCTTTAGAGAGTTTTATTGTTTTCGAATTTAACATTTGTTTGTTTATTTTTCCAATAGATTATACAAGTTACTCCACTAACCATTAGATTGGTGAAAAGTGGCACGAAATCATTAGTCGATGAATGGGAACCTCCAGGTGGAAAACGTATTGGAGTCGTATCCTGCAACACCACTCAGATTGTTGTGGCCTCTGCGTGCGATGTGTATTACATAGAAATCGAAGATTGCAAATTAGTCCAAAAATCTCATAAAGTTTTGGAATACGAAGTGGCTTGTTTGGACATAACGCCATTGGATGATGGAAAGTGTAATTCTGATTTGGTTGCTGTTGGTTTATGGACGGACATTTCCGCCGTAGTCCTGTCGTTACCTAATTTGGAACATATGTATACTGAAAAGTTAGGAGGAGGTATTTTGCTCATTATAAAAGCTATATATTATAGATTTAATTTGTGTTTTTATTATTTAGAAATTATTCCTCGATCTATTCTGATGACCACATTTGAGGGCATTCATTACTTACTTTGCGCTTTAGGCGACGGTTCAATGTTTTACTTTATATTAAGTAAACTAGATGGACGACTTACCGATAAGAAGAAAGTAACACTAGGCACTCAACCAACTACTCTGCGTACTTTTAAGTCTTTTGCAACTACCAATGTTTTTGCGTGTTCCGATCGCCCAACAGTTATATATTCATCGAACCACAAATTGGTTTTCTCCAACGTGAATCTAAAGGAAGTCAATCATATGTGCTCACTCAATGCTCAGGCATATCCGGATAGTTTAGCGTTAGCCACAAAGAATTCAGTCATTCTGGGTACAATAGATGAAATCCAAAAATTACATATTCGAACTGTTCCACTTGGAGAGGGTCCACGACGTATCGCCTATCAAGAGAGTTCCCAGACCTTTGGAGTGGCTACATTGCGCATCGACATTCAAGGGCGTGGAGGACCGAAGCCAACTAGACCGAGTGCCTCAACCCAAGCGCAGAATATTACGTTTTCCTCAAATATTGTACCAAAGCCAGGAGGTGGAAACTCCTCAACAACAAATGCAGAGATTGGTCAAGAACTAGACATAAATAACTTGCTTATTATCGATCAAAATACGTTCGAAGTATTGCACGCTCATCAATTTATGCCATCCGAGAGTATTATTGCCTTGATGTCTGCCAAGTTGGGCGATGACCCCAACACTTATTACGTCGTTTCCACAGCACTCATATATGCCGACGAACCTGAGCCAAAAGTGGGAAGAATAATAATTTTCCATTATAACGAGGGTAAATTAACTCAGGTGGCTGAAACAAAAATCGACGGCTCGTGCCATTCGTTAGTGGAGTTCAATGGTAAAGTTCTAGCCGGCATCAATAGCTTTGTCAGATTGTACGAGTGGACTAACGAAAAGGAGTTGCGAATGGAATGCAACATACAGAATAATATCTCAGTGCTTTATTTGAAAGCGAAAGGTATTCAAACATACTTAGAAATGCGTAACACATATGTGATATATTCCAATTTTCAGGCGACTTCATACTGGTTGGAGATTTAATGCGATCGATGACGCTGCTGCAACACAAACAGATGGAAGGAATTTTCGTTGAAATCGCCAGAGATTGTGATCCGAAATGGATGCGGGCTGTGGAAATTCTTGACGATGACACGTTCTTGGGTTCCGAAACGAATGGAAACTTATTTGTATGCCAAAAGGATAGGTATGTGAATCTATTCGAATTTGCAGACATGAAGTTAATTTGAAAACAATTCTTAAAGCGCCGCTACTACTGATGAAGAACGACAGTTACTGCCAGAGGTAGCTCGCTTCCACATGGGCGACATAGTGAATGTATTCCGACACGGTTCTTTGGTTATGCAAAACATAGGAGAGCGATCAACACCCAACCAAGGATGCGTTTTGTACGGCACTGTCAATGGAGCAATTGGCATCGTCACGCAAATTCCACAAGACTTCTACGATTTTCTACACAGTTTAGAAGAACGCCTGACGAATACAATTAAATCGGTCGGCAAAATAGATCACTCCTACTATAGAAGTTTTCAGACAACTCAGAAAACGGAGCCATGCGAGGGATTCATTGATGGCGATTTGATTGAGAGTTTTCTTGATTTGAATCGCGAGAAAATGAAAGAGACTGTGGTAGGATTGGAGGTATGCCAATCATTCAACATTTCGTAGAAAATTGTTGGTACTACACGGCTTTTTCTTTCTTGCAGATTACAATGAATGGCGAGAAAAAAGAGGTGGATGTCGATGGTGTTATCAAAATTGTTGAGGATCTTACAAGAATGCATTAGACGGATTCTTACGTTCGATTTGTTTTCGAAGACTTATGCTATGCTCTAACATAATATTGTTGTAGAATTCATTCGTTTTTCAATTAAATACTTTTGAAATGTTCAATGATTTTAAAGTTTTGTTCTTTTGGTAATGAATTAAAAACTACACTTTGGCCTCTGTGTTTCATATATTGTAATTATAGTTCATATATATATTTATATAAAGTACCATCCACAGGAAAACCAATATAAAGAGTTTATAACACTTTGAAAAATGCCAGACGTGCATCACGTGCCGTCTTTGTTTATTTATAGAATATTATAAGAAATATACGTAAATGTACAGAGAGTTGTTGAATTTCTTCTGATTTCTTCTTTCTATGATGTTAGTATAGTAAAAATAAAGCATTTAATGCTGAACATATATCCAGTTAATATGAATGAATATGAGGTAAATATATTGTTCTTTCTGTTCTTTCCTTTGGGTTGATAATTATTTATTATATAATTACAATAATTGTATTTCTACAGAAGGGGTCCAACAATTATGGATTTTATAATAAAAATCACTTAAGAATTATTTCTGATCTTTATTTTTTCCGATCAGAAATCGATCAAATTTTATTAGTAATTTTTTTTTCAATAAATTTCGATTATGTATCATAATTATTTCGATTAGAAATATCGATCAAATTTTGCTTGTTATTTTTTCGATCAAATATGTCGGTCAGTTTTCATTTTTTTTTTTTTTTTTTTTTGTGAAATAGAAAAATTAACAGTCCAACAACTAGATAAATTACAGTATTTTAATAAATTTATGAATAAATTGTGTTTGCATATTTATTTATCAACAAGAAAAAAATTAATAAATAAAGTTGATATTTGATCGATATTTCTAATCGAATTAATAAGGATCAAACATAAATCGAAATTTGATTGAAAAAATAAAGATTAAAATTTCATCGATATTTCTGATCGGAAAAAGAGAATAATTATTATAAAGTAAATCTGATTCTTATTGGCATTCATCATTTCCGTATAGAAAGTACAATTTAGTAAAATTTAAGGTGTGATCATTTAATTAAATAATTTGAACCTCAATCAGATGACCTTCACAAAATCAGTTACATGTATATTTATCAAATATTGGTTAAAGGAAACAATATAGAAAAGAAAAGAGTTCGGTCAACAGAATTTCTCAGTCTATCCAAAAGTTACCAATTTTTCAGTGCTTGAAGATAATAAACGTACAACATTTGGACATAAACACGAGACTCCATTGCTCGATTGCCTCCATCAATCACGGATTCGATCAGGGCGCTTTTAAAATAGGTGCTAATTTTAGTTTCCCCGTTATGGCTATGGACTGATCGCTAGCTGAGAAAGCAGCCATTTCTAACGCCATTCTGCTTAAAATGGAGACTTCCGATGCAGCGCACGAGCACATGATGTCCATAAATCGTGTGCCCCCCGACCCCCTCCCCCCGAACACACGACGAATGCATTCATTTGACAGGAGAGCGAAGAAGCATCGGGTCGTTCGGCGCACGCTCCGGCTGGCTCTATGTACAACGACTGGAAAGTATATGGAAGGAAGCATCCTCGACGGCAGCAACAACAGAAACAACACAAGCGGCAGAGCAGCTTTCTTCGATTTCATTGGAAAAACAAATAATAAACGCGATATCCACGCACACGTTTCGACCGTTGTGTGTGTGTATGGTTGTGTTTATATGTGTGTGTTTGTGTGCGTGTTAGTTACAATCGTCCCTGTCCAACTGCGCGGCTGGAGCACGTACAACACGCAAAACAGCGGGGAAACACCACCGATGAAGGAGTTTATGTCGCGTATGTGAAACATAAGTTCAAACATAAATAGTGGATTCTGTTCGTTGTGTTGTTGTTGTTCGTTGTGTGGTTGTTGTTATTGTTGTTGTCTGCGCTGGAGTGTGCCTGCCAGCCGATGGAAATCACTGCAGCCGGTGCCGCTGGCCACTCGTCGTTCATTCGTTCGTTTGCTCGCTCACTCGCTCAGTCAGTCGGCCGGTCGTTCTTTCGTTCGTTCGTTTGTTCGGCAGCAATCGTCGTCATCCGCCGCCATTCATTCATTAATACGCCGCGATAGCGAGCAACACACACGCAACACTCGCACGCCGCACCTCCGCACTTCGATCGCTCAGTTGGAGCTCCACCAGACCAGCATCATTCGGTGCCTCGCCTCGTTGAGACTCGTCTAAGCTCATCTCATCTCGCCTCGTCTCGTCTCGACGCCTCTCTCGTGGCCCGGTCTAGGTCGGGGTCCGGGTCTGTCCCCCGTCGCTCATCGATCCACTTCGCAGTGCCTCCGATACGCCCGCAGTTGTCCTCAGTCTCCCAGGCGTCGCGGTCCATTGGCCAAGTTGTGCGTCCGGCCCATCGTTGTCTTCATTTGGCGAGCAGTTCGTCGTCAACGTCGTCATCGCCTCAAATCGGATCGGCTCAGATCGATCGATCAATCGAAAAGCGGATAACGATTATTTTATTATTTACCTGGTGCGCGCGCGTTCAAAAATGCCGTTTATCGCCAACAATTGAAACAATCGCCAATTTAGTGACGATCCCGATCACGAGTCATCATCGTCTTTGGTTCGGAAAATAGTTCTTTCCATCGGGCTAGTGATATTATTGAAACGGAAGCGGAAACGGAAGCGGTATTGTTGTTCTTGTTGGATACTCGCGAAGGAAGGCTGCGAAGGCGCCTCCGCACCCCCACCACCCACCGGTTGGCGCAAAGTGCTCTCGACACCATTTTGGAATATCTGCTCGTGCCATCGCGGGAGGCGGCCTGTTGCTCGAATCCCTCCGCGACATCCTCGAGTTACCTGCGGCAAAACGGATTCCGTAATCAGGTGAGCTTCGCTTCGTGTCCGAACGTCCTCGAGGACAGCCGTGGTCAGAGGCGACACCACGTCGTCGTCGCCGTCGCCGTCAGACAATGCGTCATGTGGCCAAACTTCCATCCGGCAGACTTCGGGAAGGAAGTGGATGTGGATAGTTGCCCGAGTGAAAACCAAGGTGTGTCCTTTTGTGTTTATAACAGTTCATGTGACGAACAGTGAATTGAATTGAATTGAATTGACTGCCGTTGCACGCAAGGGGCCAAAGTGGGAATCGTTGCCACTTCCATCCGTTTGGACAGGACGACATGTGTGTTGCAATTGGGCTTTGTTCAACTTCTTGTCTGAACAATGATGAATTCGGTGATATAATATTCCTGGATACAATATTGTGCTCGTTGACCTCGTGAATTTTAAATCATATACAAGTTATCGCAATAAAAAACGGTGTTAGTGTTGCAATAAGAGCTATGGGAAAACAAAATTTCAAACAACATTTTCAAAATTTCAATTTGACGAAAATTAAAGGACAATAGAAATTAGTTTTCATCGGTTTTTCAAACAGATTCGCTTCAGTGCAAAAGAAGGTCTTCATATACATAGCTTCAACTGAGCTTCAAACCAATGCACAGGATCCTGCTGCGGAAGATTTCTGTTCCCATCGATCCCTGTGATGGCCGTCAAGCAGACCGACGGACAGACAGATAGACAGACAGACGAACGGGCAGAGCTGTCTATCAGCTTCTATCAGCGCGATCTCTATTCAGGACGATGTCGCGACGTTGTTGCAAGGCAAGACATCGCAACCCTCCCCACCCTCTCGGCGCATGTAAACATCTTAAATTCTCATAAGAAAACTCAAATTTCAAACGCGGCGCATGCGGGTCTGGCTGACCCACATCACGATAAACCACACATTATCGGCGGATAAAAAATCGAAGGATTCGAGACATTTTTGTTGCGATGTTTGCCTCGTTCCCGCCCCTGCTTGGAACTTGGTCGGCTTCGTGAAGGATGCGCCTCCCGATCGGTGTTCGCGATTCCATCGATCGACGGACGAGGACGTGATCAGGACAATGGACCGGTGACGCCCCTCACAGGACGCGCACCCTCTTGTGTGCGAGTCCTTGTGCCCGGTGACCGGAGCCCGGAGTCCGGACCGATGAAGGAAGCACGTCTCGCTCGACGTGCGAGGAAGGAGAAACATTTCAGATGCAGGAGAAACATTGTGAATCAATCCCTGATTCCCGTCTGATTCTGCCGAACCCCGGAGAAGGAGAGCGTGTTGCGGCATATAATTAATTCCTCTCGACTTCGATCTCTGTGAAGTGTGAACTTCGATATGCGATAAGACACGACGACGATATGCCTATAGCCGAAAATAGCCACCAATCCAAGCCAAGCGCAGACGCAACGAGATCGGATGTTATTGTTCCGATCGAGAGCAATTGGAGTGCTCGCCGCTCGGTAATTGTTTCGCGGCTCGCTTCATTGGCATCGCTTGCAACGCTCGTTCGAATTACACGGAAGTGCTGGCATTTACACTCGGCCGACTGGAGCTGGAACTGCCTCGGCCTCTGTTGATCTAGGTGTAGGCGACGAACCGGACTCGACGCGACTCCACCCAGAGCGACAGCCGTCTGGGCGTGCGGATCAATTACGGACTTCATTGAGCGTGAAATTGTGACGCAAGATTGCACGTGACACATGCACACATGCGTCCGGCAACAACGAACACATCGTCGTCGTCGCCGCCGCCCCGCTTCCTCAGCATGCGACATCTTCCGGCCGCTCCGCCCGGTCCGGCTCGTCCTTCGCAATCGGGCTCCTTCGGCCAGCGACGGCCGGAGTTTCAGCGCTTCTCGGTAATTCGCATTTGGCGTGGACATTGGGCTTGTGCCGATTATGCTGTTGTTGTTTCGGTTATTGTTGTTATTGTAGCCTTTGTGCTGGATCTCGTCGGAGCACCTTGAGCCGGCAGACTCCATGGAGAATCGCGTTTAAATGTGCGTAAATTGTCATAAGTTTTACAATGTTTTGGGTTAAAATCGCGCATTTGATGCGTTCTGTTTCTGCGACGGCGGGTTTTGGTTTTGCACACCGTAAACCTGCGTCCGATTTCGTCATGTCTTCCAGGAAACATTGTTGTAAATTTCCAGCACTCCGTCCCCGGCCCGATGTCGGTTCGGTTCGGATCGGGGCCCAGTCGCAGTTGCAGTTGTTGAATATTTCTGAAAAGCCTCTCTTCGAAAATAGTCTTTTTATTCATAAATAGTTGATGTTTTTTTCTCTCCTCTCTCTCGTCTCTCGTTTGGTTTCTGTAAATGTGAATTTGTTACACGCAATTTGCATTTTCAAAGCTCGTTATTGTTCAAAGTGTCGTCGCGGATGTCGACGAATTCCGACGTCTACTCCTCCAACATCTCCATCTCCACCTTCGTCATCATCGTCATCGTCATCGCTGTCGGCTGGTTGTTTCTCCAGTTGCCGTCGAAGGGTTTTACGAAGAAGCATTTCCTAAACGAGCCCATCGCATTGTTGCGATCCATCGTCGGATGCTGGCACATTTATTCTCCATACCGTTTCCATACTTTAAACTGCGCAATGCAATTCCAACAGCAGCTCCGTCGCATGGCTCGGGTTTCACTTTTCATCGGATCTCGTCGCCGTCGTCGTCGTCGCGGAACCCGACCCCGCCTCTCTGTTGCCAGGATCGACAAGTGTTTCGATACCTTCGCTATTATAAAGCGAGCAGCAGCTCGGTCTCTGCAGTCCTTATGTTTAGATGGGTCCAGGATGAGATCATTGACATGTAAAACATGTAGAGAACAATGAAATTTCATAAACCGTCGCATAATTGGAAATTCCGTACTTTTCTATAGTCGATATTTCCTTCCACCGATATTCTGTGGTTGGAAAAGGTTTTTTATTTGGACATTTGGGTACATTAGGGAGCTCTTAGTCCAGGCTTTTGGATTGGATTATGCCAGTTGCCCGTGGAACTTGTAAAAAGTGTTCATTAGAGATGTTCTGGTTCCGATCAGATCGACTTTTCTGTCTCCAGATATCTGGTGTGTCTACGATCATGTGATCAAATACATTATTAATTATTCTAATTTAACTTCATTGAAATTTCTTTATATTTTTAGTTAAGAATATTTCAAACGTTTTAGAGTCTTCAAACGTTACAGAGATAGTTCAACATTTTATTTCAAAGTGCAGAGATTGTTCAACATTTTGTCCCAGTACTTCCCAATACTCCGAATACTTTATCACCAAAAATTGATTTGGTTGTATTGCTAAACTTTTCTAGGGAAATTAAATAAGTTTAATGGCACAGAACGGATAAATAAATTAGTAACTAAAGGAAAATGTTGTTAAAAGGCGACAAATATCGTGCGTTATTAGATCTAAAACAATATTTCATAGAGGATTTTTTTTGTGTATATGAGACGTAGATTTCGACGAATTTCGCTCTGTAATATTCCAGTAACCCTGATTGTCCAAGAAGAAATGCAAATTCAGAACTTCGACCATCGAAATCATGTTCACTCAGTGAGTGGAAGGCTCCGCTACTCTTCTTGAGAGAGCTCAAGGCTCTCAAATGAATCATAAGAGTAAAACTACAGACGTTTTACGAAGGCCTTCAGTGGAAGCGGTACTTCGACGAATCCAACCGAGAGACCAAGAATTTACTCCGAACGATCTCAGAGTTTCACGAAGTTGGCTTCCAATGAAAATGTCTGCTACTACTGCTGCTGCTGCCTCGGACGACGGCCGGCGAAGTTCGTTCGACCATGTGGCGATTCAGCTGATCATCAAAACACGTCCACGTGCTGCAAATAATCGCACTGCGGATCGGACGGACGGACGGATCGGCGACGGCGGTTCGCGTGATCATCGCGTTCAAAAGTCGATCAATGGGTCCAACGTGTGCCGCCGCCGCCGAGCCAACGTCCACTGGGCACTCGTTGGCCGGCTGCTGACGTCCGATTTCCTCATGTCATCACTTTGGGTTGTTGTTGTTGCTGGTTGCTTGTAACAACAAAACCAAGCCGAGCAGAATGGGCCGATGAGCGACAACATGACCACGGCAAGACATTATATAATTACGGCGAAGTCGACTGCGACAAACCACGGCACTCAGCAGAAGTTCACGACCAAGAACTGGCCGAGACTCGGGCACCTCGTGAAATGAAAACAAACTCCAGCTGGAAAGCAATCTACAAAGCCAGCGACGAAAGCAACGATCAGTGGAGAAGAAGGGCAGAGAAATGAGACGAGGGGGGGCGGGGAGCGAGAATTATGTGTAATAAAAATTATAAAGTGAAATTGTATACAAATGCAGTTTTTTGCAAAGTCGACATAAGTCACGGACTCGTGGTTGTTTGTTTTGATTTAGTGACATTGTCCGCGTTGAAGGCGACATTGGAATTGGAATCCGAACCGAACCCCGCCACACCACAGCTCACCTCGCCGCCACGCCCCCCTCCACACGGCCCCCCTCCACTCGACGTCCACGAACCCAGTTCGGTCGGAGCAGCAGCAGCGACAGCGGCTTGGGCTGAATTTTCGACTTGGAGTGCAATTTTGTCGCGCCGCCTCGCCGCGATCAGTTGCATCGCATTGGGGTCTTGAGCTTGAGCTTCAGCTGCAGCCTCGGCCAGCGATCGCGGGTACTTCTGACGCCGTCTCTCGGCTCGATCGCCACTGCGGGTCTGTTCGTCCAGCGGTCATCATCATCACCACAGACCGCCTCAGTTCGCTCCACGGCACGGGTTCCCCTCGCTCACTCGCTCGCGCGCGCTCTCTGACATTGACTCCTTCGAGTGCCGAGTCCAAGTGCCAAGTGCCCAAGATCACCGCAAGTGCTCCCGTTTGTCGCCGCCAAAGTCGATGGCGATGTCGATGTCTCTCGCCGTCCACTCGCGTTACTGAACTTTTAATGTTCCATAATTTACGACGTCTCGGTTCGCTCGTGTTCGAGTCGTTGGCTCTTGTGTGCGGATACGTGTGCGTCTTGTTGTTTTATAATTTCCTTAATCACTACTTCGGGATCCTCGTCTGCCTCTTCTACGTCCTGCACTGCAGCAGCTGATCCGTCGGCGAGCAACGGCCGTCGCAACCGGAGCCGGAGTCGAAGTCCGGGAAGTTCCCCAAAGTTATGCTGCTGGCCGGAGGAGCCTCATTACAATGGATCCGAAAAGTAATAACGGGCTTTTTACTCTACTCCTCTGCTTGCTTGTGTTTATTTTCCCATTCGGTTTTATTGTTTTATCGCTGCCCAGTAGCTCAGTCAATGGTTTGTTTTGTCTGGACTTCTTCTGGCTGAGCTGAGCTGGGCTGGGTCGAGGGCTGTGGTGGAGTGCGATCTGTCCGGGTGCTGAGGACAGAGAAATGTGTTGAAGTCGGTCCGCTGTTTGCCGGATCATGTTTCCCGACCTTAAAAAACAAATAGTACATTTTCACGCCTTCTCCGCTTCCGACTCTGTCCACAAGGGTTCCTCGCTGGATGACGGTGGGTTCAGACGGGGGCTGAGTTTACGAGGCCAATTCACTGCCAGATCCGGAGTTGAACACTTCGGCCACACTTAGGATCCCATTACTATGGAAGGTCTTGTGCTCGTAAACGCTGTTTTTGGTCTGATATGAAATCAATAGAAGACAAATAAGAGAAACTTGTTTCCACTCGGAGGATTCGGAGAGGGCGAGTATGAAGTCGTGTTTGCTAATTTCCTAAATTGGCGTCCAATGTGGTGTTCAGACATTAAATCCTTCACACTCTGAAGGACTCTCAAATTTTTTTTGGGTGTACTGTTGAATAACTCTACTAGACTTGATATTCATTTATATTGTAAATATTAATTTTGGTTTTCAATTCGTATATATCTAAATTTTAGAATATTAGGATTTCAGCTAAAATAAACGCTAAGTGAGAACAAAAAGATATTATTCAGAATAATATATTTCATCATAACTATCCAAAGCTCAGATTAAGATTTTTCTGGAGTCTGTGTACGAATTAATTTACGGAGATATTGCTGATACTTTGTGTTCTATGTTTTGGCTAAGAACAATTTATTTAACTGTCATGTGTTCGAATTCCATAAAATTAATTCAAGATTTTATTAACTTAAGGATTGAAATTAGAAGTCCTTTCAAAGGACTAATAAGTAAATTAATTCAGCAATGATCATCATTAAATCAGTTAGAGAAATATCAGAAGTTGTCTAGTGGGAAGATACGAAATCATTCAGACATTTAAAGGATACGCAGGCTACATGTGTACTCCTTAATAGCATTTTCTTTGATCGAACTTTGATCTGGGAACACGGGAGCAGTGAAAGGCATGAAAATAAGAATAGGAAAATGGAAGACTTTGGCTAACAATACGTATTAATCGTGATAACATAATCATATACTTTGGCATTATGCACATAAGTTTGTTAAGTGTATGTGTTTGTATGGATGCACATAGGGTGTATGTATTTATATATCTTGGTCTCTTGTACATAAGTTGTCGAAACTGACATTGAATTTTGACAAGCGCACTTACTGTAGTCACTGACTTCCAGCCCAATCTGTCAGAGTGACAGTGAAGGGATGAAAGAGAAAGCTGAATACAAATGACAGACGGAGGCGCAGCTATCGCAAAACAACAACAAACAAACAACAACTCGAGGGTTAATATAACGAAACATATACAACAGCATAGCACTCACACACACACATACACCGTGGGGCGAGCTCACTTAAAGGGAACTCAAATAACAATTATTAAGGCGTTGCCAGACGAACGCACACAATTACGTTGGGCCGCGTCGCGCTCTGGGAAAGCGGGCGTTGACGAGAAGAACGAACGAACGAACAACAACAACAATGAGCACACGAACTCACCAAGCGAAACACTGTGCATTCCAGTCCGAGGTTCCAGCCGTGAGCGAGCGAGCTGCGGGCCTGTGGGCTCTGTGTGTGTGTGTGGTTGGTGTCGGTGTCTGTGTCTGCGAGTGTGGTTGTATTTTTAGACAGCCAATGAAATGTTGCGCGTATCCGTTTGTATTTACTCAGAGGGAGTGAATGGCTGCTTGTGTACTGTGGTGGGAGAGAGCGAGAGAGAGAGAGAGAACGAGCGAGCGAGAGTTTGGATGCCATGACACAGAGCCAGGGGAACCAGTTTCGCCTTAAGTGACCGGTGAATGAACTGAATCCGAGAGGGCGACGCTTCGCTGGGTTGGGCTGGCTTCGATAGAAGGAACGAAATGGGTAAACAGCTCTAAAAGCGCCTCCAAATGGTCTCCCCCGATGCTCCTATTTGCTCTGATAATTGTTGTTTTGCGATCGTCTCCTCTCTCTGTCTTGTCTTGTCCTGTCCCCAGAAACAATTTGTAGTCATCACTACGATGAAACGTTGTTCGAGGAAATCCCACGTTACGCTCTAATTCCATCCTGAACTCCGAAACACGAACTCCGAAACACGATAACTGATTTGCTTCCAAAATCCTTGGTCCAACAAACGCCACTGCTCAACGGTGACCAGATGTTCTGCCATTTCCGTTCCATATGGAACACGTTGAATTGAGAAATCAAGTTTGCGACAAGAATGATGGCATCTTGACCAATTGCTCAACTGGATCATGGCTCTTTAATGTCCATGGTCGAAATTTTCTCAACAGGTTAGCTACAGCTAATAATAATAAGTAATTAAATTCAGCAAAGAATTTGGAGTGATCTGAACATATTTTGTCCCTTATTGATGTTTCAGACGGAAATCCGTCGGCTTCGTAATATTCACATTGCGAAGAAACGCTTTTTAGTAGAGCTCTCGGGTTCCATGTTCAATATCCGGGCTTTCAAGCTAACCGCAGACCCAAAATTTCTACCACCGCCTTATGATTTTTGAAACACAGGGAAACCCTTTGTTTAGATTATATGCTTAGCCTCATCGTTATCATCAGTTCAAATTTAAATTCACATTATTTTAAGAGGAGAATGAAGAAGACGCAAACTCCCCTTAAGCTATTAGTCGTCATGATAATCCCGGAGCATTTAAAATTTTCCAAAAGTTAATTTTCACATTTTAAATTAGGTATCCAACCATCAATTTAGTTTTGTAGAGCATTCGATCGTGTTCTTCAAACATGGCCATAAATTGAATCCTCCGAAGGCTCGCACCTGGACGGAGGAGGAGTTCTCCAAATATAGACATTGAGCACTACAAATGATCGGCCATAAAAATGTCAACTTGCTCAGGACTCGGGAGGAGCAGTAAAAACAATGATTAGACAATTAATTCCGAGTTCATGTCTGTCTGGAGACTGCTCCTGTATATACATATATACATGTATGTATGTATCCAGATATCTACAATATGTCCGTCTGTGTTTGGGCAGAAGCTCCATCGTCATTCATTCGAAGGTATGCAAGTGTAGAAATTTGTTCTTGTTGTATTTCCACAGAGAATATCTGTGAAACGTGATATTTTCTAAAACGTGACTTTGTATTGATTTTTCCTGCTTCGACGCCGTCGTCGAGCTCAAAACTAGGAAATGTTTTTGTTTTCATTCTCTTCTTCCAGTTCTTGTCTGCTCCGTTCATGTTACTGTTATTGTATTTGGTGTTATTCTTCTTCTTGTTGTTGTTGCTGATGGTGTTTCGGTGGCCGTTCAACACCTCACCGAAATTATAATAATGGAGTAGGTTAACATCTTGTGTATAGTTGTCGTCGTCGCTTGTTGTTGCTGTTGCAGTTGGATTTGTTGTTCTGAACTCCGAATTCGAATTCAAACAGAATATCACGTACTTACTTATCACAGCAACAACATGATAATGGCGTGAAGGTGTTGGCCATAGGTGAGCATCGACCCATGTGTTGTAGCACAGGGTGCCGCACAAATACACAAACAGATTTATGTTTACGTTACGTATGTATGTATGTATGTATGTATGTCTACGAGAAGGTAAACATGGTCTATGTATATGTACACGTGACTGCATCCACATCTACATACATAGGCCGTCGTCGTATGTACCATTGGCATCCATCGATTTGACCCTAAGTCTGGAATGCCGCCCACTTTTCGTTCGTCTTTTCGTTGTTGTTGTTTTTGGCAGTACTGTGTTGCTGTTGATGTTGTTGTTGTTGACGATGGCGGCGGTCTGGATGCAACTTTTGTTGTTGATCGATTTTACGTGATATTCTCGAAGTTTTTCGTATTTAGTGTGATTTTCGATTTTTCCCTCGTTTTCTCTCTTCTCCTCCTCGCCTCTCTTCGCCCCCTTCCTCTCGTCGTCCACTCGTCTAGTCGGTTGGTCCGACGTTTACTTTGGCGTCGCAGGCGTTCGAGGAAATTTAAAACAGTAGTTAATATTTATTTAACAAATATCAATATCAATAATATTTGAATTATTGCTCGTGCAAACAATATTTCGGTAGCGCATCAAATGTTGATTTGCGTCCGAATGGGAAATTGTTTGCTCAACGAGGCTTCGAATGTTTCTATTTGTACACTGAGATATTTCAATTGAGCTCACATTACATTGGGCACCCACACACTAACTGCGTACTGAGTGCGATTTGTGGCCGTGGGCTTCACTGAAATTTAATTATATCAAGTCTTAGCTAATATTATAATTCAATAACATAGAGGTCATTTGGTTTTTCCACCAATTATATGGATACAAGTTTTCATCGCTCGACGATTTAGGAATTAAGAAAAGTAATGTATTTTTGCTACAACGTACAATTATTGACTATTAAAAAACAACAAATATATTAAATTTATTTTTCTAAATTCACAACAAAACAAGTATACAAAACATCCAATATTTTTATGGTTGCTTGGGTAAAATTAGGAAAAATTTATGAATATTGGTCATAAGAAATTCTTGAAATAAACACAAATGAATGGACATTTAACCCTAGGATGGGCAACTGGGCCTAATGAGGCCCATTTTGAGTCTAAACATGAATATTTTTTTTGATTCTTTATTATTCTGATCTGATATTCCATGACTTCTTGCCGCTATGCTTCCTGAGTACAAAAAAAAAATCGAGTCAATCGAGTTTAGTTGGTAGAAGAAACATTTTTTTTACTGTGTCCACATCGAAAGTTACCTACTCCACATATATGCGTCTTTAGCCTTTAGTGCGCTTTATTTAGATATTGATAGCTTGCACTTTCAAATTTGGTTAGGTTCGGTAAAAATATGATTGAGCCAAATTTTTTTCCCGATCCGATGGTGGTAAAACGTAACGCATCGGCCCCAAAGATGTCCCATTTTGGAAACTTTTCACATAAATCGTTCGTAGCTTCTCCGGGAAGACTCGTAGAGGGGTCAAATGTATCACCAGGTCCTATTATTTTTTAACTCTCAACATTTCACCCATACATACCGACCCCCTATCTGTCCCCCTTCTGGAGGTCCCCCTACAAAATGCTAATTTTTCATATGTTACAAAAACTCACTCTAACTATCCAGGAGTTAGTCCTACGGAGCTCAATTGTATTACGACGTCCTATTATTTTATTACCCCCAATATTTCACCCATATATATCTACCCCCTATCTGCTCCCCTTCTGGCGGTCTTCATACAAAAACTCAAAAATTAATAAAAATCTAGAAAAAACTCCCGGCATGACTCGTAGAGGAGTCAAATGTATAACCAGGTCCAAATTTTTTCCAACCCCCGACATTTCACCCATACATACCTACCACCTATCTGCCCCCCTTCTGGGTGTCCCCATACAAAAAAGTCATAAAAATGGGATTTCATGTATTAAATACATGAAATATATATATATATATAAGATATACCAGAAAGTTATATAAAAGTTAGACCATTTGGTTCTTCTCGCTTGTTGAAAATTGTTTCTTGTAATTGGCGATGACTAATAATAAATCTTGAAACTCCTCTTCATTCCGGTAGAGACTCTCGTTTTAGTCTCGGACCATCTTCACTCCTCTTTCTGTCGTATCGTTCACCACTCTCAACTTCTGGTATATTTTTACAGCTTCTTTGTAGTCGTCGAGCTCATCCCAAACAGTTAGAGGTTGATTTAAAAAATCTTGAGATAACTGTGACGAAATCGCTTAATTCGGTTTCTTGAAATCGTCGTCTTGAAACGTCTTTGAGTTTCTTTGTTCGTTTTTTTACGCTGCTGTGTCTGATTACATTAACTTCAGGATCAGATGTCTTTACATAGCACACTTAGAACACATGAAATGTGTAGAACATGCTATGAAATGACGGTTCTACGAATTTATAGTGTAGTCCGAATTTATAGTTTTATTTAATTTTCTTATACATACTTATGCATATTTAGATTAATAAATAAAATAAATAAAATTTAAAAAAAATATTTTTTTACTATCATCCTTTCATATTATCATTTTCGGGAGGACTAACTATGCACAAATATATGCCAAAAATATATACAATATATAAGAGATCATATATAAGATATCGTAGGATATTAATAGCACACATATCTACGAAATATCATGCAATAAAAGGTACAAACTCTCGATTTATTCGCATGGGCCTCTTCAGGCCCAGTAGGTTATGTTAGCGCCTCCGAGTGTGTTGCCCATCCTAGGGTTAAAGATGTTGGCATCTCGTTATCTTTAATGTGGTATGTTTGTATGCTTTTAAACCATTTAGAAAATAATTTCAGATTGATTGAAAGTTTTACACAGGCACATTTTTACTCTTGAATGATTGGAATTACTTTGATTACTATTGCTTCAATTATCACTTGAAGCTGTCCTATATTTTATTTTTCTATTTTTCTATTATATTTCCTAACCATATCTCGATTACTAAAAAATCGTATAATAATCGCTGTATGTGTATGAAGATTTCTGGTTTACAGTGGATTTTATTTGTTCAGACCTATTTCATAATTATAAAATAAGGTCCATGTTTATAATCAAATTTCTTTGAAATAATTTGAATTGCATTCTAATTCAAATTATTTCAAAGAAATTTGATGGAAGCAAGAGAAATTCTCCAATAGTAATGTGTAGAACGACTGTTTTATTAACTTTTTCTTTTCTTTGGTTAAGGAATAAGAAAGTGTTGAATTAACGTATTAACTCTACAAGGAGTTAAGGTCATATATCTCCGACAACAGTGGTATTAAACAGTTTTTTTTGTTTTAATATTCTTTTATTTGCAATCTATTTATAGTATTAAATAGTGAAGTCGAATTATGTACATACGAAAATTGTTTAATGTATATTGTTTACAATTATTTCTTTTATTTATCATTGAAATAAAATAAAAAGAAATACGATAGCCATTGTCAGTTATATACTTATGTATATGAGAAATTAACCAAAAAAATAAACAGATTGTAGAAAGTAATAGGCAGACGAGGACAAATGCTTGAAGACAACTTTCCTTGTGTTGACCTTTTTTGCTGGGAAACACTGTATGCTCCGAACTTGATCAAGATTCGTTCCGAAATTTCCCTCATGTGGTTCCGTTTGCGTTCTCCCAAAATGGCGACTGTTTACGTATGTATGCGGACATGTGCTCCCAATTCGGAATTTGCATAAAATTGGGAACCACCAAGATGATAACGAGAAAGCAAACAACAGCAACCACGGGGACTGGGACACAATGAAAATAAAGCGCGGCCCAAATCCTATTAGACCGATCGCTACAAATAAACACACGGCGCAAACACTGCGGCTCGAACATTTCCGACACTCGTTTGGCGAATGCGCAACTCGACCGCGGCGACAAGTTGAGTGGACCGACGGACGGACAGACAGAGTGAATGATGGACGGACGGACGGACGGATGGACAGAGTAAACAAACAGCGCGACTAACGAGAGTTAATGTGAGGCAGCAGGTAAGACGGAAATTTGGCCAAATTTCGTTCCCACGCCTAAGGCAAAAGTTCCAAACATATGTATGTAAAATAAGAAAATACCCGAAGAACTTGCCAGCGAGAAGTGTGAACGACCATCGCTGGTACTTGTCACGTGAGAATCGGCCGAGAAAATCCCAGGAGCGCATATCAGAGTAATTAACGGCGATTGTTTGTGAGCAGCACGAGAGAGGGAGAAGGAAACATCGCTGATTCCTCGTCTCGGACGATCCGAACCGAGTCGTCACGTCCTCGTCCTGCGGCACCTACGCCGCGTGAGCGCAATAAAACTGCGCGCCGCTGCGCCGACGCTGCCTCGAAGCTGCGCGGCAGGTACAGCCGCAGGACCTCGGCGTCGATCGACGCAGCTCCGAAAAGTTCTCACGGGAACATCGCTGGGATTTTCCAATAGAGTGCGACTCCGACTGTTGGAACTTGCGCTCGAGGTGAACTTGAGCGAGCGATGCGCGCTCAGGTACCGCGCAGGAGGAACGCAGCGCAGTCGCCGTCGTCGTCGTCGATGTCGGTGTGAAGAGTGAAAATTCCCACACCTCATGCGTGGGTTTTCGACGCCGCACCACGGGAAAACTTCGCATACGCGCCAAATGTGCGGCACATGTGACGAGAACGACGACGACGGCGACGTTGACGTCGAATCCGGTGGTGCGCATCCTGTGGGCGATAACGTTTAGTGTTTGTCCAGCCGTGGTGAGTCCTGGCCCGACCCGACCCAACCGGGCTCGAACGCCCCCTTGTTTGCACACGAGGTGGCATTTATCTTGAAACAACAGCCGACAACCAACAACCGACGACGACAAATTCAACATCAACTGCTCCACAGTGGCAACAACAACAACAGCAACAACAACACCATTGTCGTCGTCGCGGATTTTAATTCGCGTCGCGTTTAATTTCGGAGCTCATGATCCGTTGAACAAACACCACGTCCACCCGCCCACCCCCTCGCCCCCCGTCCTCAAGAGGGTGGATTCGCGTCCACCGACGACGGGTGGCGAGAGGTGGGCGGTGGGCGGTGGGCGGTGGTTGGTGTTGCGAGGTTGGTGGAAGGGCCCATTAACCCAGTTCCAATATGCTTTTTGATTTGTTTGAGCAGCACTAAAACATTATCAAACTAAACTTTCGGCACCACGATTTAATTGTGCGCAAATGGAATTACCGACAACAACAACAGCAGGAATAACAAAAGTACTAACAATAACAATAACACCAGCACCCGTCGTAACAATAACAACCACCATTAGCAGGCGGCGAAAATGGTTATCGCCCAACAAATCCGGTAATTATTCGCACCCGCTTTGATTAGCCTTCCAGGGTGGCGGGCGGTATGAGGAGGAGGATCAGTCCTCGGCGGCAAGGGGAGGTTGAAGTGGTTACAATGCAAGGGATCAAGGAGCATATGTTGGTGGCGAGGATTCCCGGGGGAGGTGCGAGGAAACCATTCGATTGTAGCTTGTTCTTACTGTCTGGATCCACACCACATCACACGTCAACGGTGGGAATTCTCTCCATAGTTCTCTATTTCAAAGGAGCCTTTACTCTTGAGAAATATATTATCATACCACAAAAATATATCCCATTAGTTGATGGCATCAGAAGAGGGAGCCCGATCCCGCTCAGCCTTCAGCCAATGAGTCTCCTTCTCGGATTCTAAGAGGAATCCGGCGAAGGGAACCGTTTGAGAGAAATCACTTCAATCCCTGCCGCATGTTCTCCAAATGATAACTAGCTATAATACTCGGCGAGACAAATCAGCGACCCATTTAACAGGATGCGATGCCAAACCGAACCGGAAGCCGTCTGTCGTTCCGTCGGGCGGTCGGTCGATCGGTCGGTTGGCGGGTGGTGGTTGGGAGCGGAACTCGGAACTCAGTGGCACATGTTGTCACATTCAAATTGCGGATTAGCAGCCGTCGTTGCCGTCTCTGCCGCCAGATTATATCCATTGAGGAAATCTGTTGCTCCTGCTCGCGTCGGAGACCTTTCTCCGCCAACAACAACAATAACAACACAACCAACAACAAGAGGACCAACGACATCAGGCCGTTCATCAGTCAAAGAGCGACCGACTCTCGTCGCGGTGTTAATTCAATGGCTTCTGCCAAATGCTGCCCCATTTTGCGTTTCCCTCGAACTCTCGGATAGCATGGTGTTGTTCCCATGATCGCCATTGTTGTTGCTCTCTTCCAACAACAACAACAACAACAACAACAAAAAGACAAACGAACAAATCGTTTGTTTGTCCTCGAGTCGTAAATGTACATAATATTCAACGTATAAATTTCAAATATTTCGAGGTGGGGATCGAGGAAAGTGAGAAGCACTCCGATTTCATTGCTGCGTCTGGAAAGGGATTGAAAAATATCCATCCGCAAATGTATGATTGTCATTGAAGAAAATAACCAAATGTCTCCATAAAAAACATTTCAATCGGGAATCTGAGCTCCGAATTTGTGGGTCAATCTGGGTCGACGTCGACTTCGACATTCGATACGAACTCTTAATCTGCGAAGTAAACAACAATGTTCTATGGGTTGATATTAATTGTTCGATATTGGTGGGAGTTCTGGGAAGTTGAAAGTATGACTGTCTGCTTCTTCTCGACTGGATGCTAGGACTATTGAACACCGAATGGTTTGGAAAACACCATTTGAACCTGTGGGGAGTCATGCGTGCATCGGCTTGGAAATCAGCAGGGTGCCGGCGATAAATTCAAATAGCTTACGAAAATCACGTACATAGATCTCTCCGCACTTTATCCTTCCGCTTTCTTATTTCCTTCCTTCCTTCCTTCCATCCGTCCTGAGGAAATTCCTGAAAAATATCCCATGCAAAAATCACACACTGAATGAGCCTCCGATAAGAAACATGTCCGTATCATGTCCGCAATCAGGTCGGACAATGGCCGGCGTCAACCGAAGGCGTCAACCGCGCCCGGCAATTGGGCTCGCCCGACAGTTGCCACCTAGGCTAATCCCCTGCGGTGGCCGACGGACGGACGGACGGACGGACAACCTGTTGCCAATGTGTGCGATTTCGGCAGACAACAAGACGCCCCGCACCAGATCCTGTGTGAGAACGGGAACTCGGCTGTGAATGGAGGTGATCGGTCGGTACATATGTATGTAGACAGGTCGGAGCCAGGTATGACCAAGGAGCACATGTTGTCGGGAACCTGTCGCCGGGCTGACCAATAGCGAGGAAGGCGGCAGGTATCGGGAACCGGGTCAGGGGTCCATTCACTAGCTGCAGATTGGGAATTTCGCACTCTCCTCAATGGTGGCCACGTGGTGAGCGAAGTCGAGGGTAGCGCAAGGAACGAAGGAAGTGGGAAATGACGAGGGGAAGTGGGAAAGGACGAAGGACGAGTGGAAGTGTGGCAAGTGAGTCCGACGGATATTAAAACAGTTACCGGAGCTGGTGAGCAGACAGTTGCCAACAGGTGATCGAGCAGAATAGATCGATCGTCTCGAGACAGCGACTGGAACTCACTTTGAATCCACCACGAGAATATTTTTTTTTGCACATCACCATGAAGGTCCAACGTTCGAAAGTGTTCAGGGACTGCAATCAGAACGACTACTTGGGTAGGTTTCGGACTTAGTGGACTCGTCAGCTCTCTCCGACCGATGGAGTAGTACTTTAATCTCGGACGGCTGCCTTTTGCTTCCGCTTGATTGACGTGATTCGTTGGCTTCCGTTGGCCCAGATTGTAATTGTTTTTCTTCGTTCCATTTGCAGGTCTAGCTAAAACTTGTGCCATGAAGGAGAAAAGCAAAAATGCCGCCCGCACGAGACGTGAAAAGGAAAATGCGGAGTTCTTCGAATTGGCCAAATTGTTACCATTACCAAGTGCAATTACATCACAGTTGGACAAAGCCTCCATCATCCGATTGACGACGTCGTACTTGAAAATGCGCCAGGTCTTTCCAGACGGTAAGTTCTCACCTCACCTCAAACCTCCAACAGGGACAAGTGGGTAGTTTCTGGGTTGCCACCTCGCGCCTAATGCCCGCGCGCGTAATTGGAACAATTAAAGAGCGCCTCCAGTCGAGCGTGCGCTGGCTTTTCATCTCGACCGACGGCCGGACCGGCGACGATGGCGATTGCCCGAGGCCGAACCCGAGGGCCGGCGACATCGCAGCAGGACATCGTTTGTGAAGTGCTTTTGATTGTGCTGATTTTTTGCCGCGTCAGTTGTATTTTTTTGCGCGCATGTGAAACCAGAGTTGCCACCCCTGCCCACCTTGTCCTCACCCCCCCCAGCCGAGCCGGGAGACAACGACTGATTGAGCGTGAAGAACTCAACAAAAACTTGTTCCGGATGTTTTCGTCCACCGTCAGAGCGAGCGGCAACCCTGATGATAACACAACAACAAGAACAACGGCCTTGCGCTGGGGTTAAAAAACAATACTCGCTGCGCCTCTGGCAACGCTTCGCCCTGCGTGCGTTCGCTGTCAGCCTCGAAGTCGACTGAGGTTGACTGACGTCGTCGACTGTCGACGGTGAAATGCGACCGACCGACCGACCGACCTCCCGCCCACCGGTCGTGTTGTGAATCCCCTTGTGAAGGCCCATTGTGATAGCGAGGTGTATCGAGCGCAATAGGGTGGCAACTCCTGCCACTCCAACCACGACAATGGGAGGCATCCGGCGTCCTTTTGACTCGAGTAATTATTTTAATAAAGCTCGACAACGACGGGATTTCCGAAAACAAATGAGGAGGCGTCGTTTGTTCGGTGGGTGAGGGGGTGGGCGGGCGTACGACAGCGAACAATGGGATCCCTACTGCGCTGAAGGCTTTAATTGGGAACAATATTTATACGTCATCAAGTCGTCGTCATCGTCATCATTGTCGTCGTTGTCCTTGTCCTTGTCGTGTTTGTTGTTTGTGGTTGGTTCTCCCGCTGTTGGGAACGATTCGTCCTCACATCCTTCCATGGGAACCGAGCTTCAACTGATTTTTCTCTTTCTCTCTCTCTCTCTCTCGCAGGTCTGGGCGAGGCCTGGGGCACGTCGCCCGCCCTGCAGCGAGGGGCCGCCATCAAGGAGCTCGGCTCCCACCTGCTGCAGACGCTGGACGGCTTCATCTTCGTCGTGGCGCCGGACGGCAAAATCATGTACATCTCGGAGACGGCGTCGGTGCATCTGGGCCTCAGTCAGGTGAGCATCCGCATGAGGTTGGGGTGGAGCGCGTTTATTATGCGCATAAATTTGGAGCCGTGTTCCGAGCGCCTTTTCGCGTTTCACTTGGGCTGGCATTTGAATTCCAAATGCGAATCGCGAATTAGCATCTGTGAAGGGCGGCCACTCGGAATTCATTAAAAGCCCCAAGTGGCGCGTTCTTCGGCTCGTGCTGCACTCCATCTTGTTTGAACATCGATCTAATCCACTATCTCTTCTCTTTCTCTATCTCTCTCTCTGTCTCTTTCTCTCCCGCCCCCCTGTTCAGGTCGAGCTCACAGGGAACTCCATCTACGAGTACATCCACAACTACGACCAGGACGAGATGAACGCGATCCTCTCGCTGCACCCGCACATGTACCAGAATCCCGTAAGTCGTCACCTCCCTCTCTCTCTCCCTTTCTCCCTCTCTCTCTTTCTCGCCCCATGCCGACTAGGCGCCATTGTGGAGAAGTTTTCTATCATTCTCTTTTTCTCTCTCTTGTGCTCTATTTGTGCTCGCTCTCTCTCTATGTTTGCTTTCGCTCGCTCGTGTCGACGACAGGACTCATTTATAAATTCTCTACACTTAACACAGCACCCGGCGTCGAGTCCCGACGGCGCCTACGGCGGCAGCGAACGCGGCTCCCACACGATCGAGATCGAGAAGACCTTCTTCCTGCGCATGAAGTGCGTCCTGGCGAAAAGGAACGCGGGCCTCACATCCTCCGGCTACAAGGTGAGTCCAACTTCTTACCATTCTCTATCGACTTGAGTCTAACTGAATTGTGTTTGCAGGTGATCCACTGCTCGGGGTACCTGAAGGCGCGGATCTTCCCCGACTACGGGGACGGCCAGGGCGGCTGCATCCAGAACCTGGGCCTGGTGGCGGTCGGCCACTCGTTGCCTTCGTCCGCGATCACCGAGATCAAGCTGCACCAGAACATGTTCATGTTCAGGGCGAGCATGGATCTCAAGCTGATATTCTTGGACGCAAGGTAAGGCATCGATTTCAACTCGAACAACGACTTCGTCTCTCTTCTTTTAGCGAGACTCTGCTTGATGTCTTTTCCTTTTTACTCTCCCGAGGCTGGATTTCTTTTCCTTTTTACTTCCCGGAGTCTTTTTAATGCGTTTGCCTCGGGGCGTAAAGATTCGCCCGGAATCGAACACCGCGCAAATATTTAATCACAGCACTCGGCATTGCAACATTCCACAAGCTTGCAGTATATCGTTTTTCACGACCTCCTGCTTCCAACAACCTCCTTCGTCCCACAAATCGATGCATCCCCCGCTTCCCTCCAACCCTCGCCTCGTTTGCGATCCGACCACTTTGTCAGCGCAAACAAAGGAAATCATTTCCCTCTTGAGTTCGCCTCTTGTCGCGAGACGCGAACTTGGTGATTGTGAGAGGGGGATGAAGAAGAGGAGGAGGGTCCCCTGCCCTCTCTCTCTCTCACTCTGCTCTCACTCAATTACCCTCCACTCGACGTTTGTTGCGTTTGTCTTTGTCCTTTGTCTTCGTGTTTGTTCGCAACTTGTCTCGCCGCTCGCCTCGTTCATAATTGAATTTTAGTTGCACGACAAACACGAGAGCAGCCACCGCCTCCCCCCTGAACCCCTCCCCCAACTTCCGTTCTTCAAATAAAATAACCGTTATTTTACGCTTGTCTATTGACAGAGTCTCCCAGCTCACGGGCTACGAGCCGCAGGACCTGATCGAGAAGACCCTCTACCAATACATCCATGTCTCGGATGTCCTGCCGATGCGCTGCTCCCACCAGATCTGTAAGTATGCGCGAATCTCACCACCGAGGACGATCCCTTCTTACGAGACGGCGTCCCTAATCCTCGCCAATCCAATCCAGTTTTAACCAAGTCCTTCCTTTGTCTTTGCAGTGATGTACAAGGGCCAAGTCACCACCAAGTACTACCGGTTCCTCACCAAGGGCGGCGGCTGGGTCTGGGTGCAGTCGTACGCGACGGTCGTCCACAACACCCGCTCCTCCCGGCCGCACTGCATCGTCAGCGTCAACTACGTCCTTAGGTAGGAAAACAATAACAATAGCAATAGCAATAGAAGAAACAATACAAAGTACATAAATAACGAAAACAACGCACGTCGCACGCCGACCAATGGCGTTGGAAAAACAGAGATTTAGGGATATGCTGAATTTAAGGGTTAATTTACCATCGTCAGTGGGGTGTTGAGAAAAAACAACCGTGAACTCACATTCCCTTCCCCTCTCTCTCTCTCTTTACAGCGAGCAGGAGGCGAAGGACCTGGTGTTGAACGAGATCCAGACGGGCGTGGTCAAGAGCGAGCCTCTGTCGGCGCCCCCCAGCATCGCGCCCCCCGCCGTCGTCCACCCCGTCGTCCACCCCGTCGTTCACCCGGCGGCCGCCGTCCACCCGGTGGTCGTCAGCAACGGCCTGGCTGCGGTCGGCGGCCTCCCGCCCGCGCTCAGCAGCAGCCCCAAGATGGACCCATGCTACGAGGCGGCGCTCGTCGTGCGCCCGCCCTGCCACAGCGGCGACAGCGTCAACGGCGTCACCGGCCCCATCCCCGCCTCCGTCACGGTCACGGTCAACAGCAATCACAGTAGTAGCAGCAGCAGTGGCAGCAACAACAACAACAACAATGGGTACCATCTCCAGAGCCTCCACCAGCAGCAGGTGGCGCCAAGTGGATGCGCCCAGGAGACCTTGAGCTACACCCAGTTGTATCCGGTGAACGAGCTCGTGGTGAGCTCGAGCAGCGGCAGCCAATTGGGCCACGAGATCCAGTTTCCGGACACGACGACGGGTGGCGGCTACTACCACAACAACAACAACCACTACTACTACGACGCGGCGGTGGACGTGGCGACGTCGTCGATACGGCGACCGTTCTCGGCCAACTCGAACAGTTGCTCGAGCAGCTCGGAGAGCGATCGCCAGATGTCGACGGGGAACGCGTCCATTGTGAACGGCACCTCGCCGCAGACGACCTACAGCGAGCTGAGCCACAACTTCGACCTCAACTACTTCTCGGACAGCAGCTCGCACCAACACGCACATCACCAGCAACAACAACACCATCACCAGCAGCAGCAGCAACATGGCCAGCAACATGTCGCCGACCTGCAGCATCATCACAGCACGCATCAGCAACATCACCTCCACGTGGATCTCCCGCAGCAGCAACAGCAACAACAACACTCGAACCCACACACACACACGCATGCCCACCACCAACAGCAGCAACAACAGTTGGCAACCCATCACCACGTTGCCAACGACTTCAGCGAGACCTTCAAGGGCGTCGGCGCCCCGCACTACACGAGCGTGATCGTGGAGCCACACCACTACATCGCCAACGACTTCGTGCATTAGTTCGGATCGGCTCCGGTCGATCGGCTGCGGTCGGCTCCGACGTTGGTTCGTTCGGGGCATTGTTGTTGTTGTAGATTAACCCTTACATGGCTGAGCCATTCGTTCAAAATTATCTCATGTAAAATGCTCCCCTTCTCTGTCTTTTTCTGCTCCACGCCGCCCTTTCCCCCTGCGCAGAGCTCCACCAATGTAATCCTTTCGCATTCGAAACGAATTATCATTTGAAGATGAGCTCTCATTAACCTATTTAAACCAACTTCAGGATCCGTAATTGTTGACGTTACAAAAATTTATACAAATTGTGAGAAAATTGTGGGAGGGGAACAAAGAGAGGAGAATCTAAACTAGTTCGTAAGACAAGTTGTTACAAATTGCATCGTTTAGTTCGTAATCTTAAGTAAATTAATGTAAATTGCATATTTTTTATGTAAATATCACAAAATTGCATACAAATTGATCTTCACATATTGAGTAAAAGTAATTGTAATTTTTCTAAATTAATATTGAATAATAAAATTAAAGTGATAAATTTATTTATAAAATATGAAATTGAGTGTTTTTGTATAACGAGGGAACAAATGCACTTTACGACCCCCCCTCCAAAAAAAAAATTTGACAAAAACTGAAAAAAATTATAAAATTTATTTTTCAATAATTTTTTTCTTCAAAATTTGTATTATTAACTATATGTTTAGTATACATTTCCTAAAAGGTGGTTAAATTTCCTTTAAATTGATGTATATATATTGTTATATTTTTATATAGAATGTATATATATTTATAAAAAAACATAACATTACTCCAGATCTGAATCATTTCCAGGGTTGCTACACGAAGTCGGGACCCCCAAAAATCACCGCGAAAATTTTGTTTGCAAAAAAATATAACAAAAACTTTTGTCTGCTCGGAGCTGGAAAATTTGACGAAAGGAGACTGGAAGATTTGACGAGGATTTGACGAGCGTTCTGGAAGTGGGATGCTGCCCATCCAGTTCCAGGGATGGCGCCGGGAACTGTCGGAGTGTGCGTGCGAACTATATTACTGAACGTGCTCGAATGTTTCCCTGAATACACTCATGACTTCGAAAATATATCGAGACTCGCCACGAATGAGTCTCGATTCGAGCGAATACGAAAGAAGTGAAGTACGGCCATCTTTCTTTTTTCGTAAATCCTCACGCAAGTGACAAGGTGAGAATTTAATTTTTATTGAATTTTTCCGAAATTGGATAGAAATGCTCATGAAATGTGGTAAAATGATAGAATGGATGTATTTTGTTTGGTTGCCATATGAATTCGTTGAATAATACTGATAGTTTCCCGAAGATTTGTGGTGAAATTGTCTTACACGTGTTTTGTTCTCGATGGCAGGGCAGAGACCGATGACAGAAACTGCAAAATGTGTGTGTCAATGCGAAAATACTAATAAATTGTGATTTTTGTGTTTCTTGCAGCAAGCAAACATGCAGTTGTTCGTTCGTGGTTTGGAATCCGTTGAGACCCTTGAGGTCCAGCAAGATGCTACCATCGCCGCCGTCAAGGTAGGTTACAGCAGTGCGAGAACTGCGAGACGCAAATTTCATTTAACCTCAATTATTGTAATTGGTTCTAAATACTAATGGACTGTTCCCCCATTTCAGGCTCAAATCGCTCAAGCCTATGGCTTCAGCTGCGAGGATATCACATTGAATTGCGCAGGCAATGCTCTCACCAACGACATGTCTGTCAGCGCTTTGGAGTCCTTCGAATTGGACATCACCGTGCCAATGCTCGGTGGTAAGGTGCACGGTTCTTTAGCTCGTGCCGGTAAAGTCAAGGGCCAGACCCCAAAGGTTGAGAAGCAAGAAAAGAAGAAGAAGAAGACCGGCCGCGCCAAGAGGAGGATTCAGTACAACCGCCGCTTCGTCAACATTGTGCAAGGTTTCGGCCGTCGTCGCGGACCCAACGCCAACTCCGCCTAAGTTGATTCTTTTGTAAAATGTTTAGAAATTTTCAATATTAAAAACAACAAACAAGTTTTGTAAAAAACCAACAAGCAAATGATTTATTTTTATAAGCCCAGTGAGCTCTGCAATGTTTTGTTGTGCGTCAAAATTAGATTACATGGTATTTGTTGATTTTTTTGCTTTATGCAGTTTGGAGAGGTGTACGCCTATGAGGAAAATCCTTTTTGAGATTTGTCGTCGACCTCCGTTAGTCGGAAATACCAGTATTCCACAAAAATCACGAACAAGGCAAATATAAAACCTTCGAATAGAGATATTTATGTTAAAAGTTGCATTACATATGTGGGTGGAAGTTTCTACCGAAGAGAAGGACTAAAAAGCAACCTTGCATGTCTACCAGGTTGACTTTGTGGTTTGTTATTTGCCTCAACAAGCCCTTGCCATTGCATTTGTCCATTGAGGGTAGATTGGTCTGATGCCACCGTTCGATGAAACCCATTTGGAAGAGACGTGTAATCTTCTGATTTATCAGATGTATGTACGGACTGTTGCTGGGCATGATTAGTCCAATTTGTTCGTCAACGAAGTTTTCTTTACCTGTGGAAGACATTAAAGTAAAAACCTGGTGCGGTTCGTTTTTCATTTTCACCCAGTATAAATTTGCACTCCTTATCCTTCTCGAAATGGTTCTGGATGATGAGCTGGAGATTGATTCGCCAATCAATGTTCACCCGATCACCCCTCTCCACTGCAGAGATTCCCTCAGAATCGGTGCTGTTGTAAATAATTGCTCGTTCCATATATCGGTAGATATCATCTCGTGTCGAGGTCTATGTAAAAAAAAAACATGGAATAACATTTTAAAAATTTTAAAGGAATTTTAAATATAATAATTTGTTTACTCGCTTTAAAGTAAGGTGGCAACACTGCACATAGAATTTGATACAGTGCTTATCAAACTGTCTGTAGTTGTGGTAGGGATGCCGAAATTTTTGAGCGAAGTGTAATTTTGGGAAAAGTGCACTTTTCCATCGAGTGTGGTTTATGAAAATTATCAAATTTTGAATTTCCCATGAAGATTATCATTTTTTTATGTTTCTATAAAAATGATAAATTTTTGAATTTTCTATGAAAATATCAAATTTTGAATTTTCTATGAAAATATTAAATTTTGAATTTTCTACAAAAATTATAAAATTTTGAATTTTCGACGAAAATTATAAAATTTTGAATTTTGCATGAAAATTATAAATATTTGAAGTTTCTATGAAAATGATCAAATTTTTGAATTTTTTATGAAAATTATCAAATAATTAACAAAAATAATAAATATCACAAATAATAAATTATTGATTAGACATATTGTATTAAATTTGTGTGAATTGTGTGAAATAGAATAAGAAAATATGACCGACGTACCAAGGAGTATTTCTGAAAGTATGAGCCGTTGCGAAGTCCAAATTGATTCACATCATTTTGCTTGAACAACTGGAAAAGGTACTCCAAGCCGGGTTGGAATTTCGGGAACGTCAGGAAGGCGACCAAGTTTCCGCAATACGTGGTGACCAGGACTATCACCACTATCCACCATATACCCACCACCATCCGACCACTGTCCGCCTTCGGCAAGTATATTCCACCTTTAAAGAAAATTTATTTATATAAAAAAGTAGAACTAGAAAGTTTTGCACATACCCTGCTGCAACAAGGCTCCGTAGATGTACCAGAAACAGTTTTTCAAACTACACAATCCCTTCGTTTTAAGGCTTTGCATCGGAACCATGTAGTTGATAATAAATAGAATGGGAGCCACTATCAAAATAACTCCGATTAGTGAGCCCCAAGCCTAGTGGGTAATTAAACCAATAGTATATCATAGTCTTCTGAGTAAAATTATTTATATATATACCTCCAAAGTAAAGGGTGCCGTAAATAAGTAAATTCTGCTGACTTCATCTGGTTTTCGCGAGATAAACGTGTACTTTTGGATGCTAATGGGAATGGTGTAGTTGAAGGGCTTTCTGTCGGGCTCATCGATGGTGGCTGCCACAGCACCTAAGAAAAACTTCTGGCGAAAATGTATACAATATTCTTAAAAGACCAATATAGAGACTTCTTACCCGACTTCCTTGGACCATATGAACCACTTGATAGGGGATCGTATACGTCAAACTTCCGACGAGTTTGTTCTATAGCAGAGATGAAGGGATTTCCCACCATTGTCTGAATTATCTAACTATCCCTTTATTTGAATGCAAATCTTACCGTTTCGTTGGAGTAAAAAGTATCCTCATCATTGATAGTTCGTGCTTCGTGGAGACGATACGTAAAGTTGAGCATACGGCTGAGCTCCTTTAAGATTTCCATAACTATACCTGAGTGGGCCACAATAGCGCCTTTGCTATTTTTCGTCAACACTTGCCAGGGTGGATTCTACAATAAACTGCTCTGTTATACTTTCTCTATTGCTTTTTGATCTCACGTACATGTGCTGTAACGATGTCCATGGTGATATTGCGGAACTTTTCTTTGATGTGCGGAAAAACAAACTCGTTCGTTATGTATCCAAGAACGGGACTCCAGTAGCCAACGTCCACAAATTCGAAATGTTTGTTCCGCGTATCCCTGAGGACTGATTTTTACATTTAAATTGAATTAAAATTAAATCGAAGTTGATCGATAACTTACCGCTGAATGCATTCTTCTTGTGCTCCTGACTCTTCCCCCAAGTAATTGCTGTTTGTAGTTTCCATTTGGTACAGCTTGAGCACTTACTATTCTCCTGGAGATAGTCCTGCAACACAAAATCCCCCATTGTGTAATTTTTCAATTCTAAAAGTGCGAAGCTTCTCACCTTCAGATATCGTAGGATTTCGTCCTGCTTCTCTTGCTTTGTAAATCGTATGGACTCCCATTCTTCGTCTGATATTTCACCGTATATTGATTGCTCCTCGAGAATAATCCGCGAAAGGGACGAGACAAAGGCCATTGAGATCTCCGCCAAGGTACAGTTGAGGGAGTCCTAAAAATGTGGGTTGCAATAAAAACGCATTACTCTTGCTACTTCCATAGTCAGTTTTACCACACAATCTGGCTCGGTGACATTGCGTGCAAATGCAATATTTGCCCCTTCGTCTAAATTTTGGGTAAGAACTTCCGGATTGAATTCTCTGCTCTCGTCATCGATTAAAAAGAACAGCCACTGATTGTAGATGTGGAACATCTGAAGCATTTCCGCCACTTCGACGATGTCCTCATAGAACCTAGAGAACACTATGAACTGATTTGGCGAGTACGAATCGGCGACGAAGTCTCGCAACGTTTCTCGAATGGCGGAACGCTTTTTCTGACTTCTTAAACTGTCATTGAGCTGATAGAGATATATCGATATGGGTGATATGTGATTTTTGGAGCTCTCATGCATCACCGATTCGACCAACAACGGGTTATCATTAACTAAAGGTTGTGGAAAATGGAAAGGAATCAGTAAAGAAGACAAACTATGTAGAGATCGACTTATAAATAACGACGGTAAATAACGTTGATATTTAGAATTCAAAGAAAACACACTTATAGACTGATCCACGAGAAGAACCGCGGTTTTCCAGTCCAGGAGTCGCTGCACTTTTGTGTCCAGGATTATTTGTGGAAACTCGTCGCCGTTTTCTATAATTGGTATCTAGAACGAAGCAAGTATTTCAAGCAGACGAGCGATTGAATCAGGTTGATCGAGTTACCATTATGGCGCGATTTTGCGGAAGTCGTGGACAATCGGAGTCGGTGATGGAAATCAGCAGAATCGATGTGATTTGTGCGGATTCATAGAACTTCCAGGTGTTCTCGCAGTCCGTCACCGTAATGGCAGCAATAAAATCTGTATCAAGAGATGTCAATGAAATGAATGTCTTCGATTGTTGAGTGTGAGCAACCTTTCTTCAGCCGCACTGTACTCCATGTATAGTATTTGACGTTGATTCCGCCGTTCTTCAAATGCTCGCGTATCGTGTCGCTGAGGATTTTCTTGAAGTTGCCTAGAATGTTTTCACCCCGTTTCGCCATATACTGCTGATCGACAACAACCGCTGAAGCGCAAGGTGTTTCAAAATTATCGTGTGTTTTTAACGGATTATTATTTTATTGCAAACCCACCGAGTGAAGCATTTGCACTGAGGAAAGACGAAAAATCGTTCGCTTCCACGGTGCACCAGTGCAGCGGAAGGAGGAATGAAGCCAAAAACCAGATCCACTTCATATCGTTCCGGATGCAAGAATATAACTGAATGGATTTTCGTTGCTTCGAGTCGGAATCGAGTCGATGCACGGAAGGTTGAAATTAAAAGTGAAAATCAATTATCTATTTCGTGCCTACCACTTGAGGACTTGTCCTGGCAGACATCAAAAATTCAATCAGCCAAAGAAGACCTCGTACGAACAACGGTGAAACGGAAAATCCTTTGATTGGCGTTTTGCGGTTTGCGTTGAAATCGATTGGCGGTCGCAGGTGGCGTTCGCTGGTTTATGCCTTAATTCAGAGCTACCATAAAGTCGGACGTTGTGATTCGCGCCATGGCAGTAATTGCTGTGGCCGCTATCGGAAAATTAAATTGGTGAAAATTATGGTAGTTGTTCACGGTGCACGATTTTCTTTTATTATACCTCAGGGTATCAATAAATCAAACCAGACTTATAGGGATCATTCCCTCTTCTCCCATCTTCAGTTAAAAATAATTGTATTTCTTTAGTAAAAAAAATGAATAAAATACGAATAGAAACTATATTTAAGGTATTTGGTTATATGTAATCTTGTGTTATACAAATCTTAGGGGTATTACAGAGTTTTTTCTCGGAGTTTCTTATATGTCTTAGAGTAATTAACTATCTGAACTAAGTATTGCACTCTGCATGAAACGAAGTGAATTCTCTTACGAACCATTCCAAAGGCAACAGCAACCATTGTCGATTTTAGCACACTCGTGAGGGGTTGTTGCAACACTTGAGGATTCGTTATCTGATTCGGGTTGATATTAACATTGAACGAACTGTAAATGCAATAATTGTATGATCGTCTCGTGCCTCCGTTGTCCCGATGTTTGCGTAAAATATATAGAACTGCTAAATGTACATCTCGGTTTATTGTTGTCGCACTGATGTGTTCTTGATCGTTTTGAAGGTCTGGTGTATTTTGATTTACTTTTGACCCACTCTCGTGGGTTTCATGGCTTTTCTCATTCGTGCAGAATGGCGCTCAGTCGCTCCTCGACGGCCACTTTTCGCGATTTCCAAACGAACTCGCACACGGCGATGACACACGCCACGCCCATGCCGCCCATGAGCACCACAAACACCCCGCCCACATTGGCCAAGCCCAGTTCGTTGGCTGCTGATGACGACTTCGAGGTCTCCACACGACAACTGCCTCCGCCCCGTTTCTCCTTCCACCATTTGGTTTTCAGAATGTGAAGCTTCCCCTCCTCCTGCAGCTTCAGGATGACGCCGTTGATGGCCGTGCGATAGGGAGAATCTAATCAGGGGCAAAAGGAATCGAATGAGTTGTATTCAGGGTGAGTGAATCAAGAGACACTCACTAGGAGGCGTTGCGATGCCGTATCCTTTCGTGTCCAACATTCCGCCCACCTGCGTCAACTCGCAATTCCTTTCGGTCACGTACTCGATCGATGTGGACTCCATGAGGAAGGCATAGGATCCTGAAAACCATACGTTTTAGTTGGAAATCTCGAATGATACTCTGTTTTACTCACCTTTTCCCTTCGTTACGCGATCTACGCCCTCGCCGTTGCTGGACGTAAAGACCGACGGACGAGCCGATTCCATGAAGGACCACATGCGTTGATAGGTTGATATTTTCGAGTCCTACAAGTGGAAATTGGTCAAATTTGCACAATACTTGAATCCTGTTGGTCTTACTCTGAAGAAAGCGGCCGTGCTGCCGCCTTTGAGTGCGCCGTACTTGATGCGCGTCTGCTTAGGCCAAGTCTTCGGCACTCTCGATGGGCGAGTCCATGCGTTCCACGGTGAGAAAAGCCGCCAGATTAGCGGTGTACGAGGAGATCATGATTAGGGTGAAGAACCACCACATGCCGGCCACCATACGCGTAGAGAGAGCTCTACAGAGGAAGCATGTTCAGAAAGTTAATGGGCGTTCGCATGATATTAACTCCGTGATATTAAATCCAAGTATCACTTACTTTGGCAAAAAATCGCATCCTTGCTGCATGAGGGACCCAATCGCAAACCACATGCAGTTCAGGAGAGTGAACTGATTCTCGACCTTCTCACCATGGGCATCGGCGTACGCTGGCCATTCGTAGGGTGTGAATCTGAAAGACATCGAATTATATTCGCTAAACCCTTCAATGTAACCTTGAATAATACGAACCTCGCCAAGATGAACAATAGCACCGAGACACCTAAGTAAGCGGTGGCCATGTAAATCCAAACATCCAGAGAGAGCGGCGATAGGAACGAGAACAGATTCGGGGGCTGCTTGACGGGCTTACGATAGAGCACGGAGACTCCGAGATTCATGAAGGGCATGGTGAAGTCCACGGCCTGCTCGCGTTCGAACGTAATGGTCAGATCTGCTATTGCCAAATCGGCCCGTTGTTCCAGCAACTCACGTATCATTCCATTCCACTCTCTGAAAGTAATCGTTTTAATTAAATTCGCGTTCAGATCAGATCTATCGGAACATACCCGGTTTTCTTGTTGTAGCCGCCGTAGGCATGGTCCGGAACCAGTTGAATCTTATAGTTGAATCCCAACGCCTTCGATATTTCGTGTGTGAGATCAACGGCGTAGCCTTCGAACTGATCGTTTCCACTGAGCGGGATGGAGGACTCCTTGCGCATGCAATAGGGATTACTCTGTGGAGGAGGAAGATCCTGTTGGTATCACATATCAACATGTTTGAAGGAGGCAACTCACCAATATCGTTGTGACGACGAGGGTCTTATTCTTGAGATTGGCCTCGATCTCCTGTTGTTTCTGGCTGAAGGTGCGGGTGAAATTGATGCCCTCCGGCAGGGTGGAATTCCACGTGCCTATTTTGCGAACGCCTGCTGGTCCCAGCTCGACGATGTCCAACACGAAATCGGTGCGGAAGCCCTGATGGTCGAACTTAATGACATTCGTCAGACCCTTCATCTCGACGATTTTCATGTAGTTTATGAGACTGAAACCGTGCTGCCACGTGCTCTGGCCGTCGCAGTTGATCGGATGTATGTCGATCTGTTGGGATGTGTCCAAGTCGTGCAGAGCCTTGGCGAACAGATGCACGGCGTCGTACATGAGGGCTGTCTCGGCGTTGACAGTGGACAGGTTGGCCGATCGCATGATGCCCCGCTCCTCCACCGTCCACTGACTGACCACGTCCGAGACGATCTTCTCGTTGATCAGACGAAAGCCGGTGATATTGGTTCCGCCGTACCGAAACTCGTCCAGGTTCACGGTGTGCAGGTCGAGCGACGTGATCAGGTAGCTGTGGTAGTCGCTCATCATGCCGATCTGCTGGGCCTGCTTGAGCACCTCGTAGATCTTCTCCGTGGAGCAATCGAGGACGATGTGCGCTTCGGCAGAGTTCTTGATTTGCTTCAAGAGGGGTCTGAAAAACGACAAAGTCGATGATCATCCGATTATGAGATGGTATTGAGATCGTACCTGTAGTCGCCGGAATCACTCAGCTGCCTAACGGTGATGGGGAAGGGCGAGGTTCCGTGGGCCTTGAGAAGCTCCTGCAGACGCACGACGCCGTCGTTGTTCTCGTAGATAATCGTGAACGTCTTCCAGCCCCAGTAGCGAACGATGTCGACGTAAGCCTGGATGGAGATAGTTGGAATCGGCTTAACAATCACAATACTGCATGTAAATACCTTAGACAGAGTGTTTGGATGTGGGTAGAGATTAACGAGACAGCTCTCGCGACGCAGGCGATAGTCCCATCGGTTCTCCAAGTGGGGAATCTACAATCACATGATCCAGTCAGGCGGGTGAGCAAACTGGGGAGACTTAATGCTTACCTCCATGTTGTCGCAAATACTCTGCACATGGCTGGCCGTGTGCGAGGATTGTGGCCCAAATATTGCAGCCACTCCAATGTTCAGCAATCCGCAAACTGTGGAGACAAAACGGTTGAGTGTTTTTTTTCTCTACCAAGATTAATGACAAAAGTCCTTCGGAGCGAGATTGGCGAATCTCGAAAACGATGCAGGGATCAAGAACTTCCCCCGTAAACATCCTCTTAACGAGTTTTATTTCTACCATCCCACTCGTGCCATATGTTGCATGCGACTATCTGCTGTCCGGGAAGCGGAATCTTTCGTGCACAAGTTTGTCCCCCGTCCCCCGAGAGTCTTTGCATGAATCCTCTTCAAATTTGTTTCTCTACTCCTTTGTTTTGTTTTCTGATTTCGTTGGATTTTGTCTCTGCACTCTATCTCGTGGTCTGTGCATGTTGTCGTAAAATTACACTCAAACGTGAGAGCTTTTAGTGGTTCTTAATCTTCAGTTAAATATTTGTTGCATGCTTTGAGCGCACTCGAAGCTTCTTAGGAAAAATCGTGGTTTCTTTAACCTCACCTTATAATAATTCATTATTAAAATCAAATACTACCTAACAGTATCGTCTTTTCAAATATATAATCTATCATTTAATCTCTTAATTAGTCTATATAGGAATTTCTAATGACAAAAACAAGGCAAAGAAAAAATTAAAAATTAAATAATAAAATTTGTCATAATAATGTTTAAATTTTGGGTCATATTTAAAAAACTATGCCCGGAGATAACCCGGCTTATCACTTAATCAACTTCAAGCTAAATGCGTAAATAAATACTTTACAATTTTAGGTGCTTATGAATCAACAAATTCAGGTAGTTAAAAGTTCAATAAACAAAATTTGAATTTTAAAACTTCATTAATCTGGTATAACGAAATCTTGGGATAGATGACATTGGTTTTAGTAATTTAGTAATTCCGATTTCACCTAGGAATATATGTATTTCACGAGCGTTTTGAATGAATCCCATCAATGAAGAGTATTGGTAGCAATCTTACCTCGTTTTCCGGCATGGAAGCTGTCGTAGGGCGAGATGCGCTCGATCTGGGCGACCAGCTTCGAGCGCGGCAGAATCAATCGGTCCGCATTAATGCGTTCGACAGCCTGTCGGAAGGCGAGCTCTTGGTTGTCTTCGGTGGGATGGAACATGCCACCTGCAGCCAGAGAAAAGTTGAATGTCTCAACAAGGGTTCAAAAGTAAACAATAACAATAGTAATAACATGATTTACGCGCAAAGTTTTAGTACAACTTCGAATCGGGGAGATTCCGAGAGATGCTCGTATCTCGCCACTCCACCGTCAACCGAAAAATCAATACCCAAAAATGCAGATACAATCCGGAGGATGAAAAGCCCAACTTACCGATTTTAATCACATCCGGAAGGGCTCGGGATAATCCAATCAAAGCGAGGAGGGTATAAAAGAAGGCGAGGTCCTTTCTCAGGATGCGATGCATTTTGTTTGATTTTTGTTTTTTGCCAAAATTATTCGATGGAATTTTTGATTTGGTGTTGTATATGGTCTACCGCGGCCCCATTCCGTCGGAGTCGTACGTTTGAATGCGCGGAAAGTCGGATTTGTACTAAACACAGAATGCATCGCGGCTTCATCTCGGAGCATCTCGGAGGCGGCTTCTCGCGTGACATTTGCGGCATCTGCGCAGCTCGCCGGATGCTGTCAACTGTATGTTAAGCTCGACCATAAAGCTTTCGTCTAAGCTTGGATACTAAGTTTGTTTAATACAATCATTCTTGATAAACTGTCAGTTTCATAAACTTAATCAGTTTAAGATTTAACTAAGATTTCAAAAAAATAAAATTTTTTGAAAATCTGCAGAATTATGCTATTTGATAGGTGGATTACGTATTGACACAAAGTCTAGGATATCAAAGAATATTCCATGTATATTATTAGCATTTTGAACATAAGATTCCAGATGGCCTTTTGGAACCCGTTGTAGAGTGATTGCCGATGTGCTTTCCCCAAGCTTTTGTGAAACTTTTAACATTCAAACGATTTGCAGTTTGAACCACTCAAGTCGGATACACAAAATCATGAGGCTGTTGCTTCTGCTGATGCTGCCCCCACAACAGAATTCCTTCACCACCGAATCCCATTGTGATTGGTGATTGTTGAGGGTTTGCCATGGGGTTTGCATGTATTGTCTGTTGACTTGTTGTCTTCACGATTTCGGCAATGAAGGTGAAGGTAAAGACTCTGACTCCAACCTGGCGAGAGGTTTCGCAAAAACGTTCGGCAATTAATCCAAGTCTCTTTAAATGCGTGCCATTTGATCCAAGACTCGCTCACGTGGTAGTCGCCCAAGTTCCATGCCTGATGTCAAGGTGTTTGCCCCAGAAGTCTTCGTCTCGTCATTATTTTAAATTGGAGCAAAAACGACAAATGGGGTAGGAATTGCGCCCGGAAATATGCTTCACATTATTAGCACCTGCGTGCAAATATTTACCCTTGCTGCTTCCTGTTGCCATTTCCAGAACGTTGTGTTTCAGGATAATTAAAAATAATACCAACGATGACGAAGACATAGCTCCGTAGACGCTTCTGGCTACGACGTCTGTCGTGGCCTGCAGTCTACTACGGCTCGCTTTGAAGAGCAAACTGCAAACAAGAAGCGGGGCCGAGCTGCACCCTCGGGTCACAATGACGATAATGCAAACATTAGAGGCTCGGAGCTCCAACGCTGAACTGGGTCAGAGACGGCCGACCGTCACGCCGCCGGATTGACCTTTGAGGGAGTCGGTGCGGCAGCAACAACGACATTAACAAACATGGAACAAGATGAAAGCGAGCTTAACTCAATGGCGAGGAAATTGAGTTCGTAATGGATACATCGGTGTTGTATCCAATCGAATACCAGCGCAAGAAGCTCTTATATTCGGTAGCAAATTTGTGTTGAAATAATGCTCTTGAAGATGATTCGAATTTAACGCAAACCACTCGCTTCAATAATTCAAACACGTTTCCATTTATGGGGTAACCTTCCAAGTCTGGCCAACAATCGGGTTCCCAATTAAACAAGCCTGTTGCCAGGTTCTGATTGCGATAGAAATTTTAATATTGCCCATTAGGCATCTGCTGAAATGGGCTAAATGAGGACTACCAAGGAATTTCTCTGGGCAATTAGTGAAATTTAATTAGCTACGCATTTGTGTTAATGGTGTACTTTTAATTCCTTAATGGCGCTCAAAGGTTGTCTGATGAAATTCAACTAAGGAGGATAGGTACAGGTGAAAAATATATGTATTTATGGCTATTACTATGATGGTGTAATATCGCATATATATATTTCTTCGGTTGATAGTATCAGGTGTACCTCATTACAGAAGGATCTTAACACACAAAGGCTCGGCAACAAAGAGTCGTTTTTGAGGCAAAAACGCTTGCATTCACGGCGCCAACGTGACGTATCTATAATTTCATTTAAATTCCTGACAGGCGACTGAGCTTCAATGGTGGCGCCGAGGATAAGGACGAGGGATACGACGAGTGTCCAAAACGGAATTAATTTGCATACCATCAATACGTTGCGCTGATGCTGCCCGAAGTGGCTCGGGTATGATGAATGTGAAGGACGTCCGCCTTTGAAAGCATCCTCTCCTCGCTCCACCATCCACCGTCCCTGATCCACTATCGGCATTCGGAGCACAAATGGAATAAAAAATGTTAATAAAAGGATGGTGTATGGGAGAGCACTCGTGAAGAGAGGATAAATTAAATTTCAACCCATCAAATATGCAACAATGTGGGCGCCCGTGGAAAAATATACATCAAAATCATATAAATCTATCCCGAAGAATTGAGTGTGATGAAAAATTATTTAAATTATTCATTCGCATAGCTTTTGTGAAATGTGTCCTATTTCGAGCTGGGCGCGTGTTAGTCCTTGATATGATCCATCGACTGACATCGACTATGTGAGTTCAACATGTGTGTGTCCGTCGTATTTAATCTCTTGACCTACGCCTCATCAGAAAACGATGAAAATGTGCCAATGGCTGGCGCCATTAGTCTGCACTAAGGAGCAACAGGAAACCACTCCTCAAATATCCATTAGAGACGCAGAGGGTTAAAAGGGGGATCGTCTTCCACAGGTAGAACCTCCATCAAAACATTATGTAAATTTTATTGACATCCCGCGCGGGGTGCGCAGGACGCATAACTCAAATTAAGACCATCCGCTCCGCTCGTGAGGTTTGGAACCTAATGACGGGAACAGTCATCAGTTAATTAACTAAAATTTGAGCACTTGAAAGGGTCTCGGTGCGAATTAGAGCGGCGGGATCGGGAGCGGAATACGCGCCAACACAGACGAAACTGTGGCGTGGATTCTGGGAGTACTTCAACATTTGGTGCAAGTCATATGGAGCATTAAATAACTTTTTGGCAGCTCAGCTGGGAAGTCAAGAAAGCCTAATGGCAATAAAAGCATTAACGGCGACAGGAGGAAACGCAGAAGCTTTGAAAAATGTTAAAAGCTTTCACGAAAATCGCGCCAACGCCAGGCGAATTGATTGGCAAGTCAGACGACGAGCCGATGTGATGTGAGGTGTCGACTTTCTGCTGGGGGAAGCCGGTGTTCGGTCCCCGAGTCCCAGATGTATTTACTCGGATCGACAATGTGCTGAGATGCCGCCACACGCGATACGATTAGTTCCCTCCGCCGTCGACGGAAGGAAGGCGGACGGACGGACGGAAGGAAGGAAGGGCGGAAGCACGTGGTTGGAAACGGCAAAGAGACTCGCAAATGTTGGAGCAAAATAAATGAACGTCCGTGGATGGATGGTTGGATGGAAGAATGTCTGGTTGGATGTGCGGATGATTGGATGAGCGGGTGAATTAATGCGTAGGGCTGGGGGGGCGTCTGTATCGAGTCTGCCTGCCTGGAGCCTCCTTCATTCGATGGATGGTGTCGCCGCGTTCCTAAGGGACACTGGGGCCGCAATGTCACGGCAGCAATGGAGCGCAATGAAACGCTGGAATTCGCCATGAAATGGAATGAAATGTAAATGCAAATAAGGCGGCATCGTAATCTGGCGAAGCGTTGCCACTGTGTTATTTGGGAAATCGATATTGATGTGGTGGCAAGCGTTCCAGAGTTCCTCAGATGATGCGAAGCGCGTTCGGACAGCCTAAGTAAAGGCATTAGGGAACATAATTGTTTTCCTGCCATTGCAATATCACGGAGTGAGGAACCGGGCCAAAAGAGGAGATAAATTATTATGTTAATGTACGCACATTCGCAAAATATGGAGATAAATTCCTTCGGGATCGCTGCTCGTTGCGGACCAAGGTGAGAATTTAACCCGAGTAAGAACGGATGTTGAGTATCTGGGAACTTTAAAGTGAGGAAATTCTGGACTAGGATGGGAAGGTCTGCGAAACCCCAAGCGTTGAAGTGAGCGGCAAACTTTATTCACAGACTCGCAACTCTCTTGCCCAATGCTTCGCTTTCAGCTCTCCTCGTCCTTAGTTGACGAACAAAAGAGACTGAGTGGCGAAACTTTTCTTTTGTCTAGGGTTTCGTCGCACATGACGCATTTCAAAGTTGGTGGAGAGTTAATAATTGTCGGTTGTCGCCGTGTCGTCACTGGCAAGAAGAACGTCACTCGCAATGATATCGACATGCCCAGGGTATGTTGATGTGGCTACGTGCATCATTAAGGAAATGTTCTCCGACGACATCGTCGACAAAATAAAATCAAATGTGGATCAGAATGTCACCGAAATCAGGCACGTCAGAGGCCCAACTCGACATTGTCATCTATGACGAGAACTACAATAAAACAACACCATCACAAGGACAACAGTTGGTAACTACGGCTTCCACCGATTCCGATCCCAAGGGGTCCGGGCCAATGGACTGCCGAGGTTTCGAGCAAAATTCTCCGCATTAAATGTCGAAATGGTAAAACGAGAGCTTCGAATCAAACGTCAAAATACGAGAAACAAAACTCGACAAGTATTTAATTAAATCGCTTCTCAAAGAGAACGAACTTTTAGTCCGTTGTCCTGGGAGTTCTGTGGAATTGGAAGAGAAGGCTCGCAATTTGCTTGGAAAGGAATTTTAAATGTCTCAGCTGAAATCTCTCTGTGACCTTCCCCAGTTGATCGAACTAAATGCCATTAACATTGTGAGTGTGTGTGGGAGTCGGGGTGACTGTGTATAAGAGGATTGGTTGACTGTACCGATGGGCTGGTGGAGTCGAAATGGCGCCAAAGACGCCTTATGCAAAGTGCTTCTCGTTGTTGTCGTCCGCGACCTAAAGCCGCCCGATATTAGTACATAATTATGTCGATGTAGAGGATAATAACGCGCATATAATCCTATTAAATGAGAACAGAGGTTTCCAATAGAATCTTCAACGACGGAACAGGAACAAACAAAAGGGCTTTGCTTGGGTTCTCCCTCCCTCAATGGCTTAGATATTCATAGAGCTGGGCGTTGTTGTGTTCCTTCTATAGTCTACAAATCGGTCCCAAATGGCTCGAGATAAAGAACGGAGCATGAATTAGACATTCATATGTTAATCGCCGTAGAAAAGACCATCGGGATATCTTCTCGAATTGACCTCTATTGATTTTAAATAAAATTTGCAATTCCCTTTCGAGTTGTGGTCCCTTTGCAACTGTTTAGCAGGAGGCTTGTGTTCCGGGTTGGCAAATTGGCCCATTTCCGGGAAGTAGGCACTTGGCAATTCATGCGATTTGCTCGACTCCACCCAGTCCTCGAGCGTCAGTCGGCGGCCCCCGAGACAGTGTAAAATGAAATTATTCCCTTAATGCGTAAACGGGGACACGACTCTAAAATCCCTGCCCACTAAAACACCTTCCGCGCTCGGCCCCAGTCCCCAGGGTGACATCCCGGAATTGATTTTCGCTTCAACACAACCCGAAGCCGCTGAAAGCAACTTAAGTAGAATTTATAGTGTGTCTAAGGGACATCTGGTACAGGAACAGTGTGTCCTCGCCTCACTGGCCAACAAAAGTCGCCACCTCTCGGTGAGCGTCCATGCGTGTGGGAGTTCCCCGAGTTATTTTGGACAATATTGCTGACCGAAGTTTTCACTGGATTCCACTCCTCTACTAACACCAGGCAACACAACACTTGCCGAGTGTTGGTCCCTACTGTCCACTCCTGGTATTTCACACAGGGGACGCTTTTTATATGCTGCATCAGAATTTATTGGTTTTTATCTGTTGACATTTTTCTTGGAATTTATTTGGTTGCGCAGCAGCGAGATAGCTCCAGCCCATGCCATTCCATGGGTCGCCACTTCCTGAGAGGTCTGAGAGGTAGTTGTGCTTTATTTATGGGAAAATTAGGTCAGCCCAAGTTGCGGAGTATCTTCGTCTAACATTTAATAATGAGAAAACTTTTCGAATTCTATTTACCAAAATCCTTCCGAGCATTTGGGATGGGTTTACGACGTCTCCAAAAAACACAAAAACACACGTTTATGAGGGTACGAAAGTAATAGAAAAAAGGACACGAGAAATAAGCATACAATTCCGGAATATGTGGAATGGTAATTTTATATTCAACAACCTTTTATGGAAAAAGATAATGGGCTGCTATAATGATCAGTAGACCAGAAGCATAGCGGAGGATATAAAAAGTGTGACTAAATAGAGCGAAAGGGTAATAAGGACCAGTCTCCAGGTCCTTCCTGTGAACTGTCCGCCAACCGACCGCCCAGGACGACTTTAATAATGCATGAAGGAAGGACAGAAGCTAGGAAGAAGTCGAGACCCGTCTTCACTCTTCACTCCTCCCCATCACCACGTGCCTCGTGACTCGTGTCTTGCGAAGAGCAAATGTCAACAAGGCAGAACTTATGTTAATCAGTGGAGAAGCCGCTTCGCTGAGGCATCCCGAGGACTGTTGCAGCCTGCAGTGCGAGCGAGCGAGCAGGGCGTTGAAGCGACAGGACGACAAGCTGGGGGAGACCTTGGCTTCTGGGGGTGGATGGCGCTAGCTCGAGGGACACTTCTGCGTGCTCTGAATTCGTAGAAGAACTCATCTCGCGTCTAAGGACATGAAAGCGTTCCAAGTCAATTAAAGTCAACCGCGAGAGGAACGCACTGTCGTTAATTACGAACCTCCGAAGCTTAGCAAGCGGCTTGGGAACCGCTGCGTCACGTAATGAGGCAAATTAAAATAAATGAGAAATACGCATATACGGAAAATATAAATACATAAATTCATGAGATCCGCTGCTTGTGTGGCGAGAAGAAACGAAAGCTCGAAATAAAATAATCAACCACATTCATTCATCGCAGACCAGGAGACGCAGGGTAGAAAGGAGTTAAAATTGAAACATAATTACAGATTCGTTATTTCAATTTGAACCGTCTTCCCGGCAAGTATTTCCGTAATTCAATTCACAGTCGTTGAACCCTATCCATCGCCAACCCACCTCCTCGCAGTTATTGGATCGACGTCGCCCCGCACCGGGCGGTCGTCATGAATACCCGAGCAGCTTCAATTATTAATAATGTGTGTGTTCACTGAGTATTGATCCCAGTCATCACTGCAATTGCCATTCGATTTCCGTTAAATCCGCGTAAATATTGAACACACAAGCGGCGAATGTGTTCATCGCATGCAGTCGACCCCTCGAATTTCCTGAATGAAGCATAACTGTTGAATGCACATGATCAGGGTCATCAATTCATTAGGGATCCTACAGTCCACAGCCCATCCCTATGAATTGTCTCTGCGAAGTGACGCAGGTGAGTGGAGTTCGCAAACTACCATTTGAGATGCGTCGTAGTTCCCAATTTATCCGAAGAATGCACCAGAGTAATTGTTGTAATAAAAAATGCGACTCGAGGTATTTCCAGCATTGGCTAATACGAAATCGCGACTATATTTATGGCCGAGAGTGGTGGAGGCAGAGGGGAAGAGAAAAGGTAAAGCTTGAACGTAATTAAATGTTAGGTATGGTTACGGGGCACGCAAAGATGGTATTGAACGCGAGGTGGAAATAATTGCTGAAACTCCAAGTTTTAATGTGAGGCCGTAAAACTTACGATAGTTATGTCTTTCACTAGGTACTCTGATCCAGATTATATTGATGCCTATAACTGTAAAATTTTCATGAGAAAACTTAAGGGAGCTCCGCGAGATTAAACTCCAAGGTAATTTTATGGAAGCCCAGTAACCATCTGAAGTAAACCTCAGAAAATAATTCAAAAATTTCAGAAAATTAAAGGAATTTCATATCTCCACATTTCTTTAAATAAATACTTGATTTTTGGGATGATAAGTAATGTTATTTCTTTTATTGATTTGATGCTTTTTTCGAATAACAAAGGCATGGTGAAGCAAACGAATAGGAAGTCGCTTTAATATATTCCTCTTTGTTTCGGAATCGATAATCGTTTGCATTCGCTCCGGAAATGGAAAGCAAACGGAATCAATTTCCAGTTTTCCGGTTAGTATTTTTGTTTCAATGCATTGTTCTCCTCGAAGAGAAAATTTTGTATTCGAAAGTTAGCTTTTTCCTAAAGTCAGTGACCCATGACTGAGCAAGAATCGTTGAAGGCTTTCAAACACAGTTATATACGTATTTTATACATTTGCAGTAGTATTCGCACAAACTTGTGATGTTAACGTTGAATGTTGCACCCTACAACCTGCGGCACATGATTATCAATGCGTCCAATCATTTTTTATGAAGTGCTCATATTCTTCAAACTCCAAACTGATGTGAGAACCGGTTGAAGTCATGTTAACTGGATCACTTCACTTCTGCCTCGAAAGCCTTTAACTTCTTGTGTAGTCCACTTTAATGCTGGCTATGAAAGCCCAAGTTTTCGTACTTTGATTTTTATTTATGAACTTGTGCATTATTTTTGTTTTATAAGCAGAAAAACCGGGGCAACGGCCGCTGGCTCCGTCGGCGACCTTTGAGGAATGCGAATTTAAAATTTATGAAACCTTTTTGCATGTTTTTGATGAATTGCCGTACCTTGGCTCGGCCCTGATAAATTTTTACCTCGATTACAAATATTTGCACAAAGGATGCCTTTTTACCGTTGGACGAGGGCAGTCTGAAATCAAAGCGGAGGCTTCGGGATGGGGGCAGAAGCATTTCATAAATATATTACGAGCTTGCGCGGAAGGGGATTTGCCGGATTTGAAGGGGAGGGTCGTGGGTGGCATCTCGACGTGGGCTGAAGTGTCCGGGGAACCAAGTTAATTACAGCGATGCCAATCGCTCTCCTCAATATCCTATTCTCCTGCCCTCGGGATAAATTTAATCGCATTTGCTCTTCAAAGGGTCTGACTGAAGACACCTGCCCAAGAGTCAGTGTTTCGATATCCATCGCTGTCGTAAGAGCACTGACTTCGTCCTTGGGCAGGTGTTTCTCGCCCTCGCCCCCAACCATCGTTCTTTATTTCAAAGAACTTTTTCCCTGAATGAATGGGCGGACGGAGAGTGGAAATTCTATCGCATCTGCAATCTGTCCTTTTAAATAGATTTCGCACGCAACTGCGGGCTCTGAAGTGTGTTTTAATGACATTCTCTAGGTGTTTCCGGCTGTCGATGTTGTTGCACTCGCATGGTGCTTGATTGCGTTCGCGAGTGTATGCAGGATAATACACATCATAACACAAGGACATCGACATTTCAGTTACTTTTTTGCGCAGCAATTCATGTGCAACATCTACAACAAACAAACACCGCCAGCCGCTTCGTGCGTCGCAGGAAGGAGGAGCAAAAATATGTATTTTTTTCGCGTCACACATAATAAAAAGCAGGAAGTCCCGGATGCTGCCACGACCAGCATGAATCCAGTGAACGGATGCGCTCCGAGGTGGCCAGATTTGAGCCGATCCCCGTCGCCGCATTGAGCCATTCGAGGAACTCCACGTCTGGCCACCTCGCCACTGCTCATGAGCGGCAACGAGAAGAGCGACATGAGCGTAACTCAATAGTTGCTGCCTTTGACGGCGAGTCCTGCACTTTTTCGAATAACTTGCATAATAGGAAACGCCTTGAGCGTTCTCTTAATTAATTTACCCTAAGTGAGTCTGTGTGTGTGTGTGAGTCGTGGCTGGCATTGAGTGAAGGCGGTCGCTCGTCATTACTGTTATTGTTTCGGACGCCCACAGGATAGCCGAGCGATGACATCCAAATGAACGGTCCACGGCGGACCGAATAAACTGACCCACTTTCCCTCGGGGGACAGAAACCTAGTTTGCCAAAAACCTAGTTCGGGCGCGCTTTCTGCGGGCGGCGGGATGACCGCGTAATTAAAATCCTCTAAAATCCTTCCACTCTCCATCAGCTCGCCGGCGTCCTCCACTGAATTATATGCTGGCGCGCACATCAATCGGCTATGTGGAGCAGCGCTGGAGGGGACGCCGCTGACAGGCTCTCAAGGACTCGCTCTCGTGTGGCGTGCGGTGGTGGCCGCATCACAGAAGCCTTTTAGCGAGCACATTAAATTTTATTTTAATATAATTTTTTAGTGGTTATCATGTCGAATTAATGTTCGGTTTAATGCCAGCGGCACTGAACGAGCGCACTTCACCGACGGATTACAGAATAATTAAATCCAAGTCCCGAACGGAGAGAGCTTAAACTTTAAAGTCGTTCAGGTCCGACCGCACTATGTTGGCCTCCACAGGCTCCGGATTGTCTGGCGAGCCTAATTTCAGACGCAGGCTACCGGTGTTTTCTTCTCGAACACTCTTTCAAAACAAATAACGTCACCCGTCTCTTTTGGAGCCACTCGTCCGAAGGGCCGAAACAACTCATAAGTGAATTCGCAGATTGGAGTCAAAGTTCAAATTAAATTAGGCCCCAGACGCTCGGGAGGATGCGGGGCGCCGAGAGAACCGAGGACCTCAACGAAGGTGAGTGATAATTCGTTTTGCAAGCATCATGAAGTAATTAAAAGTTCGCTTCATTCTCGGCGCCAACGGGGAACCAATTTCACCGCGGACCCTCGCTGAACCTCCTCCTCACCGCCACTGGTTGGGAAATCCTACAAGTGAGTCTCCTAATGCTGCCTGCCGTGCAGACAATTCAATGGAAGTTAAAAAGTTGAGAAGAATAGAGAACTATTCTACGAATCCCTGCTCCCCATTGCACCCCTCGCCCTGTGCGCACCCTGCAGCAGCTTCCCTTAGTTCTGCTCACGGTCGTGATTCGGAGAAGCCGGGGGGTGGTGGAGACAAAGGCGGGCGCATCTGGTCCGGAGGGACGATTTTCTGAGAATTTCATTTGCTTTAAATTTCTTAGACACATGCCGGCTGCCGCTTTGTGTCAATATACCACCTTTCTCTTGAATCTGCCCCTCAAGTTTAAAGTTCCTTCGTAAATATTCCTTTCTTAAATGGGATTTGCCGAACTCCAACTAGATTATTTTCTTGTGTCAATATACCACCTTTCTCTTGAATCTGCCCCTCAAGTTTAAAGTTCCTTCGTAAATATTCCTTTCTTAAATGGGATTTGCCGAACTCCAACTAGATTATTTTCTTGTATTATGAATCAAGAAATTGTTTAAACTAATACCAAAAAATAACACCATGTCTGATAGATTTGCGTTAAGACGATATTATGGATTCTTCGTGGTATTTGATCAATATGTTGCAGTTTTACTGCCAGGGACAAGCATCAAGTTGAAGACTTAAAAATGAATCAGATTACAACTTTTTCTTCCCTCAGCGGGTGCTTTGTTTCTGCACTCGAAGAGGATTCCGCGGGGATTGTAATCCCGAAAGAGAGATTTTACAGGAAGTAGAGTAGGAAGTTGGCACCGAAAGAGGGCAAAGAAGAGTCTGAAACAACATTCAACTACGCTGCATTTTGCGAACACACTTCCGCAAGAGGACTCGGGGTTCCGGCGGGAGATGTGCAGAAGTAGTTTTTGTAGCTAATATAGAAAGCGATTTAGTGAAGAGATTAAGGGGTTTCTACTACTCTAAAGTACCTCAAAGACCAAGGAGAAAAGTCAAAGACAAATTTGGCTTTTGGAATATGAATAAAGTCCGCGATTTAATAAATATATTTGCATTTTGGGAGGTATTTCCATATTTACGTAATGAATAATTTTGTGTACTTAATTTTTCATAATTAAATATGCTAATGAGGCATTGAAGATACGCATGACCAACCGAATTCTGTGGAAATGCTTCTTGTCGAATGCCCAATGTCGACGTCATACAGTTTTTTCCGTTCAAAGAGTTCGGCCGAACCGCATTCAACTTTTTCTGTCAACACTCTGAACCCGTCGTCGCAGAACGCAGAACTTTCACTGGAGACGAATTCATTAAAAGTTTTATTGAAATGTCAAAGGGATTTTGGCCACAGCCAAGAAAACAGAAAGGAAATTGTTTCGAACCGTACCACGAATCCAGCTCCGGACCCAATCACAACGTTCCGAGAAGCTCTTTAAAGCGACGTCCTTCGAAGAAATGCTTTAAAGAGCGTTGTCAACACTGGCCAGCCACTGCAATGCCTTTGGCCGGAAGCCATTCGAGCCATGACATGGCAGAGGATGATGGCGCCGGAAATGCTTTCATTTATTTATTATTCCCCTCCCTCTAGCTGCGTGGTCTGCTGCTCATTGTTTTTATTGTTTTTGATACAATTGTTTTCGCTTCTCTTTGAAGCTGTTGTCATTGTTGTTGTTGTTTTTGTGGCTGGTGTCCTCTACAATGCAGACCATGAAATGCGTTTAAAATGGAAATATTTTTCTTCTGCCCTGGCGTTGGCAGCGGCGACGCCGACGACGACGACGGCGGCAGAGGGAGCGACGAAATATTTGTTTTCATTTCTCAGTCATTCGTGCGTAAAATGGACCAATTTTTGTTGTTACTGCTTTAGCCACTGATTTCTGCCGCCAGGCGATCACCGTGGGCAGCTTAAGCTCCCGTCTCCCTGTCTCTCATTTCCGCAGCTAATCTGCTCACGGGTTTCGTTCCCGCGTACCCAATCCCGTATAATAGGCTTATTTTGACCGGGCACCCGACTCTGGCGGCATTTTAAGATTTGAATTAATCTGGCGCTTTCCCTTGCTCTCCCCCACTCGGGGCCAGAGTGCGGTCGTTTCGGTTTGTCCATCGTTTTTCTATTCCGATGCCTCTCTGACGGCTCCAGGTGTTGGTTTCCGTCCGAGTTCCCCGCCGACTTGTGTGGCGAAGCGAGTCTCCTTGTCAGATGTCTACCGCTTCATTAGCACCAGCCGACAGTCTCTGGGGGGATTCGCATCTCCACCCGGACAGATGTCAGCCCACCTCGTTACTCGACAGCCGACCGAATCCCAGGTGAGTTGATTTCGCTCTGGGCTCGGGTTGTGATTTTGGCCGCAGCAATTTAAGAACACGGTGGGAGGCCCGCATCGACGGGAGGCGTTGGCCGACAGAGATGGGACTATCCTCCGGACCCCGTCAGGTGAGGCGAACGCATTCCGAACCTGTCTACGAAGTGTCGCCCAGGAGACGGCAAGATCCGGTTCCGGCTTTCTTTATTAGGGGATGGCGTAAGTGAAGCTGGAACTTGTTAGTGGTCTGCCTCTAATGGAGACGTAGGATTTATTCGTTGCTGTGAGCCAATTATTCGCTCCACTTCGCTTTTGAGGCAGAGATTTCTAATGATTGCGATTGTCTTCTGCTCCTCCGTCATCGAAATTGAAGACGGATTTCTGGTTTTGTGCTGGGTGGAGAACGGGTGGAAAACGTAAACGGAGTTAACGAATGTCCAATTGCTTACACGCCCATTGAATATGGTTGTTAATTCACCAGAAAGTCGATAATCTAAGTGAAGACTATTTGAGACGATGTTTGCGGCAGAGGCGTCTTCGGTTTCCAATTCTGTACATTTTGGTACTCGGCATAAGAAGTCTGTGTAATTATGGTTGGTTGGGAGACGATTTCAAACGGAAATCATTTCGTAAATTGCAACGAAGGCGCCACGGAATGCAGCGGAATACGAAAAACAATTTGCGAAATTCCAAAGTAAGCGAAAATCAATAAAGCGAGCGCTTCCACCGCCGCAACCCCCAGCCGCCTCCAATGGGGTACTCCGCCGGCGATCCATTTTTAGCCCACTTGGACGGGGGCGAGGGAGGGGTCAGAGGTGTGGTCGGTTGTTGGTGTCTCGGGGCGCATTGCTGGAAGTTTTCGAATAATGATTTTAATGAGCTTCTTGTTGTTGGGGATATTCCTGGCGTTGTTTTTCCTCCTTTCACAATATCTAAATATATATCTCGCCGCACATTAGTTAATCATCCGTCACTCAACTCCAACCTCGACCCCGCTGCACTCCGAGGAGCAAGAGCAAAACTTGGGGCGCAGTCGGAACCGCAGCAGCAGCAACCGCCACGACAGACCCCGATGGGTTGTAAATCTCGGCCCGATTTTTATTTCGATTTTCCTCGCTGCGAGCCGCGGGCGGAAATTTACGAGCGAAAAACGTGGGGTTAGCGGGGTCGTCGGTCGCGAATATTTATGAGAAGAGTTCATTAAATTGAAATATTAATGGCAGAGGCGAAAGTGGGAGACTCGGAGTTATTTCGGATTTGTTCGCTGCTGAAACGAATAAATTTCAATGATTTGCGTTTCCTTCCCGCGCCATAACCTCGATCACTACGCAACCACCTCTGGCCGCTGGGGTTATTTGAGGAAACAACGGATTACAATCATGTAAAAAGCAAATATTATAAATAGTCCCCACTGTGGTTGGGACACAATAACGGAACCGGTTGAGTGAAACTACATTTTCCGGCAAGTTAATGCGGATTCATATTCCATTGACTGACATTGAATTCCTACTTTGGAGTCAGATTTCATTCGTATTTGAATTGGATTTATTTTATAAACTCAAACTCAATCTACTACGAATTCCTTTCAACAAACAGAGTTTATTCTGTTACGCCCCACGCCCGATTCTTCAAATTCCGGCGGCGAATCCTTCTATTATCTCCGAATCCTTTGTGAACCGAAGAAATACAAATTCGTAGTCCGCAGTGACTGACGTGGACTGCAAGTGCTTTCCGCGAGTCCTGCATGGGGCTTTTCGGAAGACATGATTTGCCGTCCTTTTTCATTTGCAATTGAGTGGCAGGGATATCTCTCGCTCTTTCCTCCCTTTCTCTCATCCCCTTTCTCTCTCTAGCTCCCACTCGCTTTGTGTGCCCTCGAATTTAATCGCAACGTTTGCGCAACTTTTTGTGATTTTCCACAATAAACTCAATATCAGTCTACATCCTTGCTCGTCCTCCCTTTGTGTTATCGCCGCCCAAGCATTACGGAGAACATTTCTTTGTCACGTGGGGACTTTTGAATGGGCCCGGCCGGCAACCTTCAAATACCCTTTTAACATCGTTGTTGTTTGGGCCCACTGACTGGTCCTGGTCCTGCCTTAGCCATCAAAGCAATCATGTTAAAAAATGTAATAGGTTTTTCTTTATCGTTGTCGTCGTCGTCATCATCATCGTCGTTGTTGCTGCTGCTTTTGTACTCGGGTCCTGAAGGTGAGCTGGCATTTCGGAGGCTTCAGACACACCTCGTCCGAGCAGGAAACGTGAGCAGGCGAACCACACGATATCCTGGACCTCCCACTGTGCCCTCCGAAAACCCTCCCGTGCCGCTTATCGGCGTCGGCTCTGAGCTTCCTGCGTCGTGGACATGCCGCAGACCGTTATCGTCGGTCATGGGGCGAATGCAAGGATTTTGCATACCCCCAGGTCGACCACGGACTCGGACTCGAATGTTCTTCTTCCGGGGGACGGAAAGTGAGTTCTATTCCGTTTCGAATGGAGCGATTACGATCGGAAGCAGCTGCAGGAAGCATTTATTTTATGTAACTTTAATGTGAAAATCGATTCGGATTCGAGGAGTGGTGGACACTCGGACAGACAGGTGGAGGGGATGTAATTGCTATTTAGGTTGCCCTGTGAGTGATTGGGGTGGTGGTGAATTCAATGGAGTCCTTGCATTTCCACCCAGTTCAATTGGATAATTGGTTCCAGAGGAAAATGATTGCGGTTACTTTTGCATTAAAAACAAAACATTATATAGAGGGAAAACTTTCATGAAAGCCAATTTAATGAAATGCCACAAACAGTGAAAATTCCAATTCTGTAAATTTATTTATTTTTTTCAGTGGAAAGTCTTTAATCCACCACAAAGCTGCTTGTTTTGCGAAACTCTGTGAAAATATTACAACTGTAAAGTAAATGGAGCGTAAAAAACGTAGAGGAATTCAAATGAAATACCAAATATTTTAATATGTTGGTAGTTTATTTATTTTACAAGATTCACATATATTATATATACATGCATAATACATATATACACTGGAATTTGTTAAATTTGTTTCGTATGTTATTTTACGAATAAGCCTTCAACACGGAGAGTTTCGGAGAATGTGGAAAACATGAAGTCCAAGTTCGCACTAGTTTTCGAGTTGTCTGTGGCATGCTCGAGAAGAAATGTTCCTTCGAGAATGTGGCCATCAATTCTCGGTCAGGTCGTAAATATCAGGCTGCACCTTCGTACCAAGAGCACTGGAGAGAGGAAAGGAAAGGAGAGGGGGAAGAGAGACGGAACGATGGGGGTCTGGACGCCATTTCTAATTGTGCGACTTTCGAGGCGAGGTGGGCGAGGTTTGTGTGTGAGTGTGATTTATTGGCGCCCGAAATTCAGAGACTGCGACAAACTTTGAATTTATGCTCGCTAGCGATTGTTGTTGTTGATGTTGTTATTGATGTTGATGTTGATGTTGTTGCCGTTGGGAAGACCCTTCCGGCTTCCGTAGGACGAAACAAAATCGATGGAGGGCACGGGACACAAAAACAATTCCAATCACTTTTGACAAAATTTTCATCTCGCTTCCATTTTGCAAATACTACGAAGTTCGCGCTTGCTTTCCGGCCACCCACACACACACTGGCATACATGGTTCTGTGTGTGTGCGTGTGTGTGTTGTCTTATAGCTGCTCCTGTGGTTGTTTTTGTATTTGTACTTGTTGTTGCAAATGTTGTTGATGTTGCTGTTGTTGTTGATGTTGCTGCTGCATGGAGCGTTTAACATTTAGCTGCTCGTTTAGTTTTCAAATAAACGCGGCCCCCCGTCCACCACGCCCCTCTCATGAGTCCAGCCCCAGGCACGGCGCTCTGTTGGATTTGCGAATTCACCGCTCACTCCCCACCCATGGACCCCGTGGTTGTTGTTGTGGCCTGTCCGTGCGATTTGCCTTCTCGCAGCGCTCGCGGTTCACGGCCCGCTGGATCCTGTGATTTGTATTCGTCGGGCGTGGAATGTGTTTAGATTCGCGGCTACGTGGGCGGTGCTGTAGGGAGAGAGGGCGGAGGGGCGTGGCGGTGGTTGCTATCTACCCATCTACTGGGGCTGGCCACGCCCCGCCAAGAGATATGTGTGAGCATCGCCTCCTAATTCGGTCGACGTCAAGTTGCGAGCTCCTGAGAGATTCATTGCGCTCGGTTTCCGCCGACGGATGGCTCCGGTGGGGCGTCTCTTCCTCCTTCACCTCCTCATTGAGTTTTCCACTCGGAACCTGACATGTTCGCTGCCGCCGAAGACGCTCGCTGGAAGCCATCTATCACAATCCCACAATCTATAACGCCTTCTGCTGCTGTTGGGGATCCACCCGCCGGCGCCACCGGTTATAGAAGAGTTACGGTGTGCGATTCCCACCACCGCCCATCCCCGTGGACCTCATGGCCCTATTACGACGACACCCTCTGCTGTCCGAGCAACACGACGCGACTTCACAAATGGAGCCCCATCATCGCTGTACTCATCACAGCAGTCTCAGCCTCCCCCCATCTCGCCCATGTCCCCTTGTCACCGAAGCCCTGAAGAGTCTTGCAGTGGTCTTGCTTTGTTTGCACACAAACAGCAGCCCCCAATGCTTTCGCACTTCAATCGTTCCACTTCGGTCCATTCCCCTTGCAGATCTTCTCCTTTCGCCACCCCTCGCCGATCCTCTCCTTTCGAGCACCCTTTCCCCGATTCCCTCCGTTCCAGCCCATCTTGAATCCCCCCCATTCGAGCCCCTCGCATTCAATCAACATAGATTTATTAGTTTATGAGACCCTTCCGAATGCTCCTTTCCTGCCGTTCGGCCGGCCGGCACCCCGTCAACACCAAGCTCACCATTGACACCATGTCGTCGTCCTGCTGCCCTGGACGGCCATCTCGGGCCACGTTCTGCTCCGTGCCTGGAGGCTAGTCCTCGAGCTTTTGTTATCGTCCGTCGCGTCGCTTCGTCCGTTTTTTACGACGCTTTGTTCCAGCTGAAGTACATGGACATGGAAGCCCTGGGCCTTGTGTGCTCGGCCCATCTCCTGCTTCTGCTTTTCGTCCTCGTTCTATCCTCGTTCTGCTCGTAGGCTGTCATTTGGCTGCTATTTCGAGATCCTTGAGCGTCAATATGTTTGCTTTCATGTCTTATACTCATGTTGTTGGTGCTTATAGTCTCGTTTTCACAGTGGTTGTTGCCGGGGCTTATGATGGGCTGCTCTTTATCTGGAGGGTGGATGTTTGAGGCTCGTAAATTACTTTAAACTCATAAATCGCACTCTTTCCCCCGGTCGCCCCCATCCGCCTCCAACAGGAGACGACACCAACAACTTCGCGAATCAACAGGATGGCCAGCGGGCTCTAAAAATGTAATCGACAGGCGACTCCGCAACCTCCGCGGACTCCTGGCCCACGTGCCCCGTGGGGCTGCGTGGCTGGTGTTTGTTTGCCTTTTAATTAATTGTTTATTGGCAGAATTTCTCCCGGTGTCCGCTTCGCTGATGCGCGATTAGCGGCGGCCCCTTAGTTGTTGTTGTGGTTATAGTGGTTGTGGCCCAAACTGTTTGTGCAGACGCCATTTGCACCTCGTTAATTAAATTTATCGATTCGAGCGATCATTAAGGCTGCAGGTTAGACTCGTCGGAATTAATTTAGCAACATGTAGTTGCGGTCTCGCCGTACAGTGGGTCCCGAAAGTCACCCGACCCTCACCTGGGGGGGTTGAGGTGTCGAGAAGTTTGAAAAATCATGAAAGTTTAAAGCCGTAAATCCACAGGATGATTTCAAGCACCGGGGAACGCATTCGGCTCTGCGGTTAAATGCTTCTGACATTTGATGTCACCTGCTGACAGTTATTTCATTTTTGGGCCTTCGTCGTCCCAGCCAGCCACGAACAACAACAAACAACAAAACAACAGCAAGAACACAATTTACAACCACTCACTGGATTGAAAATGCAGGACTGAAGTAGGAGGCTGTGAGGATGACAGCGACACCCATGGGAAAAAGTTCGTTCAGAGTGAGTGAGAGCGAGAGACAATTTTGGAGAATATGGTGAACGTGCATGAGAGGAGGAGACCGTGAGGATCTTTAACATTGACTACAAGTAAAAACATCGCTTTCCTTTGCCGAATAAGCGGATGTTGGATCCCGTTGTTCCAATTCAATTCCTGTTCATCATACGCCCCGGGGAACGGATATCATGTCATACATTCCGAAGATGTGCCTCCGATGGCCCAAGATAAGGAAAAAAGAATGGTATCCCACTAAGTGAGCCGAAGCGGCGCCATTTGGACAGCAGGGTTTCAAACAGAAATTACTCAATTTTTCCGTTGAGTGGCGAACGGAGGGAGGGGCGGAGACCTCTTTGTCTGTGTGCGTCGTTGCGATGGTGCGCTCGTGTGCGTGCTGGCGTAAGTTTGTGCATCATGGGTTTCTCATGAAGCATCTGTCATTTGCATCCGGGCTGTTGGAAAAACAACTCGGAGCAACTCAGAGATCCCAGGTCGGAGCTCAGAACTCGTTCGTGGCACAGATGGACGGACAGACGGACGCTTCTACCATGGTGCATAATTAGATATGCAACCCACACGAGGTGGGGTTGGAAACGAAGCCTCATGTTCGTTTGTTCGCTTGATGACGTGGTTGAAAGCCATGGTGAACAGATGAGAGCCGAGAGAACGAAGCGAGACTTCGGTGTGTGAAAGAGGAGCATCGCGTGCTCATGAGAAATTGCAGGCGCAACGCAGATCCTTCCGGTGCCGGATCCAAGTAGTCGACTAATTGAAGGTCGTCGGCTGCTCCACGGGAATGTGTCTTCATTAGGAGCCAACCGTAGGAACCCCTGGTAAACCAATGGAACCCTCGGATGTCTAGCCGCGAAAGCTTCCGACTGATTCGTCAAATCACTGCTGTGGCGACCCAAATGATAGAATATCAGAGATTAGGGCCAGCGGTCCCTGCTACCCGGAGTCTCCTCATCTTTGAGTCGCTGACACGGTGATTTCATGTTTAGCCGTTATTAACGAAAAACGCCAGTAGCAACGACAATAACACGCCATCAACAATAACTTCACGATTCCGCCGGATAGACTTTGCAGCTGTCCACGCCGATCGCTGATAGACGATATGTCGGCGAAAGCTACAGAAACAAAAGCGGGAAGTCGAATGTTATCGACAACAGGAACAACAGCAACAGCAACACAAGTCATATATTTCGGCAGCTGACTGTACTCGAAGTCCCGCCCGCCTCTGACCTGTCGTCAGCCCATCTGAAAGTTACATCGGACCGTTGGCCGGACGGAAGCCAGGTTATTTATTGCTCGCATTATGGAGCTGTTCTTGTTTACGTTGGCCTCGACAACAGCGAGGGAGGCGGCAGAATCGCAGTTGCAGAATCGGAGTCGCTTCTGCGAAGGCATCCTGTGAATGGTTGCTTCCGCTAAGAGGAAATCCGAAGCTCCGAGCATGAATACAATATGGGCAGGGGGAAAATAATTAAAATCCTAAATTCCTCGAACGTGAAACGGATTCAGCTCCTTACCAAAAGAGCGAATCCCCGTTGTACAAGAGAACTTAATTGTGTATTGATTTCATCAGGCAAAGTGTTTCTATCGATAAATTCAAGAACTTCGTCGAAGTCCTTCCGAGTTTCTTGTTCGGAACTTGCACGAAACCAGATTAGGAAAATCGCAAAAATTGTTCCGAAATCAAAACAACTTCGTCTTCTCGGCTTCGGGTACGTTGTTGTGTTTGCGAAGTTTTCATTATTACAAAAACAAGGAAGTAGCTCCAACAACAACAACGTCCGGATTTACAACAGTCCTTAGGAGCATTTAAGGCCGACGAAGGTTCGGTGTATCAGTTGGTCATTCGGTTCCCTGGCCGACGGGGTGTGCGAGAGGTGCTGAGGTCGGCGAAAGCAAAACACAAAACACGCTGCGAATAAATGGGAGTGGGAATGAGATGCGCAAGGTACACGCCCACTGGGAGGATGCCACGCACACAGACACCCTCACCCTCACACTGACTCCCAAATACGCACAACAGATGGCCAGATGCGAACTCACTCGGAGGAGGGGGGCGAGGCGCGGATTATTGGGAGCGAACATCTCCGATGATGGGCGAAGAATGAGGGGCGAACCCGAAAAAGCGCCGAAAATTAGAAACTAAACAGAATGGCAACCGCACAAAAGGATGCGGATGCGGCTGCGAGGGACGTAATGTGTTTCTCGTTTCTCTCGACATCTCTGGGGGCAGGAACCGAGCCTTCGTCTGCGGTGGCGAAAACACACTCGAAGAAGAACTGAATGAACTTAAGCTCCTTTGTGCTGCTGGCGTAATTCTATGTTTTCAGCTACAGCTTTTCTGCTCCCTGGTCATTTCCCTCTCTCTCTGTCTCTATCTCTGTCTCTCTCCCATCATCACCATCATCATCACAATCTCTATCTCCATCTCAGCGACGGATTTGCCTCGTCCCGAGCCGTTTTCGGAAGTTCTTTATTTAAGTTCCAGCTAAAGCCGCACCGCAAGCTGGAAGCCGGAACATGTCAACGCAATTCCCTCCTTTCTGAGTCTCTAAATGTATGTGTGAACGCCAATATATGTGTGTATGTGTTTCTGAGGTCGTGTGTAAGGTTAGGGATTAAACTTTAATTTAGCCGAGATCCTGCCAACCCTGATCCGTCATATTACTCTCCCCCATCCGGCCTCCGGTTAACGTGACGTCGAACTTTTCGCAAGAATCTTCTTTCCATCCACCTCCGCACTGTGTCCTGCTGAGATCCGCCTTCATTTGGAAGACGCCTGTTGTTGGCTGCATTTTTAATGTGTGGTGTGTGTGGTCCACAACTTCACACAACGTTTCATCGTCCTGCGATTCCTCTACCTTGAAATGCGGGTCGGTTCTTCCTCCCTCATCTTTGGCCACCTACACTCCATTCGTTAACCTTCTGAAATCCTTCGTTCGTCGCCGAGTTTGATTCTTTCATGGCCCGCATTTAAAGACGAAAAGCGCCGAAGATGAATTCATTGATTTCGGTATCTTAAAGTGTTCTAGTATCCTCGGCGGAGATTACTTGAAATCGAATTGAAATTGCGACAATGCATACGCCTCTGACCTCACTCTTCTCCTTTGACCAGCGGCCGCGTTGACCTCAATCCAGCGGTCCAGGTGATGATTACTTATGCGAAGACTCGTGGGAATGTGTCCTCGGTTGTGGTTCCTGTGGCTCCATGCACCATCATCACAGCATTGTGGGGCAAACAAGGACTTAATTGAATGAAAGCAAACTCCAGCAACACGTGCATCGGCCCCCACTAGGAATCGCTGAAGGAAGTGACCATGACCAAGAGCAGCCCTGCTCGTACCGACCGATTCCGATTCATGGAGTTTCTGGAAGAGTGGTCTTTGAGCGAGTGCAAATAACCAACGCCGCTGTCGGATCTGCTTTAAATAAATATTGATTTTAACTTGCAATTCGCCAAAAACCGAGGTCCAGCTGAATTCACTCTGTTTCTCTTTCTCTATCTCTGTCTTTCGTCCATTATTCAACGTGGTTCTTTTGTTCTTGTTTCCCAAAAACCGTTTGTCTGGGGAAATAAAACAAACTTCTGCATATTTCTATTTCGAAACCTCTTACGAACCAACTCAATGCTTGCATAAATACATTGGTTCAAACGTTAGGAAACAAACCAATGTTATTTTGGGGATGGATCCCAAGGGAACTGATCTTCGCACTTGTTTTCTCGCCTTTAGAATAATACATCGGCCTTGGCCTTAACACCTCCCAAACACCTTATGCAATAGATCTCCTTCCGTGATGACTTTGTGAAGAAATAACTGCTCATATCGATTTCCTGTCCCTCGATGTGTGATTCTGAAGATTACGACCTTCAAAACTCAATAAAGGTACTCAAAACTTTTCTAACTGGCGTCTCAAGAGGGGTCCGAACCATCAATTTCGGGTCGATGAAAAGTGTTTCCGAACATGATTGTCGATTTTTAAGGCCACATCCTTAAATGACTTGTCGCTATTGGCGTCGCTCTGTTGATTTGAGTATTTCTTTAATCGCCCGCAAAAGCCCGGCCTAATCGGATTAACTTGCTTTTAACTCGATCGCGACAACGGCCTTAATTAGAGCTGCAGGAATTCCTGCTGCGCCGCTCATTACGCTCACGCCCCACGTCCGCCTTCCTCCCTCCCTTCTTCGCTCTGGTGACAAAGTATTTTTCGCCTCCGAAATTCGATTGCGCCGGCCTCGTACGCGTCGGAGTCTGTCATGTTCAGGCGTTGACAGACGCGGGAGGCGGGGTTTCCTGCTCAGCAAGGGTTCCCCATGCAAATGAAAAATGTTCGCAGGAACGAGAACGAGAGAATTTTGAAATTAATTGGGGATGACAGCGCGAGTGGGACGTTCATGGTGAGGTTGAGTTTGGGGTTCCATCGCGGGACACACAAATTAAAGCCTGGCAATTTCGCGTTGAAGATTCAAGTAGCTTCCCCGCTCACCCAGCTTCCCGACTACGCGGGGCGGACGATATTTTAGAGTCATCATTTGGGTTGAAAATTTGCGCGACACCTCTTTAGCGGGGAGGGCGAAAGAAATTTCATTATCCTGCGAGTTCAGATCCTGGCAGCGAGCGATAACGCGTTTGCCTGAAAAAATTCCTGTTGTTGCCTTGTAGCATTCTCGTCCTGTTGTGTCTGTTGTTGTTTTGTCGATTGATTTCTCCTCCGCATACATTTACTTTAACGGTTGGCATGTGTTTGTGTTCCGTGTATGGGTTTCGGGCGTGTTATGTGCGTGCGTGCGTGTGTGCATGTGTATGTTGGATCCTTTTTTGTTTCGCCGACTCGCAAATTTATTCATCGTTATTTTGTTGATGTTTAAATTTATGGCAGTTAAAATACGAAAACACCACTGTTTCCAACATCCCCGGGCGGATTCTGGGCTTTAATTTTAGACACACGCCGCTGCCAAAACCGCAGCTCACTTTCAAGGACATCTATTTCGGGAGCTCCGCCGTTTTGTTAGCATTGTCATAACTCTTAAAGTGTATGGAAGGTAGCTCGAGGCGCCTCAGAAGTGGTTCATCACAGCTCTGAGCCGCTCGCTGTATTTCGAAGATCCAATGAAGCTTGTGCCGCCTTCAATGGCCCATCAGCGAGATTCTGGTAATCCGCCCGCTCAAAAAGATAACAAGATCTCGAACTGAGTATGGAATATACAGCTTGAAAACCAGATTCCCAATAGGCGGATGGGAAATCTTCTCCTAAAGACGCTTTCGGCCTCGTTCTCCATAAATAACAAGCTGTTTTACGCCTTTCTCTTCGTCTCTGCCTTCCCGCCCCTCCAAAGGAAACCCTTTGGCTGTTTCTCACTTTGCCGCTTTCTCCAAGCGAAAGTTTAACGGCTCGGCGGGATGCGTTCGTAATGGGTTTTTAATCGTGTTTGTCTGCGCCAGGATGCTTTCCAGCCTTCGTGGGATTTTCTCCAATGCAGGTGCGCATAACACGTCGAAGTTTCGAGTGCCACTTGGGGATCTGAGCTGTTTTGAGTTATGAGTGGCTTCTTCTTTAATTGACGAGTCATTCTCTTAGGCTTAGGACGACTCCTTCTCTAGAATCGCTAGAATCGCTAGAATCGCTGACTTCCCCCGCGAATAGCGGAAAGTAGGAGAAGTGGAGCTCAACATTAGCGCCCCACTTCTCCGCCGATCAATCACTGATCTGCCAATGGAAACGATTCGACGTCGATTCGTCATCTGCTCGTCGGTGACTTCAGGCTCCCGAAAATTGGAACCTAATGGAGCTGCAAATGCGAAACAAAGTGCGGTCTGGTTTGTTTCCGGAGTAAAGTCGCCGAGGTTTCGTCCCAAGGCGGAAACCCCCGAGCAGTTGGGAAATGGAAACTCATCTGGTTGTATTTTGATAATTACAGTATGTATTTTATTATTATTTGAAATGCCTTTTCATATACATTACTAAGTCAATATATATGTATGTATATTAATTTATGATAAACTTAAGTAAATATTAAGCTACGTTCTGATAGCTACACACAGTAGATGTTATCGACATTTTTTGTATATATTTTTCATTTACACTTTTTATGTAATTTTCTAGTATTTATCTCATGATATATATATATATGTGTGTATGTATATCGGGTGCGTGTGTGCGCGTTCTGTTTGTAATTAATGCACAAATAAAGTACGAACAATATAAAACATATGTCGTCATACTCGAACACACACACACGCACACGCATACAATATACCCACACGCGCACCGACAAACAGGTGTGCGCATACAAAATTAGAAAAACGAGAAGTAGAAGGTCTTTTCCCCGGGGCTTCGGGGAGTTCAATAAAATACACGGAGTGTTCCAATTGCCTAAGGAGTTCGAAAAATGAAACGCCTTTGGAAGTTCTCATTGATTTGGCTGCGTCAGTGGGTCCTTACGGTTCACGGTACTCCTCCTAAAATCTGATGTCTCTATCTTCTAACTTGTGGTTAAGGGCAAAATACACGTTTTTGTTCCAGGTGGTTTGGTTTGGTTCGATTTGGTTTGGTTTGGTTTGTGAAAAGAAGTCTCCTCGTCTCGGACAGAGACGACTGTGGTGAATGTCATAACTGTCCGAGAGTCGGTTGATTGATTGAATTTGTTGGATTGTTGGCGAAGAAGCCTGCAACAACCAGTCGAGAGGTGGGCACGGTGGGACAACAACAACAACAAGAAAGCCGGAGACGCAGACGGAGGTGGGCGATGAAAATGTTCGGCGACATTAATACAATGAATGGGAAAAGTTTGCAGAGATAACGTTAATACTGATTAAGTTGCCAAATGACACAGAAGTCATTCCGAATCGCTCTCGTTCGTTACCCCTGGCGGACGAGTGGGATGAGTGGAGGGGGGGGGCTCGGTGTGGAAACGCCGTCAGTGGCAGCGGAGGGTCCCCCTGGTGGTCGTTAGTCGTTGGGAGGCTCTACATGTCTTTGTTCCTTCGCGTTAGTTCGAAATCATTTATGAGTTTCTCTCATTGTCTTATAGTTTATTATTTTTCTGATGATTGTTTTGGCATCCTTAAATCGGATCTCTAGGCTTTAGTTTTCATGTTCTTTTCTTCTATAACTTTTATCATCTCTCTATTTCTACGAATAAAATGTTCTCAGTTGTGTTGTGTGGTTTTTCTCTCTTAAATGCTTCGCTATATTTTCTATTTTCTACTTTGCAGCTCTATGGCATTATGTTCGGAAGACGATTAAATCGCTCCGAAATTCTCAAAATTGCATCTAGAAATATTTTTTGCGTTAATACTAAGACCCGTTTCGTTTTATAGTTTCATAGTTTTATGGATTTTATAGTGTGTTCATGGTTGTTGTGGAGCAGTCGGCTTTATGGGCGCATGTGTGTTTGGTTCTGTTCGGTTCTCGCACTATTATCTGCCTGTTATTGTGGTTCTTGTAGCGTTGTGTAAGCCATATGCGGTTTCAATTCCAAATCTTGGAAAATCCGGTCTCTTGGTCAAAAAAGGTACCTCGAGAAAGCACGCCGAACCGAACCGAGCCGCACGATTTCTGCTCCCAAAACTCCATCCAGAGGATGCTGCTTTTATGAACCGTCCGCCTGGCGACGACGACATCCTCCGCAAAACTTGTTTCTATTGCTCCACACGCTTAGAATCCTCCCTGAACCCCGGCCCCTTCCCGTGAATTGGATAGCTGCCATCGGCCTGCATCCGTCCGCCGTCCGCCAAGTGGAGAGGTGGTTGTCTTAAATTCTACAAAAAGTGTTGTCAAATGTGTTGCCAAAAGTGTTGTCTACTCCAACGTCCTGCGTCCGCGTCCGCCTGACCGCCCCCGCTCGCCCGCTTAGTCCCGAATGAACACGAACTCGTTGTAGTGGTTCCACCGGTTCTCCTCGGTGTCCACGCCCGGCTTCGGTTCCGCCGCGGAGCCCGCGGTGCCGGAGCCGCAGCTGCCGGCCAGTCGGAAGCCCTGCTCGTGCAGCATGTCGAAGGCCTGCTCGATGAAGCAGTGCTTCAGGAAGAAGCGCGACGTGTAGCGGTCGGGGCCGCCGTGGTCGGGGTCGCGCGACTCGTTCAGCGTGTCGCCGAACACCTCGCGGCACTGGGCGACCCGTCCGCAGACCAGGATGCGCGACAGCTTGCGGAACTTGACGTCGGCCAGCCCGTCCTTGCCGAACTGGAAGCTGCCGCGGTAGCCGATGGTGATGCAGCCCGGCGGACGCGCCTCCTTCTCCGCCTTGATGAAGCTGAGCATGCCGGCGAGCCGGAAGTGCTCGGCCTCCTTCAGCAGGCGCTGCCGCTCGCGGAAGCCCTCGGGCAGCTGCAGCTGCTTGTCGCGCAGATAGTCGAGGATGTAGCGGAAGAGGACGCCGTCGCGGTCGAGGAAGTAGCGCCCCTTGGCGTCCTTGGTGAGCGCCTCCTTGTTGCTGAAGAGCTCGTGCAGCAGCGACTCCTTGTCGGCCAGAAGCGTGCCTAGCGAGGTCGTGTAGTGCACGCCGCCCACGTTCAGCTCGGCCAGCTCGGACATGGCTGTTGTTCCTCGGGGTGCTCGATTAATCTGCTTGCGCTGGCTTAGTGTTTGGCGCCCTGGCCCTGACTTTTGTCAATGAACTCGCGTTTGTTTACTTCGGGCTCGCAGTATTCGACACTGTTTCAGCGGATTTTCACACACATATGGCAACGCGGCGAGAAACCGTTCAGCGTCTCCTCTTGCGTCCTTGCGACGGAGGCTCCTTTCCGCCTGTATCTACACTCGTGTAATTGCACTTGACTTCACTCTGTCTGTCGCTTCCTTCCGCCTGCGGTGCGCGTGTGTGTCGGTGTACGGGTGTGCGAGTGCGTGTGTATTGTTTCCACTGCCGTCGTGATTTCCGATTTTCCGCGCGTCGCGTGCGTTCGCCAGCAGCTCGTGTGTCGAACTGACTCCCGACGGCGAGAGGTTGCGAATTTTCATCTGCGTCGAAAGCGCTGCGTGAGCTTTCGCCCATTGCTGTTGTTGTCTACCTCGCATCCATCCTTCGCGAGAGAGAGCGAGAGAGAGAACTTCGTTGTGCCAATACTTTTCTACGAGAGCAAACGCAGTGCTGCCACATCGGACAGGCATTTCATCGATTATCACATTACTTCATGAGATTTTAGAGAATATATTTCTTACAGTAAATGGTAAGATAGAAGATATAGACAAGAGTTGGGGTTATAAAAGCGATTTAATGACCACATATAGAAGAGGAGATTTTTAGTTTAGGTCTATTTTGGGATAATAAAATATCTCCTGTAAAAATCGTACTTGGCAACATTTCGGTTTCTCTAATAAAGCTCTACTTTTCTCTCTTTAGCTTGGCGAGGAACACCAAGAGCAACAACATCCTGGCCTCCAAGCAGAAATACTTTGGAGCCGGCAAGACATCGTGCAACAACTGTTGCCCCAGAAGCGACAGAAAGACACGGACAGACGCCCAGTCCGAATGACACACTGACACTGACATTCTTTTCGCGAAGTCGTCGTATGTGCTCTTTGGGGAGTGTGAATGGAGTTGGATGGAGTGTCCTTTGGGCTGAGGACGCTCGAGACAGCGAAGTAATCGATTTAACCTTTTAATTGAGACTTTTCTCTATTGGATTTCGGGGTCAATCCCTCTCCATCACTGCAGTTGTCCTCCGATGCATCCTGACACCTGCACCGATTTCAATTGCTTGTAGACTTTACAGTCACCTCCACATCTCCCGAACGAGCTTTCAAATTTCATTGCGAAAAACGAGGCCGTCGCTTCAATTCAGTACCTAATGCTGCTGCTGCTGCTCCGGATAGAGTTCACTTTTCCGGAAGCCGAAAATAGAGCAGTAGGCCATTTGCTATCGCGGAACCTCTAGAGTAAAGTCGGGACACCGAGACATGCGAGCGGCTCTGGGAGAGCGAACTTGCGCAGCAGACAGGAAGCTCTCTCACCCACCAATAGCGTTGCCACCGTCCTCAATTGTGATCATTTGTACATCGAGTGTTGACATGTGGCACCGCTCTTTATCTCTGAATCGTTCAACCGACGAAAATCGCCGCCAGGACGCGTCTCAGAGCGAATTCTCTCCTAAAAGTCTCATTGGTCCATTGTTGGGGAAACCGACCCGAGTGAATGGAATTCGCGACCAAGTGTAGACACAGGATGTGCGTTTTCGCCCCTCATCCTCTATCGCCGTGCTCCATCAGAAGCCGACGTTCAAAGTCCGTTCAACCTCGTTACTGGAAGTCGTTTCTTGTTGTTGTCGGCCTTCATTCTTTCTCAATTCTCGCACAAAGCACTTTTGTCCCACTCTCTCGCCCTCCTTCATGTGAATATGCTTTGATGCTAGGCGATCCATAAACTGGAGGCTACAAGGGTCCGTTACGCAGACTTTACCTCGAAATAGATTTTCCACCCCAATGGGATAAATTTGCATTTAGTCCGTAGGAAAGAATTCAGGTTGTTGCTGTAAACCGTTGGGTAGAGGAAACATCGATTGTCCTCCCGATTGCCAAAATCCTTTGAGGTTTCCTCTCAATTTCATCTCAGCTTCCTGCATCTGTTGATAGCCTGGTGCTTTTTGTGATATTTTTAAACGAAATTGGGCACATGGATATTTGGTCGTTTTATATCCTGTAAAAAAAAGTCGGTACCTTGATAATGGGATAATATATTTCTCATGCATCATATGGGGTTGGAGTAATTTTCTTACCTGTAGATTGGAGTTTTAATTGACACAAGAACGCTGTGTAATTGTGCTGTGCCAACATCTCCTTTAGCTATCGCAAATACAAATGCTGTCTACATATACAATATTGACTCGAACAATTTGCTTCCAATTGGACGTCGAGAGACTGTTGAGCATGTGTGTGTGTGTCCCACATGGCAGCGTTCAGCTCACATCCACCAGCACAAGATCACAAGAACAATGTTCGAGACAAACGCCCACCGAAAGACAGACAGACAGAGAAAGAGAGAGAGAGACAGACAGAACAAATAAATATTGGTAGAGCCGTTAATGCGTCGAAATGGATTTGGCTAATTGTCAACAATCATCCGCTCTCTTCGCACCCCAAGCGAAGTCTGTCCGTCTGTTCATCTGTCCTAATTGCCGGCAATCGATTTGCTCGCCAACACTTGATCTGTTTGTCTCTCGGAGACGGGCCGTTGTCAGGTCGTCGCTGGCAACGTGGTGTGGTCTAGTTGAATAGTCAACCTGTAGCCATCCCACATGCCATACCAATAAAATATCCTCATTGCATGCTTCTCCCTCGAAACTCGCACTGATTGCAATAAAAAGCATTGCCAGCAACAGGATGCAACCACTTTTCCCCCTCGTATCCGGTTTCCGGCTGTGGTCTTCGTCCCATTCGACCGTTTTGTATGCGCGCGAGGAGATGGTCCTTGTGGCTGCGCTCGTCGGGTTTCGATTACATCGTGCCCCCCGCATCCTTCCGTCCATTGCTGCAACATCATTGTTGTTACTGTTGCCGCTGCAGCTATGGCCATTGCAGCCGCGAATTGAATTGAATTATCAATTTGCACGATTCTTTGGGAAATTTATGCTGAGCACGCCACGGACGGAATAACAGCGAGAAGCATCCGCTTCGCGTCGTGGAAGCTGTGGAGTGGATCCTTTGGAGACTGCTTACATTAATGTTTCATTACCAGGTGTGATTCGGAATCTCGACTTTTACGTGTTCTTAATTATTTCTCACCTCGAGAATGATGAGACTTAGAGAGCGAATGTCGGATGGTTCTAACAAAGCAGTTGGTCATGAAAACTCCGGACGTTGGCCTCTTTGGAACATTGAATTCGAAAGCCAGAGTAATGAAATGAAAATTACAAAAGGCTTTAAGCTTATTTTCCTAATGTACGAGTCCCAACTGTACCGAGCGATAAATGTCTCTTTCTCTCTGTATGCGGTGCAGACTATTTTTAAATTTCGCCAAATCGATCGTGCTTTCGGCACCAGAGTGCAAACGTTGCATTGCTTCAGTCGATCGAGAACTTTCACCAAGAACTGTTGGTTGCACCTGCTGGAGTATTTCCGCATCCATATATAGTATATATAAGGACTTCTCAGGAGTTGTGCGACCTTCAGAGAAATGCGGTTGAGTCCTGGAGGATCTGTATGCCTCGGTTTGATCTTCTCCGCCCTGTTAACTCTGGGCCTGGTCGACGTGTCTGTGGCGCAGAAGACAAATGTTGGTGAGTAGAAGAAATTACTGTTCAACGACACCAAATCTCCAGAGGATCCTTAAATGAAGGATCAGTGGAGCATGGCGAAAAGGTAGTGAAGTGAATTTGGAAAAGTTTGTTGTTGCACAATAATTTTTCAGTTTTTTTGAGACCCAATGTAACCTACAGGGTGGTTCGGATCTCAGTGTATATGTTATTGTAATTACGAATTGTATTTTCGAACAATCTTATAAAGATTTGACTTCTCAATGAATCCCCCTGTTTGCCAAATTTCCACGAGAGGGAGACGAGTGCGAAAGAGAAGAGTAAATAATCACTTAAACTTTTCTCTCTCATAACAAATCTCAAAGAGAGCGGGTCTCGTGCGATGTAAACACAAAGCACTTTGTTTGTCAACAAATAATTTCATGGTTCTCTGTCTGCCAGTCTTCCTGTATGTTAAATGGAGCATCATTTCTCTCAGTTTATGTTTTTGAGGATGTTTATGGTTCTAACATCGCTGCTTCCAGGTCTGCTGTTCGATGCCACCACCCCCGATATGGAGAAAATATTTCAGTTGGCCATCGCGAAGGCCAACGAAGACTCCGCAGACGTCGTGCTGCACGGCCTGGCCATGAGTATCAGCCCGGGGAACGCCTTCGAAGCCTCCAAGAAGCTCTGCAAAATGCTGCGGGTGAGCTGAACCCACCCCACCCCACTTCCGTCGACCGCAACTCAACACAACACACCGTTCACCCCACCACCCTCCACCCCGACCCATTGCCCGGAGCTCAGCGTGGCGGAAACCGCGCTCAGAATGCAATTAAATCCCCCAGCAGGTTTTAATTACTTTTCGCCTGTGCAGCAAAACGTCGTCGCCATCTTTGGACCCGCCTCCGACAACCCGGCCCGCCATGCCATGAACATCTGCGACGCCAAGGAGATGCCGTTCATCGACACCCGCTGGGACTTCAACGCCGAGCTGCCGACGATCAACCTGCACCCGCATCCCTCGCAGCTGGCCGCCGTTCTCAAGGACCTGGTGACGAACCTCGGCTGGAAGGGATTCACCATCATCTACGAGTCGGGTGAGAAACAACGACAAACACAACATCCTCTGATGATTATGCGTTCCACTCCCTCGCAGGCGATTTTCTCTCCACCGTTAAAGAGCTGCTGCAGCTCTACGGAACCTCGGGTCCCACCGTCACCGTACGGCGCTACGAGCTGGACCTGAACGGCAACTACAGGCACGTGCTGCGGCGCATCAAGAACTCGGGCGAGACCTCGTTCGTGGTCGTCGGCTCCATGGACACCCTGCCGGACCTGCTCGAACAGGTAGGCTCGCTTGTTGTTCCACGTGGATCGCGTACTCATGTCTCCCACTCCCTCGACTCAGGCTCAACAGGTGGGTCTCATGACCGGGGCGCATCGCTACATCATCGGCAACCTGGACATGCAGACCATCGACATGGACCCCTATCAGCACAGCGACGTGAACATCACCGGCATTCGCTTGGTGTCGCCCGGGGAGGAGCAGGTGTTCGAGCTCTCCAAAGCTCTGTACGAGGTGGAGGATCCCTTTGAAAACGGTCGGTGTCCCTTCATCCATGCGAACATTCACAGTTTTTCAAAGAAATCTAACAAATCCGACAATTTGTCCACAATCCTCCGGGCTGACTTTCTGACAGTCGGTGCCCCGGGGGATGTATAATCCATGTTTATACAATCACTTTCCTATGACCTTGAGTTTCTCGCACACGACACACTCACCGCCTGATTCCGCCTTGCAGTTTCGTGTCCCCTGACCGTCAACATGGCCCTGGTCTACGACGGCGTCCAACTGCTGGCGGAGACATTCAAGCATGTGATGTTCCGGCCGACGTCATTAAACTGTAACGACGACAGCTCCTGGGACAAAGGATACACGCTCGTCAACTACATGAAATCGGTCGGTATGCGCGGTGCCACGGTGAAGAGGGGAAGCAAAGCATGACACATGACAAATGGCCACAGGGTTCACATTTCATTTATTCGTCTCTCCTCTCTTCTTTCTCTCCCTTTCACCAGCTCAACATCCGCGGCCTCACGGGTGAAATCCAATTTGACTACCAGGGACTGCGCACCGACTTCGCACTCGACGTCGTCGAGCTATCGGTGGCGGGCATGCAGAAGATTGGCACCTGGACGACCGCCGACGGGTTCGTCCTCAACCGACCTCCGCCCGCCGTAGTGCTGGAGACGGACCAGCGATCGTTGGTGAACAAGAGTTTCGTCGTGATTACAGCAATTGTAAGTGGAAGAATTGGGGCTGGGAGAGTATTCCCCACCTCCAACTAACACATTCATTCCATTCCAGAGCGATCCCCTATGGTATGCTGAAGGAGTCCTACGTGAAACTCGAGGGCAACGACCGGTTCGAGGGCTTCGGCATCGAGCTCATCGAAGAGTTGGGCAAGAAGCTCGGCTTCACCTACACCTTCCGCATCCAGGAGGACAACGTGTACGGATCTCTGGACAAGAAGACAGGCAAATGGAACGGCATGCTGCTGGAGATCATCGAAGGGGTGAGGCCACCGACCCCCCCTGCTCCACATTCCAACCAACATGATTGATCGGCGAGTCGTGGCCACAGAGCAGCAGCCACAACAGCGGCAGCTCAATTCAATTTCCAGCCCACAACTTATCAATTTCCACGCCAAATCGCCATCATTTCCGCCAGGCACAAACATTCCCCTCCCCACTCAACTCTCCCTTGTGGTCCGGCTGAACGCGTTTCATTTTAATAAATCGGACGCTTTGTTGCACGGATTACGCATGCCACATGTAATGGAATCCGAGGTTATGATAAATCGCTCGTCGGCGATTATTAATGGTGACTTAAGCATGTGCGGCGCGCCCCGCTGCGCCGGCCACAAGTGGCTCTAACGCCTCCATTACCATAATGGCTGATGGATGAATCACAGGTCGCGGTCCTCCGCACTCGTCTCTCTTTCTCACCCTGGCATAAATTATCGGATGATAAACGGTTGCCAATCGATTGGAGGACAATGGCAGACCTTCTTCCTGTCCCCATCTCCATCGTCCTACCATCCTAGCAGTCTATCGATTCCTGCACTCGCTTTGGGCATGGGGTTTGTTGTAGTTCTTAAGGACCACTCGGAGGCCAAATATATTCCAAATATATCAACCCCCAAGTGTCAAGGTCGACAATATCCTAATACAAGTGCGATTATGACGAATGATGTTGTCCATCAATGCTCCGACTAGAACGTCATTCAATTCTGGGTTTAAGGAATTAATTCTGTAAATAGTTCACGATTCCAGGGAAGACAGGAGTTGTTACCGCTTCTCACAATCCTCCGGCAATCGAGTAGCTTTGCATAAAAACCTGCAGTCGTCGGAATTGCAAGTCCAATTAGTTTAGTCTCGCTTGCATGTGTCTGGCCACTCGTCCTGATTAACAATAAAGTGAATCTCCGTCCGTCCTTTATCCGTAACTAATTAACTCCCCGTCTTCTCTCTTTCTCTTCTTGTAATGGACGAAGCGCGCCGACCTGGGCATCACGGATCTCACCATGACCTCCGACCGTGAGAGCGGCGTGGACTTCACCATACCGTTTATGAACCTTGGTAAGAAATAAATGCATTTTTAACACGCCGGCTCACACGTCCCCAGTCCTTCAACCGACGCAAGCGGTGGGACATGCCTCAATTTACATAGATGAACCTCTCTTGTGGGCCGCCAATCGACATTTTCTCTTTGTCTCCCCCTGGCAGGCATCTCAATCCTGTTCCGGAAGCCGATGAAGGAGCCCCCTAAGCTCTTCTCGTTCATGCTGCCCTTCTCGCGCATGGTGTGGCTCTGGCTGGGCCTCGGCGCCCTCAGCGTCTCGGTGAGCATGTACCTCATGGCGCGCATCTCGCCCACCGAGTGGGACAACCCGTACCCGTGCATCGAGGAGCCCACCGAGCTGGAGAACCAGTTCAGCTTCGCCAATTGCCTGTGGTTCACGATTGGAGCGCTGTTGCAGCAGGGTTCCGAATTGGCCCCCAAGTAGGTTCCACTACACACACGCCATGCGTGACTTCTCCGCACTCACACACCCCGATTTCTCTCTTTCCCCCGCAGAAGTTACTCGACACGGGCGGTCGCCTCGTTCTGGTCCTTCTTCACGCTCATCCTGGTTTCCTCGTACACGGCCAATTTGGCGGCCTTCCTCACGGTCGAGTCGCTGAGCACCCCCATCGAGAACGCGGAGGACCTGGCGGCCAACAAGGGGGGCGTCCAGTACGGGGCCAAGACCGGCGGCAGCACCTTCAATTTCTTCCAGGTGAGTAGGTTGGTTGGATTAATTGAAAATTCCTGTACGTTGGCGTGATCACGTACGCATCCTCTGCATCTGTCTCTGCCTCAATCTGCAGTACGCCAAGTACCCAACCTACCAGAAGATGTTCGAGTACATGCGGGACCACCCGGAGTACATGATGGCCTCGAATGCGGACGGCGTGAAGCGCGTGGAGAATGAGAACTACGCCTTCCTGATGGAGTCCACGTCCATCGAGTACATCACCGAGCGGCACTGCAGCCTCACCCAGGTCGGATCCCTGCTCGACGAGAAGGGCTACGGCATCGCGATGCGAAAGAGTGAGTGGGAGAGGAGAGGGTTCAATGAATGGGATGCCGATCATGACGTGTGTGTGTGGTGTTCTTCCAGACTGGCCCTACCGCGACATCCTCAGCAAGGCGGTGCTGGAGCTGCAGGAGCAGGGCGTGCTCACGAAGATGAAGACCAAGTGGTGGAAGGAGAAGCGCGGCGGCGGAGCCTGTTCGGTAAGTGGGGTGGGGTGGGTCTGCCCAGTCTTGGTCGTGAATAATCGAAGAGCTGACATTTATCCGACGAAAAGAGCAGCGGCGGCGGAGGCGGCGGGGCGCTCGCCCTGGAGATTTCCAACCTGGGCGGAGTCTACCTGGTACTCATAGTGGGCTCCTTCTTCGCCCTGTTCGTGGGCGTCTTGGAGATGCTGCTCGGCGTCAAGGAGCGCTGCGAGCAGAACAAGGTAGAGCCCCGCACGATGCACGACGGACACGCCGGACACGGATTCACAACTCGCCTCCACCTCCTCCTCATTGCGGACACTTGTTTGGCTTCACATGAGCACGGACACCCCGACCGCCCCACACCGCACCGCACCAAGTAGAACGCCCTGTACATAGATAGAGCCCTGCGCCGTAGTGCGAACGGCCGCCCGCCCCTCATCTCTGCGGCACTCAGAATTTCTCATTGTTTCTCTCTTTTTCTTGGTTTGAATTGTCATGTCCTTGCATCTTGCATCCACGGCTTCTCCAAACACTTCCGCTTCCGCCGACATCTCTGGCCATCGACACACACGCACACACATACGCAACACAACCCGCCCTGCGCCCCCCACGTTCAACCGATCGAGTAGCAAGGCTCCACCAAAGAGGGAGCCGCCGAGCTCGGCATCGCCAACCTGGGCGGCGTGTACCTGGTGCTGTTCGTGGGCAGCGTGATCGCCTTCTTCTACGGGATCCTCGAGTGGCTGTGGAGCGTGTTCGCCACGACGCGGCGCTACAAGGTAGAGCAGGCTGCAGCCGCACCGACTCGCAGAACAATGTTGTCGACCGAGGGGTCTTTGAAAGCCAACCACGCCCATTCGAGGGGAGGCGCTCCTCATACAGCGAGCGAGCGAGTTGAATCCAATATTTTTCTGTGAATCGCAACTGTCAGTTTACTTGTCACGCTTGTCAGCAGCAGCAACAGCGAGTCCTTACATTCCCTCCTCACCATCACTAATTTCATTTTATTCCTCTTCCAATTCCACTGCCTTCCCGCCACCTCTCAGCCTCTCGCCCCCTCTCCCACTCCCATTCAATGAGAGCAAATTTATTCAGCCGAAATTCGTTTCGTCCGCGTCCAGGTCCCCTTCAAGCAGGAGCTCAAGGAGGAGCTGCAGTTCATCATGGCGTTCTCCGGCAACACGAAGCCCGTCAAGTACCCGGCCAAATCGTCGCGCACCGACTCCAGCAGCAGCGATAACGACAACTCGAAGCGCTCCTCGGCGACGATGGATTCGCTCCCCACCGACCACTTGGACGGGAGCAGGCACCGAGTCATGAAGTGAACTGAAGAGTTTTCTCGACAATTGTTTTGATGCAATTTATGTGGTTGATATTGTTGTGTTCTTGTTGTTGTTCTTCTTGTTTTTGTTGTTGTGCAAGTTGGGGTGGTGGTCGTGACTATGGTAATAGTTGATACGCCACCCGACCTTCGAATGAATATACAACCTGTTCAATCGTTGCCGCTTGTTTACATTTCGAGGGTCCTTTGAGAGAGATGGAGAACGAATTCAGTCGACCTAGTTTCGGTGATCAACATGTGCAATGGCCATGACCACAACTGAGGTAAAGTTTCCGAAGAGTTGTAACAAAGTTGTATTAGCATTCTCATAGAAAACATGCATTCAACAGACCTTTTGGGAAGGCAAGGATTTTCACCATGGATTTATTTTTTTCCAGTATGAGATCTGCATAAAATTTCTGGAACATATGAAAAAATCTCACTTCCTGAAAATTTTAACAATTCAATTTATTTTTCTCAGAAAAATCGGAGGAAATCCGGATAAAGGAAAAGGACAAAGAAGTGTTTCGTTCGATTTTCGTTTTTGTTTCGTTCGTTTTAGTGGTTTGTGTCTGAGATGAATACTTTCAATTACACTGCTTCAAAAATATAACCACTTCTTTAAAACTGTTCACAGTTTGCATAGCTCTGGAGTAAAACACCGGAAAACACGGTTACACAAAGTAACCAATACCCGTTACAGGGTGACTCAGAAGAATAACAACCCGGGTTTTATACAAACCAAAACATGGATTAAATAAAAGTTTTTGGTTGGTTGGTTATCTTTTGTTTTAATTGTTTTATTGACTTCATAGAGCTTTTTATACACAATAAATCTGTAGACATTTAGAAGATGAAAATTTGGTAAAATTTCATTTGTATACGTTTGTTGTTTCTTGTTGTTGTTGTAAATGTAGAATATTTGTGGTTTAACTCAGTTGTTCTTATTATCAAAAGTGTATTAAAATTTCCTCTCTGCTGGTTGTTTTGTTGGTTTTCCTGAATGATTGAGTAGATTTTCTGGAAATCTTCATTAATTACCCTTAATTTTGATCTCTAGTTTTTTGTTTTTTTGATTTGAGTTTGTGGTTTTCACAATGAGTTGGTATCTGGATTTCAGTGTAGAGATATACCTATGTATATATAAATGTAAGTATGTATGTATGAGTGAAGGTTTTCTTATGATGGAAACATTGAACATTTAAAGCTTAGGTTTGTTTAATTTGCATTTGAGTAACACGGATTCGTAGGACGTGGTTAACATCCTTTGGTTAAACGACATATTGTCGGGGTCTTGAGTTGAGTCGGTGGGAATGGGGACGTCCAGTGGGATATGTGGGCATATATGTGTGTAACTGTTCAAAAAGGTCGCTCAATGCAATGTCTGCTCCGCTCTAGCCTTCATAGATTCCCTCTAAATATTATATATGCTATAATCTTGCTGAATACAATTCAATGCTTATACATTTCTACTTAAAAGTTTTATCTACGTAATTTCCCTTATATTGCATCTTAGTTTTGTCTACCTCAAATTTATTACTATCAAATGTTTCTTACTCTTGTATATTTGTAGTTTAGTTTCAAATCGAAAAATGTATTCTTTAGTTTCACAATTATGATTCCCAATTTGCACAGGAGTTTGCTTTTATTTCAACTCCTGCAATATACATATAAAACATTTAGTTATTCATGTTTTACAACATGTAGGATAAAGTTGAACTCTCATTAGAAATTCAAATTAGTCCGCTGGTGGTTAAAGTAGTCTTGTATAGTGTAAATAATTTTCTAGATTGAAGAAAGCGTGTTGGTTCATTTGTGATCTAAGCTCATGTTTAGTGGTCTGGTGTGTCGAGTTTTCAGATAATTTTGATATGTTATCCACAACGGCATCGGGGGAACCCGGGGAATCGGTGGATACCTCATGAGAGGTCCAGCAGCCAGCAGAAAAGCTATAAAAGTTTCGAGACCCCAGGAGTGACCCCCGATCAAACAAAAGTATAAATCGTGTTGAGCAAACGAGGATATAATATCCGTATTTGTAAATATGTGTGTATGAATGTTAATATATTTAACTATCTATCAATTAGTATAAGTATAGGCTCATCTCTGAAATGTTTATCTAACGTTAAAGTAGTTCTCCGGGTTGTCTGCCCGATATTGTCTAACTATGGAGTTCTTCTAATAACATTCATATACAACGCTTAACAAGCTATAGGTATGCATGTATGTAGGTATATATAAATATTTACGTAGGTATGTAAATATTGGTTAGGTATGTGCAGGTGTAGAACCATACACCGATATAAATATTCATCTGCAGTGGTTTCCGTTCGCAATCGGGAAGTGCTCAGTTGTCCTAAGTGTATAGATAAATGCATTACTTTCCCTCTGTGGTAGTTGATCGCTTGTAGTTGGAGTTGTGTTATGAAAATTGTGTAGTATGTAGGTGTGTGTCGGAATCACTGTTTGGTGGGTCGGGGTATCTCGTGTCCTTGCGCGTCGAACCCTCAACAAAGGACACGGTTAAGTGTTGCATTGACAACAGACGCAGCAACAATACTAACTACCCTTTTTATGCGAGAAGCGCATGGCATTTCTCTTGTAAAAAGTCATAAATTCAAGGAGGAAAAAACGAGGAAATTCTCATAAAAGAAGTCGTAAAATTGTGTAAAAACTGCTTGCAGCGAATGAGCACCAGCTGCCAGCCAACTCCTCCACGCCTCCCGCTCCTTTCGCCTGCGTTCATTTGCATAATTCGCTTGTTGTGGCCGCCGGTTGGGGGCTGCGGGCGGATGCTCAGTGAGTTCAGTTGTTTATCTCGTGGCAGACCTCCATGTAGTCGGGGTCGTGCATGATTCCCTTTATCATGTCCTTGAGCATGGTGTACCGCGGGAAGATGGGGTACATCTTGGAGCTGCCGTACTCCTCCTGCGAACGAGAGAGAGACATATATCTATTGCATTGTTTGCACCGAGATTTCCATCGATTACCTTCAGGACGCGTATCAAGTGTCTCAATCCGAGGTACTTCTTCAGCAGCCGGTACAGGTCGTTTATGAGCTGAGTGTTTTCGTGTTCGATTTGTGCCGTGGTCATGTCTGGAAGGGAGAAGAAGGGAAAGAGATGGGTCTAGGGTGTGAAGAGACGACGGCGAGGACTCACGCTCCAGCCGCTCCATGCGCTCCCTGCGCTCGCCCGCCTCCTCGGCCAGCTTGGCGGAGGTCTTGACGCCCTCTCCGGACTTCTGGGTCTTCTCCATGATCGAGCAGGCGCGCATCACGTAGGAGGGCACGGTCTCCTGCTTCTCCTGGCGCGGAATGTCGATCAGTGTCCAGTACTGGGTCTCCAGTCGAATGACGTCCTGCGACCGAAGAATCTTCAGGTTTTGTACCTTCATTTCAGAGGGAGCTCACCTTGATCATCAGCTTCAGCATCGGGTAGCGCTGGAACACATTGCGCTGGCTCTTCGAGTCGCCGTACTTGTTCATCAGCGTGATCAGGGACTTCTTGGCGGTTTCGTAGGACTCCTCGAGGCGTAGGCGCAGCGCTCTCAGTCTTTCATTGGTCTCGATGACCTCCTCGCGACTCATGCCGCCTGGGGGGAGGGGAAGTGAAGTGTGTCAATTTCTGAAATGCACCAAAGCCACAAACAAAACTCACTGGGAGCACCCTCGTCCTTGACATCCTGCACGATGCGCCGCACGCTCTGGGTGAACTTCCCGACGAAATTCGTCGTTGCTACAAAAATAACAAACGATTTCAGTGAAAAAGTGTTTAGTGCTTTTTGGGAGTTTATTTAGTGTTTGCTGCAGCAAAAAGCAATGTACGGAAATTGCTCGCAACACTATCATTTATTTTGTAAATGTAGCATACGTGAGTAATCACCTGAGAACCGATTACTCGGCCCCCTGCACAATCTGCGATTCACTTGGAAACAATCCGTCTATTGATTTTTAATGTAGTCAGATCATTATGCCGAGGTAAATCGCTAGCTCCCCTTAAATATAAATAAATAAAAACCGCCTATTTTTAACTCAAGAAGACTTCAGTCGGTATCGAACCCATCACTTGTAGGTTCATGGTTCGACACGCTTCGCCCTAGACCACTGTGAAAATCTCAATATAAATGTTTATGGTGTAGTTTCTGAAGAGAGGGGCAAAACCTCACAAATGTTCGCTGTATGCTGAGAGAGCGGCGATGATAATAAAGACGACGTTGCCAGATAGTAAATTCTATTGTTTTAATCTTCTTATCGGGGATGTCGCTTCGAAATTTCTGAGCGAAGTATAAAAGTGAAGTGATAAAATTTCACCAAGAACCAAAAAAATTCAAAATTTCTAAAAAAAAATAAAAATTTCCGAAAAAATTCAAAATTTTTCAAAATCAAAAATTTTCAATAAAGATATATTTTCAAAAATAATTCAAAATTTTAAAATTATAAATTTCTAAAAAAAAAACTTAAAATTTCTGATAAATTTCAAATTTTCCAATAAAATTCGAAATTTCCAATAAAATTCATAATTTCCATTAAAATTCAAAATTTCTAAAAAGTAAAAATTTAAAAAAATAATAAAAAATTAAAATTTTCCAATAAAACTATATTTTTAAAAAAAATTCTAAATTTCCAATAAAATACAAAATTTCTAAAAAGTTCAAAATTTAAAAAAAAAATAAAAATTTTCCAATTAAATACAAAATGTTCCAATAAAATCAAAATTTTCGATTTTTTTTTTAAATTACTTTTAAAAATCAAAATTTCCAATAAAAATATAAATTTACAATAAAATTTCCAAAGAATTAAAATCTTCTAAAAAATAAAAAATTTCCAAAAAAATTGAAAATTTCCAGAAAAATTCAAAATTTCCAATTAAATTTAAAATTTCCAGAAAAATTCAAAATTTCCAATAAAATTTAAAATTTCAAAGAAAATTGAAAATTTAAAAAAAAAATTCTAAATTACCACAAAAAATCAAAATTTTCGATACGTGTTTTTTTAATTGTTTGATATTATATTTGTATTCATCATTTTTAAATTAAAACTGAATTTTAATGGACAATTGAGAGACAAAATGTATGTTGACACAATGTATGTTCCGAATGGGCTGCTTTCGTTTGTCCGATCTTTATGAAATTTTTACATTCCTGACTTACACTGATCAACATAGGATACTTTAAACATTTTTAAATAATTTTTTTAATGAATTCAATAATTTAAGAACTTTAACCACAGTGAGAAATCTAATAACCGGACACCCAGCGTCGAGTACGCATTAAAATATACGTTGACATTTCAACAAAATTTCGAAAATTTTAAAGAAACTCCGAGACTTACTTCCTTACTTCGCCATTTTTTTAACTATCATACATTGGTAGCCAGAAAACTGCGCTAGTTAATTACAGTATTTTCTTCGTTTGTTGGATATTCCTTTATTCTGGATCAGATCCTGGTCCAAATTGGGCTAATCTCAACAAAAGGAATACCTAAACTTCAAGTTGATATCTTTCTAGTAGCCTTATGCGTAATTCCTAGCATGCCCAAGTCATTTAGTTTGAACTCCTGCTAGATGCATTAGGTTTGTTATGACTGCAATCGGATGATTGAAGTGTGTATTGGTTTGAGTTTCCCATGTGTCATCGATCTCTTCGCCCTGCGATTTACATTTCCTGAGCTGCGTCGAACACATAATAGGTAGTGAGTGATTGGTGACGTTTCTGAAGAGGAGGAGCAGGGAGGGAGGGACACGATTCTGCCTCGGGTGGGAGAAGCTCACATCCTCACCAACGTGCGCCCAAGTGTCGCGACCCTCGAGTCGAGTGCACACAGTGCATCGCATTGTGTGGCGATGGACCCTCGTAACCATAGATGGCTCTGTACAGGGTGTGCATCGACCGCCTCTGAATCACAGCCGTAACTCAGTCGAGTCCCAAAGCCACCTGCATGTTTTGTCCCGATCGTGGGCCGCCGAATAATCGTGACACCTTCGATTGGGGCTCTCCTCAATGTGAGAGGGCCTCCTTTGTGGAAGGCGGCGCAGTCAATTGCATTCCTCGCAATAAATTTCGCGATATCGATCGGCTCATTACTCATGACCGTGCTCCGTGATCGTGTGGCCAGGGGCGGGAAGCTAAAGTCCAAGGGCCGCACAGTCGAAGCCCATTCATGCTTCTCCGAATGTTTGAGCAGCCGAGAATCCCGATTAGAAGAGTTCTAAAATTAGTTGTAATCATGACGCAAGGCTACGTCGTCGATCGGTGGACTATGACCGCATGGGTCTGCGACCACAGCGACCCGCCGACCGAATGACTTGACGAATTTTCGCACTCCGACCGGCTCGTGGAATTTCCACCAACACGAGGCAAATCCGAGTTTTTCCCTGGGGTAATCGAACACGGTGGACCCATCTTCTGCAGAACTCGAATTCGTGGATCCCTGCACGATCGCCGGTGCAGGGCTGGCGTCGCTCATCGGCAGCCCTGGATCCACCAGCGAACACATGTTCGCGATCGCACCCACGGCCGAGGCAGACGACAAACAGACAGCCAGGGTGGTGGAGAGCGACGGAGCATGAAACGGCAATACATGAGTAAACAAACGAAAACGCCGACTGGGAGCGAACGAGAAAGAGAGCCCCAGAGAGAGATGGAGCGACAGAGAGAGCGAGAAATTCGCGAACAGAACTGAACTGAAATGAGATGTGCAAACCACAATTGAAATTGCTAAGGAAACAACTTTTAAAGGTGGAGCAGCGAGGCGACGACTTCAGTGCTCTTCGACGAGACCCGGAGCGAACAACAAGAACGCGAGATCGGCCATCTGCGACTAGGTACGCCGCCAACGAGTACACAGTTGGCTTCGAACGGACAGACAGACGGACGGCGAGTGTGCGAAAAACCGGTCGCCTCCGAGCAGAAAACGAAACCGAATCAACTCTATTATATTTTCGGCAGTGAGAAAAGTTAAAAATAATTCCGTGGAATTGAAGATACCCCAACGGGCGGTGGGAAAAGTGCGCGAGAGCGAGACGAGAAAGAAAGAACGAGAGCGCGAGCAAGAAAGAAAGAAACAAAGAGAGTGAGTGAGCTATAGCGGTGATCTATCGATCGAGTGCCGAGATTAATCAATTGAACGAGCGCCGCGCTTATCTCGCAGATACTTGGGCCGAACGCAAGGTAAACAACTGAGGATCCGCTAGATGGGGCGGAGGCGGCCGCTGTCTGGCCTAGAGCGGTGTTTATTTTCGTCGGCCATTGAGCTAATGTGGGAATGCCCACTGGTCGATGGCCGCGAGCGGCATCCTCCAGATACAATTGTATCGGGCACTTTGCATAAATTTCAATTCGCGACCGACGCGAGTTGTTTGTCCACGATCTGGACGTCTGCAATTTGTTTCAATCAGCAGTGTTTCTCGGGAACGAAATCCTTTCTGTTGTTGTTTTAGTCGTTGTTTTGCTTTTGTTTCGTTCTGTTTTGGTTTTCATTTGTATCTGCTGCGTCACGAGGGCGTCGAGGGAGGGAGCGGGGGAGGCGAAGAGGGACAGCATGACAGAGACAGAGACACACAGCTAATTTGACATGCAGACAGCGCAATCCGCTGGGTTTGGCGTTGTGTCAGCGTCTTTGGTATTCGTGTATCTTCTTATGTGGCCTTTTGTATCGCACAGAAGTATCTACATTCATTCTGCTTGTTTGTGTATGTCGACTATATACATCACTCACACACACATACACAGATAGCTGTCTTCGAAATAAGCATAAATATCAGAATTTGTAGATCTGGTGCTCGCGCTTCTGGCGGGTGCCATTGTTCGACTTCGCAACATTCTGTTTGGAGTTCACAAGAGTCGTCAACCCGTCGAAATGACTCGATTTGAGTTCGATGCGATGATTTGGAATTGATTCCCCACTATTGTTGATTTATTGCATTTTCATCGCAACGACTCCCACGCTGTATACGCTGGTCAGCGTGGGAGTCGTTGCGATGAAAATGCAACCTTGGTTCTGCAATGAAATATCCCCCGCCCCCAATGAAGAATCGCTTGACATCGATAACCCATCGACCTACGAGAAGTTCTAATTTGAGTTTCGGCGAATGAGTACCATACTTTAATCGATTTAATTAATTTCTGTTTTCAATTCATTTACTTTTCCGAAAATTCATTCACTCCATTTCCCTCCACGAGGACGCCGCTGAAATTCCGTAAATAATTTGTTTACACTGGCCTTTGTTCTCTGAACTGGCATTGTATTTGCCTCTGATAATTACATATTGTTTATTCTTCGTACATGGGAAGGTGAAAGCCTCATTGCACCCGAATCAGTTAAAAAATCGATTATTTTATTGAACATTTAATGACGGAAATGGAGGACTAGGAAAACTACATTTATAAAATATAAAAAATTGTGCATGTGTTTGAACAAAACTATTTATTCGGAAAAACGCAACATTATTATACAATGTGTATCAATAAAATAATCTCTTTGAAAACTATGCTAAAAAACATTAGCATCGAAATAGATATACTTTTGTCCATATGGAGTAAGAACTTCATTAGCATCGATATTTCTATTTCTATATTTTCGGCGTTGAACGACCCAAGCAGATGTTGATAAATATGTTATGATCTCATTTTGAACCAGTCTTTGGAGTATTGTGTTTCCACGATGCAATGTTTCATGGCAATGTCGTGCTGAGCTTTTGAAGTTGTCGAGGTCTCCCAGAGAATTGTTCAGAAATACCTATATACAATTTTCATACTTTTGAATTCTATATAGAATTTTCATACCTCTGCAGCCCTGGTGCCTTTAGTTAGTTAGTTAATTTGTCGTGACTAGCTTCGACCATTAAATATTCTGGCCAAATACGACCATTAAATATTCTGGCCAAATACGACTCTAACTAAACTCGTTTGAACTTGAACTGAATGGCATTTGGAAATGAGTCTGACGTCTCGATACGGGTTCCGCAGAGGAGCGACTGATGCGAAGGTTGGATTCTCGATCTCATTCTGGGACGAACTTCCACGAAGGCATCGATTCTTTTCGATGCCGGTTGACAGAGCGGAACTTTCTGCGGTCGAGTCATTGAGCCATCATCAGCACCGCGGTAGAGTCGAGCAGAAAATGCGAAAAGCAAACGCTAACGGCGGACAGCGGACGGGAGGCGCGAACCGGGGACGACGGCGTTGAACGACCTTGTCGAGTGAGCGCGAGTGCGACCGCTCTGCGCGTCACGATATGCAAATAGCAGAGCTTTCAAAGCTCGCGTCCAACCGACCGCCGTGATCAAAGCTCATAAAAACCCGAGGCTCGCAAGAAGTGGGCGGCCAACGGGAAGCGACGAGAAGCGGCGAAGAAGCGTCAACAACAACAGCGACAACGACAGACAGTCGCTCCACGAAAGCCAAAACATGGCAAAAGTCAACAAAGCGCGGTGGCAAACTAATTCAACCTCCGAGGTTCTGCAACTCAGACCCGCACCTCGTCCGGAAGCCTAATTAGCTAATCGTGTATTGACTGGGGGCTGCCAGGCCCAGGCCACGGTAAATGGACCCCACAGTAAATGGAATGGGTTGCAGCTGCGGCCAGATCCCCTTCCTGACGGAGATGTGCGGCGAGCAAACGGGTTTCAGATACCGGGTTGGAAATACCGCAAACACAATTCGTCTCGGGCATCGAACATGCGGACAAACGTTTTCTCCGAGCTTCCTTGAGGTTGGGCTCTGGCTGAGACCCACCCATCTGGGAACTCCTCCATTCATTGCCGGTACTTGGCATGAGGCCAAAACATGACTTCATGCCATGGCGACACCTTGGAATTTCGGCCATAAATTATGAGTCAAACATTCGTAAGCGCGAGAGGCGAATGAATCAGTCTCGGGGCCAATAGTTCATAAGGCCGACGTCCGCAAATTCTCACGAATCTAATGACAAAGGCAGCCCTGAAGGCAGCCGCAGACAATGGTCACATACATCCATCTGCCTCCCTCAGAGCCATAGAGTCTCTGAACTGTTTAGAGAAGATATTTGATTGGAAACCATCGCCATAGAGGGAGACATTCTGGGAAGCAGCTCCTCTGGCCCGTTAGGCATTTGAACGGACCTACCCAACCAAACGTGTTCGACGAACACAGACGCCATCTAGGGCAGAGATGCGACGTCCATGATCCGGGACGGCTTATCTGACCGCGCTATCGCTGGCCTCTGCCGCTGGATTGCGGCGTTATCTGGTTGTCGTCTCCTTCTCTACGTCGTCTGCTGCGACGTTGCTCTCTTGGAACTTTCGGTTTGTTTACAACCTGTGGCGGTTATCGCGGTGCCTCATATCAGACCGAGGCACACACTGGGTCTAATGGAAGACCAAACCGCTTGTGGTTGTGGTCGGCATCGAGTGGCTTCATTGCTGCAGTGAGAGGGGGAGTGATGGGTGCGTTCACTCGTTTCACGATTCATTTATTTAATTGACTTTACGCGACTGACAATAGAAACGATTCCACATAAACAGAAATTAAAATGCCTCCAATGAAATTGTCAAAAATACAGGGTCTTTTAAATTTCGTCGATGAATCGAACCCCATTTTTTGAGAAGTTCTCTGACCCTCTCTCCGCCTTCTTACTCGTTTCGATACCGATGAAATGCAATTCGGCACCAACACAAACAATGTCAAGCTTGACCTCATTAAGGATGCTGACAGAGTTAAAAACAAACAAAAAAAGCAAACATTGACCTCGATAAGGCCAACGACAATATCACTAAGTGCTTCCGACCGCAAACAGAACCGTGATTAGGAATCCCTCGATTTCTCGCTGTGAAATCGCGTGCGAATCCGAGGGAAAATCCATATCTTGCGTCAGTTGCCGCGGGCACTCGAATTCCGTTGTCGACGTCGAGAATTTTTTTAATTAATATCTTAATTGTCTCTCAAGCACTTTCATTCATTAAATGATGGAGTTCATTACCATTTTCTCTATTGAGAAAGTGCGACAAAAACTCAAAGAATTCTGAAAAATTTAATTAAGAAGGCCGTTTGGAATTCAGTACATACAGTACGGGGAACCGATCGATTTGTGGGTGGTGGAAAGGGAAGCGTTTGGCACGGAAGAAGTTTGGCATGAGAAGGGTGTCCATGACATAATTAATTCATTCGGGATTTTAATTGTTCGTCGCATATTCGAGTGTCCTTGTGGACAATTAATCAGTGTAATAATCAAACTCTTCATACGATCTACTGAAAGCATTTGAAGGCACTATGCTCCTTTTGGGAGACAACCCTATGGGCCTCGTCCTTGTCAAGATGTTTATCGGAAGTGTATCGACCTTCGTCGATGACGAGTGAAACGAATTGAGTTTATGTACTCTCCCGCATCTGTGTCCACACACATTGATTGGCAATTGGACTGAAGTTGTGGATTCATTTCGTTCATTAGTTCAATCGATGCGCTGATTCGCCTGAGAAAAATATGGGTTCACTTAGCGAGAATTATTCAAGACAACGGATTCCATATTGCGAGCCACATCGTTGAGATCGGATCGGGGCTGGTTGTGATGTCATTGGGAAGTCCAATCTTCATTAATTAGGTTCTTGCTCCACTCATTTGCGAAATAAATAACAATTAATGTCAGAAAATACTTGTAAAGTGTTTCAAAAATAGAAAATCGCTGCCAGATTATATGTGTACTAAACGTGTGGAAGTGGATACTCGGAATTGCTCAACTTGAATTATTCGTAATTATTCATGTTCCGCTGGAGCGATGACAGTTGTCAAAACAAACAAAAAAGCTATGAAAGTGATGAATATTATCGTTAGAGTTCCGAGGTACGAATAACTTCGAAATCGGTTCGGGGTCGTAAACACCTGAAGACAATAGCGAACGTATTTCATATAATTTTTCGCATAATTTGTATTCTGTATACAGAACAAATTTCGGAGTTATTCGTTACTCGGAACTCTATCGCAAATATTCATCATATCCTAAGTCTTTTTGTATGGATGTCTGGCTCGCTGTCACTCCGACATGAGGAATTTCGCCCATTGTCTTCCAGTGTTTGGCATGAGTTTCGCTTTGATGATCTCAAACATACTGGCACACGGACATACACACACGCCCAGACCCATATACACATACAAAGGCGTATGCGAAGTCTTCAGCTCTCGACTCAACATTACTCCACGTCCACCGTTCCTCAGCCTCCACCCCGGCCTCGCATAATGATGAATTGTGGCCTCGTAATCTTGCTACTTTTTATGGGCCTGTTTTCGGAATTCGTGCTACTTTTGAAAAATGTTTCTCGGCTTCTGTCAATCCGAAATGCGAGTGCGCGTGTATCACGATGCTGCTTCACCATCAGCATATATTTAATATCCGGTCTCTGCGATTTGTTCCGGATGTAATTACATTGAATAAATTCACACATTGTAATTACATGGGATAAATGCAAATCCATTGGTTTTTCCTGGGTTTAATTTTTGTTTAAATGAAATGGCAATCGGCAGGATTCCTCTGTCTTCTGGCACCTGCGACCCGCTCCCCATCCCTGTGAAATTCATCTGACCATGGGGACGTTCATTATAACCACGGCCTTTGGCGGTTTTCCGGCATTACCTCGGCTCTCTCGTCCGCATCGAGGGTGTTAATTAACAAAGCTTATTAAGAGCAGCTCATATCAGCCCCACATCGGGTCGCTCCGGGCGCCAATGAAACTCAAGCGAAGGCGCTTTAATGACTCCATCACATCGGAGAGGACGAGGTATGGGAGCGATCAACTGAGCGCGTCGATTTTCCTTGTGTCCGGCGATCCCCTCTGGAGTCCGTTGATGGAATCTGTACTTGAGTTTCGTGCAAATTTCATATTTTAATGGACTCCCAACATGGATAAATGTGATGAGGAGGCTGGAATGTTCTTAAAATTGTAATGGGTTCGCTAAACCCAATTAATTTAATTCAATTCAAAATTAAATTTCAATTGTGCCCATCAGCCGAGTGAAGGTCATGATCTAAGCTCAACTTTTCTCGCACATTAAATTCCGAATGAAAGTAATTTTGCGAAATTTCGCAAATTCAAATTAGATTGAAAACTATTTTAATTCACGTTCCCGACAGATTCGATTTTGGCTCTGGTTGCGTTTGACACCGGACCTTTTTATGTTAGGTCAAATTCAATCAATCAAGGTGTTTTTTGTTGTTGTTTGAAATGCAATGCAAACTGATTATTTAAATGGGGTTAAAGCCCACGCCCTATGTTGCTGGCCACAGAGTTATTTGACCTGTGGCAGAGATATTCGACACTATTGGGCGGGATGATGTGCAAAATTTAAAACTGTTAAGGTATTAATACAATTTGCATAAACATACACATTCGAGACAAATACATTTTTAGAATAATACATTTTCACTACACAGACTGAACTGCAAATTCAATGTTCTTACTTCAAACATGTGAAAATATTATTCACATACTCACACAAAATATTTGAATCGTTGAATATGTACACGAATGTTTATCCCTGGAGTAATTTTATTTGGATTTCATGAATCATCGATCGATCGATTCTGTGAAAATTCGACTCCCCGTTGCCTCGTGAGTTTCCATATGTTGTTGGCGGCGGATCCTCAGAATGCAATTTGGCAACAACGCCCCAGGGGATCCTCCGCTTCCCGTTCGAGGAGCACTTAAGCACCTTCAACGAGTCCCGCGCTCACGTTTTATTTTATAATCGCCTCCGTCGCCGGAAATCGGAAAACACATCCGTCACTTCCGACGCCCCTCGTTCCGTGTGTTTGTTCATAAAACAAATATATTTCGCTGTCACTCGCCGTGATTTGGAAGCTTGTTAACGTCATCTCATCTCATTGATGTGATGTTGTCGCTCGTTGTGGTTGATGTTGTGTGGTGTGTTGATGGTGGCTCCGGTGTTGTCATTGTTGTTGCGGCATTCATTGTTCTTGTGGCACCCATTGTTGTTGGCGCCGACATTATTGACAGCTTAATTATGGCGCAATTCGGTCTCACATTTCGCCTTTTCCGCAAAATATTAATAGTCAAAATAAATAAAATTTAAATCTGCATCCGCTCAGATTTATTCATTGCTCCCTGGAGCCATCCACCGAACTCCGATCAGAACTCGTCCCTCCCCGTCCAACGCCAAGTGACCCTCGTCACGGAGGTCGGTCTTTGTAACTTAGTCGTCATCTCCAGAAGGCCAAATTCCCGACTCTGTGTCCTAATCTGGCTTCTGACCAGTCGAGGAGCCCTCTTGAACCCGGCTGAACTGTCATCACTCAAAGGCGTCGCCGCCACAAAGGCATTGTCAATACCTCTCACAGTAGGGCTGGGCATGTCGGACGCCAATAAGTTCTATTGGCTGCTTCCCGCTTGCTGTGTGGCTGTCTATCTGTTTGTCTGTCAATGGGTCTAACTTATTGTTCTCTGCTACCAGTCGGTGGATTTTCCGAGCTATGTCAAAACGACTGTGTGGGTTTGCAATAAAGCGACCCAGCGGAACCCATCGGGTGGCGATGAGGCGGCGGTGACAGTGTCCTCATATATATTATGTATACACGACCGCTGCGGTCCTACCACCTACAGTCGTAATAATGATAACAATAAGAAAACAACAACGGTGGTAATAGCATCGTCAGTTATGTACACGAACAAAGCCACGGACAAACACGGCAACAGAAGCGCTTACTTTGTCCGTGGCTGGCTGCGAGGAATGGACCGGAAGCGTCGACGAGCTTTCAACAAAGCGCCGAGAGCGGTAAAAAGCCCCGAAGCTTTCGCGTTTAATTCAATTACGGTTGGTGGAAGCGTTAAATTGCGCTGGACAATACCAAACAGAGAAAATTTCGATCCATGAAGCGTCTGCACCCCAAACATTGGCCATTTCATTGGAAAGTTTTCAATCTGCCTGACTTGGGTGGATCTGATCCAATTTATTTCGTAGAACCTGCCTGCGCGAACTCGATCACCATAATGCCTCGTTGTCGTTGGACTTATAATCGGATTTTCATCAATGGCCGCGATGCGTTATTGCGTTACGTTGATGGCGTTCACGGTGACCTTGGGGCTGCCATGCAAAAAAACGCATCAGCGAGCCGGTCCATTATTGAATATTGCGTCCCACAGAGCACAAAGGACACCAGCCCACGAAGGACAGCGCTCTTCTCGGAACGGACTTCTGCAAAAACGCATCCTGCACGATATTCGTTTCACTTGCATGGAAATCACACAGACTCATCCTCTCCCATGTGTTATGTGTGTATCATGCTCTTTCCCTCTTGAGCATCCGTTATTTACTTCTGTCTGTGCCCATCAGAGCGGGGAATCGTCAGTTGTGGCCAGAGAGGTATTTGGAGAACTTTCGTAGAATCCGTAGGACGTAAGCGGCTTCAATTTCCTCAGTTCTAGAGCTCTTTAAAGGCTGCCTTTCCCGTTCGGTCTCGCGTTCTGTGAAAAGTCAATTTTATCGAATCATGAAGTGTAAATTCGTCAACCTGGTTCTCGTCACTGGCCCCCACAACCAAAGTTGATGCGAGGTGTCCAGAGCATGGTTTGATTTCATGGCTCGTCGAATTTGCCGGCGTCTGCCCCTTGTACTAGATGTGTTGTTATTTGCCTGTGCATCTGTCGGCCACTCGGATGCCAGACGGAGTGCAGCCCAATCGATGGGAAATGAATAATGCTGGGCCATTGATGCTGTTGATACTGCCTTTTATGCTGTTTTTTACACACCCAAACACACACTGCTTCCACACTCCCGTCCTTGGGTCTGTGCACACGGTCTGGAGACGGGTCGAACAGTGTGGGAGATGTCGAGGAGAATGTGTCAAGCTGTCGCATGGACATCGCGAGCATTTGCATGCCCGGCCGGACGAGCCATGGAGCGGGTCCTGTGAGCCAATTAAAACGAGTGGGGTCGAGACTCGGGGCAGTCTTCGGTGGGCATGGATTAAAACTTCCCAGCACGAACATTTTAATTGAAGCCTACAGGGTGAATGGCAAAGCCGCAGGAGGTCTGGAGCTGGTACGATACAACAAATTCCGCACTGAGTCACTTCATTTTAATTGTCGGCTTTCGATGACCCGGCAGCGAAAGTCATTTCAAGTAATCCTGAGTCATAGAGGAAGGACCCTCGAGGGCCAGGCTCCGGTTATCACAACTCACCTCTTTGCATCGTTCTCGATTCAGCCGGCTCCCGACAATCAATCACTCAATGTCCTTATCGCATCTCTCATCGAAGCTCAATATCCTGCGGGCCCCTTCGCTCTGGCGCACACGCCCACGTACACACACACGAGTGCGGAGTCCCACGAACACAGACACAAGTTCAATTCACATCCCGCATCCGCAGGCCGCATCAAGAGGACCGCAGGACGCACAAGAGGCAAATATATATCGACGTCAGGAACAGCAATAGCAACAGCAACTAAGAGAGCAACAAAAAACAACTCAACGAGAACAAACAACGATGATAACTCATCGATTAATTGAACAATTTATCGGAAATTCTTATGAAGAATGTTTTGCAAATAGTTCCTCGACAAACAGACCGAGCGATCGACTAAATCGTCAAAGCCGTCGGCAGCAGCCTCGCCGGAGCCAGCCAGCCATCTGCAGCTCCCTCGGAAGGGGAGCGGATGAAAGGGATTCCGACTGATTTGATGGATAAACGAACGGATGGATGGATGGCTGGGCGACTGCTTCGCTGGGGGTGAAGTTGTTCTTGTTTCTCTGACAGGGAGTGGCCGGAGTCGGGGTGAGATGGAGGAGGCACGAGGTGGCAGCGCCGCTGACACCGATGACTGGTTCGATGTGAGGTCACATCGTTCAGCCGTTGCGCGGCAACGACCGACTGACTCCATCGTTCGAGCAAGGAACGAATTATCCTTGAATGGGCTCCGTCCGCCCTCGACCCATCAGTTCAATCGGACCACGAACCCTCCCCGCGCGCTCATGCAATCCAACCGCCGCGCCGCGACCCGTTTTAAATGGCCAAACAGGTGGCTCCCGTGGAATAAGGTTGTCCTCGGCAATTGTGGCTGCTCGATTGACCAGACCTAGCCTCGGTCGCTACCAACCGCACATCGCCTCCGTTTGACCTGGTCGTGATTCCATCGTTGCATTGCCAACTGATGCTGACTCGGCCCGGATCGATTCCATACGTCGGAACCGTCTGCAGTTGCTGTGGGGATTTTCCCACATCGCCATGTGACCAGTCAGACACGTTGGTTTTTGAATGGGAGGCAAAAGGTTAATCAAATTATCGACTGCCACCCGGACGGTCCGCCACCGCTGACTGCGATTGCGAAAATATATCGAAGACTCAATTTGTCTGCTAACCGACATCCAGACAGATAGATGCACAGACATCCCCGACGTGGGGCGATTGGCTGAATTCGTTATTAGTTCAAAGAGTCGGACTCGCGAGGATTCTCGCCAATGGGTTCGAAATAGGTCGGGGGAAAATAACTGCAGAAATGTGGCCACATTCCCGATATTGATGTATTTACGTGTACCTCACAGCAATACACACACACTCACACTAACTACAGTACTGATTGAATTTGAAAATCAACAAAAGTTGGGAGCAAACTTTCCTTGTGGTTCCATGGGCAGCTGCTGTTGCAATCAGAACACACACCTACCAACAACATGCCGGAGGGACAGAGGGGCCTCCAGGTGGGTGGGGAGTTGAGTTTCCTCCTCATGGAACTGATGAAAATTAAAGGAAAACATTAAACAACGAAACTAATTTCGGAATTCATTTGATAGTTATTTGTTTTTGCGCCCAACAAGCTAAACCCGAGCAACCCCTAAACCGCGCCAACCACGAGGCCCAGTTTACACTCGGGCTAGGAGGTTGGAAGAGTTGGCTGTCGCCCGGCCTGCTGTGGACCTGTGGCAGCTACAGGTTTGCGCAAAATGTCTCCTAATGTTTTGGCGCGGGTGCGCGTGAATCAGAATCATCCACTTGAAGCTGGATGCCCTGGTGTTTGTGTGTCTGCGGTGTGGTGAGAGGAGAAGAGGTGGCTGTGTATCTGGCAGCGGCGGAGCATTATTGATTGCGGATTGGGGGGTGGGGGAAGAGGCGCTGTTGTGCCCGAAATTAGTATCGACCTCGCCGCAATCGATGTTCCGACAGTAAAATAAATAAATTGAAATGAGTAAAGGCCGACCGAATCGGGAGTCTCGAGTGCATCATTTGCCAACATTTCGAAGTTTGTGCGTCAGGGAGTTTTGTCCTCGCGCTCAAGTGCTGCGCCTCAAGTGGGCGTCTTCGGACTCAACAAGCAGCGGGAGCCCAGCCCCTTCGAGGGCGTGACGTCAGCAGTTTTCTCCGTCGTATCCAGCTCAGCTCACGCCAGTCGTTGGCCGATGGCCGGAGCTCCGGGAAGCTCTTCAGACGAGGAAATTACAATCCTCCGACGGACGAACATCTTCTCCGAAGGGAGCCAATTACTGTCCCTCGCGATGCTAATCATCGTGAGCTGTCTTCGCGCAAGCTCGCGATAGCAATCTGAATCGATAGAATTCCTATTTGAACAACTGGGCAAAGAAAAGAAGTCAAATAAGCACGAGAAACACTTGGGAAATGAGCAATGGAGTGGATCTGTCAACGGCATGGCGTCGAAGAGTCGATTTGTCTATTCCCCAGTGCTGGCTCTGATAAGACGGAAGTTGGAATAACAATAACAAGAATATAAGTTAACTGGGTTCAGAGAAACAACTTCAGTGTTCGCAACGCAACATGTTGTTCGGGGAGCTTAAGTTGTTGTTGAAAATAGGTCGTTATCAAGATAATTGCCAAGATTCGTCATTCTGCAGGTATTCGTTGAACGGATGTTTGAGGGGGGAACTGAGGAACTTCTGTGTGTCAATATCTTCAGAAGTGCACTAAGATAAGAAGCTCGATGTTTACTAGAAGGGAGCGAGGATGGAAGGAAGGAAGGGTGGAAGTAAGTCGGGTGAATGCCAAAAAACCATCGTCACTCATCTGTGGCCCGTACGTCAGTTCAGGTCTCCACCCACATTCGCAATCAGTCAGTCAGTCACACCTTCTGCTTAATTCAGGAGTAATTTAGCTATTTATAGCTAAATTTCTCACGTCCGATATCAATCGGCGATGTAGTCTCACAGTAACGACACCTCCATAAAAGATCTTTGGAGCCATCGGAGTTTTTAATTGAGTATCAGACTTCGACAGCGCTAGACGCGCACGGACGAAGAGAAGAAAAAGGACATCGTAACAATAGGCTGCCCGACGAGAGTTTCCGTGAGTGTCCTTCAAGTGAATTAACTCGTCCTGGCAATTGAAAGGAATCTATTGTTGGACTTGTTCTCTCGCCCGCTGAGTGCTGGACCGGAAACACAACAAAGTGAAAGTTTTCTGCGAGCTGTTACTTCCGGACGCCGGAAGTGAAGCATCGAAGTGTGGGCTGGCGTGTACATGTGTTCGTGTCGATATCGTGTACTCTGCCACTGCTTGTGGAATCGAAATTCAAGGAATTCGCTCCAATCGATGAGCTCTCACTTTACTTGATTGCGTTTAGCTTTCAAAATATTCATCAGGTGTAAACATATTTGGCAAAGCCTAATTGGGAAAGAACTTTGTCCAAAATGATTTGCCTTCATTAGAAGCGCTTTAATAACGAAGTTCGGAACGCTCTAAAGCATTTGAATTCAAAGCAATTCTCATAATTTCACAATTGACTCAAAGAACAATGCAATTTCATGCAGGTGCCTCCGTCAATTGTTATAATTTTGACAATTAGTAATTATTTTGACACCCTAGTGCTCGACTTAATTGCGCCGAATATTATTCCAAACAATGTGATTATAGAGAATCCAAACCCATCCAATGGTGATGTGAGCCATCCTCTTTCTGTGCTTTCGTTCTTTTCCCCCCATCCCGGTCTCCATCTCCACGTAGCCCCATGTGTCATCACTGCGATCTCTGCTTGTGATGACAGCACGATGAGCACAATGATCACTGTGATATTCTGCAGAAAGGAGAGAGTCAGCATTGTCCCAAATATCCCTAGCGAGAGACCCTTCTCTAGGTTGGCGAAAGGGACCTATGCCTCGTAGAAGACATCCTGACGTCATCCTCAACAGCGAGTGAAACGGACATTTGGAGCACTTCCGAAACATTCCGCGATGCGGTGGAGGGAGGCGACCTTTTTCAAAAGTTTCTATGCCGCTCGGACTGCAAAGCAAATTGGGAGAAATTGCGGTTGAATGTTAATGAAGAGGGTCCGGCGCCTGCGAGGGTTGAATTATTTGCCCACGAATTCCTCTGTAGGTCCCCTTGAGGGGGCTCCGGAGGGCAAAAACCCAACTTGAAGATTTTTCGCTAAAATTAAGCAAATGTTAAAGGGAACTCGAAAGAAACCCAAATCGTGTACTGGTTGGGCGTAGGAAAGCGACGAAAGTGGCGCAAGTGTGGGCGGGACTCCTTCAGGAGGCGAGCGTTAATTCTCGAAAATGAGATCTGAAGGAATGAACGTTTCTGTCGAGCAACAGCAGCCAACCTAGTTTCGCACACACACACATCCGTGCGCTCGTGAAACTTCTGGCCAAAAACTATTTAACTTTCTAATCCCGAGTCCTGCGGCCACCGAGTTCTCCGAGTTCTTCCTCGCCTCTGCCGTCGCGGTATTCTAATTTGCTCGTTTGTTTCGCATTCCTTGCAGACAGACGCACGAGTTTCGCCGAAGATGAATAGCTCGAATACAGATGTCGGCCGCATCCGGCGGAGGCGGAAATGGCCCCTCACTTCCGGCAACTGGCTCCTCGTGCTGACGACGTTGACGCTGCTCGCCCTGGGCGCCTCGGCGCGACCATCGGACGAGCAGTACGACGCCGGCTTCGGAACCGACGAGTACGCGGACGTGGACAACGTGGAGGTTGGTTTTGTGCCCAGACGTCGCGAGTCCCGATCCTCTAATGCTCTCCCCTCTTTGGCTTGCAGTGGCACCACGTGAAGATCGTCGACGGCGTCATGCAGGCGGAGGACCACCCGGTCATCTTCTACAAGGAGGACTTCGTCAGCGAGGACTACGGTGAGTAGTGCCCGGGATCCGAATCGGGCCTTTTCTCACCATCTCCCCCCCGCAGACCCCTCCAAGGAGAAGCACAAGAACGCAACCGGCGCTGGAGGGGAGCCGAAAACCCGGCCCCACCATTCGCGCAAGTACAAGGAGATCTCGCGCCGTCACCGCCTCAACCGCACCGAGGCCGAGAAGTACCGCGCCCTCAAGCCCGAGAAGATCTACTTCGACGTCCTGCCCCAGGCGCCCGTCGTGGTGGCCGACGACGACTCCGGCGCCAACGACTCCAAATTCGACGCCTCGAAGATTCGCGTCGAGGTGATGTCGCTGGCCGACGACGAGGCGGCGGCGGACGAGGTCGAGTCGAAGCAGGTCCTCAGCAAGAGGCCCAAGAAGTACAGGAGGCGCCAGCGACGCGACACCGGAGTCGCCGCCTCTAACGCCGAGGGCGAGGAACGAAACCACAAGAAGCGCAACGCGTACTACGTCCAGGACGCAGTCAACCCCGTGCTCGCCTTCTTCCAGAGCATCTACGGGGCCCACCTGCAGCAGGCGACGTACAAGCCGTAAGCCACGTCCGACGTCTCTCTCCCTATCGCTCGCTAACCGCGCTCGTTGCAGGAACCCTGTGAGGGGCAACTACTGGAACCCCCTGTCGCTGCCGGGTCCCCAGGCCGTCAGGCCACCGCCCTCAACGCCGGCCTCTACGCAGGCGACTCCCACCGATTTCGTGCCGCGCTTCGGCGACGAGAACGAGCAGGACCGCGTCGTCTGGGGCAGCAAGACCTTGGGTAAGCGAGCGACCACAGGCTGGCCTCATCCGCCCTGCACCTCGACCCCCCATTGGCAAATAACATAACCAACTATTAATTTCAGTCACCAAGCGACCGATAACCACGAAGTTCCCCCCTCTCTTCCGTGATCCCAACCCCAACAACATCGACACCTCCTTCCTAAGTACGAAATTCTCCCCGCTCCTCGCTCCGCCTCGTTCCCAACAAGTAATCGATTCTATTTTGTGTTCCCGCAGCCTCTCGTCCCTCGACCAACCAGAGACCCCAGGCCACTCGGAGGCCTCTGCAGACCACCACCAGGAGACCCCTGCCGCCCCTCTTCTACGACCCCGATCCCGAGAATGCGGATCTCTCCTTTCTGAGTAAGTTCGGCCCGAGCCAAGCTGCCGATAATGCCGATGCTAACAAAGCTCTTCTGTGTTCTATGTTCCTCCACTAACACCACTACCGCCTCCCCCCCCCACACGCATAACCCCACTTCGCAAACTCCAGCCCAGTCGAGACCCACGACCACGACCACCGCTCGTCCGCCCCCGCCCCCGACGACCGCCGCGCCTGAGGAGCCCGAAGAGGTCTACGCCTCCGAGGTGTCCGACTGCGTCTGGGCGATCGTCCAGTGCTGCTCGCGCCGCGACCGCGCCATCCGGTACCAGTGCTTCGAGAGCATGCGATGCTACGGCGCCTTCTGGGACCTGAACCCCTGCGCCGAAAACATCCAGGACAACGCGATCAACTACGTCAACGAGTTCCTCAACTGAGAGCCTCAACTAAGGACGCCGCCTAGATGTACTTAATCGGTCGATCATCCGATGCCTCTGTGTTGCAATAGCTTAGGAACTCACTGTTGTTATTGTCTTAATGTTTAGTACTTAGTTTAATGTAACTTAAAGTAACGTAAGCATGCTGTATCGTCGCCTAATGTAGTCCTAACCAAATACATTTAACAATGTTAACACGAATCCGAATCTACACGCCCGAGAGTAGTAATAAAAACCCAAATATCAAAATCAAATGGCTTTTTCTGAGGTTTCGCCTCCAGTGTCGTTGAGCAATGGCTGCATTCGAACTTCAATGACCTCTGGAGTTGCAAATATTCTTGTCGTTCGGCTCCATGAGCATTTGCATGTGTCCTGGGAGCTTCTTCAAATTGGTGAACCTCATTTGTTTCGTCTGAATGAATTTACGATGCCAAACTTCGATACAATAAATTCAGCAGGGTCATAAATCAGAGATCCATGCATTAAATTCGGTCAATCCGTACCCTAATTGCAGGGCCAGGAGGTGTCGCCGTTGGAAGCGGGCTCCAATCGGTTGCTGCACGCAGAGGTGAGTAATCGGCCGTGGCCACAGAGAGGTCGAGATGATCTCATACACTATTGGAAACTAATACTATGAATTATTTGTGCCCCGAACCCCAGATCCCGTCCAGACGAACACACCGCAGGTGTCCGAGTGTGTGTGGGCCATCGTGTCCTGCTGCTCCCGTGAGAACTTCAACATCCGCAACGAGTGCTTCGAGTCCATGAACTGTGGACGCCACTTCTGGGACCTCAATCCATGTGCGGACAACGTCCAGGAGAAGGCACTGGAATTCGTGATGAACCACTTGGATTGAACAACACTCCTCTGTGGTGTGAACAATCAAAATAATAATCAATTACACCACATGGCAAGCCCAAGATTCATCTTGAGTGCTTTGAGGAGATTCTGAATAAACTAATTATCTAATTCACAGAACTAAAACTATTGTTAAGATTGATTTTGTACCAAATACACATAAATTTGCTGTTGCACATGAGTCACTCGTTTATTTCGAAAGGAGAGATCTCGATAGAAACTCGATCCAATTCATGATCATGCTTATATTCCTACGAGATATTGATCGATTGTAATGCATTGAAGTTATTAAACAAATATCTGCTGAGATTTGTCTTCCTGTGCGATGTTAACGTGATTATTAATAAATTAATTTATTTTCAGTGCAAATGGGAAACTTTTCCTATCGTATAAATAAGCATTCATTCGCTTTTGGCCGATTTACGTTTAAGGGTAAACGTACCCATGTATATCATGAAAACAGCATTGAATGAAACATGACCTTGAGATATGCGGTCGAAATGAAATTTTATATAGATGGGAGTTTGTGTACATTTTTGGCTCCAGGATGGGGAATTAGGTCTTCTCCGCTTTCTTACCAACAGTCCGAATTGCAAAGTTTTAAAAGAAAACTTTCGCAAACTGAGCAACTTCCGAGAAGTGGCCAACTCGAGAGAGAGACAACATGCAAATGGACGACTGACTACTCATCGTTTCTCATGAATCATTTCCTCACAATGTTCTCTCGTTACTAAACTCGGAAATAGTCTCAACGGCTCGTCTGTCTTTCACATTGAGGGGGGGTTGATGTTGCTTTTCAGTTACGGCGCCCGACGATTCGCGAGTGATTTTACAATTACGGACATCTGATTAACGAGCTCCAATGATGCCCCCCAGCGGTCTCATGCCGTGGTCGTGGATCGATGGACCAGGGCATAAAATCCACGGAATTCGGCAGATAGCTCATTAATACGTCATTATTCCTGGTAATGACTGCAATCACACAGTGTGCAGACCCCTTACCTTCCGATGAAATAGAATTTCTGCTCGGAAAACCCTCTTTTCCAAGCCCTGAAACGAGGCTCGTAATCGGTTGGTTCGATACTTACCGCTGGGGCTTTCGTATGATTTGGTGGTCGAGGTGCTGGTGTTGGAGCGCTTGATCTCGCGTCGACCCATGGCTGTCGGCGGCGTGGAGAGGAGTTGTTGGTGTTGTTGGTGGAAGTGGAGTGCGTTCTTGGGCGAGTTCTGGGCCGAGGTGCTGCAGCTGTTGCTGCTCGTGTTGAGGTTGGTCGATGTCGCCGCTGCGATGCCCAGCGAAGGGGTGGAGGAGGTGAGCAGACCTATTGCCGTGGGGCTGGATATCGGTGACGATGCGCCCAAAATCGTTGGCGGAAACTCGAAGTAGATCCCTTGCGGATGATGGTTGCCGTGGTTGTAGCTGTGCGGAGTTGGTGGAGGGGGCGGACAAGCGTTGTAGTTGTTGCTGCTGGATGTGGATGGTTTGCGTAGTGATGGTGATCTCAACCCTTTGACAGGGTACAATGGGTACTATCGGCCGGCAACACGGACCCAATCGCGGTGTTCACTGTTATACCAGATGCCTGAAAGTATGCAATAACAACGAAATTCGTCAGTAGGTACTCGGCCTGAGGTCGACGTGCGATTAACCGGCTCCGGCGACTCGTTGCGGGGCCGGAACTGGCGGCAGCGCGGGCGAGACGGCTTTTTAACGCCTCCAAATAAACTTTTAAACTTTAGTGGCCGCGCCGGACACGTTGTGCGCTGTTGGTGTCCCGTGGGCTCGATTGGGATGGGATGGGGTTCGGTCGCATGACCGCGGATGCTGCGGCGAATCAATTTTAATTTTGTTGTCAATTAACAGGGGTGAAAGGGCGGTGGAGGTGGTGAGCAGAGAAAAGCTCTTTCGGGTATGGCGTTGCCTTCGCAGGGATCCCACACCCTTCGAGTGCGTAATGGCCTTCAGTGCTTTTGCGCTCGTTAAACTCGAAATGATTGCAAATATTTTTTAACAGCTTCTGCAGCGATGTATTAAATTACACCGCGGTGATACATTAAGTTTTACGGCGTCGTAAAAACGCACGCACTCCAGGCTCAACCTTCGACCTACAGGAAGACGCTGCGAAGCTCATTTAGTCAATCCCGCAGGACGTGATAAGGCAAAGGTACCCTCTGACACGCCCACGTTTCTGCCAGCGATTTGTCGACCACTTACTACCGCCCGGCCGACTTCTCCGAGCAACTGCGAATTAATCATCGAAGTGCAACTAACATCGCCCATCCGCCGATAATCGTCCTCCCACCGTTCCTCAACCAACAATTGGTGATAACTTCCTCACTTTGCAGGGATCGGCTGCCGGAGACGCGTTTCAATGCAATTTGAACGCAAATGAATGAGGTTATTTCTCCAATTTGCCGCCAACTAGAGGCAACAGTCGGGTCTGTAATAAATTCAATCGATAGCGGGACAATGAGGTTAGTGTCCGGATGTCGGGCGCGTACGGCGTCGACCCACACAATGTTGAAAGAGGACGAGTGGGAATTTGAAGAAATGTTCGTGTCCGCCCCACCTCCACCTACCACCTACCGACCGTTTTATTTTCAACGTCATCAGGACCCATCCCGTAATCGCTCCAGTTGACTGACGCTCATCCGGACCGGGGGCGGGTGAAGGAAACGTATATCTTCTGGAAGCGACTTGTGTCCCAATGCCGAAAAGAACACACGAATGGAAGGAGTCGGTGCAGCCTCGCCGAGGACGAGGAGTAGCAAATACTGGCGTCGGAGCAGACATGCGGGCGAGGCCAGATGAAGGCATGCGAAGTCACAAAGCGGATAAACCAACGTATGGGCGTCGTGGGTGAAAGGGAAATGTATTTTCGCCTTATTTTCATTTTGTTGACCTTATTCTTCGAGACGTTTTCAATTTGCTCAACACCGAAGCCCGATCGGGGCGGGGCGGGAGCCTGGAGGAGGCGGGCGTAATTGGGAGGAGACGCACACGAGACGACTTCAAAGGACACGCGCAGGAAAACCGTTCCTAGACGAGCGCCTTCGCGCAGAAACTCCGCATATAGAAATAAGTAAATAAATCCATACAAAATAGATTTCAGGACTTGCCGTCGACCCCCGGACTCCCAGCTCCGAGTGCTCTGCGGCGCAAATATGCTGATGACATCGTCATCATCTAATGTCGTTATCCTGTTGATTCGCCCGCCACGGTGCCGAGGTTGTTGTGGGGAAAAAGCCCCGGACCTCGCCGGTCGAGAATCCCAGAAATGCGTGCTCCACCCCACCCGTGCCCTCTCTGTCAATGTTAATAGTATGAATATTCCCAGGAGCGACCGAGGGGCAGCCCTAGCTGGGCCACAGCAACAACGCCCATAACAATAACAACATCCATAACAGTAACAGCAACAACACTAATATCAACACTTAAGCCCTCTGCACAAACATAGACGGCTGCTCAAACATCGACAACTAAGTGCTCCGATAGTAACATTCGAGCCTGTCGAATCCCATCCTCTTCCAGGAAGCGAGCGTTCCTCGCCGAAGGATCACATTCACATTTTTGCGCGCCACGCCCCGGGATTTGCTGTGTGAGAATTTCTCTTTGTGGACCAGGATCGTAAATGGAAGTGTCCATGAAACATGGTTTAAAAACATTTTAAAAGTACTCATCGAAGTTTTCGTTGGGCTTTCCAGATTTCGTCGTAAAGTGCACAATTTTCGATATACTGCATTTACGGAGATTTGTTAAGTGTGCCGTGTCCGCCTATTTCGAACCTGAATTACAATGATTTTTTCATCCTCCCCCTTTCCCGGAAAATAAACAGCCAAATTAATTCCCTCGAATGCGATTTGCACTTCGGAATTAATTAGAAGGACGACTACGTGGGGCGCACCTTGTGGAGGAATTCGATTTGAAATTTCAGACACGTTTGCAACAGCACCGGTGTCCAGCATCACTGGAGCACACAGGAGATTAACAACAACTACGAAGACTACTACGATGATGACGACGACGGCGATGGGCGAGAACGGGTGCCCCACGGCCTTCTCTTCTCGGCAGCGCGCACAAAATCGATTTCTGGTGAATCGCTTGCGACAGCCTCCGGGGGAAGCCCATCTCTGGAGGAGTCAAGTTGCCAACACGAACGAAACGGACGGACGGACGGGTGGACGGACGGACGCCTGCAGGCTGAATGTGTGTTCGACATATCCAAATTTCTCGCACACTTGTTGGGAAATTTCGGATTGAAATTCGAGGAAGACACATCCCGATCGCTGGTTAGACGTCACTTCCATGTGTGGCGACAGTCGCCCTGAGACCTTGCTTTCGATTTGCTAAAAGGGACTCCGAGTTGTTCAACATTTAAAGGTAGGACTGGGACACAAGCAACAGTTGTGCGTGAATCCTTAAAGCAGCGCTGCTCTCGTCGCCCTGGCTGTTGCTGTTGTTTTTCTTTCCATTTCCATTATCCTGCATTAGGCCCTACCTCGGCAAACAAGGAACCCGCTCGCATTTCTACGCATCATTAAATCCTTCCGCAGTTCAGTTCAGTGTTTTCCGGGAATGTGGGCAAAAAAAGGCGTCGTACGTGTCATTCAACCGTTTTCGCTACACTGCGAAATACGGCAGCAGCCTGCTTTAATCCACCATGCGTTACGACCAAATTGCAGAATAATTTCCACCCTGCTCTGGTCCAAAGTTCGCTTTTCTCTCAGTGCCGCCGCTGATGGGGGGTCTTCGAGTCTAAACGGCTCCATCGTTCATATCGCAAGCGCACGCACACCCATGCCTCCGGGTCTTTGAGCAGCCGATATGCGCGCAACAAGCCTCGAGTGTCTCTTGTTGCCTGATTTATCTCGACCTCAACGTACGGTGACACTTGCTCGACTCTGTTGCACCATATCCGAAATTTATTTCTTCTCGAAGTGGGCTGCTATCAGGTAGAATCCTTAGAATCCAAATTTTCAACTTCATTAGTCCAGAACATCGTCGTCCGCCCTTGAATCGACTAATGAATTCAACAGAAACTCAATCTGGTTAGATTGATTTCGATGGCCGAGTTCGAGTGTTCCAGGAGACAGAATCAGATCTGAAAGTTCCCTGTGTTCATTGAAGTCACAGTAGAGGAAAAGTCCATTCGGCTTGGTGTTCTTTCACTCGACCATCCAATTCTCAGAGCCCGACCAAGACCTGCTCCAGTCACTCGATGCTGAGGCGATGGACGGGATGACGAAAGCAGAAGCAATCTCTTATCGAACACAATCACAGACAAGAATTACATTCGAGAAGCTTGTGCCATTTGAAAAGTATTCCCTGATATATTGCAACTATTGCAAGAATGGAAAGGAAAACGTCGTTATGTGATCACAGGAATGTAAAAATCTAACCGATGATTTCCCAAAGTAATGATATCATTTTTATTTACTTAGTTTTCTTTCTTTCTCCCCCCAATCCAAATGTGATGGAAGCATTGTCTCGACCCCTACGTCAATCTCCTCCCCATCACAATCGAATCACAATACATTACGGAGGACCAACAAAAGCATACAGGATGGGACGAATCCATCCATTATCCAGTGGACGAGAAGCGACAAACAAACGAGCAGGAGATGCCACTCAAAGTATGCTTAATTAACATATCCAAGCCGGAAGGGCGATCGATCGTGAAAAGAATGGCGTGCAAACAAAGCGACGTTTTTCCCCTTTCGATTCTACAGAACTCCACACGGACAAAGGACAAAAGACAGTGATTCACGACGCAGTATCGATTCAGTCAGCTGTAGACATATGAGGAGCCTGTGACTGTACCCTACAGATGAAGCCTAGATGGAAGGTGCTTTAAATGGCGTCTCTGCCATCGATTGAAGAGCAGAAAGCAGAATAATGTGGGAGCGTTGTAAGCTTCCATTCCGTGTTCTACCTGTTGTGTGCAGCCGGATGTTCACCTCATCGGCTGCCGGCTTCACACGCATTGGCCCCGAGCGCTTTAACACTCGAAATTAATGTAGTTTCCGCGCCAAAAAGCCGGAGGCTCTTCGTGGAACATCTTGTGTCGCTAAATTAAACGCATGCCCGCGGACTCGGGACTTCTTGCCCGTCTCGCTCCGAGTGCTTTAATTGTCGCTAAAAACTTCTATTTTATTAATAATTTATTTGAAGTGACAACAAAAACGCCACCACACACCCGACGCCCCCGAGTTGTTGCCCCGGGAGTGTCTCGCCCACGGAGAGCTTTGTCGTGTCTCCATTGGCAACGCAGCAACACTACAGCGACAACGACAACCGCTCGAATGACAAAAGGAAGCGGATGAAAGGATTCGCGAGGGCAGGAGTGCGAGGAGTCCGCGCCAGCCGATGGCAGCTCATGTGTTTGCACATGTTTCTCGTGTGTGCGAGTGTGTGTTTTTGCTTGTCTCTGTGTTAGTGCGAGTGCGAGGACGAGCACAGGGTTCAGCCGGGGTTCGACAATGGTAACAGTAGCTGTTGTTTCTGTTGTCCCTGTAGTTGTACTTGTTGTGATGTGAGTGAACAGAATCCGAAAATTTGTCAAAATTTGAAGCGCAAATTTTGGGGAAAAAACAAGGCGACGGCACGAGGAGGAATTTCATCGTGTCAGGATTTTCAAACAGAGCAGTTTTCCGCACACTCACACAATCCCGCGCGATCGCTTTTGCCGCCGTTATCTTCACGCGGTGTGCGTGTGTCTGTGTGTGTTCGTGTCAATGGGAGCAGCGAAAGAGCTTCCGGCACCGGAAACTGCTCGCTGCAAAGCGTCACCTCGTCGCCATTTCGAAATGGAAATTAAATTCAAAGGAGCTCCAACCTTTCTCTTCCCTTCCTGTTGGACCCTCGTTCATCAATCACATTCTCTTTTCTCTTGTTCGCTCGTTTTCTCTCTCTCCCGAGAGTGTTGTTGTCATGGCAACCGAAGTGAGGAGAGAAAAAATATAATTGGATTTAGAAATTTCAAGTAGGATATTTTTCTCTCTTTTTTTTTTTTTCTTTTCGGATAATCTCGGGCTCATGCAAATCGGGGCGCAGAAGTGTTCAATTCTCGCCTGTCCTCTCAGCCTCTCGAACGGCAGACGAAAGTCGTTGACGGGCAGAGAATCCGGGCTCTGACTTTTGTTGACCTCTGACAGGCTGTATTTGTCCATAATCTAAAATGTAGATTGGCCTGAACGGCAAGAGGACTAATTAGCACTTTCCTGTAATAGTCCCATCTTTCTGCCAGCTTGCTCATGTCCGTATCTCTCGTTCGTTGATGACTATGCCAAGTGGACTCTAGTGGCTTTTTTATACAGTTTGTGAGAGAAATATAATTATTTGTCGGGCAATTATTTGGCAGCAGAATTATAGCAGTGGTGTGAAATAAGATAGAAGTTACTCGGAGGTACTGACTTATTTTTTACAAAGGGGATTACAACAGCCAGAAGGTGGTGTCCACTGGTCAAAGGGTTTTCCCTACCAGGAATGGAGTCGGACTTTGCAAAGAGACTTCCCGACGCCGTTTAATCTGCTGTCCACAAGCAACTAATTCAGTCGAGGGCAACGGAAATGGAGGGCTGAAAAGAATAATATAAGAGGGGTCTAAATGAGAAGGAGCGGCACGGACCGGAGCTTTTGTTACATTAACTTAGATTAACTTCTCGAGCTCACGGCGGAAGGAAATGGAAAACTTTGCCTTTGTGCATTGGTGCCTTCATGCAACTGTCTCAGTCGCTGACTGTTTCTCGCCTCTGTCTCTTCCAAGATTCTCTTCTCACACCCCGCCTCCACCATTTGTCTCGCGTGCTGTACTATGGGGGAGTTGGCTGTAAAGACTTAAAGGTTCGCCGTAGCAGGGAGGGAGGCAGGAGGCAGGAGGAGGTGTGTCCTTGCAGCGACTGCACGCGCCGCGATTCAACTGCAATTCTAGGGACGCTCTTCTACTTACTTATCATTGTACGTCGCTCCTAAATGCGTGAATCCTTGAAGAAGTTCCGAGGACGCTCTCTTTGGCCAAAATCGCACCACGAGGAATGCGCTTCGAGTGCGAAATCGCGCTTCGAATTAAGCCGCTTTTATTTACGTTTCCCACTGTGGCTGCAACTGCTGCTCCGCAACACGTCCGGCAACAACACCGCTTTCAACCTGACAGCTGCGAAGAGTCCTCACGAACACAAACACACACACGCCCCAATAGGCACACACACACACACACTCGAATGGGCTTCTCCACGAGGAGTTCTCGACACGAAGGTACGGAAGGATTCCCGGCTGCGGGAGCTCTGGAGAGAAACTGGCGGAATCGCGTAACAGGCCACCAGGACTAGGATCAGGACTGAGACCGGACGACGCGGGCGATGCGTTTGCTTTGCCTTGCGTTGCTGTGCTCTGTTGTGCGCGCCACTCGACACTCGCAGGACCTCTCGATGCGAATGCAGACACACTACTGAACGGCAGCGGCAACGTCTACGCAGCCGGACGCGGACTCTGCGTTCGGGAGCTTTTCCTCGTGGTGAGATCGACTCCGTTTTGGGGACGGGGGGGGGGGGGGGGGTGCCGACGACGAGGTGCCGCCTCGCGGAGTGCGTCGAGAGGATGTGCATCCAGAGGCGGGTCCTGCGCGGCGTATATGTAGTAGCCGCAGATAAGCGCGGTGTTAGCGAGGTCGTGTGTATGTCCTTGAACTTCGCGAAGGTAGGTCGTCGAGCATAGTCCTCATAGGAAGCTCCAAATCATTCTCGAAACTCCAGAGATCAATTTTCGGCAGCCAAAGATTATCCTCCATCAAGAGATTCAGCCTCGCAGGTCACCTGGCATTCAACATTCAACGCTCGACCGGGTCAATCTCCTCTGGCGCTGTCCCCAGCTACGCGCCAGCATCCGGCACGCAGAGCTTTTCACCAAAATTCGAGAGAGCTTTCGCTTGTCCTTCAAAACGTGCGGCGAGTGCCAAAAAACAGAGCGATGCGAACAGCGAACGGCGCCGACCAACAGCCGAAGACAACAGCAACAAATTGTTGCTTCGCCTCTCGTGCTCGAGGTGTTCCCTTGTGAAGCCCGTATGAAGCACGAGCCGGAGATAAGGCCGCAAACCCAGCGAAAACGCCACGATGACGAGACGAGGCGGGGCGGGGTGAGGAAGGAGATTGAGGAGAAGGAGACACGCCGTTAACGGCACTCGACGACGTGGGGCGGGCAAAAGGAGCGCGTCGTCAATTGTTGAGGTGGGGCCGACAACGACGACTACGACGGTCGCACTGTTGCTCGAGTGTCCTGCGAGGAACTCCTCCATAGTGGGAGGGATCGGAAGAAAGATGCGGTTGGAGCCGGGTTCTTGGGCGGCCTCGGTATAATGGAGAAGAATGGGACTGGCGTGTCTTTGTTATTGTTTTATTGTTCTGTGTGTGTATGGAGATGGGAGTCTTTTCGTTTTAGAATTTATGTTTCGTCGGAGCAGGCAGTTGGCATAAAATTATGCAAATGCTCAGAGGGCTCAAGTGCCCGAAACGAAGTCTCGCCCACCTTCCTTCCGGCCTTGCTTTCGTGATTCCATTTGTTGCATCCGAGCCTTCGTTCGTCCCTTTGAGACGCACATTTATTTCACGTGCGCCAGTATTATTCCGCCCGACATCGCTGGGTTTTCTCACTCGGACTCGAGTCACCGCGCGGCATCGAAAGAGATATCAAAATTCACGGAATTTATGACGAACGACCCCCTGATGCTTTGTATGTGCCTCACGCATGTCCTGGCGTTCCTCCAGCGACGTCCTCTGGACCCTGCATAATTGGATCACGGGTGGATCCGGCCGGTAGAGTCCTTCATCTACTCCGGCCGCACACCCTGCGGTCGACTCGTCCTCTCGAGCCACCTAAATATGTATGAGCCGAGGGTCAGCAGCTTTAACGAAGCTCACGGCTGATGAGATTTCACCCGAAGCCGTCAGGCTGCTCGACATGCGTGGTTGGTTGGCTAAGCCTTCGGCCTGACTTCACTAAGCACTGACAATTTGGAGACCTCGCCTGAGTCGCCTGAGTCGGAAGGCGGATGTTCACTGAGTCGACCTGAGTGGAAAGAGTAAATGGAATCAGTTCCCTCCCTAGATTTCCAAGGTGTCACATTTTCTTTCAGTGTCCTTTTCCCTCACTAAAAGGATAGCGCGAGTAAAAGACGAGGAGGAGGAGGAGGGAGCACGTTATTTGAAATCATGCTCACCTGTTGAGTGCCGAGGACGAGGAAGGGCGAGCTCGGAATGAGGGATATACGGACCTGGTCGAGGAGAAAGTCGCGTAAACTTTTTCGAAATGGACTTGTTCTCCGGACGTTTCCGGTAGTCGTCGTGGTGACCAACGCCTTCGGCACGCTGGGCATTTGAAACGTAGGCGACTCGCTTTCTATCAGCATCTGAAGTCATTGCGTGTCCTTTAGTCTCTTCGAGGACGAGGTTCTCTTCGCTCTAATTAAGCGACGACCATTCCCTGTCGGCTTACTTCTAATGCCCGAGTCAACCACTTGACCCACCCCACCTTCCTGCACCCATCGCCCAGGTTATCGCGACCTAATACCGTACTGCGAACGGCGTCGGACCCGCAAACAAAGAAGAAATCGGTGGAAAAATAGCAGCCATGTGGAAGGAAGGAAAGTATTCACCGCACCGACTGGTCGAAGGCGAAGAGTTGCGCAGTTGTTGTGCACTTATTCATGAGCGGTGGCTGCACCGATAAGAGTTACAAATGCAGAAGTGTCAGAAGTTGGCTGCACTTTCCTGCCACCATCACGCCCCATTGTCGCCTTTGTCCTGCGGCGGGCAGAGACCCTCGGGCGGCACGAATCAAAGCGGAAATTGGCTTGAAATGATTCGGAATGGTGGAAAATGAGCTCGGTCGGAGTGGAGCGGGCCACTCGAGTGTCGCTCCAATTGCAACATTCATCATCATAAACTCAGGACAACTCCTTAACCCATTGTCTACTCTCCTCCTCCACCACTCCACTTGCGTAAGCTCCGACCGTTCATGTTGAACTCGAAAATCCATTTCTCAATTGTTCCAGTGTAGCGAAGGCTTTCCACCCTAGTAAATCTCACCCGTGTTCTAAAAGCACATGTCTCTCGGGCAAGGAGAAGAGCTTTCCAGGACTATTGCCATTACTAAAGCTGTTCTAAGAACTTTGGTGGATGTCTTTGGAAATCACAGAGACCAATTGTAAATGCAAATTTGTAAATGTTTTCCTTGAGCTTTTTTGATGTATTGTAAGCTTTGTTACCAAGCTGACCAGATGATGATGACAACAACTGTGTACTAAAAATTACTGGATATATCTGGAAATACTCTCATAATACTTACGCGATTTAATGATATATTTTCATATTATTCCACTATCTATCTGAACTAATACCAACTATTATACAAAAATCCTTCGGAACATGAGTTTTTCTGAAACTCACCGAGGCGACTGAAAGAAAACAGTTATGTTTATTTTTCTGTATTTATTTAAATTTCATTTAAATATTCAATATGTACAAAATGTTTACTTGTTTGTTTATATGTTTATTTGTTGGTTTTCATAACTTATCAATGATGCCAGCATGCATGCAAGTATATTAGTGATGAACACTCTATCAACCTTCTTAATCAGGGTTCTTAACATAATTACAACTATCCTTCGTTACTCTTACTGAACTAAAGACAAGAAAATTTTCTCGGTTTTGCAAAATTTCCAATAAAATCGAAGCCAGTAAAACAAAACTAACAAAATTTAATTCCAGAATTTACTTAATTATTAGTTAAAGTAGAGTTGAAAGTTGTGTAAACGTGTGTTTGCGTGTGTGTGGGTTTGTGTTGTTTGGTTGTTTTATTGAAAATTGAATTAAATTCTATTCGTGCCGCACCTGAGATCAAAATATTAAATAATTATTTTTACAGTGTACTGTTTACAGAAAATAATCATAATATTTGAATATTTGTTGCATTTGTAAGTTCTCCATGCATACTTTGCGGGGGCGTAGCATTACTCCGTCTTCTATTCGTCTAATCAACTATCGGTCTGTCGTCAATGCTCTGCGACTTGTCCCTGCGAAAACTCAAAGGGCACCTCGGCGTTCGCTAGCGATCACCGTGCTCCGGGAAGAGCAGGCATCCTTAAAGCGTTGCCGTCACTTCGGTCACTTCACTCTGGCTTCCGGCTCATTACGTGGCGTTGCTTTCGACTACATTGTGTTACATTACATTGGACTATTCTACGTAGGGATTCATTAAATAATTGTCTGCACATTCATTTAACTAGTTTATTGTATTCTCGTCTTCTTGCTAGGCCTAAGCATGGCGCACAACTCACGTCCCCTCGTCCCGCCGTCTCTTCGAGCAAGAGCTCAAGGCGAGGCGGGACAATGAAACCGAGTTGTGCAAATCCTCATAGTACGCGCGGGACGCTACTTAGACTAGGTCTACTTTTGTTTAGTTTACTTTAGTATAATTTTTACAAACTAACAGCTAACATTTATACGAAACTCGGCTCCTTGTAGCATGTGAATATTCAGCGTTAACAGTTCAACAGTTTTAGAATAAGAGTTACGCGGTAGGAGTTAATAGATTAATAGGCATCAACTTTGAAAGCGATGAAGTAGTGCTGCAGAGCAGGAGGTCGGCGTGGAGCTGTCGGAGAGAGACGGACCAACTGTGTTTGCATGGTCTCGATTTTCGATTTCTCGATTTCCGTTCACGCCCGTTCGTCCTGTTTGTCATCCCTACGACTTCGATTAATTTGCTTAGTTCCTTAAAAACAACTTAAATCTTATTTATCATTAACTCTTATTGTTATTTTAAGTAGGTTTGTTTTTTATTTATAATTACATACATTTTAAATTAAATTTAATTGTTAATTGAGCTAATTTGTTGCTACTTGAATCCTTCGATGGATTCCGCAAAATAATTACATATTTTCGACGCTTCATTATTAATTTCATTAATATTTACATTTTTCATTTAATGTATTGTTTTTTTCTGTTGTTTTTCGATTCTTATTATTGTTATGGTTATTGATGTTGTCGTTGTTGTGATTGTTGATTTTCCTATAACCTACGGTTAATTGTGGTTTTTGTTTCATTTGTTTGAAGTCCTGCAGAGCTTTCTTGTTTTTTGCTTATTCTTGTGGTATTCCATTGGTAATTATTAATTGTTATTGTTGATGTTACCATCATTTTTACGCTATGAACATTTAAACTAATTACTAGTATTATTTGTATGAGTGAATTTTAAGCGACCAGAGGATACCTGAAAATAAAAAAACAAAGCAATTGGTCATCAAAGAAATCAAAACAAGGTATTAATTATCAATATTGTAAAGGATGCATAAGCAATTAAAAAGGAACCTTTCCCAAAGCGCAAATGAAGTCAACAATTTAATGAGCTCATAGATTCTTATTTCTGTGAACGGCTGTATGAGAGAAAAAAATGCTGTTCAAGTTTGGCTTTTTATGAAAGGATATTTTGCAGAATGGATGTCTTAAAATTTTTATTTACAACAGAAAAAACAGTTCCACCTCACTACTATTTCTAATGTCGCCGTTTTCGATTGACAGCGATTGTTTCCATCTGAAGTTCAACGAGTCGTGTTAAACTTCAAATGTATGAGAATAACTCTTTTCCGCCTTTTTCACCACCCCAACCCGTTCATGCTAGGACGCAATCTTTCCATTTTATGTTCGTTCCACAGTCTGCTCACTTGCCTCTTGAAATATCCCCAAAAGTCTTGAAATCAGTCCACAGCGACCTCTCCCCATTCGTGGCCTTTGAGCAGAAGCATCCGAGCCCGAACGGAGAATGGAATGACCGGGATTTAGGCCGCGAAACGCGACACTTAACTTCGAAATCGCACATAAAATTCAATTACTTGCGAGCAGGCGCGGACCGGGGGCGGAGCCGGGCGTACTTGGGGGAACAGCCAATAAAAAGATAACGACGGAACCGGCAGCGACGAGCGTCCTGATTTTATGACAGACAACAATTTGCAGGATTTATTGTTATGATAGTGTGAAATGTATTTGAATGCTTATGGACTCGTTTTTTATTGCACACTCTGGGGCGTGCTGATTTACCGCTCACAATATGGGCGGGGCGGATGTCCAACAAGCTCCTCCTCCCCTCTTGTCGGCGAAGTCCTTCGATAATTTCGATTGTCGCCATTGGCGACGAATTTGCATAGAAATGTTCATTAGGTTTTCCGCTCCCCCTCTCCAATTCCGCCTCGCACACTCGCCCTTTCCGATAATCTTGCGTCTTATGAATATTTTAGCCTGCTTGGCGGCCAAGTGTCAAGTGGCTTAATGAATAATTTAACCCATGGGACCCGAGCCTCTGTGACATCACGAGCCCGAGCACGAGCCGGCCGAGGCGTCTGTCTATCCAATGTAACGCTTTATTGGCATTTGATGAAGTGACAACATTTGCATAATCCTTGTCGTGCAACGTACCCGGAATAGGGACGATTCGCCACATTGAGTTGTAATTTGCGCTACACTCAATGACTCTCTGATGGAGTTCACAATTGGCCTCCGGAAGACTGGACGCCAAGATTGGATCAATTAGCGGGGAAGAAGAAATACAGAGAGCAATGCTTGTGGAAATCTCAGAAAGATAACAGCGCTAATCGCTTCTGGTGTTATGGATACGAGAGTTTGCTATGAGAGGATTTTGCTTAAATATTCTGAGATTGAGCTATCTAAGTCCCATATCAAGGGATTCCTAAATTCCAGCACACAATCAGTAAGAAGCATCGTAATAATAAATTACCAATCATAATAAAAATTATAAATTGTAATTGATGATTCCGATTCAAACAAAGACTGCTTCCAAAGTAGTTCGATGTTTTGCAGACTTGTGGGAATTTAGCAAGGAAGTCCCATGAACCCACAAATTAACTTTCCGTCTCGCACACGATCAGCTATAAACACGAACCCATAAATATCCGGTCGTCGGGCTCCGGGTCGCGACATTAAATTACGTTTGATTGCTTCCTAATGGCTTCCTTAAGTTTCAATTGTATTGTGAGCCAACCGCAGCCACCCACAAACCGTCTGCAACGGTTCATAATACAAATTGTCGTCAATTGAGACTCGTTTAATCTCTCGCCCGCAATCACACAAAAGCCATTGAAACACCTCTCGAGTGGAAAGCCACCCGACCCCAAGCCCCAGCTGCAGTTGGAGCCACACGGTTGAGTTGGGTGGCTGTGGATGCGAACTGGGGGAGCTGCGACAAGGGACGCGTCCTCAAATGCTCCACTCCAAGTGCGACGAACATCGTCGTTGACAAGCTCCTTAAGGATTTGTGTGGGAAAATCACCAACACACACACACAGCCATCGAGCCATCCCAGGAGCACGCACAGGAGACCGGCTGCAAGGAGGGCGAATGCGATTCCACTTGTTGAATCGACAGAAGGAGCGATTAAACCGTGGCAACACGTACAGTCGGTCGAATCCGAAGCTGGCGAGGCCGGTAGATCTCACAAAGGATGAACTGACGTTTCAGGATAGGAGGACTGAAAGGAGTAGAGAATTGGATTGGGACAAAGCAACCTGAGTTAAACAAAGAGCTCTAACCGGACACAAGAGACCGGAAGATCAGTACAAAGCCGCCATTGTAGGGCGTTATGCGGGCAAGCAAGTGGAAAATAAACACAATAAAAAGGATCAAAAGTTGCGCTCAAGTGTGAGTCGAGTGGCGGCCCGAGCAGAAGCAGGAGCAAAACGGGGACGGGAGAAAGGAGAAGCCAAAGGGTATTTGGGGCCACGCAGGGGAGAGACGAACGGGATGCCGCAAGTGTCGGGCGGTAGACAAACAACCCGCAGCGGAACATGTAATCGCACGAGCGTGCGAAACAAGGGCGCAACAGGACTTTATGACAGCTCGTAACTTGGCTTAATAAGCGCTCAGTCGCTTGTGGCAGGTTGTCTGCGGGTCGGGTCGACCCAGGGGGTGGTTGGGTGGTCTACGAAAAGAGGCGAGAGAGAGGGAGAGATTTGAGGTGTGAGTTTCTGAGCAAACGAATGCTTGAGAGCCTGTGGCTTCCCCTTCATATTTTATGAATGGTGTTGCATATTTGTTGGCGCGCGCCCCAGAGTCGAAAGTAAACCATCGGGGTTTGGAGCTATTTGCTCTGTAACGTTTTGTTGGATTAGTTATTCGTGTTGTTCTTGTTGTTTTGTTTGTCGATTTGACCCGCGGTGTTTTAATTTACACTCATTAAATATGTGGTGAGTCAACAATAGCTCGTCGCATTACATCATTTGATTACCGCAAAATGGTTTGAAATTTTGTAACCTTTCCACTGATATGATTTCCACAACTTTACATATGGCCGAGGGCTTATTTGCACTTACGAGTTTCACACTTGGATACCCTTTACTCCAACCCGGAGAATGAGTGAGCTGACAAATATTGAACTCGTGAGGCAGAAAAAGAACGTTATTAAGAAGTCTGATTTAAAAAAGCTCCTCCCCTTCATTAAATCGAACCATCAAACCTTCATGTTTCTATTTGTGGCAAAAGTATGGATACGTTTCATCTTCATCTATGTACTTCTATTGAATAGAAGCGTGTTGCTACTTTCGAAGGATCTCCAGGAAACCAAGAGTGAAACGAGGACATTAACATCCCTTGGGCTCCAATTGAATGGTGTCAGATGTCAATAACCGCATCATCCTCTTGATTGGAGCCCCCTCCATGAGCTCTGAACCCAACCTCCAGCTGCCGGGGACCTTGACATGTGCTGCCGCATGCAGAGCCCCTAGAAGTCGTTCGATCCGTCCGTCCACCGCTCACTACGGCGGCGACATGAAATCGCAATTTTAACTTCATCGTCAACGTCATATTGTCACATAATAAAGTCGGCAGGCGGCGGGCACAAAGCGTCAAAATTACGACCGAATGCGTGGGGAGGAAGCTGAGGACGACGACAGGTTGGACGACATAATTTAAAAACCGCAAGGCACGCACTTAGCGCCCAACCAACGAGGCCTGCCTGGAGACGGCGAGAGTCGGCTCAAGAGCCAATTGTCAGACCAAGGGCCCGCATCCTCCAGCCCAAGAGAGGGCGGGAACAACAGCTAAGTAGCTGTAGAAACGACACAAAAGAACTGCCGCCAATTTATTATATTAAAAATCGCGGCTACGGCGCGGGAGGCGAGATCAGGAAATGGGAAAAAGGCAGAAACAATGGGACGGTGTCCTAGTTGCCCCGAGGACACCATGGCAGCTGGCTGCCACCGCGTCCTTCGGTCCCAAGGGGTCCTTCGGCGAGGGGGAGAAAAGTTTCGCAACCGATGACGCGTCCCAGCGTCACCAGGACCGACCGCTTGCGTTGTTGCACGTCTTCTCAGCCATTGTCGTCGTCATTGTTGTTGCTGCAAACAGGCTTCCGACACCCGCCGCCACATGCTGCGTCGACGTCGACTGAGCCTCCGACGTTGCGATGCGTTAAATTGTGAGCAACACGCCGCCGTCGAGTGTAACTAAGTGTCAAACACTGCGACACTCCGCCAGGACGAGTGCGGACGGGACAAAGTTTGCCACCAAGTTGGCTTCTTCCTTCCTTCCTTCTGCGCCGCTTACTGAATTACGAATCGGGGCGACGTTTTTTCACAACTTTCTGAATAATTCAATCAGCGCGAGATGGGGCGAGAGACAGTGCGTGGGCGCGCGGGGCGGAGGTGGTCGTTGCCATGGGTTAAAAAAAAGTTCACCCACGGCCCACTACGCCATGCCGCTGCTTGGCAAGTGAAAATCCTTGGACACGTTGCGGCTTCGAAGGAGTCCCGAACAAGGACAACAACACACCGCCAAGAAAAAAGCACCGCCTCCGCCAACTACGTCGTCGCCGCCGCCGCCGCCGTCGGCGCGTCGTTGACTCCCCCGCTGCCGTGATTGCGGCGGCCAAATTCGAGTTGACAACTTTTTATGTCTGATTAAATTTTAATGCCAAATTTTTCGTCATTAATAAATTCCGCATGAATAAATAATTAAATGAATCGGGCGAACGACCGTCGTTTCATCCGTCCGGGGGCAGAGGGCTGGAGCGGTTGAGTGGAGCACGTAATTGGCCGGGACCACGGTGAGCCCGTCACCTGCTCCAGAGGCGCCAGAGAAACTCTTAATTGCCGCCAAGCGAAGTGGACGCTTGACACTTGGCAGCAGCTCCAGGTCGGTAGCAGATGGGAATGGAAGAGGTCCCTTGTGGTCCCTTGTGGTCCCTTGTGGACACTCTTAGTGCGGCAAATGAAATCAAGTTTAATTCAATTTTCGGCTCACCGGGAAGTCGAAAGTGTGTCGCAGATGCCATGGAGTCGATGGGAATAACCTGGAGTTAAGTCGATGAGGGAGGTAAAGGCATGAGATAGATTGGCGGAAGGAGTTGATTCACAAATTCCAACTGCTGGAAACGAACTCCTTTTTTTTTCTTCTCTCTCACAACTCTATGAACAGACGACTACGACTACTACTTAAAGTCTTCATGTGTCTTCGATTGCCAGTGGATTAAAGTATTCTAAAGAGGAATTGAGTTGTTTTCCGAAGCTCTTCGTTCCGTTAAATGCCGAATTACCCAAAATTAACTTAATTTCCCCACTAAGTATGCAAGCATTCAATTGCATATCGATTCCCAATTCAGCACCCTTCATCAGGTACAGGGCACCCAGGGTCTCTTGGTCACGGTACCGATGCCAACCCAAGCGATTGATTTAATTTGCCTCCCGTTGCCGGCGGCGAGGCACCTGGCCACGGCATGAGCAAATTAAGTGATTCCAACGATGTTTCGTTCGCTCGGCGGACTTTCTTTTCGCGTTCCTTGCCTTGAAGGCGGGCGCCCGCCTTCTTATGCAAACTTAATTGCGTCCTCCGGGTTATGCGTGCATTTTAGATGAGATTAGTTGCCTGCGTCCGCCGGCCGCGGACTTCCTTCCATCTGACGGCGCGCCAATCGAGCGTGGCGTCGCCCTCCGGAACTACTGCTAATTTGCGGATTGTGCGGGCAGGCGAGTGGCAGGATCTGTGGACAGCGGCAGACATCCTTTGCCTATTAAAAGGCACGCGGTCAGGCGGATGGGCTGATTCCTCGAGGATCTTGGCCGTGGTCCTTTTTAAAAATTAATTTACGTCAAACGATTTTAACGGACACTGATTTTTCACAGAAACTTTTTTACTTTGTAATTCACTTGTTTCGCTCACCACCAGCCCCTCACCGCGCCCTCGTCCGATGTCTTGTGTTCTTTCTATCCCTCGGTCTCTCTGTCGACTTTTCTGAATTCTTTGCTGCTCCGCGTCCTGCCAACTTGGAAACTGTCAGCGCGCATTCTTTGTGAAAACTTTTTCTTCGGTTTATTATTTGCTCTTTTCTGTCCATCCCCGTCCCCTGGTTCTTCTCTTCTTTCCATATCGGTATCTCTTTGTTCGGTGGTGGGTGTTCCGTGTTTGGCTCGAAAAGTTTGCCGGGTTTTCCCTCCCATTCCGTCGTGGACATCAAATCGGAATTTGCGTCCACGAAGTAATCCAACAATTAGAATGCGAAGTCGCCGGATAACAAACTTCGGGATAAATCATGCTTATGAAAATTGCTCGCAACTTTGGCGTTTGAGCTGCTTCTGAGTGAATTGTTCAAATTGCATTATTCAGACACGCCTGCGAGGTTCATCCGTGGCGCCTTCGGAGTTCGAGCCCCAGTCGAATTCGCACTCGCACTGATTGATTGACTGACTGACAGTCGGTTGGAGATGCAAATTCAACTGTCGTCCTCGGCGATCGCGTCCCCTGCCTGCCCCAACTGCCCCCATAGTTGGCCGTGGTCGCAACGTGTCCCGGCCGAATCGACATCAGGGTCCGATTTGAAATTATAATTTTGGGGCATTATTACTTTTATTATTTCCCGAAGCTGCCACTGTGACGTCTTAATTTACCAAGTTTGGTGTGTTCAAAGTTTAAAGTATTTGGAAATCTTCGAAATTAGTCAAGTTGGTTGACATTTTATATTTCCTTATTTGTATGAAAATCCCATTCGGAGGGCCTATGAGAAAACTTTTGCGAGAACTTGAGTACGTAATTAGAACCATTAAACCCGAGGCCCATACATAGTTTGAACATTAAACCTTCGAAATTGATATAGAAATATAATATATTTTCTATCTTCAAATGATGTTCAGAAATAATGTATTTATTCGCGTTTCTTGGCCTGAATTAAATATTAAGATAGTAAGATAGTACTTTTTGCAATAATCGACTACTCTTGTCCGATTAATTGTTCCAGGGTCAAAAATAATTTCCTGAATTCGCATGTCACGAACTCAGGCGCAAGGTATATACTAGAGAATGCAAGAATATGGTAAACGAGTCGAAGAATCACGGCGTGGGACTCAAAGCAGGAAAAGTCGAGAGATCGACAAATCGAATAATGCTCGACGTAGCTAATTGAATGAGAAGGGCTCTTTGAAGGACGTCGGCCTCGGCCAAGAAAATCTTCCGAGCAAATCACGAAGCTCAGTTCAGGGGAGGATGAACTGGGGGAAGCGTACAATGCAATAAAATGAAATGGAAGTCGAGGCGGGAGTGGAAATAAAAAAGAAATCGCTAACAACGTATTATGATAATTGAACGCGTGTAATTGCCTCGAGAATTTATTATTATTTTATATTTTGTCAAAAACAGAGGCGGAGGGAAGAGAGAACTAAAAGCAACGATGTCCGACCGAGGACGAGGACTCTCGGGTGTCCTTTAAGAAGTGGGGGAGACGACTAGCGTCGGATGGTAGTGGGTGGCAGTGGTGCGAGTCACCCCTGGAAATTTCTAAGGCCGATGCGCATTTCGTCATCTTTCTTTTGCCTTCGCATTCATATTCATGAATCTCGTCCTGGAAATGCGTTATTAACATAATTTATTCATAAACGTCGCTTAGAATCGCTGCTCGATGATTAAAATCGGAAACAACTTAAGCGCTCTCCCGCTCCCGGAGGCTCGGGGTTCTTGACAGGACTCTCGCCGCCTTCGTTCCCGCGCGATGTCTGCGCGATGGCGACGACGACTTTAAGTTCGAACGTGAGTGAAATACGTACTTTGTAAGTGGTGTTTGTTGTCCGTTGTGGTTGTTGCCCTTAAGCGTTGCTGCTGATCCACGTCGACATTGTGTGTGTGTGCGTGGGCTTTTGCTGCTTCTTCGTGTTTCTGTATCTGTTTCTCATTCGTTCATCCTTGCAGTCGGATTGGATAGGGTGGGGGCGTAGGTGTGGGCGTTAGTGTGGGCGTGGTTGTTGCTACTGTTCTCGTTGTTGATGTGGCCGTGTCTAGTGAACCCAGGACGGCGGAGTCACGACGCTCGACTGCGAGTACTGAACTCGCGCGTTCAGGTTCGTCGCCTGCGTCGGCTGCGGCAGGTCGAGGGCCGAGCTGACTGTCGTCGTGTTGTTGTTGATGGTCGGCTGGAGGAGCTGTTGTTGCTGCTGCTGCTGGTGGTGGTGCTGATGTTGTTGTTGCTGCTGTTGCTGCTGCTGCATCTGTTGGTGCTGTTGCTGCAGCTGCGCCTGCAACTGGTTCAGCTGCAGACTCGCGGCGGCCATGCTCGCGTTGTTGCTGCTGCTGTTGCTGCTCATCGCCGACAATGGAATATTTATGTCCAGCAGGCCGTCGATGCTCATCTCCTGCTGTATCAACTGCACGAGCGAGCGAGAGACAACCAACAAGAGAGAGAAGAAGCGATTAATCACAAGGACATTGGGGCGATGGGACGCACACGAACCTCCTCGATATTGCACTCGAGTCCGCCGTGGAAGTTGTCGATGTTGAACTCGTCGATCTGCGTCTCGCTGTTCAGCGCCTCCATGCATTGGCCTATCAGGGTCGATGCACAGTTGTTATCTGAAAGGGTGAAAGAGAGAGCGGGTCAGGAAGAACAATTGCCTGAATTGAATTGAATCTTACCTTCTAAATTTGAGTTAAGCGGCTGCTGTTGCAATTGCTGCTGCTGTTGCTGCTGCTGTTGTTGTTGCTGCTGTTGTTGTTGGTGGCGATGCTGCTGTTGCTGCTGCTGCTGTTGTTGTACCATAAGAGCACCATTGTCGGAGGAGGCCGCCTCCAGCACGACGTTGCTGTAGGTGTTCAGCGAGTCCGAGGAGGGCTCGCTGTTGGGATACGCAGGAGACATGGTGGTGACTGAGTTCGGCGAGAGTCCCTGCGGAGGAGGAGAAAGAGAGAGAAAGAGGGTGGTTGAGGACCAAAACAGGGAACCATCGGTGAACTCACCTCTCGCGGGTTGTGCAAACAGGAGCATGTGAGGGAGCGGTGCACGAGGCACTGTTGCGTCTGCAGCCCGTAGCCCTGGGGCACGCCGGCGCCCATCGCGTACGCCTGCGAGGACTGGTAGGGCGGCGGCGCCTGTGAGGGGATGCCCGAGGCTGCGCTGAACCTACTCCAACCGTACGATCGTTTGGTTTAGAAGAGAAAACAAAGTTCACTTTATTTTGCGGCCCTTCGAACTGATCTCGGGTGTTTTTTGATCGTGTTATGTTTGGGAATGGATGATTGATTATTGGCTCTAGTTGCAACCGAAAACACATCGAGTGGGACGTGCAACTACTCAGAACATGCAGTCGGAGCCGAAATAATAACAGAGAACAGAGGATGGACGAACAACGAAACCAAAACAAATAAAAACTGACCCTTGCAAAATGTCCTTCTTCAGCGTCAACTCCTCCGCTATGGAACCGGCCAGCTGGTCGAGAGCGGTCGCGTGGGCCGGCGAGATGGTCGAGTTCTGGTAGTCGGCCGGGAAGCCCCAGTCTGGCTCGAGCCCCACCAGGGCTGGTATGGGACTGAGGCGTCCGCAGGAACTGGCATTGGATGAGGCGCGCTGCCGGAAGTCCGGTGACAGTTGGAAACCACCACCGCTTCGGGACGGCATTCAATCGCGTTGTCAAAACACAAAAATAAAAAGAGAAAAACAAAACATATCGAAAGCAAAATTAATAAAACTCTCAACTCAAAAGAGCTATCTAACTGATCGTAAAATTCAAAGTTCAAAAGAAATGCACTACCAAATTACTACGTGCGACAGAGTTTCCCAAAAACTTTGTGCGTCGGTGGAATCGCGATTACACTAGGTCTATAACAGGTATATCTATCCCTAGAAATTATATGTATAATATAAAACCGATACATGGCAACTCTCATATAGCCTCTCATTTCTAAATGAGAAAACCCATGAAAAACCAGCTAGTGATGAAAATAGCGATTATTTAATAAGAATTATCCCAGTTTTAGTTAAATAATATATGCTCAAAGGGACTCAATTTGAAAGATCAAACGGACTAATAGAGACGTGGAAATTGTGCATTGTGATGGAATCAAAATAAGTATAGAAATTGCATTCTAGTACTGAGGATAATTAATTGATGAGGTTCTCTACTTCATAAAACACGTTGTTTAAATTTAGGCGTATTCAAATTTGTTTGAGTTATTGCCGAATTAACGGGAAGACTATTCCATATACTTATAGCAACTTGTTATTAAATATTGTTGCAAACCCGTTGAGGAAACTAGTTTCATCGGAGAAATTTCATAATTCGCCCGATACCAGATTCTGCTCAATACAGTAGGAGGTGTCAATATACATAATCATATAATCGCTCTATACCGGTATCGCATATTAGTCGATGCCAACAAAAGCAAAATCACTACTTTCTTGACGGCACGACTAACACAAGCTAGAAATGTGCAGTGGTCCATGGACAAAGAACACGTTATTAAATGAATAAACTAAAAATGGCTCAAATAGCTTACAGAAGAAAAAAAGAAGAAAAGAAACAGCTCAATTACTACGTCTACTGCTCTACTAAAAAGCTGGAAGAGGAGCATACGAAATACGTGGCAAAAGCTCCGGAAGCTGGCGACCGGAACTACGAAATCTACGTTAAGTCGACGACGGATCGCGGCGACGACTCCAAGTCAATAGTTACCTGTGCAGCGGGCTCTCGGGGAAGTGGTCCAGCCCCTCGCTGACGCTACTGCTCGGCGACGGGGTGGCGTCGTTCAGGGCGGAGAGGCCGGCCTGGCGCAGGGTCTCGACGCGCTTCTTGGCCCTCCCCCGGCGCTTCTCGTAGCGCGACGTCTCCATCGAGGCCGCTCGGCGACGCACCGACTTCCCGGGCTTGGCGTCCGGGTTCAGCATCCACCAGGAGGACTTCCCGGTGCCCTCGTTCTGCACGCGCATGAAGCGATTGTGCAGCGACAAGTTGTGCCGTATCGAGTTCTGGAAGAGTGAGAGAGAAAATGTGACTGATTAGTAAATTAGTCCAGTGGTGGTATTTTGGGAGCGGAAGTGGACGCGGGTTATTTTCGGAGAGCTGGACATAAATCGACCCGATAATTATCCGTCGCAGGCGTCCGCCATAAACCACTTTTACAACTTCCGGACATCGCGAGGACATGCGACAATAACCAGAAATCAATTGTCGCCCATCGATGAGTTTTTCGCCAGACCCGCACTTTTCGCCCCTCGCCAAAACCAAAAACCCATTTTCACACACACAGTTACACCCCAACCGACGTCTTGAACTCCTTTGTCTGCAGCTCCATCGAACTCCATCCAACTCCATCCGACTCCAGCAATGTCAGCGCGTCCCCTGCCAGACGAGGCTCCGCAACACTGTCTTCTCCCAATGTCTTTTGTACGATTGGGCGACGCGACGGACGTCGGCGGAAGAGATCGATTTGGAGCGCTTCTTGCGAGGACTGCGATTGCCTCCTGACTAATTGGCGAGCTGGAGCCCAACCACCCCCCCCCCTCGACCACCCCCGCAGACGACGCAGCGCTAAAACTGTCAATTCATATTTTATAACTCCGCCATCCGAGGGAGCTTCCTCCGCTTCCGGGACAAGGGCGACGACGGAAAAGGGGACGAAGACTGAAGTCGTTCTGGTGGAACGCGTTTCGTCGCCTCAACTTCTCTCTGCTGCTGCCACTGGCAGTGATTTTTTCACAAATTCAAGGTGGATCCACACACTCGACGCGGGGACGGACAGGACTCCGCACGTCATGTGTATCCTGCGTAACCTGGCCGCGGCGTTCATCGACGTCCCTCCGCACGTTGGAGCTGACGCGACACGCTGGCGCCACTTATCACCGAGTACAACAACATATTCAACACCCACAACAACTACTAATACAACCATAACTACAATAACAACAGCATCGTGAGCAGACAACGGACGCAAAAGCAACTCCGTCTTACTTTTTACTGTAAAGTTTTCCTAGGCTGGCGTCGGTGGCGCGACGTCTCATCGTCCTCTTCATTCAGTTATGATATCTCGCCCCATCCTCCGTCACAGAGAGACAGAGACGGAAGCTCCAACGGGAGCAGGAACAATAAAATTTACGCATTCGCATCATGGAAACGGCTCTCATCTCGGATGCCATGAGAAATTTATTCGAGGCGGGCAGCGGTCGGAAGGCGATCGATGCTGGGAGGCGTAGGAGTAATGGCGATCGGTGGGGTGGATCGGAGGATCGCAGGGCGGTCTCAAACCAGGATTCGCTCCTTCGCCGCAGGTCGTCCAAAGAAGACGGAGAAGAAGACTCGATATTCGTCATCATAATCCGAAACTGCTGGCTCCGCAGTCCTCTGGCAATCATAAACGTAATTGCCTCCCGTCCGCCGTTGGTTTGGCCCAGCGATGACCTTTAATTCGGAGTGACCCGCGGAGGAGATTGTGATGGTGGGCCCCGAGGAGAACTTCGTCGGTCGTCATCCCTTCTCTTGAGTAATTATGGAGGAAGCCATCTCGGGCTCGAACCTCCGCCCGCACAGACGGTGGCGGCGTATGAATTATTTCTCCCGCGCCGCCTGTCAACAAATCAAATGTGAATATTTTATGAGAATTCCTCGGAAGATGGCGAGGGCGGGGAGGGGAGAAGGCCGCGAGCCTCGCTGTCGGTCGGCCGAAGGTGCAGACAAATGGAGCGCACGTTGCCGCCGAAAATAAAAGAAACCACGCTCCCCGTAGCCGAAGAGCAAACACACACACACACCTATACATAAACATAGACACAGTCATGCGGCGAATCTGCGCTGCTCAGCAAATAAAGCAGAAGGAGCGAACCAAAGTAATTGATTCGGATGTCAGCGCAATAGATGCTTAGATACAAATGGATCTCTATCCGTATCCATGTTCGTGCCCGCATCGGGTATTTGCATGTGTGTGCGTAAGTGTGTGTGCGGCGAGTGTGTGTGGGGATGTGTGATGTCATCACTTGCGAATGCCAAAGGTTAGCAAGGTCGCCGCAAAGGGCACGCGGAGATCTCTTCGCCTGGGGCTGTGAGGAGGTCTGAGTTTGGGGTGTCGTGGTATGTGCGTTAGAGAGAGTGGGAGCGGGGTGGGGGTTGGGGAAGTCGCGGCAACTCAAGCGAATCCTTTTATTTCTGCAATCATTTTTATGGAAATTCGCAGAAACCCATAAAATATGGATGCTCATTCGAAATTTATGCAAACTGAGCTGAGGATGAGACCTTGGGACCCTCGGCCACAAGACTACGAATTATGGAGGATAAACTATTTCATCGGGGTGAACTAAATCATCTTCTCGACCCACTTCTGGAGGGGAAGACGAGGGACGGAGACGGAGTTTATTCCAAATTCACGTTCATTTGATTCACCTTCATGATGGAGTGAGGTGGCTCCGAATAATTAGGGCCAATCAGAGCCCTGGTAGCCTTAGCATGCTCCGTAATGGGGCCCCACTCGACAACCAGGATCCCAATATAGCGCACTTCCTTCCGGGAACTTCCGACGTGTTGTTTTCGCCGAAACGTGCCGAGCCGAGTTCCATTACCGCGATGTCCTTGTGAGACGCTGGGGACCGAGGACACCACCCTCACCATGGGTGCTTCCATGACAACGATTTGCGCAAAATTAAAAGCATTCCGGAAAACGCGTAGCCGAAACGAGGACGACGGCGTCATCATCGACAACGACAACGACATCGACACGAGATCGAGGAGGACGATGTCCAGGACAGGACATCCATCTCCGATTACTTCGCGCTACAGCGACGCTCCATTCATGTCAGTTCTGGCTGAGGGACATGCAAAATGACAAAGAATTAGTGGCCCATTAAGTTGCGCACATGAGCTCACACACACACTATAAACACACACTCATACATACAATAACACCCGCTCTGGTTGCCATTGAGGTTGCCGGGCTATCCTTGGCGACAATTTGCTGCTTCAGTTTCGCATCGACTGCTCACTCGTTGGCTCATTTCGTGTATTCGATTCCCATTACAATTTGGCCGTTTGTTCGCTCGCCCAGGACCTCAGGACAACGCGTACGCTCGAGTCTGGATTTGGCCGACAGGAGGTTGCCAATTTGCTGAACTGGGTGGTTGGGGAGCTGGGCGGACAATCTAATCACTTTGGCCTACATACGCCCGAGCAGCCGAGCGCATCTCCTTGGCGACTTAGGCCGCCTGTCGCCACGCATTCGGCCGTGTTCAATGGGGGTGCTCCGGGATTTGTCGCTCTCCCGCCTACGCTAACGCCCAGGACATGAATATTCAGCGAACTGTGGCTCGAAGTTGAAAAATAATTAATTATCACATCGGACGCCGAACGCCGTCGCCACCGTCTCCGCCCATTCTTCCTTGAGACGACGAAAATAGGACCATGACAATGAAACACCTGTTGAGCCACTCGATGCAAAGTGGGGAATACCAATATAATTAATACGCTAGAGGAGACTGAGGAGGCTGAAAGGAGACGAATACTGACGAGGGCTGAGAGGCAACGACGCGGTCTGAGGAATGGCATGATATCGAAACACGTGTCTGCAGCACGAATGTCTGTGTGTGTCGCGTTATCGCTGCTGGCCGCAGTTATCGCGAATGGTTTAAAGCCACGACGCAGCCGCCGCCGATAAGGCCAAAAATAGTGACGCCGGGCACTCGAAATTGAGGGCATTCACCAGGGCGTCTCCCTCGCCGCAGGCACCCGCGCTCCACGAGACTCGGTTCACACAAGGATTTCGCTCTGAAGTCTCCTGGATACCCGAGAGTTCGGCGTTCACAACCCTCAGCAAATAGTCAGCGAGATGATGTGTGTCTCTATCTGTTGTGCGGGAAATGAATCGCGGCCGTCGACCGAGGTCCCCGTTGCAAGAGGATTCTCTGGATTCTCTGGAGCCATCGGAGTCCTCAGCGATCGATGGCGATATCCGACTGTCGACTGCGTCGTGGTTCTCGAGCACTCTGTTATAGCGTCGGACGCTTATCAGCCCTGGCGAAGCACCGAGCACTCGAGCAGACTTCGAGGTGCAAGACTTAATTAGAGGAGATTACGGCGGTTATTTATACGCGCGGGCCCAAAATGCCGGATATCAGGCGTATTCGCGTCGCCGTAGACATTTTGTTGCCGCGAGTCGCCCGCCCTGTGTTGTAGACGCGGAGTCGGTCCTCGATGTCGGCCCGAACGAGTCACAAACATAAAGCGATCTAGATTTATAAATATTCCATGTGCCTAATTAAGTCGGCCTAAGGTCTCGCATTTAGGGACTCCACGGTCCATTGATTGGAACGAGATGGGATCTAATTAGGCGGCGATGCGGCAACGGCGAACGATTGACCAACTGGAAGTCGCATCATTTACACAATCCGCCGCGAAGTGGTTTTGTTTAGACAATCATCGACGAGGAGTAGGAGCGGCGGAGCGGTGGGGGACGGCGTGTGGTATTTGGCAATCATCGGCTGTTTATCCAAACACCGCGGAGAATATTGATCCAAGGCGAAGATCAGCCAGATGCGGACGTGCCTCGTGATCTGGCAGATCTTTGTGTATACAGAAAGAAGTCGAGGCGAGAAGGAAAAATTATGTTGAAAAGCGACCATCAGGGAGCTTGAGTCGATGTTGGTGACCCGGGTTACATGCAGTTGTAGCCTGGTTGCGGAGACGAAGCTGGACTCAAATCGGATTGAGACGGGCATGGCAGCGATTTCGCCCTCCGATACCTGACCTGAATACGTTTCCCGTTCATTTTTCATGCTTTATCTGCAACTGGCATCTAAGCTCTCGCTCTCTCCCCTCCCCGTCTGTCTGGTGAGGGAGTGTGCACAGGCATATAGGGAGAGAGACAGAGAGAGAGAGAGAGAGAGCGTTCGTTTCGCTTTCGTCGCGGTGTGAAATTTTCCAGCTGTTTAGCGAGGTTTTTTCCTGCGATTTTTCCGACAGATTAACCGAGTTTCAAGTGCAAAGGTTTTCATTATTAAATGTGAGCCACGAGAATAAACGCAAAATAAAATCAACAGACAAGGCCTCGGTCCCTGCCTTGTTCACATCAGCCTAGAAACGCGCCAAGTACAACAACCGCGACTCTCTGTCATGCATTTTTTACGCCCGTCATTTGTCGCCAGGCGACACGCCCACCCCTCGCACTCTGCGCCCTCATCGACCATGTCATTAGCTTTTCATGATTTCCATTTTCAGCAAAAGCCTGCCGGGGCCACTAGTGCCTGTTGCTAGAGGGGGTCGATGGACTGCGTACCAAAGGGCTTCAGGTTGTGAACGTATCTTTCAAAAAAAGAAAGATACGTTAAATATCCATAAGGATATCCAAAGAAGGACAACTTCATATTGTGAATAATCTGTATCCACAATGTCTTAAATCTGTTTCCAATAGGAGTGGTGAAGTCGTCACAAAAGATGGTAGGGCAGTGACCTCGTACCCTGCCGCCCGTGAGGCCGTAGGACGAACTTTTCGGCGAATGACTCACAGTCCGAATATACTTCATTCACTGCCGGTTGTCCCACAAGTTGATTTTGATGCATGGGCATGGGAAACGACTGCCGATCATAAGCGAGAGACTAAAGTTACCAAAGGCCTGGCGACTCGGACTTGAGGCTCGCAGAGAACTCATGAACTGATGATTGTTCTTTAACTGTCTGGGGTCGTAAAGAAAATGGGCCAAGTTTTTAAAGAAACATCTTCACTGCTCTTTAGGCCATTCAGCCAGAGGCTGGGGCAGTTGAGTTGGCAGAAGTCGGGCCGAGAGGACATTATCGCAATGATGATGGGATGATATGGAATCGCAAAAGTTTCTTTTAGTTTGTGCTCGTTCCCCTCCTCCCCCGTCGCAACGAAGCAACGAAAATTACACCCGCTCCATAAACCTTGAACAGTATGGAGTTCGCGACAACGCGAAGGAAGCAGAGCAGAAGCTACTTCCTTCCACACACACATTCACACACGCACACATCTACACTCGCACTCATACATAAAAAGCGGGATGTACGGCGAGTGGTTCGGATTAGCATCGCGAGACGCCCGATCCTTTACTGCACAACCCCTCTTCTTCTCCACCCCATGCGCCGCTGATTAGGTTGGCGAGCGGGTTTCGCGGAGGAGCCATCGATTAATCGTAAATGTCGCCGACTGTGTGGCGCCCGCCGCGTTGGGGCGTCGAAGCTCGGAGGCGGAAGTCGAACTTTTTCGTGTTCGCCGAAAGGGTAGAGCAATGGGTGACAGGGACAGAGACAGATGCAATGCTGACGCGAGACAGATGCAATATTGACGCGTCACCTGAAGGAAGATGCGCGCCGTGAATGCGACTCGCGCGATTCGTCGGCGACAGGAACCTCGTGTGTCAACAAATGCCGTCAATTCCGTCTCTGGCAGACTTCGAGGCATCGCCGTGAAGGTCCTCGTTAAGGAATAATCATGGAAGGATTATTAATACTCTGACTATCCTCCGATGGATTTGTCTGCCGAGAAAGGATATTCTTTTCTGCAATTAAAAGCAAAGGTTCGCAAAATTCGATACTCCACCTACTTAAAGCAGATGACTTGGCTCCTTTAACTGAACCGAGGAAGACGGTGGGGCGTTGTTAAAGCCTTCAGATAATCCATATTTATCCACTTAGCCGCAAACAATCGTATCACGTCCGTCGCCGCTTAAAGCCACAGAAACGGAACATCAGGAACAACAAAACAGCCAGGACAATACAAGAAGGACCCACGATGCGAGCCATGTGTCGGACGACGGCCACAGCCACGAGTCCACGAGTTGTAATAAAAAAGGATATTCGAATAATAAGTGTCAAATGTGTCTGTCCAACTGTCTGTTGCGCTGTCTTTTGCCGCGAGCACATTTCCTCCTTCTACCATACCGCCCTCCCACTCCAACATGGTCAGACGAAGCCACAAATGGATGGAGCTTCATTGCAATGCACAAGAACAACAACAACTACAACATCAACAACAGAACGACACAAATCGGTCGATCTGCGGCCAGAGAGGAGCAGCGGGAAGACCAACGAGAAGCGAGGACGTTGCCCCAAAATCCATAAATGCACGAAAATGGAGCCAAGTTCAGTTCCTTTTGGCGGCGGCGACGGGGGTGATGACTGTGATGTCGGCGGGTGCGAGGGGGGAGCGTGGATGATAACGAGGACGAGGACGTCGTCGCTGCTGTCAGAGTTTATGACATTCATTTAGCGCGGAGCTCCTTAAGGACACAGGCCATTCGAACTTCCTTTGCTTTGCTCGAAGTAATTTCAATAGAGATTCGGAAGGGAGGAGGAGGAGAACTCAGAGTCGCCCCAGACGGCGAGGGTGGGTCGAGGTGAGTGAGCGAATGTGAATGTGTGTCTGTATTATTGCTGGCTAGTGGCTTGTGTGCTTCCGCAACTCGCTCACCCCAGCTGTCTGTCCGTCGATTCTTTTAATTCCTTTCGCAGGCGAGACAACTTTATAGAAACGCCGCTGATTGATTGCGTCGCACTGCCTCCTCCTCAACGCAGGGCGGACGATGTGAGCGGACCTAATGTCAGCTCACTTCACTCCACTATCCCAACAACTAACCACACCACACACCACCACACTTCATCCCACTTCACCCCACCCGAATCCGGCCGCGTCTTGTGGCAGCCATTGATGACACTGATGTCACCCGGGCTTCGATGTTTCATTTATCAAGAGTGAGTTAAGTAAGCTTTTGTGCGTGCGCCACTGTGGCAGCGACTGTCTGTCCGTCAGTCGGTCGGTTGGTTGGTTGGTCGACATGTCCGTCCCTTGATCGGTGTGGCAAGGAATGCCTCGAGTGCTGGTTCCTCGCAACTTTCGAAACGCGAACGGGTTTAAGCACGATTTGCGAAAGATACCGACGACTCGGAGGAGATCGAGGGAGATTGTTGGAAAGCCTCCGGAGTCAGTCGAAGGCGGACGATCGGTCTCCCGATGTGGTTGCGATGAAAAAGAATCGCGGTCTTCTTCCCGATCATCTCGACCTGCCCCACTTTTCCGGCTCGGCTGTGATCCCTGCAACTCCTCAATCCGAGGCGTGCCTGCTCGAAAACCAGTTGACGGCTCAGAGACGGCGACAAGATCCGTTATGGGCTCCCTTTAGCGATTTACCACGCCACTCAGACGCCGATGCTCAAACCGGCCGAAGAGCTGACGAGACCGATGGACGGACCGACAGAGATTGGGGGAGTGAGAGAGAGAGAGCGTTTAGAAGGTTATGCAACCCCAACCGGTCGCACACCGGGCGAAACTCTAAACACGACAATAAAACGAGTTTTCCTCCAATTCGACATTTTATCGCTCTCCTAGTTTTGTTGCACGAGACAGCGTCACGCAGTCATCCACCAGACTCGCGTATCTGGGCGGATCACGACAGGCGGGAGGACGAAAGGTCGAACTTTTCGCCGAATCGTCTGGTGGAAAGAGAGGCCGTAAATGGCCGCGTCCGAATGTGGCGGACAGCGTGGCACATGTCAGGCAGGACGGGGAGGGGTCGGTGGCGCGAACAAACAGTTTTATGAGCCCTCAACATCTTAAAAAGCGCTTCAAATTTTGCGCCAGGCGGACAGATATCATTCCTCCCCACAACTACTGGAGGCACTTTAACCAAAGGAGGCGAAGAGTCAAGCAAATAAAAATTTTATTGAACAAAAGTTAAAATTGATAACTGTGACGAGCCCCCGCGAAAGAGGGACGAGAAGCAGGCCCTGCCGCATTCCATTCATAACGCTCGTACGCACAGAAGATGGATATCTGGAGATCTGGCCATCGAGCGCTCTTCTGCAAGCGCCTCGGTCACGGTGACCGCCTGCCCGACCCGCCCCATCCCGCCCGCAAAACACGAGATGCCCACATATTTTTATGACTCCGACCGGCGCGAGGTGCTGCCACCGGACTTGGCCGCTTTATGGACCGCATGGCATGACGTGGTTGGTAGAACCAGGCTATTGAATGGAACGGGGCGCTATTGATGACCAATGAATTCGTTACGATGCCATAAAAGTTGCAAGGCCTCGAACAAGTTCATTTGAGGCAGAGGATCTTGGTGCAATAACTTATGGGGGGGAGAGAAAAAAACTTGGGACTAGCTCGAAGATCTGTGGAAAGCGGGCCAAAGAGTTATCGACCTCTCGCTGCCCTCCTCTCGAGGTGGATGGCAAGGACGAAATCCGCTCGGTTCGAGTGTCTTCCGATAACAGCATGAGCACAATCTCGATCTGCGACTTATGGCCGATGCGATAATGAGGGCCGATAATGAATTCGCAAAATGGCACCGAGGGTTTGCGAGTCACACCTTCGCCCCCCTCCCCACTCAACGCCTTCGTCAGGTCGATTTGTCGTCACTTGCAATTAGCGATGCTCGACGAAGCTTCACGAAAACTCAACCCCATGAGGCGCGGGAGGGATCGGAACGGAGGAGCAATAGAAGAGCGGAGAAACGAAGCCCCCGCCCGCACCAAGACTGGGGGCACGACCAGAGATGGGTGCGATGCAAACAACGAATGATTTCCGCGTTCAGAACTAATGGACGTCGACGAGACGACTACAGCGAGGGGTTTGGGGGCGTGCAGTGAGTGGCTCGGGGAAAATAAAACAGACGAAGCAAATGCAGCGATTAAGTCGATCTGAGATTAGAACAAAGCAGGGGCGCTAGGAGTGAAACGGTTAGAGGGATGAGAGAGAGAGAGAGAGAGAAAGAGAGAAAGAGACCCGCTCTGTTGAGGGGAGGTGCCGGCGGTGGCGCGTGCATTCAGAACTATGCATACGATTAAAATAATAACAATAAATATTTATGAATTCAATTTTCATACACAAGAGAGTTTTATGAAAATAATTAATTAGAATGGAAACAACAACGACATCACCATTACCAACACAAATAGCGCCAACAATGAAAGAGCAATCGTATCGAGGAATTGCAAGGTTGCACAAACGACAACAGCTCACAACATTTGACAAGTGAGTATTGCCCCGTACCCACACACCCATAGACACGCGCGTTTCTTTCGCTGTATGTATGTGCGATTACTTTGCATGCGAAATAAAATTGAGCAGATCTTTATATTCCGACTCGAATCGTTCAAACACACTCATATATCGAAGGCGAAATGCGCACACACGATTCTGGCACTACATTAATTAGATACTTGTTTTCCGCTCCCTCTCCCTTCCTTCCACTATCTTCCACTGTCTCCTGGCATCCTGAAGATTTCGAACATTCGAGAAAAAGTTAATTCAACCGACTGAATTCCAGACCATATAGACGGAATTTAGACGGATTCACCGAGGGGAGGATTGGAATTAAACATTTGCTCAGGTGAAGCGCTTCGACTAAAATATATCTAAGCAAGCATTATAGGAAAATATTTACATGCTACATCAGCTGCTTGCTTTACCACACTGCTTGACCGAAAGTGAACTGCAATTTGTTAATATTTGTGTTTTTATAAATATAAACAGTGGGATTTTACTACGATCAAAATTGTCCATACTGCAAAACCTGAGGTAATTCCTTAGGCAATGCTAAGGCAAGGCAAGCTAAAGAAATAGTAATATTATTGAATGTTTTTAACAGAAGGAGGAAGAAATCATGCTCATTTCCTAAGGAGAACACACGATTACTTACGGCAATAACCGTATAACCTTTAGGCCTGAACAGACTAGGGAGACATCATGTAACACGTGGAGGCTCTGATTCAAACGAGAGCCGCTTTGGAGAGACTACTTCAACGATAGTCTTATTGGAGCACGTTCGATCAGAGGATGTGGAGTCAGTAGCCCCGGGGTTTAATGGAGAAGCCGCCGATAGCAAAGGAAATTGAGAAAGGAACGAAGGGAGACTCGCAAAAGATGATCGAAACGTGGTGCAGGGAGTGAAGAGGCGATGTGCTCCATCGGGTAAGCCATCCGTTTAATTGAGCTGGTTATGCGATTACATGTTCATTGGCAGCTCTTCGAGGGGGAGACGAGAGAGAGGGCAACAGTGGTAGACAGTTTCATCATGCGAGAGGGGAGGGGGGGAGGTGTCTTCACCACGCTCCAACCTCTCGAATCCATTTCAGTGCAGTTATTTCCCTCTCGTCTTATTTCACATCTTCGCGTTTATTTTTAGCCGGCTTTGCTGCAATTTGTGGCCCCTTTCCGGTGTCGCCTGCGCGGCTCGGCTTCGCTCCGCTCGACTCGACGCGACTCTGCAGACCCTCTGCCGGTGTTGCCTGCCGCCCCAGTCTTGCAGTCAAGCAACACCTGCCACTCCCTCCCCCCTGCAGCCGCAGACACGTTGCCAATTCATTAGTTGCGCCTTCCGCGGGCTTCCTGCTTCTTTCAACTTGAGCGCAAAATTATTTTTAAATTGGACAGACGGACAGACGGACGGACGGATGGACGGACGCTGCAGCAGCACGTACGGAATGTCATTTAGAGAATTTTTATTTTCCCCTCTGATTGTAGGGATTTCTTTGCATTTATTTACGATGTGTCTTTTTCTACGTTTTGGTCGCCACGAGCGTCGTCAGCGTCGCGCAGGTTCTGGCCATTGAACCTTTGCCAAGAACCAGTGCCTCTTGTCACAATCGACTATCTGGTGTCAGTCAGTCGATCGACTGATGCCAGAGAGTGGGAGGCTCCGCCAGGTGATCGGGAATTACAAGAAATCCCATAAGAACATCCTCTTTAATCCGATTTAGGGGCGGATTGGGGAGAAATACAGACGTAGATTCGATCGTTCGGAAGGTAAACTTTCTCATCTTTCGACATCTTTCTTTTAATAATGGACGATCCGGAGAAAGATATCCTTCCTCGATCTGCCAATTACCGAGGCATCGATCAACTCTAGAATGGAATGGAGTGCAGTGGATTTGTGAAAGCATACAATGGCTGATGGCCATGCATATGTATGAGAGCGAGAGACATACATAAATATGCGTGCGAGGCATATACATACATACATATGCAAAGCATCACCCACAGAATGCTTGATCGACCGGAGACAGGTAGTCGTGGTGAAGAGTGGGCTCGGAGCGAGTCGTCGCGGCGAAGATCGCGTGATCCGCGGAGTCGGGTTTCGCGTGGAACCGAGCGAACCGAGCGCTCGACCAAGAGCACGTGACGCAATGCCTCTTCACGGTTCCCCCACACCGAGCGATACCGTAAAATGTGGCGAACGCGACGTGCGACGCATCCCAATTCCCCGGTTGGCCAACGAGTCGTCGTCGTCGCCGCCGCCGCCCAACTTCAGCGCAGTTCTCGAAATGTCAGTCGTTGCGCCGCAAAAGTGCGGACTCGCCAGAACCGCCGGAGCCTCTGCGCACCATCGGTCCGATCGGTATACAAATAAACTCGCGAATACAAATAAAACCACACGAACATCGGCAATAAAAATTTTAATTGTAATTTGAAGATTAAGACGCGAAAATAAATATCAGCGACGAGGCATCAGCGCACCAGAGACAAACGGACGGAGAGGGAGAAGTAAGCAACAGAGTCAGAGCGAGAGGGCCGCGTGAATCCAAAACTAAATCCGTTGATAGTGCGAAACATAAACACGCCGCAACACTACACATGTATATTTATGACGAGCGAGAAGGAGTCGCTTCCTTCGCTGTCCAACATTCTGCGATCTCGTGCTTCCAAGTCCGTCCTCTACGGTACGTTGGGTCGCGTAATTAACGCATAATGAATATGTTTATTGCGGCGCTTGAACTACTAAACCAATGCTACGTCATTACGAGCGACTTCCTCCTCCTCCCACCCTCCGTCCATCCATGCTAGCGAAGAATTGGCGGGCTCGACTCGACCAGTTCGCGTGAACTGTTTACGTTTTCATCGCTTCATTCATCATTCACTCGGCGGCGGGTCTCGAATTTCGCTTTTCATGGAAACCCGAGCAGTGTCACTGGGGCGATGAACCGCGGGCAGGAAGATGGGGGGGCCTTGAACGCAGGCGCACGACTCGTGGGAGTCTCGTCAAATTCGAGGGGCGCGAAATTGTCGATCGATCAATCGAGAGCTCGATTGAGTTTTATCTCTATCACAAGATTCGTTCAGTCTGCCTTCGCTCGATGTGCGGGAGTCAACGAGGCCCGAAATCACTTGGCAGCAGCAGGTCGGGAAAATAAAATTAATTGCAATCAATTAAAACGTGTTTGAATTAGACACGCACACAGCCACAGCCGCGCAAGCAAAGCACTCGCAGCACTTGGCTTGTTGCTTTCACCGTGTAAACAAACCGTCGCGACGACAAACACAACCACAACAACAACAACAGCAAAAACAACAACAGCAGCAGCACCGAAGACAATCGCCGCCGAGAGAACGAAGACAACATCGCGAAACCAACAACAACAACAATCGACGTCGTGGAGAGAATGGGCGGGCGCGAATGCAGCGAGCTGCTAATAAACTGTTAAATGTGCAGAAATAAAAACGAATTATGCAGCCGCCAGCCGGACGGGGGACCGCGAACGAGGACGGGACGGGACACGCCGCCGAGATGGCCGTGAACTTGACTGGCCAGCAGAAACAACAATCACAACAACAGAGCCAAATGTAAACAAACAAACGGCGAGCAAACACCGGGCGGGAGAGCGTAGAGCAGCTCATCGTGCAGGGGCCAAGTGGACACCGGATGCGCCCGCTCCCAGACTCCATCAAGCTAACATCAAGTCCAAAGCCGGTGTCATCTAAATCATGAACTTTATTTCGACGAGATCTGGGCGACAAGTCCCCGATTCTCGGAGGAATTTTTATGGGGATTCGTATTAATTAGGTCTAGTCTCTGAGGTCTCGCACTCACCTTCCAGCCCGCGCTGCTATTCGAGTCGCCCTTGTCCTTGAAGTATGGCACGTTCTGGACCATCCACTCGTAGATCTGACTCAGCGTCAGCCGCTTGTCCTGCGCGGATCCGATGGCGTGGGTTATTAGGTCCGCATAGGAGAGGTTGCCCCACGCGTTGCGGCGCGAGGAGTTCTTTTTGGATGCGTTCACATTCGGTGTCGTCTGCTGAGAGTCTGCAATTAAATCACAATTAATTATCGGGGTTTTGGTGATCCGGAGAAACCCCCCCACCATCAGTAGCTTCCCAGTTCCATCCGTCGTCCGTCCGTTAAACCACTTTCAGCAAGCGTTTCGTCACCTCCCCACATTCCCCTCAAGTCTAATCTTCGCCAGATGAGAATTTAACACTTCAAACACGCCTCTTACAGCCGATTCCAACAGGAGGCCCCACCCTCTTGTTCTCTGTCCACTTGTTCGTTGGCCATGTCTGCGCTTCGAAGCACGCCGCCGATGCCGGGCTCCATTTGCTGGCATCGATGATTCCCCAGCCCTATCGTAATTTGTCGAGTCACGACAATTGCTCACCTCCAGTGGCCAACTGCTGATTGCTCGCCTTGGTGCTCTCCAGCTCGTCCACCGGCTCGACGAAGTTCTCCGGCCGCGGGCAGGGCCACGTATTGGAGCGGGCTCGCGTCTGTGGCTCGAAGCCGCCGTCGCCGTGCAGCTCCGCGACCAGGTCCATGTGCAGGCCGCTCGTGTCTGTGCGTGGCGGCGTCGGCCAGTCATGCGCGAAAGCATCCATGGTGAACGATGGCGAGATAAGGTGCGCAGTCGAAATCGTGTTGTTGTTGTTGTTGCTGTTTCTGCGATCCTCGAAGAGTTTATTTTTAAATGAGAATAAAATGATAATAATTGGCGAGCCGAGTCAATGGGCGGCTGTCTGGAAGAGAAATGAAGACAGAGAAAGAGAGAGTGTGTGATGCCACGTTATTATATGATAAAAACATTCAATACTCAGCACTCGTCTTATGTTAAAAACTTTATTACATTTCGCATTAAAACACACAATTTATTAAAAATACAGTGCCCTCGCTGAAGCAATTTGAAGCTTTAAATTACATTTATTATTCAGGTACACTTAGAATTATTCATTAAAAATAATGTTGTTATGATTCTGATTTCATTTATTTACTACCAGTGTTTAATTTTAATTTCTCAATTGGCCTGGACTCGAGGTGGCTCTGTTCATGTCCGGCTCTTCAAATCATGAAGAGCAAAGTTCGTCTGACGGAGAAAATTCCAAGGAGTTGGCAACACATGGCGAGAGCTTCTTTAGACCATAGAGCGAATGTCTCTTGGCCCGATTCGGCTTGGCCTAATGAGCTCTCGAATCGTGCCGGTGACTTCAGCGCCAAAAATATGGATCTCTGAGACGGCCACGATTTAAATATTGTATTTATAATCGAAGAATAAAGGAGCGATCCAACGGCCAATGGAATTTTTGTGATACTCACGTGACTTTATTTTTAATTATTCATAATGATAAGATTAACGAGTGAGGGTGAGAGAAGATTCCACAGCCTTATCGTAGTATATACAAATTACGATTCCTTTTAAGGAAGTTCGAGCATATGGGGGGAAAGCATGTGGGCTGAAAAATGAACCAGACATCATCGAACGATGAGAATTGTGAGATGAAACTAGAAGACGAAATCCAAGGACCCAAAACAAATACTCACTGCAGAGCAGACAGATCGGGGACAATGAATTGCCGTCCAGTGATCCGAACGACCAGCAAATCTCAATAAAATTATTAATTGCGCGATTTTCTCCCGCAACAATGTTGCCGACACTGAAATAAATAACCGCTTTTGGAATTAACAACTCCAACCCCTGATACAATAATTATTAAGGATATATGTAAATATGACATATGAATACGAACGGGTTTCGAGAGCCAACGATTTCCAGACAATTTATCAATCGAAGCAGCTGCTGCTTGACAACAGCACTAAAAGGAGCAATTGTTGGCACCCTCTACTACCATAGGTAACCTCTACTACTCAAACAGGTCTCATTAATAAGGCAAACCAATTAATTGCAGTATAACGAACTCTGTTATCTCTCTGCGCACCCTCTATTTCCTATGCTGTTCGGTTGCGCCGTTTTTATCACTCCGTATCTCATCAACTCACATTACTTAGCCATTATAATAACTTCAGCCATTACTTTGTCATACCCATTCTACTCACTACGGAGAGATAATTATTACAGGTCTTTTCGGAGCCATGATAAGATACAGTTCCTTAATGCAACATAGTACGATGAAGGAGGGCAGAGGGGGAGTGTTTAGTTTGTTTACATTCGGAGCTCTTCAAGGGTTACACAAATGTTGATATGGGCTTCTAAAGTTCAGGAGGACTCTGCATAAAGTCGCAAAAACACCGCTTGCAGCTTTTGAAGGGCAGAGATTAATTTATGAAACAATAATAATTATACTCCTGGATCGCATTAACAACATTATTATTTTAAATATCGGCAAAGTTTAAAAGTTCATCGTTTTTATATGTCATTCCGAGGAATTCAACATTTTTGTTTACATTTGCATTTTAAGCAAAATTATAAAAAGAACCAGAGCCGCTGATAATTTATTATCAATTCATTGTTGTTGCTGCTGGTGCTTTTGCTTTGCGTTCTTGGCGAACGATCGTCGGCTCGTCCTAAGACTCTGGAGGCAAAAATCAATAAACTCTGGACGAGGATCGCGATCGCTTCTGACCGACCGACCGACCGGCCGGCAGGAGATTGTTTTCCATCCCATAGATCCAGAGTAATGGCCGGGTCGCTCGACCACCGATTACGATGTCTGCAAGAAATATCAGTCCCCCCCGATCCTCGCGACTCTAGTTATCTTGAACTTGAAATGCGTCCCCAGACGCAGATCTCTTACCGAGAAATCGCATGACTAATTCCAAGTCTTTGCCATACGCGCGAATCCCGGATTTTTTATTCATGGTTTCTCGAAAACGAAACAAGTGAAAACGCTATACATCCTGTGTGTACGAGAAGTGCTCTTTGACCAAGTATAATTAAAAATAGAAAATCGACATATTCAATTGCAGAGCCTTAGCAGTAAATACTTAGACCGGACTGAAGCCACTCCCAGTCCAACGCGGACAGATGTACCACGAACTTTTTGGGTGGCTTAATAGGTGCAGGCATCCGTATTCACGTTTCGACCATAAAGACCAAATAGTTTCCAATACAGGCACGATTTCCAGGATCATTTTTACTTGGAGTGGCTTAGAGGCGAAACAATAAAATAAACGATCGTATTTAATTTGCACGAGACGTTCCACGACGCCACGATCGCAATTTTAATAGAAATCGAGATACTAATTTGAATTAAACTTTGTAGCTGTTCGGTTTTAGCATTTAAAGCCAGACTATTGCAGAGAACTGTGAGCGAGAAATTACTGGACGTGCCCTGACTGGGCCTCGACACGCCCTGGTGAGAACGGATGGCCAACGGAGAAATCAGTAAAATGTTGTGAGTGGAGGATAGGATACTATTAGTATTATTAGTTCCACTGGAGTTATTTCCCAAAGGAAGCCTATCATTAATCAGCAATTAATTAGAAGCAATGGAGAGTTTAATATAGCAATTAAAATGAACTAAACTACTAGTCGAAAAACAACGAGATTGTATAAGAAAGAATGGTACTCGAGAAAACAATGGAAACAAGAAGTATCCGATCGTTGGCGAATCCCTCTCTGCCTTTCCAAGGGTAAATCGATTCTCAAGGCGATCGTAGATGTGCCGATGGAACCCGAAGGTGGTCGAAAAATAGTAGGGGACGAGAGTGTATTGTTTACAGTGGAGATCGCAGAAAATAATCACCGTAAACAAGAGCAGAGCCGACCTATCATCGGGCAGTTTATTGATTGTCCATCTGGGTGGATGTCTGTCGTCGTCGTTCGTTCGCACGGCTGTCCGTCCTACAGTCTGTCAGTTCGTTTGTCTATCTATCTGAAAGCTGGTGCCACACGATAACCGAATTCAGACGACGGACGACGGGCGACCAAAAGCCAATTCGTTCTATGCACATATGGGTGTTTATGGGCGTGTGTGTGGCGGTGGCGCAAGTGTGGTCGTGAGTGGCGTGGTGTAGTGTGGATTGCGCAGCAGCGATCGTCGCGTCGATCTGGCACTCCACATGGGTCCGATGTAGGTTACGCTCTCATTCCCCATTCTCGTTCCGCTGCGATCGACTTCGGGAATCGACGATGAAGCGTAGTGGAGAGAGCCCAGAGCCGAGTGGGGCGGGCAAAGGGGCGGCGAGTAGGAGGACCAGAGAGGAGGAAAACAAAATAAGGAGGTGAAACATGAGCGCAGCGACCTCTACTGATAATGCATATTCGACTTTTGGAGAATGTCGATGTGTAGTGGTTGTTGTCATTGTAGCAGCATCGCAGTCTCCGAGATGTCGTGTTGTTGTTGTTGCTGTGGATGCCGTCGTGGTCGTCTGAGAGAAATCAAGAAACCAGTCTGCGCCTGGGACAGAGGCTGGAGCTGAAGCTGAAGCGGAGTGCCGCACTTTTGGTGTTTTCGGGAATCGATTTTAAATGAAATTTAAATTGCTCTGCAACAACAATGGTGTGTTTATTGACGGCTACCGACGCCCTGCGATGTAGTTTCTTTCGTCGTCCTCGTCGTCGTCGTCGTGGTTGTCGCGATAAGGCAGCAATCGTGAGATCGCAACTGGTTTCGGTTCCGGGTCTCGGGGTCGAAGTGGATCGAAAAGGGAAAACCTTCCGATCCCTAGCATGGGCCGCGAAAGTAGGGTTAAACGCGACTTCGGAGCACGATCTCACTTTTCGGAGTGGCCGCGTCCCCACCTCTATCGCACTCTCTCTCTCGCTCTGTTTCTTGCTCTCTCTCTTTATCACAATTTCTCCATTGGCACTACACCATTGCCATGACTGGCACGCACACACACACTCACGTAACTCTAGTAAGTGTGAGTCTGTATTTGTACACTCGGCCTAATCGTTATCTCACTCCCCACAAACTCTCTCTCTCTCTCTCGCTCACGCGCCCAGTCTCTGTTTCCTCTCTCCCGCGATGGAGACCATTAGATGTGAGGAATAGAAGAACTTAAAGAAGGCTTTTGTTATCTTCGAAATTTTTCTAACAAAAAGCTTATTGTTTATGTGTGAGAGAGATTGCAAATAAAAGAATATTTACAAAAAAAAAAACAATGTATGAGAGTAGAAGTGTTTATTGTTATTGTAGTTGTTGTTGTTGCCCTAGGTAAGTGGCAGCACTCAGTATTCGGTATACTCCGAGAGTAGAAGCATTATTATTGTTGTTATTTTACCGTGTTGAATTGTGAGTTGTCGCTGCTACTGATGTTGCTACTATTGATGAGTTGCAGTTGCAGGAGTCTCCGGAGCCCATTAACGAGTTATGACGTGTCCGAGTGTCCACTTTTATACTATTTATTTAGCACTTGATTGCGACCGACCCCCGCTTTTATCTTATCTCGCAGTAGGCGTGTCGACGCGGCGGATGGGTCGAGTGGTACATCGTCGTCGTCGCCGGGACCAATGCGTTCCTTATTTACTACTGATTTTGATGCTTTATTCTTGTCGTTACTTGTGTTTCTATAATCCGCTCTAATTCCACCGTCGTTCACTTCACACGCGTTTTATTCACTCGCGACTCGCCGTCGGAATTCCTTCGATGCCTCTGCGCCCAGCCACCGCGAACACTCTGCTCCGCACTCGCCAGCCGAGGTCGTTCTCCGGCCTCCGTGGTCGTCTCCGTCGCTGACTGCGCTCTCCGCTGACTTTCTTCCGACTCGCTATGGAGATTTCTCGCGATCTCCACTCCACGACTCACGGAATGCCGTCGACGAGCGACGAACGGACCCTCGATCGTTCCAGCGGGCGCGGCCAAGGGGCGGTGCGTATCATTGGCGTGCTGTGAGCGCTCTCGTCTCGTCACTCGCGCTTTGACTACAATCGCATCTCTCTCTCAAAACACGTTGCTCTCACTTGTGCCTCTTCTCTGCTCTGTAGTCGTACCGGATTCAAGTCTACGTCTGTCGCTCGGCCCATTCATCTGTCCGCCTGTTGTGCTTCCCCTTCCCCACCAGCACTACCATTTTCATTTTTAATTGCAGCCTAATTACACATCACTAATTCAGGCATCATCATTAATAGAGCTAATTCCCCAACCCCAACACCAAAGTATGATCGTGGTAGTTCAATAGCATACCGTCGCATATGGGTAAAGATAAGCACAAAAGCACGCTATGATCCGGAGTATGCTTACATAAATGAATAATCATAAGCGGAGACTCTTCAGGACTTATTTTTGTACTCCTAGAGCTAGTGGATCAAAGGGCAGCGTAGTTCACGAGGCCGAGGTGAATAGGCTTGGTTCTAGGAAAACTCGAAAACTCGTCCACAAAGAAGTCGTCGTCGATTCGTGTCCCTACCAGCGAGTAGAGACCACTAAGTAGGGGACAGGTAGGGTGTGCTGATGGTGTTGATAGAGGCAGCGAGAATGAGAATAATTGTGCGGCAACTTCGCATTGAGTTGTTTATGAAGAGTGTCACGAAGACTCATATCAGGGTTCTACCTGCACTCTATTCACGTGTTGTCCACATCTGCACGACTAAACGACAAAAACAAAGTCCAGGGAAACCCGGGTTTGCAATTCAAAGTTCTATTGAAATTAATTCATTAAATGCTCTCTGCCGGTGGTAATTAAGAAGACGTGCCTGCTCGCCGCCTGCGTTGTGTTGTGTTGAGTGGAATTAGAATAATGCTTTGCAAGTCAAACGAACGGAATACGTTTTCTTGCGATCGCATACCCTTCGAATCCACTGAAAACTAACCTAACCTAACTTTGATGCCGTTCAAGTTCGACTCGCTGAATATTCAAGATGCCCGATTGTGTTTTGTTAGTAGTCCAATCACTTCTTTCAGGACGTCGGTTGTAATTTATTTTAGATCATGAGTAACGGCGGGCCCTACTTCGTCAACGTCGTGCATGCGGTGATTCCAAACTTGAAACCACAATCGAAACATTTCACGAATAGTACGCCGTTTGGCTCCACCGTACCCGAGAGCGACTGTCGGTCTCTCCGAGCAAAGTAGTATAGTAAAATAAAGTTCTCTTTGTCTCTCTCTCTCTCTCTCTCTCTCACTGGCGACTGAGTCGCTCCATCGTCTGAGTTTTTCGCACTCGTTCCGCATCTCTGAATACGGTTCTCACCAGCCGACTGAGGGAGAGAACGAAAGCGTTACCAACACAGCGTCGCGCACTCGACAAGTGTACGAGGAGATCGAAATTCGCGCCGAAGTCTGTCCGTCTGTTCTTTACGTCTTTCTTCGGCTTTTACGCTGCAGAAATGGAGGCAGTGACGTCGGGTCCCGCCCCCAGCCCCACTCCTTCTCCTCCGCGTTCAATTTGGATCTCCGACCACGACCAGATTCGGGAGCCTCGCGGAACACTTTGGGCGGAGGCTGAGTGCGCCGAGCCAATTGGGGATGCAATTGAGATCGTCGCCTCGGTCGAATCGAAGCCACAGAGAGCAGTCAGTGGAAATGGACCCGAATCGTGCATCACTCGAAGGCACCACTGTGGAACGATTGCGAGGTGGTTTTAGCCATTAGCAGTGCTCATAATAATCATGATGCCATGGGGAAGCTATGCCAATAGCCGACACACACTCTCCCCCTCTCAGTGGAGCTGGCGGGTGATAGCATAACCTTGAATTTGAAGCTTGGAGACCCTGCCAAGGAGGGTTCAGTCTGAAACACAGATAAGGGGCATGGCAGAAATTCAGAAGGTCTTCCAGAAGAACGAACCTTCCATTGGTCCTTTCTTTGGGCCATCATTCCAACTGGCTCACGATCGATCTTCCGCACCGCCACAAACCAGGAATTCAAGGTCGGCAATGAAACAAGTTGAATGTGAATACCGAAAATTTCACACTCGAAGCCGTCGAAATGAAATGTATTAATTTCTAATAGATTTCAATGTCCCGCCCGACAGGTCCGATCGTCCGATCGTCCGTCCCGCCGACACCCAGTCGAGGAATCACACGACCAAATGCCAACCAGTTGCGGGCTCCACTCCACACACGTTCCGCGTGCGGTTCCAAATGTCATAATGTGACTTTTGCAATATAAAGGAAAAATAAAACGCAGAAAGAAAATGCAAAACAGAACTAAGAAATGTGTAAAAACGACTGCGCGAACAACACTCGGAGATGGAGAAAGAGCAAAAAATAAACGCGATCGAGAGGAGAAGCCCCAAAGTGATCGGATGAGAACATAAATAAAGTGGAGTAGGAATATAATAATAACACAAATGGAAGGAAAGGAGGAAGGAGAATAGCGACGGATCAGAGGCGAGTAGTAGAACTTATAGCAGAAGAATGACACTTGTTACGTAAGTGTTAATAGTTCGTCGATTCTCTCTTGCTCCGCTCGTTCCCCTGCTCCACCGCTCCCCGCTCAACGACCACTGAAGATTTCTCTCTCTCTCTAGCTATCTATCGGTCTCTCGCTGCCAGCCACCAACGCTACTGCTGCTTGATTTTATTTTAATTTTCATCGTTGTATAGCTGTTTCTTTTATTCTTCCATGCCTTCGCTTTATACTCGTCGCCGTGGTATTGGTGAGAGTCGTGTGTGAGAGTCTGTTTGCCGAGATTGTGTCGAGAAGGTGGGTGTGTGAGTGTGTGTAATTTATTATTTTGATTTTGTATTGTATATTTTTTGTTTCTTTTTGAAAATTTTCCATGCTGATAATCATTACAAAATCATTAAGTTTTCATTAACATTTTAATGCACGCGATAAATGCTCAACTGGCCGAAACTCGACCAAGTCCCCCGAAACCGGGCTCAGCCGAGTGTTGGACGATCGATCTGAATTTGTAATTTTCGATCTCTTGTGCAGTCCACTCCAGACAACCACCCCCAGAAAAATCGCCTTCTAAATGCGTCGAAACGGTGTAGGACTCGGCCCGATCGCGAGCCAGAGTCAAACAGGCTCCAGTCCGATGCCGAACGACGAACGATCAAGTGACAGCAGCCCCAGCGCGAATTAAAAAACGAAACTCGTCAAACGAGATTATTAAGCAAAGTAAGTCAGCTCTCTAAGAGACGACCGAACGTGGGTCCAACCGTCTGTCCGTCCGTCCGTCCGTCCGTCAGTCGGAGTTGACAATCGGCCCCTCGCTGAGGCTGCACAACCTGGAGACAGAGCTCAGCTCAGATTCACGCTGGGCAGATCGGGTTTGATCTGGCGCGGTCTCAGCCTCGATCGGTCCGCACCCCCTGCCCTCGGCTCGGCTCAGTGAGCAGACGGAGACCTGCTCCAAGTTCTGTTTATATTTTTATTCTCGCTCAGCTCACGTTTTGCTGTCCGCTCCTTCGAATTTGTCGAAAGTCTTGGGCCCTGTAATTTCCCCCCCATTCACCGCGAACCTCGCCACGTCCCACTCGCCTCGAAGGTACAGGCTTTCTTCGGATCGTTTTACACTCGTTCGCAAGAACAGGCGCGCACACACAAACACACACGCCGATCATAAACGCACGACTTCTTTGCTTCTCCGCACGCATGGGGCCCATGTAAGGCACGAAGGGTGGGGGGAAGGAAGGAGGAACACATGTTCTTGCCGTCCGTCGCACATCTCGCAATCGGCGGCCGTCGTCGCCGGTGTACGCGAATCCACTTGCTGCCGGCGACCATAAAAACTACACGAAATGCATCTACTACCGCCGGGGCAGTCAATGAATGCTAAAACTACTACGACTACTACCTCTACTACTGCCACTAACGCTGGCCCAAGAGCGGCCCAAGTTGCAGTCAATGAATTTATAGCTCTGCTACTCTTGCCGGTCCCCCAATCGACCCCGCAGCCGCTTCGCCGACGATTGATGGCTTTGTTGTTGAATTTTCAGCTCAACAACTGTTCACTTTGCACCGAAGCAACGCGAGCTGTGTTAATTGCCTTCAATAAAGTTTTCACAATTAATAGCGTTAATGTTTTAAAGACATTGCAATTAATATTTATGCACGAAGTCGTTGGATAATCACAGGACGGATCATATGCACTCCAATCGATTAGACATTTCATATATACAGAGCAACAAATGTGTAGTAAGCCAGTCCAATAACAAGTGTTGATCAGAGCCACGAACTGGTTCGGGAGTAAAATACTACGTTTGTACTAAGACATAACTATTTATCTGACTTTGCAGAAAGTACCACAGTCATCAGGAGGAGGAAGTACCAAAGACATCAGCGGACACCGAATGCAACAGACACGTGTACGAATGAGTTTAATTACATGCAATTATTCGTTCCTGAATAAACATGCTTTCGTTCCATGCCATTGCAATTAATTAATAACGCTAAAATGTCGTACCACAAAGTTTCGATTCATGATCGACCGAAGCTCGTGTTTTGAATACGTTCTCAGTTCTCTGCATAAATTGCGATCTTAATCGATTACGAGCACTACGACGAAGTCTGTATATCAATCAATGGATAACAATGTTTATATTTTCTGAATTCCAGTGGTTTCGTAAAAAATAATTGAGAATCAAAATACTGTTTACAATCAGCCAGGTACTGATTGATGGGAGATGTTTCGATTACAGTTCTGAGATCACTTTCTGGCGTTCGAAGGATAAAAATGACCCAATCGCATAGTTATAAAAAACGAACGAGTTGTTTTTACTGACTACACCATAATAATATAACAACCCCTGGTATCTCCATTGTCTACACCATTTTCAAGCAGACTTGAGAAAATCGTAATGTGACTTGAGAAAATCGTAAAATGACCTGAGAAAATCGTAAAGTGACTTGATAAAATCGTAAAGTGACTTGAGAAAATCGTAAAATGACCTGAGAAAATCGTAAACAGACCTGAGAAAATCGGAAACATACCTGAGAAAATCGTAAACAGACCTCAGAAAAAAGGAGACAATAACAGTGGGCGACTGTTCACGTGCAATTCAACACAGCTCCATTTTCCATGGAGATGCGCTGGCCCTACAAGATATGCGAGTAGGATTATAGAATATATGTATTATTTACAATTTATTATTAAATATTGAATATTTAAATATATTATTATTTATCAGAAAACCAGAAAAAATTTCATTATTCTACCGAGTTCGTTTCTTAAGTCTTTTTTCTCAGGTCTTTTTACGATTTTCTGAGTTCTGTTTCCGATTTTCTGAGTTCTGGTTCCGATTTTCTCAGGTCTGTTTCCGATTTTCTCAGGTCTGTTTACGATTTTCTCAGGTCATTTTACGATTTTCTCAAGTCACTTTACGATTTTCTCAAGTCACTTTACGATTTTCTCAAGTCACTTTACGATTTTCTGAGGTCTGTTTACGATTTTCTCAAGTCTGCTTGAAAATGGTGTAGAGGGACAATAAACACTTGAGATGTAAGTAACTTGTAAATATATTCATTACATGATTGCACTTTGTAACAACTGTAGACATACATATATACAGATAGTGACGTTCCAATACCGGTATGTAGTCGATGCGAGTAGTCAAAAACAAAATTTCAACTAAAAATCGGTGCAAAAAGAAGTAATCGGATTTAAAAGTCGGTATAGTCGTACTCGTACTCATTTCACATAGACGTACATATACACACGAAAACCAGCACTTTTAGCGCCTCTAGAAACGAAATGCTGGTGTAATGTGTTTTTAACTAACAGTATTCAATCAAATATTATGTAGATAATTTAATTTATTTATTTTGTTTGATCCATTCAAAAGTCGAGGAAATCATCCTAGAATTTTTGTAATGTATTTTTCTAATGCATTTTTGTATCAAAATTATAAATAAATAAAATATTTCAATATATTGTCAAGTTAGTCGGTACCATCAAATTATTTGTAACAATTAGTCGATTCAAAAAATAATCGTTTATCGTGCCATTTAATCGAGTATACGAGTACTTTTACTCGTACTCGGACGAACACTATATACAGATAGATGTTAAGAAATGTAGAATTTTACACAGAAATGTATTTCAAACATTATTCTATTAGTTCTAGAATGTACTTAAACTTCAGACATGCACGATTAAATACATGTAGGAGGGAATCAGCTCGGTACTAAAGATCGCGAATTCGTAATTCTTGGAAATTGTCATTGACACAAATGTAGTAATATTTTGGACGTTATCTACTTGTAGATTAAAAGTGTTGTTAGATTATTATTTGATATTATCTCTTGATCCACGATTTGTACACACATTTATTAAAAAGTTCATATGTCATCGCTGTATGTATGCTACTTTTGAAAAGCAATTCCAGACAGTTTTATTTCCGTATGAACTAATGTAGATAGATATCAAATCTATATTTGTAATGTCTGGGCCGGTTAGGTTAGGCTAGGTTAGGGTTTGAGGGGCGTTTTACATCGACCTCTAGATTAAGTATTCATCGGAAAAGGCTTTTGATCGCGATTTGAGAACTCCCGGATCTCTCGGAACTCGTATAAATCTCGTAATATTTTCATGCAATGAAGTTATACAAATCGGATGATTTATTCGAGAACCCATGATTCTCAAATTCAGAGTATATCGCCCGATTATATATATATTGTTGGGAATTCTATAATTATTGGTTTTACCTACCAGGTCCAACCAGGAGGCGTGCTGCCGAAGAGGTTCGGAACCCACCGACGGACTTTTCTGGCTAATCCACAATTGGTTTCGTTTCTACTTCGATCGTTGTTGTCACTGCAATTGCTGTTGCTGGTTTTGTTTTTGTCTATTGTTGTTTCTGATGTTGACGTTTATATTGATGTTGTTATTTTGTATTTTGCTGTTGTTGTTGATGTTATTGTTGTTAATGTAATTGTTGTACACTTCACTAATTGCAACAGAAGCACATGTGATTCTCGCTCGGTTTGGTTTGGTCTCGTTGATTTTTGCCGCTCTCGCGTTAAACTTTCAAAACATGGAACTAACTATCGAGGCATTTGCATAGACCTTATTTTCGATATATATTTGTTTCACTATTTTTCTTCTATCTAACTATCTGTGTGTTGTACTTTATTTATTTCAGTGGGTTTCTCTCGATTCGGGCTCGGTATGCGGTTCCACACCATTTATGATAATTTCCACACACTACGTTTCGGAACGAATTCCATCCACATGAAAACGAATCAAAACTCGTTGTTGCCGCTGGCCGCTGACGGGAAGAGGCGTCGTGGGCCGTGCCGGGACGGAGAGGGGCGGAGTGGAGTGGAAAGAGTGAGTGAGTGTGTGAGAGAGAGAGAGAGAGAGTGGAGCGGGCGGGCGGAGACAGACACGGTTCGGACCCGTCTCGCAGTCGCTGCGAAACAAATTCGAAAGAGCAAAAATACAAAAATAATTAAAATCTACAATGAAGAAGAAAGGCCGTGCCGTGTAGTAAACGACGTAAAATGAACCACGTCACGTCATCAATTCGAACACATTCCGATACGATTACTCGAAAAACGGCGCGGGCGGGGGGAGTTTGAGTTTTCGATTCGATTTATTTGGAATCTGCGATTTCCACGTTCCTCGTCCCTGGTCGCGGCGAGACGAGACGAGGAGGAGGTCGGTCCGTCGATCGGTCGGTCGATCGGTTGGCGCGCAAAGAGTTCCACTAATTTTAGCACAATACTTCCTCGATCTGAGGCGAATTCTCGAAATGCTCGTTTACTGCGTCGTCTCGCACGGCCCAAGGAACTTTCCTCGCCGTGCTCGATCTCGAACTCGTCGCCCGACCGATTTTCGCCGCGATCGGATTTTCCTCGTTTATTTTCTTTATTATTATTTCGTATCGTTTCGTTTTGTGTTTGTATTATTATTTATTTCTCTCTCCGTACGTTCTTTATTTGATTATTCCGATTGGGTTGCCTGATTCGTTCGTTCTTCTTCCGTTTTCGTATTTCTGTATTTACTCGTGTTGCCTCGACTGGGTTTCTTTCTAACGCAGCGAACGACCTCGTGGCTTTCAACCGAACGAACTTCAGTACGGACTCTACCTGCTTTCAAGTTGGATGCGAACAGACAACTGAAACGCCAGGCAGACCTCGGAATCCGATTAGAAGCGAAATTCATTCTTCGTTGCGCCGACGACCCAACGCCAGCGACGACGGCGACACGAGAGCCCCACAGCCGAGCGAAGCCGAGCACAACCACTCGCAGATACTCCGGAGAGAGCGAGGCGTGTGCGTGAGTGTGCGGCGGCGGCAGCGACGAGAGCGAGAGCGAAAGCGTCTCCCCAACAACGGGTCGGGGTGTGAGTCAGTGAGTGTTCGTGCGGCTGTGTGCGAGAGTGGTTGTTGTTGGCGCTTTTATCGCCACACGAGCGCGCACTCGCTCAGATTGGCGGAAAAGTGGCCTCTGGGTGCGCTCGTGACGTCTTGTGGAACGCGCGAACTTACGTTCCACCGTCTTGGGTTCACTCCGCGCGCGTGGTTGTGTGCGCGGCGGTACAAATAGGTGAGGAGGAGAGGAGAGAAGAGCCCCATTCTGATCTAGGGGCGCTCTCGAATCGGGACGGACAATAAAATATCTACGATTTAGACTTTGCGTTGTGAGCGCACCCTACGGTGGGGCCCTCGCTCACGTCGTCGCCCCCACTCGTCCCTCATGCTGATCTGCACACGGAACTCAGGAGAATTCCTCATGCCTGCCAGGTGGCCTGTGGATCGCTGCGAGGTCCAGCCATCACCCCGAGTTCAATTGGCGTTTGGGGCCTAATCAAGTGCTCCGGATCGTCCTCAAGGCCCCACGTTGGCCACCCCACATTCCTTCGCGTAGCGCCATCTGCGCGTCGACCTGGCGGCGTCGGTGACTTTTGCTCGGTTTCCGATTTTTATTGAAATTTGTTTAATTTTAATGCGCAAATGTTTACGTTTGCGTAATTAAAGTGAATGTTTGCCTCGCACTCGTCGCAAACTCTCACAAACACTGGCGTGGATCTCTCTCGCTCTCTCTCTTTCGCTCGGTCGCTCGGGAGCTTCCAAGGTCGCCAGAGTGCGCCCTCAGCGCGTTCTCGCTGATGCGGGCAGAGGAGAACAATCCGGAAGGATCTGCCCACGCGCCAGGGGGGGGCCACAGCCGCGCTCGTCCAGTCCGAAAGTGGGGTCCGATCTCTGGGCCGCGGACGCACTGCGCATCGTCGAGTGGTGGTGGTCGATCGGTCGGTCGGTCGCTTGCCTTGGCCGACGCCAGCGAAGATGGGCGTGGCGTTTGTTGGCGGCGCATACAAAGTATCGCTATCGAACGACGTACTACATCGACATAGGGAACTATGGAGCTGGTTTGGCGGCTCGAGAGGCGTGATTTTTTTTCCAGAAGGTCGCCGCCGTCCAACGGTCGGTCCCTCGGACGAACGCTAGCATAATTAGCTGATATGTATGAATGTTGTTGTTTTGTTGTTGTGAAGAGTTGAGGGCGACAGCAGATGGCGACGCAAACCGGTCCCTGGCGTACGAAGTCTACTAGAGAGCCGTGTGTCTAGTCCGATCTGATCTGGGCCAGACGACGGACTCGAATCGAGATACATATGAATTAGCCACAACAGCCAGACGAGCTTGAAGAAACTCGGAGCGACGGGGGGGGGGGGGGAAGGGGGGAGGGGCAGCATTGGCAAGAAATCATGGGGTTGCGAAAGAGGCGCACGAGCGACAGGCAGGGAGAGGCGGAGAATCGACTGCGAATAGACATGACGAAAGCCACGATGACGTCCCGGAGCAGATGGAAGACCGACCACGAGTACAGCAGCACCGAACGAGCCGAGCTGACGGACGACGGCGAATCGGCGCCGAACACTAACGAGCGACGCAACGGCAATTAACAGTTAGGACTATGGACGAGCTGCCGCTGCCTGCTCGACTCGACCCCATCGACGATCGACGGAGGACCCCGAGAGGAGGACGGCCTTCTCCTTCTTCAGATCTCTTCCAAGATGTTTCGCAACTTGGACCAGTTTGCGCCACGAGTCGCCTCCAGCGGGGGGAAGAGCGACAAAAGGTAAACACGCGTCGTTCCCAGGAAATCGAGCTCATTTCCATTCGCGCGAACTGCGCATGATCGAAGTGCGCAGCAAACGCGACGCGCCTCCGACTCGTTGCGCTTCCGGTGACTGAGGCAGCGTCGCGATGTCGACGGTGGCAGCGCGACGATGTCGGCGGCGGCAGCGACGTCGACGGCAGCTCCATGCAAAAGACTTTTCGAAAGGCCTTCGTACAAACAGAAACAACAATAAAATCACACAACGTTAGACGTGGACCGTTCACCCGTTCATCGTCCACAGTTCATGGGAGCGAAACACGTGGTTTTCGCGTTCATCTCGGCCGAAGCAACTACAAAAACAATAAAAACAACAACAACCCCATCGCCCCATCTGCCTCGCACACAACACAGTGGACTGTGGAACACGAATCAGGGGGCGAAGGCGAACGGCGAAAAAAACGTCGAAGCACAAGAGAAACACAGCGAAGCTGGGAGAAACAAAACAAAACAGTGAAATCGACGAAAACCGAAACGAAGACGAGGCGGAAAGAATGAATGAAGGACGGAAAGAAAGAAAGAAATCCAAGCGGAGGCCACTCGGTGGACGGAGCACATGTTGCGAATGAACAAGCGAACGAACAAGCGAACGAGTGAGCGAGCGACATTGAGCGGACGGGCGGCAAAAGCGCCAACGACGATGACGATGACGGGGTCGGCGGGTCGGAGGTGGGAGGTGACAAAGAGCGCTCGCTCGCTCTTTGCTCCGGCGGACACGGCGCCAGGTCTCCGTCTTCGTCGCCACACGGTGTCCGCATAGAAAACCTAACCTTACCTAATGTGCGGAGGAGTGTGAGAAGCCGACAATTGCGTCGTTCCTACTCGCACACACACTCACACGCCCGTATAAGTATGACGCGTTGTGCGGGAAGCGCGGAGCAGAAGCGCTTACGCAAGCAGCGCTACCTGCGTCGGTCGCTGGTTGGCGGGGGGAGGGGGCGAAACCACAGATAACGCCGCTCCACGTTAAACCCCGTCCAAGCTCTCGCGCTCTCCCACTCGCTCGTATGATCTCTCTCTCTCTCTCTCTCTCTCTCTCTCTCTCTCTCTCTCTCTCAATCCCTCAATCCCTCCCTCTCTTGCTGCCTGGTTCGTTCGGTCGCACTCTTCGGTGGGCTGACGTGAATCTAGGTGAGGCATGCGCCGCAGCTCTCGGAAGCCCTGTTGCTGTTTTGCCCTCGTCGATGGGATTCTCGGGGCGCCCCACCCCACCCCCCTCCAGTTCGTCACCCCAGCAGCCCATTAAAAGTACGAAGAAGTGTCGCCTCCTGGGCGAGAGTGAGATGCAATGCGAAACGAGGCGAGCGCTCCTTCGAGATTCCGACCCTCGCTGATGGACGGACGCACAGACAGAGGTTGAGTTGCCGGAGTCTTCGCCTTCATCGTTGGTCTTCGTTGTGGCTGCCGTCGGGTGTCTTCGTTGGCTTCTTGGGAGCTCAGTAGGCGCTTCCTCGCATTCCGCCGTGGCACCGTTATCTACCGCTCCACCGCTCTATTTATGGCCCGGCCGCTCTGGGGGAGTTGACCAATTGCCTGCCGCCAGTGCAGGAGTCTGCGCAGGGCCTCCCGACTTGCCATAGGCTGCTGCGAGTCCTTAATTGGAGGACTCGAGTGCGTTCATTCGATTGGAAATCGCATCGCAGGAGTCTAGGGGCCGCGTGCCCCGTCGGCTGCACTCAGTGGTGCTCGCTCCGCCGACGAATGCGGTCGACGGCCGCAGGTCGCGCCCGATCGGCAGGAACGGGAGGAATGTCGTCGGCTCGGCAGGACTGATTGGGGATTATCATGAATTCGTGGTATTTCGAGGAGATAATTGGCAGGGATTTCGCTAACCTAAGACGGGAAGTCTTTGGACTCGTCGAGGTCATGCATCGAGTTCAATTCAGTCGTCGCCCATCCCAGAAGGCCTTTAGAATATAAAACTCAATAGACGTTTCTGTTATTTCTATCACATTATTGTGGTAAAAGTTATGTATCACGATAGCCCCAAACATAATTGAGGAAACGTATGCAATCATCAGATGGATTTGACTTGGCGTCTTTTACGAGGCGTTTAAGACAAGTTTACAGCCATTTCTGATTTGACACCCCCACCGACTCCAGCCGGAGCGTCGGATGTTGACCCCGCCCCCCAACTCAAACAGATGCAAATTCATCACTTTTACGCAACATAAAGTCACGGCCATAAACGGCCGAACGACATCGCGGCATCACTTCATAAAATACTCGGGAAGCAGGTCATATGCGGGTCGTTAAGTTCCAGCTGTAAAGCCGTCGAAGGGTTATTGGTTTACATCGGCGACTCGAATCGACTCGACTCAACTCGACGGAGGATGCTGAGGCCGATGTCGTCGACGGACATGACTCAGTGCGTGGAACGGGGTTTTAAACGCCACCTTATACTCAATTCAATGATTGCCATTTTTATGGCCGCACCCTTTATACGGCTCTAAAACTAAACTCCAACTGCTACAGCTCAACTCATGACGTCTTCATTGCTCCCTACACCATGGGTGCCTTCTTGTGGTAGAGGGGTTTTTGAACCGGTTCTTCTCTGGCTGCTGTCTATATTGATCCATTGTGATTGCCCTTTGGAGTGAAAGAGTTCGTTCTTTATCCCACTATCTCTTTCTATATAATCATGGAGCAGAATGTGACACCCAACATCGATAGAGGAATGCGTGACCGAAGGTTAGGTCAACTGACCGCGATCGGTAATGCATTGGGTATAATCTTTAATCTTCCCTATTATTTTAAAAATAATGATTCGGGAGATGATACCGCAAGATACCGATGTGTATGTTTTTTTTTTCAGCTTCATGCCCCAATTCCTTTTTGGAGAGCTTTTATGCAGAGTGATACCGCCGCAATTTATTCTCCATACTATAAAGTGGAACTTCCGATGAGTCGATGGGGAGAGAGAGAGAAAGATATACTATATACCTGATTCTATATCCATGCAACTATTTGCTGGAATCTAATGCTGGTCATTAGAGTGGTCGAAGTTCGGCCATCACATGGAGTGGTCGACATTACCGTTATCCGGCGCTGGTCACCTATAGCTGTCGTTTCACTTTCAGTCTGACAGCGGGACCTGGGGCGACACATGGCGCCAAACGCCTCGACTTCACCGCAGGACCTCTGCGAACTCCTGGCGAAACTTCTGAACTTCTTGAATTTGTGCTCGAAGATCTCGATAAATCGCTTGCAAATGCTGCAACTATTTATTGTGACACGTTGCCGCGGTTTTCCCCGACCCACCGCGAAGAGTGAGAGAGGGGGAGAGAGAGGGAGCAAAGGATTTGCGGCATCTCCATCTACATGGGAGTATGGGTGGAGATCAGATCAACTTAAAGATCGAAATGCAAAATTCACTACGCTGTGAAAACAAAGTTTTCCAACATTTTTGTTTTCGCCAACAATCACAACAACAACAATGAGTTGATGCACCCAACAGCGCCCAAGGACTAAGAAGCATCCTGCGTACATCACTCTCGGGAAATGCGAGCAGAACTGCCGCAAAGTAGAGGCGGGGAGGACAGAACCATCGAGCAGTGGACAACGGCCGCCAACGCGACGTCGATGCGAAGGCGGATCGACGCCGGCCCCTTACCACACCTTCCTTCCTACACCTTCCCACGCCACCCTTTCCCTTCCTTCACCTCTCCACCCCACGCCTCCCCTCGCCTGGCATCTTCACGTCCGCAGGACTTCGCCGGCAAAGGAAACGCTGAACTTTGCAAATGAGGGAAAGGATTCGAGGGCGAAAAGTTTAAACCGAGCGCTTAAGAATCAAAAATTGCGCAAAAAACGACCAACTTCCCGCAGGAGCAAACTTTAAGGATATAAATTATCGTTTGTGTGATACCTTTGGCACTTTTTTGCCGTCCTGTTTTCAGCCACCGAAGACGTTTGGCGCCAAGCGGCTGACTTGTACAAATGGCTGTCGGCGTGTAACGTGGCGGCGCACACACACACACACACACACGCACTCGCCCATACACTCGCACAACTCGCAGAGACACGCGTTCGCACAGAGGAGAGAGGACGAGCTTCGAACATGTACCTTGCTGCTAAATGTAATGGATTCTACAACCGTTTAGATGCCCGGCTCGATGGAGAAGGTGGAGGGAACCGTGGGAGGAATTAAACGGTTAATTGATTGTTTTCGCAGAATCGGCCACTGGGAACCAGAGATCAGAGACCCCATATCATCAAAGTGCTGGTCTCTTTTCCCTGAGCTTGTGGGCGGGACGAACAATCCGAAGTACTCGCTGTATTTATATACCTTGGGCTTTGTGTTGAGAATAAAGTGACCTTCAGATTTGTTTAGCTGGCTCCACTGAACTTAACCTTTACCTTTATCATTCTATTCAAACAGTTTTCCATCAAGCGAACCCAAAATAAGATCTAGAATATCCGGAGTCGAATAATCCAGCCACTGAAGACAGACTCCAACACAATATATTAATTTATTATTCAGAAATTGCGTGTGTCGTCGGGGAGTTCGATTGTGAACCGGTCTGGCACGTGTTCCACCTTGGTCTATCACCAATAACCGTATCGCGATCAGCATTCGAATTCCGTTTGCTAACACGAGATTCTCTCCACAGGTTCATATCGGAATATTTTCAAGCTCTCACCAGTCACTCTGTATAGATGGATGTTTTGGACATGCCCTGCACTCCACTATATTTGAAACTTCTAGGCCAAGATATCAGAATATACTATACGAGAGTTCCTTTGGTCAGCCAAATACATAATTATACCCCATCTACCTTTATATTTGGCGACTTGCCTCCTTGATGGTTGGCATTTGGAATACTAAGGAGACACTTCCCCAGCAACAGAGGCCATTGTCTAGCATCGTGTCCTTGTTTCGTCGGGGCGCCAACCACCCACCGTGGCGTATCGAATGTCCAGGGCCACTACTTGGCACGTGGGCCCGGGGCGAGTTCAATTAGTTAAATGAATCCCAAAATGGGCCCATTGATGGAGGCCTGCTTTTGTTCCATCCTCTCATCACTCACATCACTCCCACCACTCACTCTCACTCTCACCACTCTCAGTGCACTCCCATCCACCCTAGTATCGAAAGTTTGTCATGACGAACCTGTAACTAATACCATCTTATCAATTAGAAGTATTTAGCGATAGTGACAGAGAGACCCACTGACCTACACCGAAACGAAAGTCGCACGTGGCGCTCGGTTTGCATTCCAGGGGGCCTCAGATTAGAAACTTCCGATAACCGGCCACCATCACTTCAATCCTTTCGCCATCGCATCAGTTAATTCACAGATGTTCTGAGTGGAATTATTATGAGATAATCAGGGTGATGCAGTACTCATAATAGCATCGGATGCAACTCTATTATCTTAATTATCTCTTTCTAACTAATCTGGATTTAACTCAGAACTAGTGCGTCATGTGGTAGTCCGAACCAGTTGGAATTAATGAACTATGATCAAGCAGTTAATGGCGATATGTTAATAACCCACTATGGGGCTGTCATAAAATAATTAACTTTTTCTAAACGTCTTCCCATGCCCATTATTAAGCAATTAGTACTGGAAAGTAATCACCATGACGGAGGCTATCGGTCAAGGGAGTGGTAACAGTTGGTCGTCAACTGCAAGCAGGACAATAAGAGAACAATGTCGTCGATAGTAATTACTGGGGAAATGCAAATACCAAGAGTCGGACTGATTGAAGCGGATTAGTATGGCGTGCAGAGAGCACAGAGTGAGAGGGAAGCAGGAGAGAAATGTGCGTCGCTTGGCAGGACTCCGATAAGTGACGAGGTGGCCGAGTGGTTAAGGCGTTGGACTGCTAATCCAATGTGCTCTGCACGCGTGGGTTCGAATCCCATCCTCGTCGATTATTTTTTTATTATTTTTTTTTTGTTGTTTGCTACTCTGAAACTCTTTGTCTCGATATTTCTCTTTTCAAACACTTCAGTGTCCATTGAGAGTTGTCGAGATGGAGCTTCGTTTTATTGTCGTTGCCTCCACTGAGTCGGAACTTATCCGATTGTCCTGATTTGAATAACGCCCCGCATCTTTAAGATATTCGGAAATATGAATCTCGCAAATAGCTTTGTATCTCTGGGAAAATACTTTCGAAGGAGTAGTTTTGCGTTGTGTACGTCGATGTGTGTGTGTGTGCTTTTATTCTTGAAAAACGATTTTTTAAATTATTTTCTTCATTCTCCTTTCGACCAACCAATATATGCGGCTTCGTGATGTCGTTGAAAGCTGCTCTCCATCGATACTTTGTCATCCTCTCAATCGGCGAGAGTGCGCTTCATTGGCTCAATACGCATACACACACACACACAGTCATGTATGTACATACAGTTGCAATTTCTTTCATTGAATCTTTTTTATTGGGTTTGGCATCGGTCTCGTTCTGCGGCGTTCCATGCGAATGCATGGGGAATTGGTAGCAGCTTCGGTAGTTCTCCACAATTGACTCTTTGGCCAATGTGCGAAATCATATTTCAATATTTATTTCGAAACGCGACTGACAGGGTGTCGAAGGAGCACCCTTAGAATGGGATATTGGGACTCAAGAAGTAGGTCTTGTACCCCCAACCGAGCCACCCTGTAATCTCACCCCGATAGCATGATTTACGCGTATCGAATGTGGCCCATGCACCCTGTGGTCGCGGTCTTCTTCGCGTGTCTCTTGAAGAGCAAGGAAAAACTAGTTTCCCACGGAACATCGTCGGGCTGAAAACTCCAACCTTCGCCTCTCTCTCTCTATGTTCTTCATCTTCCGCCCTTCCTCGCGATCCCGAAAAGGGAATCGAATGAAGGCGATAAAAATAAATTTCATCACATCGCATGGCCTGGCATCGCTCGCCCTTCGTCTTCTCCACCCTCCCTCACCCTCACCCCATGCTCCAGTCGCAACTACACGACGACTTGTTCGGCAGCGGAGGAGCGAAAAATATGAAATTGAAATCCTTTATCTACGAGTGACATTTGGCAGCGCGGATTCCTCTACATTTCGCATTTCGCGTACATCGCCTCGTATCTGCATGCATGTGCCTGTGGATGTGTATGTTCCTGTGTATGTGTGCTCGTAATGAGACGTCTGTCATACTGTGCTGGGCTCTTACATACAGACATCTGCAGCGAAATCCCGCTTCATTTTTGCATAATTCAACCGTAACCGCGGCGAATGAATAATTTCTGCTGGTTCTCCGCTCTTCCAAAGGGGCGGCGGGGATGATGGGTCGAGGCACATACCGTCGAGCATGATGAAGGCCCCCCGTCCCCGGCTGCGCTCAATGAGCTCATTCGTGTCATATGCCGGGTGAAGAACTGAAGGTCTTGCTTTTGTTAAAACCCATACTTCTTTCACCCACCCTCCCCACAAACCCCGAACTTCTCCATCCTCATTCGTTTCTTTCCGGGTCCTCGGACAAGACCTTAATATCTATTGCTTTCAATATATCTATCTCTCTCTCTCTGTCTATTTTGCTCAATAGCCATGTGTCGCCGGACGATCATCTCACCGTAAATTCGATCGATTCATGTCCACCTCTATAGAGACTTTTATCGCCGATGCCGCGAAGACAATATTCATGAACATCATCGCCGAATGTGAGCGATGCCTCCTCCGTCTCTCTCGATGAACATTGAACGACTTCGCGGTGACTCTAAAAGTGCAGTTTACGAGCTAGTCGCAGTAGTAAACAAATAAAAGCGTGCACACAGAGAAACCCGAATCAGCGGGCGGAAGTGCAACGAGATTCCGACAAGTGTATTCGAATACTGATAGCGACAGATATTCAATTAACTTTATAGAGCACCTCGGGACTCATAGCAAATTATTTCCGACTAGAATTCGCATTTGAATGTTGATCCAGCTGGCTGTCGATGGGCTTAGTAGTCATGAAATGTCATTGGAAGAATACACGAAATATTTGCAATATCGGGATCCCAATATAATAGAATTAAACTATGTTTTATCCATCTATTGTATATCAGATTTAATTACTATTTGAATGACCTGAGCTGGAGCAAATAATCTCGAGAGCATCTCAGTAATAATGCTTCAATACATGAAATCTTTGCAAATTTAGTACTGCTATATAATAAAATTAATCTATAAACTTAAATATTATACATCTCACATTTAATTACTATTTAAACTATTAAAGCTGACCAGAAGCAAATAGTCCCAAGGAGCATCTCGGTACTAATGCTTCAATAGTTCTTACCAACTATAGTACTTAAGGTAATGGCGAAAGCTTTCGCCTTTCAGCTTGGCTCGTATGTTCTCTGTGAGAGTTCTACAATCATCGATCTTTTCTCCAATCGAATTAAACGAATGAGACGAAAATACAATACATTCCGGACGAGCTTTCCGTATCGGCGAAAGGCGAATTACGACCCTATGGAGAAGAGCGCCACCGAATTCCTCGATTACTCGACTCCTTAAAGTATGCTGCGAAACTTATTTTATTGTCCATTTCCTCGCAAATACGTTTTAACAATACAATTGAAACTCCCGTGTGCGACGTCGACTTCGTGGGTGTGTGTGTGCGTGTGTGAGTGTGTGTGCGTGAGTGCATTAGGTTAAAGAGAGCTCGTCGCCTGTGAGTCTCCAGAGCGGAGTAATGGGTAATATTTCTTTTTTATAACCGGCACTTCCCTGTGTCTTCCTGGGCTTCCTCTGGCTCCCCCATCTACCCCACCTCGTGTCCACTGGGTGGGTCTGCATATAAATTAGAATGAGGCGGAAACCGGAAGGAGTGTGACACACAGATGAGCTGGCGTCTGCGAGCGTCTTCGCGCGCATTGTAAATCAGTTTTCGCAATTTATTCCAGCGAGACTTTCCGAAGGCGATAGTTTCGTTTGCCCCTTTCCGCTTCCCTGCAGGTGACTTGGATGAAACTTAGATAAACTCAGATGTGCCAGGTTGAGGTTCAGCCCTCAGTTCCTAGGCGCCTCTTGTGCAAATAGCTTCTAATTGTTTCCACCACCTCCATGGCCCCGCTTTCCTCAATCAAAGTCAATCGCCCTCTAATCCCCCGATATTAATTGTTCCGGCCGATACAACTAATTATGCAGCGTTCGCCGACGTCCACCTTGGGCCGACAAAAAATGACTATTCATCATTTGAGCAATCAATCAATTTAAGAACGTTTGATCCACATGAGTCGACCTGCCCTGGAAAATCCCTGGAACAAATCTTCCATACAAGTGTATTAATTCGTCTATTACACACGCTCATCCGCCCCCGCTCCCTCGGCCGCCGCTGGCCTGATGTGCGACCGCCCGCCCGGCACCCGGGGTCGGAGTCCAACGTAGATGGAGCGAACGGACGGCCAGCGTTATCGGGTTTTTTGGGAAATTCATCTCGAGGCTGCCTCTGAAACACTCGGTACGACGTTCTCAATTAAGGCAAAAGTGGCCTCGCCTCAGCACGGTGGACCGTAGACGCCATCGAGGCGCTCGGGCTGCTGGAAAAGTTCACTCTTTTTTCTCTCTCTCTTTCTTCTTTTCCTCAACGCTTCACAAACTCAGGAGTTGTTCCTTTTCATTTCTTTCCTTCTTTTCTTTCAACGATTTTCTAAATGGTAATAAATCGTTTCTCGGTCCGTCCTTACGTCTGTGCGGACGTCGGTCCGTCCGTCGGTCCGTCCGTCCTACGGGGCTAGGTAAGGTAAGATGGCAAATTTGTTGGGTCAACAATTTATAGGGGGTTCCTGCAGGAAGATCGTCTCATGGCAGGAAGATGCTACCTCGGAAGGAAGTTGGTCTCTCGGATGGAAGATGGTCTTCTCTTTTAAATCGTCCTAGGCTGACGATATAATATCAGGAATTGAGATATCGAAACAAGTATTTTTGTAAAGACTACTCACAGATCTCTGTCGATTTGAGAACCCCTGCATTCCTATTAGCATCCCATACGAAGAGCTCAGCTCAAAACCCAACGTAGATTTTGGCTCACGCTCTCTATATCTTCCGGAAGAGTTCACTTCCACTGTCCGCTAGGCAAATTGAACTCCTCCTCATCGATGCCCTGGAAGTCCTGGCGAAAGGGAATTGGAGAAGGAACCCCATCTGCCCATCTCTAAGGCAGCAATTGAGCAGGCATCGATGGTGCTCCCACAGCACTTGAACTCAACTCCTCGGACGAGCGGCAGCAACAAAGGCGAGGACGACGGCGACGATTTTAATCGATTACCCGGGAACCAACGTCTGCTTGGCGCCGAAGAAAAATCTTACCGAACTCCGCCAAATAACTCCGGCCAAGGGGAGGCAGAGGGGGCGAAAGTGGACGAGTGGCCCCGTAGGACGTGTGGGCGGGGACGTCGACGTCGACAGAGGCAAGGTGCGCTACACGGCAACGACGACGCATGTTGGGAACTTGTAGACAGCGTTTAAATGAATGAGTTCCACATCCGCCGCCGCTTCGCTCGCTTCCGGTGGCTCGAGGGCCCGGCCCTTTGGGCAGCCAGCCGTGCGGCGTCCGCAGCTCGCCCAACCGTCCGCCGGCGAAGTTTGCCAAGGATTATGGTTTATGGCCGACAATAAAGGTCGACGTCAATGGGTCGCACTCACACACACACACACGCAGTGTCCGCCTATTGTCCTCGGCCGGACAGCAGCCGAAGTCGCCGTTGCTGCGAACGAGGCAGACGAGGACCACGGACGAGGTGAAGGCATCGAAATAGAGAGATAAAGAGAGAAGGGGAGAAACTTCAGCAATTGTAAGCCAAGAGTTTTCTTGAGAAGTGCTCAATTACTTGTAGTCAATTTGCGAATTGAGCTGTGCAAACTTCGCCTCTTCGAAAAGACACTTGCCGACAAGGACATCTCGGCCGATCAGAGATTAAAGGCAACGTGGACACGGTAATAAATGGCCCATTGAGGAGTCGTCGTCGCCCATGCTAAATGCGACTGGACTGTGAATGTCAAGGACATATTTGTCATAATTGATGAACGATTCCTTTTTTCCCGAGGACCTCAAGATCAATCAGGATCAGAGGATTCAACGCCAAGTGTTGGAATTTCAAGTTAGTCTACATCGGAGACTTTATTGGCGTGGCTGGGAAATCAATTCCTATGGAAAAGCAGTCCTGGCGCATCCTTGAAATTTGCAATTTCTTAATTCATTTTATATGCAAAATTATGCATGGACCGATGCCGGCGACATCCAGCGAGTGTCATCGATCTGTCGTTCACCCACCCTCCCCCTTCCAAAATCGTTCCAATGAAACAGAGTCGGAGTCGAATTCGATTGCGGCCGGTCGACGGGAGTCAATCCATAAATAAATTAACACGTCCGAGGCATATGACGAATGCAAATAAGTGCATCAATTGAATCCAGTGCAATATGAATCCCGATTTCCGGTCACTCGCCATCAAATAGGCTCGCCGACGATAAATAGACCATAAAATCACTCTTTGTGACCATCGACAATTTGATGGATTGTCGATTGAAAGACTCGACGTGAATGTTGCATCCTTAAAGTTCCTTAAGAAGTCCGAGCTCTATCCTATTGACCTGTCCGTCATTTAGACAGCCGCTTTGATTTACGTGGGAGTTCCTACCGTTCTTGTGGCGTCATCGTCAATTAATGTCGCGATAAACACTCACTTCTTGAATGGAACAATCGTAATAACTACTAATCTGCATTCGCCGATGATAAGATATCGGACGAAGTGGTTTTAGTTGGGGCGGAGTGTATTGAGACAGACCTTAGAAGTGCTTTAAATATCGAACATCGACTTGCTAACAAGCATTCGCGGTGAAGATATCAAACGAAGAACATTTCATTTACTCCAAGTGGACAGAGAGACAATTGGCTACTATTAACGGTTGACTACTCGATATAGCCCTCGATAGAAGGGAACTCTTTCTCCGAATTCAAAGTTTTCATATATACATTATATATTGCAATAGTATATAGCACTTAAAATGAACTCATCCAAGGAAAGTGATGTCCGCAAGCAAAACCCAGTCACACAAGCAAATTTCATTTCCAAGTGGTTCTTCATGTAAGTTTAATTTTTTAATATCATGGTATATAATGTGAGGTTCCACATTGATTACCCATAGTCTATTCCACTCGTGTGTGATACATTACAAACGTCCAAAGACAACTATGCGGAACTACTCAGTATACAGACATACCGTAGTACTTTCCTTTGTATAGAATCATAATACCACAATCATCATAATACAGTGATGGTTCAATATAACTATAAAATAACTCTAACTCTAAATAACGAACGGGTGAAAAATTAAGTATTTTATATAACGAATTCTATATAGACTTCAGTACAAAAAAACGTATTTTTTTTCTAACAATAAATAATTTTGTTCATGTATGTACATTTTTTCCGTTTTTTTAAATAAATTAATTAATATAATACGAATAGAGTTCAACTTGCTACTATGCTAATATTTATGAAAATAAATATATATTTCGATATAATGTATTGTCGATAAAACGAACGATCCCTGAACATTATATAATTCATTATACTGGACTGTACTAATAATATTAAATTCGGTGTAAATTGATTCTTAAACTCCACGCAGATACTTTGAGATTTAGTGCTTATAATAATATTCTAAAAACCCAATTCGATTCGAGACAATCACCAAGACTCCTTTGTGTTTTTAAAATAAAACAAGTTGCTAATTTTAGTTTCTATTTCTGGAACCTCTGCGTTATCTCCTAATCAACGCAAACACAATAATAGTAAGACCGCTGTCATAATGTAATCTGGGGGAAGGGCTTTTGAACATGTGCGGTTCCTCGTCACGTTGCGCGGGTTCCCCAACTCTCGATCGCATCCTACACACGGGGTTTCTCAACTAATTCCATTATCGCTGTATGTGCATATCTCAACAATTTGCGTCTGTCGATAAGAAGTGATCGAACAAACATGGATCCCAAAATGTCTGCCCCGGCGGAACTGTGGTGCGTGCGGTGTGCTATGGCTGGCGCTAGGTTTAAATCTGTCTGTGAAGGTTTAATTGGCGGCTAATCAGCCACAGTGACGAGGTGAAGGCCGATTCCAAGATAATCATATCACGGATTTCCGGAATAATACAGGACTCGACTAACCAAATGATCGTCGTTCCAGATGGACTCGTGAGGTGTTCGGCAAAGGAATGCGCGATGAGCTGGAAACGAAGGATCTCTACGAGCACATTCCCAGCCTGGACAGCCAACGGGTGTCCGCCAGGTTGGACAAGTACTGGGCGGAGGAGGAGCGGCGCAGCAAACCCAACCTCCTGCACATGATCTTCCGGGCGTTTGGCTGGCAGTTTGTGCCGATCTGTGTCCTGTACTCCATCCTTGAGATCTCCATACAGTGAGTACTTGGAGTTCGCCCAGAATCAATTTCCAAGACTGATTTCCCAAACCATAGTGTCCTGCAGCCCTTGTTCCTCGGTGGCCTGGTTTCCTACTTCGCCGAGGGCCAGACGGACATATCCAAGCACCAGGCCTACCTCTATGCGACCGGCATCGTGCTCTGCTCCCTGGTGGGCACGCTCTGCTTCCACCCGTTCATGTTCTTCCTCTTCGAGACGGGCACCCGGATTCGGCTGGCCTGCGCCGGCCTCGTGTACCGCAAGTGCCTGCGCACCTCGATCACGGCCGACAACAACGGGCTGAGCGGCTTCGCCATCTCCGTCCTCTCGGCCGACCTGCCGCAGTTCGATCTCACCTTCTACTTCTTCCACGACCTGTGGAAGGGCCCCGTGGAGACGTGCATCTTCGGGTACATCATGTACCGCGTGATCGGGTGGCCGGCGCTCATCGGCATCGCCGCCATCATCGTGTTCATCCCGCTGCAGGCGTGGGCGGCCAAGGCCTCGGCCCACTACCGCCAGAAGTCGGCCGGGTTCGGGGACGAGCGACGCAAGTTCATGAACGAGATCGTCTCGGCCATCCAGGTGATCAAGATGTACGCCTGGGAGCGATGCTTCGCCAAGCTGATCGCGTCCGTGCGCGAGAGCGAGGTGCGCGCGATCCGCGGCTCGATGAACATCTACGCGGCCCTGCAGTGCACGAACATGATCTCGAAGTTCGCGCTCTTCCTGAGCCTCGTCGTCTACGTCTACACCGGCGACATCATCACGGCGCAGAAGGTCTTCATCGTCTCGTCCTACTACAACATGCTGAACGACTCGCTGCTGCACTTCTGGCCGCTGGCCATCACCACGTGGGCGGAGACGTTGGTCTGCGCCAGGCGCGTGGTCGGCTTCCTGCAGAAGAGCGAGGTGCCCGCCCAGGGCTGGGGCGTGGGGCAGGACAACCTCGGAATGGACGCGCCCGAGAAGGCGGAGAAGTGCGGGCGCCTGCAGAACCCCGCGGCCAGCCGGAAGGAGGTCGTGCTGCGCAACCTCTCCGCGAGTTGGAACAAGCAGGCGGAGGCCGCGGAGAAGGTCCGTCCGCACATCCAGGACGTGAGCTTCCAGATCGCCGACGGCCAGTTCGTGGGCATCGTCGGCAACATCGGCTCGGGCAAGTCCACTCTGCTCAACGCGATCCTCGGCGAGCTGGAGGTGTTGCGGGGCAGCGTCGAAGTGGGCGGCACCCTCAGCTACGCCCCCCAAGAGGCGTGGATCTTCCAGTCGAGCATCCGCGACAACATCGTCTTCGTCGAGCCCTTCGACGAGCAGCGCTACCGGCGAGTGCTGCGCGCCTGCCAGCTGGAGCGCGACATCGAGCTCTTCCCCTACGGCGACTCGACGATTGTGGGCGAGCGCGGCATCAGCCTCAGCGGCGGGCAGAAGGCGCGCATTCAGCCTGGCCAGGGCGGTGTACCGGAAGGCCGACATCTACATCATGGACGACCCCCTGGCGGCGGTGGACTCGAACGTTGGCAAGTTGCTGCTCGAGCAGTGCTTGCTGCGGTTCCTCGACGGCAAGATCCGCATCCTGGTGACGCACCACGTGCAGCACCTGCAGGCCACCGACCATCTGATCATCATGGAGGGCGGTCGGGCCAGTGTCCAGGGCCACTACGAGGACCTGCAGCATCTGCTCAGCTCGCACGTGCGGCCGGAGGAGGAGAGCGAGGGCGCGAAGAGGAAGTTGCGCCACTCCGAGAGCGTCATTGCCAAAGATCGCGAAGCCGAGGCGGAGCACACGGTGAACACGGTGGACACCGGCGACGAGCGCAAGGAGCAGCAGCTGCAGGGCTCCGTCAAACTCAACACCTACATGGAGTACTTCCGGGCCCTGGGCATGCCGTGGGTCATCTTCGTGATCTTCGCCCTGTTCGTGATGGCGCGCGGCTGCCAGGCGGCCATGGACATCTTCATCGCCAAGTGGTAAGTTTGAGAACTCCTCTTTTTACTCCTCTTTGAAACGACCTTCTCTCGCCCTCTCTGAACAGGGCCACGTGGGAGGAGTCGCTGGACGTCGGCGCCGAGTCCTACGATGAGTACTCGAGCCAGCGCCGCCGCATGATCATCCTCTACACGATCCTCATCCTCTGCACGCTCGTCCTCTACCTGATGCGCACCTTCGGCTTCTTCATGATGTGCCTGCGGATCTCGCTGCGCCTCCACGATCAGCTCTTCCACGGCGTCATCCGCGCCTACATGTACTTCTTCAACAACAACCCCTCGGGCCGCATCCTCAACCGCTTCTCCACGGACATCTCGAACGTCGACGTTTCCCTGCCCCAGTCCATGCTGGACTCGCTCTCGGTGAGTTGTGACACTTCTTTCCTCAAATTGAATCACACTAATCGGTTATTTAGTTCTTCGTTGACGGGGTGGCGATCTTGGTGATTGTGGCGATCGCCAACTATTGGCTGCTGATCCCCGCCGTGGTCATGATCGCCCTGCTCTACCTCTGCCGCAGTCTCTACATCGGCGCCAGTCGGAGTCTCAAGCGAATCGAGGCCATGAGTGAGTAGAGTCCGACTTCAATCAAGAGAAACTCGAAGTCATTGATTCTCTTTTGCAGCCCGCAGCCCGATCTACTCGCACACGAACCAGACCTTCCAGGGCCTGACGACGGTGCGCGCCCTCGACGCCGGCCGCCAGATGGACGAGGAGTTCCACGGCCACCAGAACAGCAACACCTCCGCGCTCTATCTGTACGTGACGACGAACCGCGCCTTCGCCTTCTGGACGGACCTGATCTGCGTGCTCTACATCCTGGCGGTCACCTTCAGCTTCCTGGTGATCGACGGCCACTTCTACAGCGGCGACGTCGGCCTGGCCATCACGCAGTCGATGACGCTGGTCATCATGTGCCAGTGGGGCATGCGCCAGACGGCCGAGATGGAGAACAACATGACCAGTGTGGAGCGAGTGATCGAGTACGCGCGGACGCCCTCGGAGCCGGCGCTGGAGAGCGACGCCAGCCTCAGGTTGGCCGCCGACTGGCCGCACGCCGGCCAGCTGCGGTTCGCCGACTTCCGGATGCGCTACTCGGAGCAGGGCGACTACATCCTGAAGGGGCTGAACTTCTCGATCCGGCCGATGGAGAAGATCGGCATCGTGGGTCGCACCGGGGCCGGCAAGTCCTCCATCATCCAGGCCATCTTCCGGCTGGCCTGCAACGAGGGCCTCATCGACATCGACGGCCACGACATCGAGCGCCTGGGCCTGCACGACCTGCGCTGCCGCATCTCGATCATCCCGCAGGACCCCGTCCTCTTCTCCGGCACCCTGCGCTACAACCTCGACCCCTTCGAGCAGCGCAGCGACGACGAGATGTGGCGGGCGCTCGACGACGTCAAGCTGAAGGCGCACGTGAGCGGCCTGGAGGGCGGGCTGCTGGCCGAGGTCCAGGACGGAGGCGCCAACTTCAGCATGGGCCAGCGCCAGTTGGTGTGCATGGCGCGCGCTCTCCTGCGCCAGAACCGCATCCTGATCATGGACGAGGCGACGGCGAACGTCGACCCCGAGTAAGTCGCATCCTCATCCCATTTAGTTTCCTCCCTCTGACCTGTTCTCGTGCCCACGCAGGACGGATGAACTCATCCAGGAGACGATCCAGCGGAAGTTCGAGTCCTGCACCGTCATCACGATCGCCCATCGGCTGCACACGGTGATGAACAACGACCGGGTCGTGGTCATGGACGCGGGGCTGGCGGTGGAGCTGGGGCATCCGTACGAGCTGCTGCAGAACGAGGACGGCTACTTCTACAAGTACGTCAGCCAGACGGGGCCGGCGATGGCGAAGATGCTGCACCAGGTGGCCGAGGAGAGCTATCGCAAGAACGGCGCGAGTCGGGAGTACAACGAGCGCCAATTGTAGGACGGCGGAAAGGGCGGGGGATCGTAAAGATAGGGCACCACTGTTTCGAGGCACTATATGGGCCGTTTTAGTCGAGGATTTTATATTGATATTCCTGCATTTGCACTCTAGCAGCAGACATTTGTATATACCCATCATCATGTTTCATACTCATAGGCTAAGTCGAATTGTTCTTTATTTTAAATACTCGATTTAAATATATGTAATAATATTTTTCATCAAAATTAGTAGTAGTAGTATTTCCATGTATATGATCCGCGATATTCATAGACAAGGGCGAAGCTTTGTTTCCTCGTTCTCGCAATCGAGCAATCAAGTGAGTGCTGTCGATAGGAAGAGAAGCAAAGAAGAGGGAAGGGTTCGGTGTGTACATGGGATGACAAGGGGATGGAGAGATTCCGTGCAAACAATTGCAATGGAAATTGTGTGAACACAATCGCACGCGACTTGTTTCGCATGATAATGGACACGACATAGACGAAGAAAAACTCTGGTTCCCGCCATTCGTAGACCACGAATCCGCCGAAAATTAAAGCGACCCCCAACAAAATGGCAACCTGCAACCCTTTGCTGAAAATTCCACTCATTCGCTCTTGTTGGAGTTCGTCAGACTCCGATACATGTTGGGATAGCATCCATCCATGAACTGGATCATTATTTCACCCGCAAAAATCAAAAGCCGTGGCAAAAATTTAATTAAGTACCAAAAATGTTTCAATGGCGAATTATCTTCCCGCAAACGTGCTGCCGCACGAGCCATAATTTCGTTTTTATGCTATAATTCTGCACTTTTGTTCCTCGCCGACACTCTTCTGTCCGTCCACCACCAACACTCACAGTCTGGTACTACGAGGTTTGGCTGCCTTTCGATGCAGACGGTCCCGAAACTCGCTTCGATGGTTCGTTCGATGGGTGTTGAGTGAAGATGGGCATGTGTGTGTGAGTGCGTCGTATACATGTGCTTGAGGGGTAGAGGGGGAGGGATCACATGTTCCCCATGTACCGAATTCACACAGTAAATTTGCCACACTCCTTTCGGCGAGTTTAATGGAGATTTATTAGCGGGAAGAGGGAGGAGGAGCAACGGAGTCCTTGCACTTTCGGGTTTCCCTGCACGTGAGCAAATTCCTCAGAGATCTCAGTGTCCATTGACCTCACCCATGGAAGCTCCTAGGTAATGTACTACCCATATGTTGTCCCAAAAATACTCCTAAAAAAAGAACCATCATTAAACTACTTATCATTAGTCGTAACCGTACTCAGTCGATATAAGATCCCTGAATGATACCATGATACGACATCGTTTGGGAGCCACTTACACACATGTATCGACTTCTCGTTGCGAGCTCAGGACGCTAATTGATTCGGCACACAAGCTCCAGTTCCAGCATCCTTTGCATGCGTCGACCTCCTGGCCAGCGGATAATTAATCGTCGTTCGGGGCGTGATCCGTCGAGAGAGCAAAAGTGACAAATCCTGTGATTAGTCGATGTGTCCATTCATTACGCAAGGAGACGCAATTAATTTCATTCATGCCCAGTCTTCCGGCCGCTTCTCGGAATTGGGACGTGGACCCGGTTGAGGGACGATGGTCAATGCAATAATTAAATGTTTCTGCAAACATGCTTCCGACTGCCGTGTTTGGTTCCCGTCTAGTTACTCCCACGAGTCTCCGAGTCCTCGGCCAGGACGAAGTTTTAATTTAAAATGTTTCGCCACACAAAAGTGCGAACCCGAAAGGAGTGATTTTGAAGATTTTTTGCCGTTGACAATTTTTAATTAGTTTTGCGGTTCGAGTGCGTTGCCGTCCGTCCGTCCGTCCATCTCAAAGGGGAACCGAGTCCGACAACAGCTCCAAATGAGGAGTCTTCCCGAGGAGCTCCAGCCTGTGTCCCACTCTTTAAACCCCAACTGAGTGCCCCCGTTGCTCGTTCGGCTGCCAGACACACATCACTCCATCCATTTCCTTCCTCACAGTCCGCCCAACCTCCACCTCGGTGTGCAGTGACCTTAAATAATTTGTACAAATCAGGGCGATAATCAAATCATTCACCCTTCGTCACTCCACCTCGTAATCCTCGTGATGTGCCGGCAGCGGGAGTTCATCAATCACAATTTGTATGGAGTGCGAACATATGGCATCGCTTTCCACGAATTGTTTCGCTGGCGGAAAGGAACGAAAGCTGAATATTTACAAATCTCATGCTTAATGTGTTCAATTTCCTGATCGAGACATGAATTTATGTACAACGGCAAATCTGGAACGATATATTCACGATATTATAAATGGTATAATTTGGGTAAATATATGGTGCTCTTTTTGCTATTTTTCTGGTAGTTCTCGCTTGCAACCCTGAAATTAGCAACCTCTCTGAACAATTCCGCGCTCGGTTTTCGAATTGAACACGCTCGGATAATGCAGTTTCGGGTTTGACGTTTTCTTCCCCCTAGACTAGAGGAACTGTCAAACGCGACGGCAACTCCAAAAAGGGTGTGTTTGTGTTGGTGAGTGTGTTTGTTGTACACGCACACGCACACGAATTAAGGCAAAAAGTTGAAAAAACCAACTGCGAATGAGTCCGACTCATTCTGAGGATTTTAAAATATTTTAGTGCAAATACAATTGTTTTCGACCTAAAACACTAAGGAAAAATAACAAATATAGTTTTTCGACTTCACCAAATGTTCGGCGCAAAGTGAATCAAACAGAAAAGTACAAAACAGCAACTGCAAGTGAACTCAAAGGAACCACTAACAATCAAAAGGGAAACAAAAGGTAAGAATTACGAGTAGCAATGATTTCATGCGACTCCGCTGACGGTGCTTATTGCGAACAAAGAGCATGAAGGTGGGGGTTGAAAGAATCCTCGCCACTGTCCATCCGCAATTCGAGGAACCCGCATTAGTCGCCAGCGGAGAAGTCGGAGCGGGCGGTGCTCCAGGAGCCAATGACATGACTGGCGAAATTCATATGAAATTCGTCCAATTCCAATGCCTAATTTTGTGAAATTCCCGTCTATTGTCGTGTTCGTCTTTGCGAGGGTCCACTTGAGCGGATTTTCATGGAGTCCAACCAGTTGCAGTCTGTAAATTGCAAGTCTTACGGTACATTTCTCAATTCCGCCTTGTTATGAGCCGGCCCCATCACCTGCCGCTCCCCCCATTGACATCGGTTGGCTATTTTTAACCAACGACGTCAGCGTCGATCCGCGACGCGTCTCCACTTCACTTCAGTCAGCCAGTCTCTTGGCACTGCTCTGACCTCTCGGCGGGTTTTGAGGCTGCTCGTTTGGAAATTGGAGCATCAGACAGTGCAACATCTCGCGCCGCTTTTCGTCTGCTGCTCCCGACTTCAGACACTTCGTTTGGAAACATTTTGGAATCTCTGCCAGTGTCTCGGCGGATTTTGCTTTTGTTAATTTTATTTGAATTTTTATTGCTGCGTTTGTGGTTTTCGTTTCTCGACTTTGCTGCTTGCTCTTACTTATGTCGCTTTGTTGCCGCTGGCACTCCTTTCAAATTACTTTCTTTGATTAATCAGTCCGCCACAGTGGAGCAAATGAACTGATCTCATTCGATATCGCTGAGAAGTTTGGTGTATTCAAGTGCTAAAAGCACTTTAGACTCATTATTAAATTACATTCCTCTGCAGAGCTCCGCATGTTGCCAATTAAGAAAGAGGCTGAGGCACACAGCAACATCATCTTTTAAATTCGTTTTATTAAATTCCATTTTATGTGTATGTTTTCGCTTATTCCAACTCTTCTTACGTTTTCTGTACTTCACCCCGATGACACTTGAACAGATGGCAACAGGAAGGCCAATCAAATGTGTTGTTGTCGGCGACGGAACGGTCGGCAAGACATGCATGTTAATATCGTACACCACAGACAGCTTTCCAGGGGAATATGTGCCTACAGTGTAAGTATATTATCTGCTTGAGCATGTCTCAATAGCAGTTTTATAATTTTGTTTATTATTAATTAAAATGTCATACTTTTCCCCGTAGCTTCGACAACTACTCAGCCCCAATGCAAGTAGACACGATACAAGTGTCACTGGGTCTATGGGATACGGCCGGGCAGGAAGACTACGATCGCCTGCGACCGCTTTCTTATCCACAGACGGACGTATTCCTCATATGTTTCAGTGTGGCCAGTCCATCATCGTTTGAGAATGTTACTTCCAAGTGGTATCCAGAGATCAAACATCACTGCCCGGATGCACCCATTATATTAGTCGGTAAGTTGATCGATGTTGATCAACATTGATATTTATTTCAAACGGGCTTCGTTATTTTAGGAACAAAAATCGATTTGCGAGATGACAGAGAAACACTAAGCGGCTTAGCTGAGCAAGGACTTTCGCCACTTAAGCGGGAACAAGGACAAAAACTGGCGAATAAAATAAGAGCAGTGAAGTACATGGAATGCTCAGCTCTAACACAAAGGGGACTCAAGCAGGTGGGTTCTCCGATTATCATTATCGATTTGAAGTTGTATGATTCAAATTGAATTCTTATGTTTTGCAGGTTTTTGAGGAAGCTGTTAGAGCCGTGCTTAGACCAGAGCCTCAAAAACGACGTCAACGGAAGTGTTTAGTTATGTAAATATTTATTTAAGCACAAGCAAAAAGAACCACAGGAAAGTGTACACATTGAATTGCGATCGCAATACATATATTTATTATTATTATTTTTTTGTAACATCATTATGATTCTTAAATGTGAGCCAACAGTTTACAAAATCTTTTAAGAGATAAATGTAAATTTAGAGAACCAAAAACAATTAACACAGAAATTGTATTCGAATCGGGAAATAACGAATTTTAATTTGTATACAACAAATTTGTCAAATAAGTTTAAGGCTAAGACAATAGAAGAAAAGGTTCAATGAAAGTGAAAGACGAAACGAAACTCAACATAACGCGCTGCTATGAATTCACCTTTCGGTTTTATGCGAGACGGAATTAAGGTCCTATTGAGCAGTAAAATTTACAAACTCACTGAGTTGTTAGCCATAAAAATTAAAAGGTTTTGTGTTAGTTTTAAATTTTGTAATTATTTATATATTATGTATTATCACTACCAAAAACATACAAAATCGAATAGGCTGAATTTCATGGAAATATTAGCGAAATGTAGGCTAAAGATTTGATGCTGGAATGCAGAAAATTTCGTACTCGATTTCGTACTATTCCTACTCGAAAAGAAACTTTAATTTTCTTTTTTGCAACTGATTTAAAACTGATTTGAAGTCAAAATAATTAAATATTTCAATCATTTGCTACTTTAAAGTATAGCTGTTGGTCAGAAAATATTGCGTGGTTAGAATCAAGAATTGCAATTAAATCATATCCTCAAATCAAAGACCAACGAATGTATGCATTTGTAAAATTACAATAATTTTGCCTAAAGTAATGCCACATCTAAATTAGTTGTATCTAGTCAATTGAGTAGAGAAAGAAGCCCGAGGAATACCAAGTAGCGCGATTATATGTAGGACTTGAAGAGGCATTGAAGAAGCAAAACCATTCTGAACATAAGCCCACACTTTATTTTTGACTTATTTTTGGCAATGCATGATATGCATTTTCGTTTAGAACTAAGTTTCAAAGCATTCAATCTAATCTCAGCCAGAGACGTTGCATTAAATTCCCATTCAATTGCAGTTCTATATTTTATATCATTCTACTTCGAATTCAATTATGTTGAAACTTTTGAACTCGCATTAACTGTCATATAGTTTAACTCTTCATCTCAATCGAATATCACTCGAATAATTAATATCAAATATTGTTAATGTAAATTTTACGCTTTTTATAGAATTTTATAAATCAAAATAACTAATCCGTTGATAAGTTAACATTGTTTGAACCACAACAGATTTCCCAGACTTTACACTTGGCATCTATTTACGAATATAGTAATCTGAGCAGCTTTCTTTTGAAGTAATTACATTATTGTTTTTAAGAACTACAATCATAAAGGATTGCATTTATATGTAAGAACAGAAGCTACAAAAATCTAAAATAAATTTTATCAACTTATTTTGTATTAATTCTCTTGAATGAGCTACCAAACAAAAACAAATTTGAAACTATGAAAATGAAAACATATACACAGAAAGTCTGTAAAACTGTATGAATATATATTAAATAAAGAAATTCTAATTATTTAATTAACACTTGTTTTCTTTTGCCTACAACTATCACATTAAATTTAAAAATCATTTACTTACTGATTATTTATCTGTAAATATTGGAAATCCCCAACAAATTTATATGTATAAAATAGTAAAAGTAATTTTTTTTGTGTTTATTAAAATGTATTTTGAATTCTTAATGCATTTATAACGAATAACAAATTTATATAGTACTGATTTGCATATATAAATGTTTGATGTGCACAAGTTGATTCCATGGAGAACCTTCTAAAAGCTTTACTTTCACATGTTTTCTCGTGGAAAACAGAAAAGATCTCATAAACATGACTTAAGGTTTACAGAATAATTAAAACAATGTTATCGGTCGCGTTTTGTTTCAATTGATGTGAGACAAATGTGATCGGTATTCTTGGTCGTTGGGTCTTCCAGCCTCAGCTTCAGTACAAACGGAACGGTTTGGGATGCACAGCCTGGCCAGGTTTCCTCTTCGGGCCCGCGCTCTTCGGCCGCTTCTGTTCGGAATTTAGCGATGGCATCGAGACCGACAACACAAGACATTCGGCCGGCAAAGACATGGATGAAGTGATAGTCGTTGCCCGCTGTATCTTCGGCGCCTTCCAGTACTATTTTCGTGGGAGCAACATGTTGTGTAGGCAGAAAAGGTAAGATTGTAATGTTTAGAACTTTATCGAAAGGATCATGTAGTACATCGTAATTGTAGATATAAAAACACTTATTAAAATCATAGAAAAATAATGAAAACTTACGAATTCAGAAATTGCAAGCGCCAATTATTGGTCCGGATTTGTGGTTATGCTGTTGTTGCTCTTGCGTAGGCACTCAATCTACGATCTATCGTCTAATTTGATTTACTGTGATTCGGTGCATTTTCAATAGTTCTTCCAAATGAAAGAAGTGTGGTTCCAAAATCTACTCAATTCAATGCTATGAAATTGCCTTTTTTGAATAATGCTCATGTTTTTTTTTACAGATTGAACTAGCTAATAGTAAATCTAATTGTACGAATGTATCATGGAAGTGTTCTGTCCATTGAATCCAACAAATAAAAGTCCCCTTCAAGCTATTCGGCTCTTTCTTTTCTTAGTTTCAAATGTTTGTCAATTCATTTACCCAGAAAAATTATCAGTCTATATTTTGATGCAGTGTATAAAATCCAAAAACTTTCTACAATTAGTAAAATATTGATACAAATTTGAAGTAATCTAATTCGGTTCTTCCTCTTCCAATACGCTGAAAGCTATAGTAAAATCTAAAAAGCTTTTGAAGATTGAATAAAGTGCTGCGAATGGTTTTTGTTTTATTATTTTACTCTGGATGCAGATCAAAACAATCAACATTTTATTATGCATTTTCTTAATTTCCATCATTTGTTAAATGTGTTCAATTCTTATGATTACAAAATTTTTACTATAAGTGACGACGACTCCTCAGAAACAAACAAAACCTTGATTGGTTACAAATTATCCTTAAAATGGTTAATAATATGTATTTAACATTGCAGAAGATGTTTATAAAAATTAGGAAAATGTACTTAGAATACCAAAAGAATACAAGTGCCACTGTTAGTGCTCGAGGCAACTCCTATTGGATAGAAAGTGTGTAGTGTCCATTTTCAGGGGGCTCCAATTCATAGGGGATAAATGAGACTAAAGCACATACATGTTCATTACATATAATTACATATATCAATGTGTGTATATTGAGAAATCCATTGAATTTTCACATTTATAAGTTCGTCTATAGACCGACTCTCTCATAGTACTGCCTTTATATTTCAACACGAATATAAATAATCTATAATCATCAAAAGTTATGTTGTAGTCCGATTCTAAATAGTTTAAGCTATCGTAATTATGTATGTATGTATGTATGGATGTGTGTGTGGAGTGGGTGCGGATCAACTCGTTATACATCTATAATGTTCTTTTTTTTATATAAATATATGAATATCTATGAATACATAATTTTATAAATAGTGTCTTCTTCAAACGTATGTATGTAGATATATAATAAATGGCTCAATATACTGTAAATATATATTTAAGAATCATATAATCGTGTATTGAACTTGATTAGGTTGATTGGTTGTCCATATAAATTGTAATAGATATTTACTAATCGAGAACCACTTGGTTTCTTTCTGTAATGTCGTTAGCAATTTGTGGTTGATGTTGTATTTTCGTAGATGAATAAGAGTTAAAGGAAAAAAACGAAAGGAAAATAGGGAATTGCTGTAGAAATCACTGGCAATCGCACGGATACTAATGCAGTTCTTATGTAAATCGAATACATTTTCTCAATTGTGATTCAAGTCCTTAAATTTAAATTAATAGTTTTTGTATTGGTTTTGCTTTGTTTTTTTTAAACGTTAGCTACAGATGAATTTAACTCTGCTGTTGATTTAAATTTTCATCAGCACCGGAAGTTGAAGTCGTCATGGATGCTGGTTGCGGGCTCTGGTATTGAAAAATAAATGAAATTAGCAAAAATCAAAACGAAATCATACATAACATTGAACAGCAATTGCGAGTTTTACACCAACATAACTCGGAAACGGAATCGAAAATTGATTAAAAATCGAAAACATTAATGAAATGAATATGAAATAATTTTGAACTGAGAGCACATGAGAGGAACGCGGGATCAGAAAGAAATAAGTGGGTGACTATTTGCTTCATTAGCTTAATTTTTTGTTGAATACGAAATTGTTAGTTGAGCATTTCGAACGATCGATCTATCGATTCGAATGTAAACGGCGGCTTATTACTACTTAGGCTTCATTTAACCACATGCAAACAGGATCAGACGCACACACTCGCACTCATAGTAACACACTCAAACGCACGTAAAAATGTAAAAAAATATAACTCACTTAAAAGTTTCTCATTCTCAGGTTTTATTCTCAGTAATATCTAAGTTATCTTCGAAAAAAAAGAAAACAACTCAAACGTTTCAATTATCCTAGTAAAATTTATACAAATATTCCTAAAAATATACAGAAATCAAAAATCAACCATTAAATCAATCGGAGTGCAAAATTACACAATGAATACAATTTCCTTGCGGAATCTTAATTACCTCAACTCAAACTCATATTCTGTCTTTACACCCAAATGAATAGATCGGTTGTATTTTTGGATTCTTTCTTAAACTACTGTCTATACCTGTGATATGGAAAAATCTGCTACCTCCTTTTAATTATTATTACTGGATGAATTTAATTTGAAAATATTTGTAAGATAACATTCTTATGATGAACTTGCATCATCTTCCCCACTATCTCCAGTATTAAGTTTTCAATCATAAGTAACGAATAATAATGACAATGAATAATTCATGTGTCGAGTCGAGGTCGAGTAATCGTGTAGAAATCCCGACAGTGGAGGGCTTCGAATTGGACGCTTGTGTATGAGACAGAATAGTGAACTAAACGAAAGGATCAAAAATGAATGAAAACGAATGTTGATGGCAAAATATATGGAATATAAATTGTATTCATTGCATGTTATAAATAAAATACTAATTCGTCTGAAAAATAATGTTGTATGTATGTCTGCATGTATATATTTACAGAGAACAACACTTTATGAAAGAACGAATTTAATGAAAAAAGGGTGGAAAGGAAAGATAAGCAGTGGTAATAATGAAATAGTTAAAAACATACATATTTCAAAAAAGGCGCTCACCATGCATTTTAAAAATTTTGACATTGATTTTGGTTTCAGAAGCGAAGCAGCTTTGTTCTTTTAGGCTTTTTTTAAATTTAAAGCAGATAAATTCGAACAGTTGCTACCGATCGAAATCCGTTCGTTCGTAGGTATTGTCGAAAACTAGGTTCTGTTGGCAGTAAATATACTTTGTACAATGAAATATCAATTGAAACTCTCTCAAAACTCAAAGAGTTGTTATACTTAAGTGTTTTTGTATTATGTGTGTTGTTCTTTATTGTATATGTATTTAACTTTGTTTTGTGTAGATGACAATATTTGTTTTTTTTTTTGTTTTTTGTTTGTTTTGTTAATTAATTAAAGCATTTGGTTTAGAAACTAATTAAGGTACATTATTAAGTTTGTTGCATTCTTTTTAGGCGTTTGTAATTTGTTGGTTTTGTTTGGTATGGTTTCGTTTGCTGTTGTAAATTGTTGGAAACAAATCTATTTAAATAGAGAGTTAAATATTTCTGTACACACACAGTCTGAATTGCAAAGACCGAATTCAAGGTGGATGGTTGCAATGAGACGCCCTTGGCAGAGCTATAAATAGAGTAGGAAATACAATAATCAAAATTGTTGTTGTTGCTATTGTTGTTAACGTTATTGTTGCTTGAAATTGTTATTGTAATTCTAGTAGTATTTGTTGTAGTTCTTGTTGTAGATTTACTCAATTCATTTGTCAATTGAAAGAGTTTCTTCTCTCAGTTAAATGGGAGAAATTCATTTCTGATCTGAACCACAAACAAAACCAAAGGATGACAAATCAAAAGAAGAACATCGACAACTGAAGAGACAAAAGAACGAGAAACGAAAAAAAAAGCGAAATTATAGACAATATATTGTTGGAATTTAGAATTTTGTTTAGGTGGTTGTTGATGTTTCACCAGAACTCGAGCTTAGGTGAATGCGGAAACTTCGATGGCTATTATGTCCTAATGAACCGGGTATCTTCTTAAAACTTACTAAAATAATAACTGCTTTATTCGATACTCGTATATTTTCGTGCAAAAAAAAATTATTTACAAGAACTCTAAAAAAATAATGTGAATGATAGTTATAGAATGTCCTCACAGAAATTTGTCTCAAAATATTAAATTTTATCCGCGTGATGAAAATAAATCATGTATTTGGTATGCGAATATACAGGTAATAAATCAATTATAACCTTTTTAAAATCATTATTTCGAAATTCGGATATCTCTCCTAATCCAAAAAAAAAATATACTTTTTGCAAAAAAATACTTTTTGTACTATCATCAGTATCAGTTACTAACAAATACTAATGAAAATGAGAAATATACCAAAATGAATGTTAAATGTTCGTTAGAATCAGATTGGTGTTTGTGAAAATTTGCGAATACGTGCAAGAATTTCGCAAATTTGCGTCGAATGAAGTTCAAAAACAAAATTCGCCACTTATGACCATGGCGACTTGCGGTTAGTGAATGGTAGATGGATGCAGATGAGGGTACTATATGTATATGTATGTGTGCAAACCAAGTCTCGATGGGCCAAAATATTATTAGTGCGCAGTGAGTGCTCAGTTTGAACTATATTCAATTACATGAAACGCAAGTAGAAGAACTCAACGAAAGAACATAGGGCAACAAACGAATATAAACGAAACACAAATGTAAAAACGAAACCACGAAAGAAATCAAAATGAACGCAAGGATCAACGAGTAATGAACAGAATGAATTTCTTCTATATTTCTATGGAGTTTGAAACGAAATCGAAATTGAAAACGAAAAAACTTTCAATCCACAATCAAAGGTATTCAAGAAATAATTTGGAATAACTTGTCATATGGGGTTGGGGGCAATGGGTTTGGTAATAGTTGCTGTTGTAGTTATAGTTGTTGTTGTTGTTGATGTTACCTGCGATGGAGGTGAGGCCAGTGCAACGGAGTGCTCGATATTTTTCAAATAGTCCTTGTCGTCGAAAATCTTCTTCTCCCCGCCACCTGGTTTGTGCTTGACATTGTCCAAGGAGCCGACCTTGCTTTGTGCCTTGATTTCGAGTTTCTGGGTTTGTATCTGAAAAGTAGCAACAGCCGCGGTGCCGGCAATTAAAAGGTTGCTGCAGCTCGTCCGGTCGTCGGCACAACACACGGATATGAAAATGCGAATGCGGATAAGGAACAAGGTACAAACAAAACAACGTGGGATTCGAGATTTCAAACTGAAAAGCGACGATCACTCGCCTTAGAAGCCAAATTACATATGAGTCTACAGCTAAGAATCGCCAACTTCTGCCAGATACAAACGAAAAGGACGAACACAAAACGAATCTCGGAAGCAGGGGGAAACTACGATATCAAGACAGAAGCAAAAGGAGCTCGGACAAGGAACTCGTCCGCGTTTGTGCTTCAACTTGAACGAGGGTGTTGTTAGCAAAGTACAAAATTGAGACATGAAACAAAAACCAAAATTAAAGAGCTACAAAACAACAATGAACAGAAGGAAAAACGAACAAGTTTGAGTTAGAAAGAAACTACTTACATCCTTAGGCGTGTTATCCTTGCAAAGAGATGGGTTGTTAAGTTTTGTTATTGCAAATGTCAACAGAAACCATTTCGGTTTCATTTACGTTGAAATTAAACGCACAGCACGAAAGAAATACAAAAATACAGAACCAAACGGAAAAGGTAAACGAAAAAGTAACAAATTAACAAATTTCATTGATTTCGATACTTAATGGAATTATGAATACGATAATACCTCGAACAATTAAACGTAGTATGTAAATATTTACATAGAATATAATAAAATGCATTAACCTTAAAATCGCAAACGCTTCAACTAGTTATATTATGTTTCATTATAATCTCAATTAACTTTATGTATATTGCAAATAAAAGTAATCAAATTCTCTCTATTTCGATATGTACATATGTATATACATATTATTCTGAATAATTTATAATTAATTTTCCCGTATTATTATTGATTTTTATATACCTCACTAACTTTCATATTTTTCAGGCCTATTAGTTATTATTGTCTCAACTCTTAAGACCCAAGAAACCAAATTTTCACGGGATACTATTTTACAGAAAGTCCTTCACAGTTATTGATTATGTTTCATGAGTTCTTCCAATTATGATATAGATTTAAGTAAAACTGATTAAAGTCTCTACTCAAAATACTTATAGAAAACCAAGTAACGATCATTCCAGAACACATTCAGAAAGCATGCATGCATACGTTGTGGTCGATATACACATGAGTACTTCTTGTTGGTATATCGAGCTATGAAAAGTTAACTGCATTCCATTAGTACCTAGATCGACTCGAGATCGGAACACAATCCGATCACGTATGGGTTATGTAGAGTAAAAGTAACGCATGCTGATAGGTTTCTGGTACAATCTGGCACTGGATCTTACCTTGATATCACCGCCGCCGGGAACGTGCTTCACGTTGTCCTTGGAGCCGACTTTCGGTTTGGCCTTGTCCTTGAACTCGGTCTTGATGGTCTCGATCTTTTTGTCGCCGCCGCCGGGCTTGTGGTTCGAGTTCTCCAACGAACCGATCTTCGACTTGGCGTTCCACTGAAGTTTCGTCGAAACTATCTGCGATTGCCAACCGGTGACCATATCCAGATTAATTATAGATTAGGGAATAATTGCATGATTAAAACTATAGCTATTCGAAGAGAGTCGCGAGAGTCTGCGTCGTACGTAGCCCAATCGGCGAGAGCGATCACCGAGAACCCGTGAATGTCACCCTCTAAAGTAATTGAAGTCGCTCCTTCAGACATCTGTCTATCAGTTGATCGATCGTATTCCAATTTCGGTTTCCACATTTCGGTTTAATAATCGAACTCAAAGAAACAAAATGATCTCGAAGCTACTGTCTGTGTGTGTGTTTTTTTTTACTTTACGGCAAGAACGTGCGAACTGCAAGACTGTACAGTGTGTGGGTTCAACATTGCTCGGTACTGATTGTAATCCACAGATAAACCCTGTCGGCTCATGTGAACCGTGAAATTGAAAATTTCTCAACAAAAAATAACATAAAAAGATGATGAACGGAAGAGAAGAACTTAAGAATTTTGCAGTGGTTGCATAGTGCGAGTTATTAAATTGCAATTCCTATCCATTACTTGTAGATATACTTCAGTACTTCATTCTAAACACACTCTACAAAGGCATTTACAACGTCTTCTGCCGAAGTCGACTACTTTTTTGCGATCCTTCGGACCCAATATAATGATTATATCAACAATCGACTTTAGTTAATTTAATTTCGGTGTTTTTTACATTTTTTAATCTACGGCAAACTACTGTGCTCTTGACAACTTACCTTCTTGTCGCCGCCTCTGGGCGTGTATTTGTCGTTTTTGGCCTCAATCCGGGGCGCTGCTTTGATCTCGATCTTCTTGGACTCGATCTTGACATTGCCGCCGCCTGGCTTGTATGTCGTGTTGTCCAGGGATCCGATCTTCGACCGCACCGCCTTCAGATTGGGCGAAGGGGCGTGACCCACTTGGATTTTATTCATTGGAACTGTTCAAACGGAAGAGCGTAAGGTCGAGAAACATGAGATTCATGGAAAATTAAATACTGTATATAGAACAGGGCATGAGAGTATATGGTAAGGGTTACCTTTTTTGACTGGTTCCGGCTCTGGTGTCTTCAGGAGCAGCCGATTTCTGGACGTGCTGCGCGACTTCGACGACTTGTTCGATGGCGTAGCGCTGGGCGGGCGGGAGGTGCCCGACTTGTCCTTGTCTGCCTTGCCGGAGGACGTCGACGTCGGAGTCTTGGCTGGGGAGTTCGGTGAACCGGGGCCGTTGCGTTCCTGCGAACCAGAAAGTCCGATATTTGTTAGTCGATTGCAGTAGTGGCGGAACTTCGAAGTAAACTAGGAAACTATCGAGAGATACTATGTGGTCTATTAGTTACAAGAATGTAATTCGCATCTGCCGACACTACGAGGTACATTTTCTATCTGGCTCGACCTGCTCGCGCCGCGTCGTCCGGAACTTTGCTCGCAGCTATGCGCCAGTTGTAACGCTTTAGTCGTTATAAAGGACGAATTATAACTTCCATGTTGTTTTATCGATTGCAGCTCGACGAACAACGTGTCGTCGGATATTTTTAGGAAGCATAAATATGGCAGATACACCTTTATCTGATCCGATTGCCACCGTTGCTCGTTGTAGCTGTTGCTATTGTGAGTGTGATAGTTATTGGAATTACTGTTGTTGTATATTTATTTCTTTCGTTTGGCAAATTTCTTTCGTCATGTTTATTTTCCCACGACGACCTTTTTCGCGAGGTCCCGGGCCGAAGGATCCACTCCGAGAGTGGGTCGGAGTCGAACCAGGAACGCCGAACGCGGGCGCTGTTTCGCTTTATTTTGGTAATTTATTGTTTTTGCAACTCACTTTCGCTCGGTCGGATTCGAGTTTCCAATGAGCGCGAGGAATAAATAGGATAGGATGAGCTGATTGTCTGAGGCTCGTGTCGGTTGTATCTGACGGGTGGCTTCTCGTCGAACTGACTGTCGGTTCAATCGCAAGAGGCTCCAATGCCCCCATCGAGACGGTGGACAATCAAGCGTGGCCCATTGATGTGCTGGATCATCGTCGTTGTTGTCGTCGTCGTCGTCGTTCTTCCCACCGACAACGACTTTGGAACTTCACTCAAAATACATGTGGTGTGTGTTGCGTACATGTGTGCGTCCGTCTGTCTGTTGTTCTTCTTATTCTTCTTCGTTGTCTAAGTCGCTGCCATATACAGCTAGTTTTATGATTCGTAACCAACAGAACGCTTGATGGAGAAGGCCATTAAATAAATTGGCGTAGGTGGAGGTTTCCTCGATCGGTTTCTTCTTCTACTGCCCATCGATGTAATTCGATTTGTCATTAGCGAACGAGAGTTCTTCATTCTTCACTAGTCCCGGATCTACCCGATCTCCTCTGCCCCATCCCACAACTCCAATGAGGTTCGGTCCCCTTAGTATTGTAGTGTTACTACAACTTCAGCAGTCTCCTCTGATGACCGAGACAACGAGGTCTCCCAGATCAACCTTAGAACCCCGACCAAATAGTTAAAGGGTAGATAACTCACCTTCTCCTGGGTTGACTCGTCCACGCCGCTGTCGTTGTCGCCCTCTGGAATGGAAAACATAGCGATTAAGTTAGTCGACGTTAGTCGAGGAAAGAAACGAAAAAAGGCAACGTGGCTTCAACTGCGAACTACAACTGGACTCGGGCGCTTACTGTGTCCTGTCCTGCCGAACGCCTGCCTCCCCTTCTCCACACCGTTGGCGACGGCACCCGACTCCGACTGGAGATTAGGAACATTCGGCGAGCTGACGTTCACTTCGCCCCTGGTGCTCTGACTGATGGGTCTCGGTGGATCGACTGCATCCTTCGGCTGGTGCTGCTCTGGTGCTGCCTCCTCCGACACTGACGAGGCCTGGAGCTCGCCGAAATTCGATTGAGCGAGCGGATCCGACCTCAGGTTCAGCGACTTCAGGGGAGTCACGGCCTGGCCCATGATGACGTCGTCATCGTCCTCGTTGCTGTTCGACTGAGTGGATCCGGATGAGGGCGGGCGCTGGAGGTGCTGCGGAAGCTGTGGCTGTTTTGGTGGCTGCTGTTGTTGTTGTTGATGTTGCTGTGGTTGTTGCTGCTGGAACGGTGGCCGCAGAGGTGGCGGATGCCCAGCTCCTGGTGCTCCTGGGGGTCTGGCGAATGGTGGTGGTCGCGCTGGCTGATTCCCGGGAAACGGATTCGGCGGACGAGTCGTCGGCGGTTGACCGGGCGGCCCCGACCACGGGAACGCGGTCTGGGGGCGCGGTCCGCCCTGGCCAGGAGGACTCATCGGACCCCCGCCGCCGCCCGGAGGACGGACTGGCGGCTGTGACCCGGGCGGGCCGCCAGGTCGGGGTCCCGGACCCAGGAGCACATTTCCCTTGCTGTCCAGGTGCCTGAGGGGCGGCGGCATCGGCCGCTGAGGATTTCCTCCGACGAGAGGAGCTCCGGGACGCGGAGGGCCGCCCATCGGCCGCGGCGGCGGCGGCATGCCTCCCGGGAAGGGAGGACGCGGTGGGGCTGCGGGCCGCATCTGCAGTCGAGGACAAGGGTTCGTTAATTTGGTTAATTTAGGTTCGGCAAATGCGAGGATGTCATGTGAGCGGAGCGTTTCTCAACAATCCACAACGAGGACACATTGGAATGGAATCGGAATCAACAAGGATGAGGCATCGGGTGGTTGCACCGGGGGTCAGGGGTGGGGGTGGTTGTCGCATCGCATTCGAATCGAAGCCAATCGAAGACCGGGATCGATTCGGACGGTGTCGGAGGAGGACGTTCTGTTCTGTTTATTTACAATTTAATGGGCTCCGATTCGTTGTGTGAACTTAAGGAGGATTTTATTACCGTCGGGGCGGTTTGTCATGGAATATTGTACTTATTTGTAACATGACCCAGATCCCCGACTCCGAATCGCTTATTGATTATACAAAGTCGGGGTTGTCAATGTGGCGTGGTCTTAGAAGACGGCCGTCTTCAATTGGTATCGTCGATGTCAGATTGACTCGAGAAAAGGGTTTTCTAACAATAACAACAAAAACAATCACAACACCAACGACAAAAACAATCACAATACCAACGACAACAATTTGTTTGGTTTCGTTTTTTCGATCAAAGTTGGGTCACGCATACAAATATTTCGGTTATTTTTTTCTTAACGAACCGACGTGATTGAGGTCGAATCAAAGAATCGCCAGAAGAAGGTTCTCTTGAGGAGAAAATTGGGTTATTTAAAGAGGTCTAGTCGAATTCCAATTACTGATAGATGTTCTGATATCTTCATGCGACATAACCATGACATGATATAACTAGAATATACAGGATCTGCAGGATTCTGTGATTTGCTGAGAATTACAACGACTTTATACATATAAATTTAACTTCGGCTTCTAGTAGCGAAAATCAAGGAATGTTAACATCACCCTCAGAAGAAGAGACCAACAGGACTATGAGAATGTCTATCGTAAGTTAATGTAAGTATCGTCATCATTGGCCGAGATGCATCCGATGGGGTTGTGAGAGCAAAATCTCAGAAGGATTCAATGCATCAATGGATGCAGGATGATGCAATTGGTGTCAAAATGAAACAACAGATGGGTGTCAAACTGAGACAACAGATTGATTACCGAAGGGGGAAATAGGGAGTGGAAGAGGAAGGAGGTTGGACAAGGGAAGATTCCTATTACTCACCGCTGCGTCGGCATCGCTCATTGTGCCGAAGATTCTGAGTCGCGAACTTCTTGATGGGGTTTTTCCGAAATCCCAACTGCACAAATGCGACAAACACAACAACAACCAGAAATAAATGCAAGTTTAATTAAAACTTCTTTAAATTGCAGACAAATCGATGAAGATGCAAAGAAAGCCAAACTGCGAGGCACAATTCGAATCGAGTGAGGATTTTGTGAAAATAAGCAAAAATCAAACCGATGCGAAGCGGCCCGAGAGGAACCGTGTACAAAGCAAAAGTTGTGGCAGCTCCACGCGTCGTCCTGACGAATGGCACACACACTTAAAACCCGCGGCGAAAAACCTGACGAACTGACGGACTGGCGGAGCGACCAACGCGGAGACTCACGAGCGGAGGACGTTTAACTTTGCCGAACACTGGATCACGTGTGAAATGCTCGAGCTGCGCCACCAGCCATCGAACTCCAAAGTCGGCTACTCTTCCCGCCTTTTCGCGACTCTTTGCGGGTTTCTTTCCGTCATTCTCTCCTTCGGTGCCTCCTTCGTGCAGGCGGCAGACACGACAGCGGTTGCGGCACGGGGGAAGGAAACCAACAAACTGGCGAAAGTGGAAAGTGACGCGGCGTTGCATGCCGCGCAGACAACTTCCGTCCGACGGCTTGGCGACGGAAGTGGTCGGAACCGCACGGCGCCCCACGTCTGTCGGCCCGTCGTCGCCACGGTAGGCAAACAATTAGGAGCTTGGGCTCAGTGCACAGCCGTGTGTATGATTGCTTTTGGCAGTTCTTCAAAGGAATCCTTTTGGTGGCCACACTTTCTGCCGTCTGCGGTGCCCTCAAATGAGGCTCTAAATGATTTCAAATGATTTGCCAAATTTAATCAAAGTTGCATTTGTTTCAAAAACTTCGAAATGACTTTGGAGCACTCCGCAATGGCCGGAAATCGACCAAATCCCAGTGATCCAAATCAGAGATCCTTTGGCGGTGATCTTACCAAAAGACTTGGAAGAAACTCTTTGTAGTTTTCTATTTAGGGCGGTTTCACCCTCGTGGTTAAAATTATGTTCTATTTAAAACCACCATGTTGTCAACGAAAGAACAACTCTCTTCCATCCACACTCGGCACGGAGTTATTAGAACCACGACATTTCGAATTAGTTCCAATGGCTTTGTTCTATTGAAGCTATTATAAGACATGCTCTGAGCCCATTATCGTGCAACTTCAGCCATTAGGAATCTCATTTCCGGCCACTCGAAGGTTTATGCGAAGCCCAGAACGTTTTGAAACCCATAACTCGGAGTCCGAATGCCGAGCGGGTCAACTGTGAAGCGCATTGGAGTCGGGGAACCGGGCTAATTTTACACATAATATTGCTTTGGTGCGCTTTGAGAAAAGGTGTCCCCTGCACAGCCCTCCTAGGAAGTTCGCGTCGCGGTTGCCATTCGAATCGAAGGGACGTCTGCCATTCAACTGCATTGAAATCGGAAAGTTTCACTTGGCGAACAATAGGCCCGCTCCCTTTATTCCTCTGCGACCCCGGAGCCCTCGCCTCATCGATTCTAACGCGAGCGACTTCGACTTCGAGGCAATTGAATTTTGTGGCAAAAGTTCCTCGTTGGCGGCGGCTGTTGCAGTCGAGATCGCAATCATCGGCCTTTGTTGGGAGTTCGCATTCACATCCTGCTGCATGATTCAATGGAAATTGTGAAATGTTTACGACAAGTCCCAGTGGGCCTCTTGTGGTGGGGCCACCAGGGGGCCGCCGAAGGATAGACGACGGTTCTCCGGAATTTGCGAGAACTTCACCTGAATTCTTGTGAACGCAGGGCGGAGTTCGACTTTCCGAACGATCGTGGCTGCTGATTTCGAGGAAATACGATTGAGTCGTTGTCCTAGAGGATCCCCCGATATGAACTGATTATTCAACCAAGGAATCGAGAATAAAATGCACTCCAACGTCGAATAGATTGACTTCTGTCGTCATACAAAAGGTGGTAAACGTTCAAACGATATGATATTTCACATGTTTAACAGCTTGATTACATCTACATCGATTCGATAGCTATTAATAATTCAATTTAATTATTAATGCATTAGAACAAGACACGTCCCAACATCGCCCCCGTGGAAAATATTGCAGCCAGATGGCATCGCGTTCACGGACCCGGTCTAAAAATGGCCGACTCGAGCCTTATTTATATCGCAAGGAAATCGGGTGCAACAACTGGTCAGCGAGTAACACGCAATTGAATAAATTTCGCGTTGGCAAAAAAGCACTTTGCATTTTCATCGATTTTTTCCCGCCACAGAGGGCATTCACTCCAAAGGACCTCGAGGGCGAAGTGCTCGTGAACTTCCGGTTCGGACCTGGGTGGTCTCTTCGGTCAAACTTCGGACGTCGATTCACTAGTGTTGTCGAGTTTCGGACTTTGCTTCTATCGCTGGCGAAACTTTCACACGGACGATCGACCACCGTGTCTCGATTAGGAAACCGCACCACGGACTGCAAGGACGAAACGCTCGCACTCAACTGTTAAGTTGTGTTGCGGACGCAGGACTCCTTGGGATTTGTTTTGATTGGGTTCCTTGGATTTCGTGCGAGGAGTATGGGAAAGAGAGATCGACAGGAGGGGACGAGGAACAGAGAGAGAGAGAGAGAGAAAGAGAAAAGAAAACCAACTCGTCCTTGCGCAGTTCACGGCAACACTGTCGTCTGTCGATTGACATACATAAATACTCGATGTTGTGAATCGAAGCCGCTACTATGGCAGGTCCCTTCGCTTCTTCTTCCCCGCCTCACACGGACTCCTCCACATTCGCGACACAGTCACGAACACCCACCCACACACACATACAACTGTACCTCTGGGTTCTCCTCGCAGTGGGTTTGTTTTGACGGCTACGTCATCGCGTATTTTGGCCACCAGCCACGACTTGGGGCACCGGCGGCCAAATCACAGACTTTGCGTCTCTTAACCTTGTATTCCTGCGGCGGGTATCTTTGACTTGACGACTACTAACCCAAGTTACTTTTCAAGATATCCAGGGAATTGGGAATTCAAGGGAATTTATCATTTAGAATGTAATGAGTTTGTACCGATCTTTTCTTCAGGTGAACATTTTTTGAGACCGATTTCAACCTGTTCCAACTTATCAATACCGTGGAACAAGGTAATGAGATATCTTATCTTCAAAGGTGTGTGGGTGAAATGAAACTACATAGAGGTATACATGTGTAAATACATTCCTTTCTCAATACGTCGTTCATTAAAAACGAGTTGGCGCCTCGTAAAGATGAATACAATTTGATAGCAGGCCTTTTCGTGAGAGAACATGGGATTCCTTGTTCTTACAAGAGTTCGAAATAAAACTGATATCATTAAATAATTTGTTGAACTCCGCCAGATACAACTAAATACATCCATGATTTCGCTCGCAGGTCTCTTTCTGCGGCAAACTCTTGTCTGGTTGCCAATGTCTGCGTCTGCGAATGGTTTTAGAGGCGGACAACACGCAACAACAGGCGACACGCCGCCCTCCCTTTTATGATAGTTCGCACCCTCATTTGTGTTCCTCGACTGCGCCACACGGCACCAAACCCAGGACTCCAAGGATCCCGAGCCGTTCCGCCGCTTAGGTTGGGCCTTCCGTTCGTGTTGCCAATGGTCTTTGCCCCGGTATCGATATGAGCTATGGACTCATTGTGTGCGAGGGCGAATCCGGGGAGACCTCGGCCTTGCCTGCTGATAATTATATGCGTGACATCCGGAATCGAAACTTACGCACCGAACCCTGCAGCGCCAGTTGAAGCCATTCGTCGTTGTTTATCGTTAACCTTGAGGTCAGAACTCACCTGAAACAAGAAGAGAAATCAGAGGTTAATAACAATAATTCCAGAGAGTATCAAAAATTGAATTCTGTATAGTTCAGGTTATTCAGAAATTAGTTAAATTTAGGAACCCATATTGAGTTATAACGAAATACTAAATAAATGGTACCATTAGGACTAAAATCGAGTCATTTCATGATATCGTTTGAAATATATTTGTTTTCATGACATTCGTATATGTCCCACTGTGCGAAGCGTAGCAGAGACAAGAACCAGTCACTGATTCGACTAAAACACGAAACATTTTTGCGACAGATGTCGCTGCGAGCACTTGCATACTCCACTTAGTACTAAAAGCTCTTCTCTTCCCCACCCTGCAATTCGCTTCTATGTTAGCTTTCTCTCTCTCTTTCGAAGTGGTTGGGTTTTGTTGTAAAGCTTTCGGGTCTCCCGCCGGCCGGGCGAGCTTCGACACGAAAACGAACCCACCCTCGTAGTCCGACGCAGTGGGGTTGTTAGCGGCGCTCGGGCCTCCGGACGGACACGCCCCTTCCGCTTCCCCTTCGGCCACTATCCATTGTGCGTCGCTGGGGGTGTTTCATATGCGATGATAAATGCTTTTGTTGGCTTCTTTCAACAATGTTATGTTTTTCTGCCTCTCTATATGTTTTCGTTTTCATTGATTTTTCTCCTCCTCGAAGCGAACGACCCGTGCCAATGATGCGATGCGACTTTTTTCGCCATCGCCGGCAGCTGATGGGATTGCGAACTGTTGGCTGAGACGTTTGCAGGAATTTCGTCCTCTTTCGTCCAGGAATGAATCCACCATAGGAATTCATCCGGACGGGGTAGATTTTCGTCTAGTTCCGAACCCCGACACATTTTCATTTGATTAAATTAAAGAATGTACGATGGCTTTTGTTTAATCCCCTCTTCCCGCCCCTGCTATTCGGCCTGTACCCACAGATATTCTAATTGTGTGGTAGACGCGACGCACACGAGACTGATGAGTCCAATGCAATGCCATATCCGCATTTCCATCGAGTCGTCAACGACGAGGGATGGTTTGCGGCACGAGCTCCGTTCGCGAGGAATGAAAATATTAAAGCACCAGTTGTGAAAAGTACATAAATTTAATGCCTAACCATGTCTACGGCGCTGGGGAATGAAGGTCGCCCTTATTTTTCCTCCCCACTGTTAACTGTCTCTTTGTGTCTCCCGCGTTTCCCCCAGGGGTCTCTTCCATTACGACGCACTTCGCCGCCCTCGCCCTGAAAATGGGAATAGTCTTCGCTGTCTGTTCGACTGTCCAACTGTCCTATCTCCTGAGTTGGTAAGCATTATGTCACTCCAATGAAGAATAAATTCCCAAATATTGCATGACTGCTTGTCCGAATATTGTAGCTGAGGTACACACCTTATACACAGTACGGCTTTTTACTAGTATTGATGGTGGTACTTTGAAAAAGACCACCAATGATTTTATATCGATTAGGTTCTTCAAATAAGTTAAGAAACTATCTCTTATATGAGAATATAATTGTACATAATACAGCATAGCTTTATATTCCTAGGTAATGTCAGATATTCAATTAACCTTTGAATTAATTAAAGTAATCACACAATATCAAAGTGAATCGTGAATAGTGGAGTGGAATGGTGGAATATACAGATCGAGAAATAGGACGACATAGGGACATTCAGGCTCGCCCATTAAGTGATGTGACCAAACTCACTAAAATCATAAAAGAACACCAGTTTAAACTCTTGATAATTGGAAGATTGTCGAGAAATCACCTTTGGTGAGAAAATATAATTACAACACTCCATAGGTTTGATTGCTTCGTGAGATTATAGAATCGAATAATCTGAGAAAATGGGAAAACATGTCGAGGATCGAAGAGAATTGAATATAAATTGATTGATTGTCGCGCCATGAAAGCCATTTAGGTAGCGACTTGATTGCAGTCGATGATAGTTCGTTTCCAATATCGATTGCTGGTGGCCAACTCGGCGGTTGTTGTGGTGGTCGCACGCATGTGTCTGGCGGTTGTTGGCTTGTGGCACGCGGTTGGTGGCTGCACCCCCAAAAGAGGCAACTGACAACTGGGAGCTGGGAAGAGAGCTCACCAAAAGAGCTCACGTTCATCAAACTACATGCGAGTGGACGGTCGACGCATGGGCGAAAGTAAAAATTCCATATAGCTGAAACCGTTGACATCTTGATGTTGTTAATACTTGTTGGCCGAAAAGGCAATACAACCTTTGGCGGAGGAAAATGTGTGGACAGACAGTTAGGCGACTGGACTTCTGAGTTAAATGAACCCTTGGGCAAAAGAAGTGCTTTTATGGAGACACCTTCATCGTTTCTTAACGTTGTACACATTTCCAACAGTCATTTTTAAAGGCCAGAATAGTTAACAGTCAACAATTGAGCAAAACTTGTATAAACCTCAAAACGTCGCATGTACGAAAATATCTCATACATTTCAGTGGAAATATTAACAATTAGCATGTCAAAACTTTTTGAAAATTCTTAATGATTCCGACTCGTTATTGTTTCTTTGCTTGCTCGCTAGAATTTAACGAAACTTTACACTGCTGTCCATCATAAATGAACATGCAAAAATTGAATTTCACAATTTATCGATCAAACCGGTAAAGTTAACATAAGCCCCAAAGGGCATGTAGCTGCAGTTGGATCCAAGCTGAGATTAATTCCGGTACTCTGAAACTCCAAAGACTTGCCTATATTCGCAGTTGAAATCCTCAAAATCCCTGAACTACTCGACTGACTCTATTAATCCGAAGTCTTATATTCCATCGCGTGAACTAAAATTCTATATACACAACATTTAATTGAACCTCACGCAACTATAATTAGTTGTCTATTACAAGTTGTTCCTAACTTTCCAAGTGTAAATTAATAAAACAACTTTCCAAGTGTAAATTAATAAAACAACGTTTACTGAATGTCCACTTTCTCTGATAGAGTTAGTAATGCTATTATGCGTCTACATGTTATCTTCTTTTCAACCCTCCACTCCGAGTTCTGTCCGAACAATGCTTTTGAGTGGGTTTCAATTAATTTCCACCTCAACCGCGTTCACAGTTCCATTATTGATTTCACTGCCGAGAGCGAAAGAGAAACACAGTTTGTAATGCAGTCTACTCTTCGGACATTCACGAAATATGTAGGTAGATTCCAATAAGCCAATTACATTAACTCGCCTTGATTCAAACCGGCCACCTCCCCAGACCCACCCACAAACTTAAACTTGTAAACCTTAGAACGGAGAGTGGTGTGCATCGATCGACTGGACTTCTGATACTCGGTTTAGATTTTAATTTACCGCAGAGTCGAATTCTATTTTGAATTCTCAACGAAATAGGTAGAAGATACCATGGTTAATTAATTATATTGTATATGTGTTTCCCTAACTTCCGTTCGTACAGAGCTGAGGCCCGAAACGTCGTCGTTTATTGATTCTGTCGTCGCATTCTAAATAGAGAACTAACTAACCTTTATCTCGACAAAATCGATGGAGCGGAAAAGAATTATCAAAAATTTGGCTGTTAAACTTGATTTTGAAAATCAAGCAAAGGAAATTCGCAATTATGTAGTTTTAATAGAGGAAAATCAAAGAAGGTCACAAACTCGTCTTAATGGATTAGAATCGGCTTTTTGGGAAGTCGTTGTCGCGTTCGGATAATAGCTCGAATGTGATGTGGGAAAAGTTATTAACATAAGCTTTTATCGAGGTTAATGATCGCTAATTTGAAAAGAAATGTAGAATAAAATGAAAAAGGGAATTGCCACCAGCCTCCCAGAAGCCCTATACTGATTATACACATATCGATTAAACAGCGGCTTCGGGAAGAATTCGTATTTACTGAGATTTTTGGAAGGTCACCGTCATTAGCACCTGGAAGCGTGAACCATGAGATACAAACATTGATCAAATATTATCAGTTTTGGCAAAGAATGGGCACAAACCCGTACTTTCGTCACATCTAAAATTATCCCTTTATTGCTTGACTATCAGGTAAGGCTTTACGTCATAATGTAATGATAGATTCCAATGAGAACCCATAGATTAAATCACGAGATAATTAGAAACTAATCAAACATTTCAATATGCCATTTGAACTCTAATCGTTGTATATCAGTGTTTGTTTTCCGCTGTATATGCTTTCGTGTAAACTTTGATCCGCTGAACTAGTTGTCGCCATCCATTAGACTTATTTATAAACACTTCAATTAAGCACATACCCAACAACAACACCGTGTTTTTGTCGCAAAAGGTGACAAACGTTGCTCGAAGTGTTATTTTTAGTCGTTCTTTTGAGAGCAAGAGCGCGATCGAGAGGGAGTGATTGGGAACAATGGGGTGGGAGAGGAACCGAACGAGCGAGTGAGAGAACGCGAGAATTGCAATTTGCCACAAAATATTCACTGAGTTTTCAAATATCGCGGACCCAGCTACGACTTACTATCTATCTGTCTGTCTGTCTATCTATCTGTCTGTCGTTGCTGTTGAAGAGCCATTGATAAATATTTATGATGCGAACCGGAATAAAATAGTAGTAGAAAATTACAATAGCAGTGGAAACAAAACATCATCGCCCTCAACAGAAACGCATTCAAACCAACGCAATGCGGATCCGAATACAAATGCGTTGGGCTCCGTTGGGAAACTCGCAACAACGGCACACAATTAACAATAACAACATGTTTGCGAAGACAACAACTAAATAAATAATTTATGCGAAAGCAGGAGCAATGTTGTTACTTTTTGAGACACACTGATAATAGATCAAAAGCTACCGATGTTGCCTGAGGGACTTTTATTTTGAGACTTTGCTTTTCAAGCATTTTTCAACTGTTTTGAATGCAATTTTTTTAGTTTCTAAATAGAGAAATAGAGAGACTAGGTATAAATTCGAATAAATCAATGCTTTAAATTCTCAAACATATTTATAGACTATACTATAAATCTTTATGTCTCCATGGAACCCCTGGAGCGCTATTAATTGAATTATATAATTGTGAGCAACGTCCTTTCTCCGGGTAAAAACAGTAACATTGGTAATCAGTTCAAGTTCAGTAGGTTCTTAATAAATAATTGAAAACAATTGAAACTGTCCATTCCAAGTCGTAGATAAACGAACTGAACTAGGGTTTCTCTATACGAAATAAATGCACGCTACAATCGAAGTATTCAAGCATATAATATTTTTGCCGTTAAGGTATTTGCAAGAGCAAACTTTCGGTACAAAAACCCATAATAAAATCCTTCTTTAAGGACAATACACGAACAAATACTGAAAAGGAAGTCGTTCGCCGCACTTGTGTAGGGCGCCCGAAGGTGCATGTTCCCCACGCAAGGCTGCCACCTGTTATCAATTTGTCGGCGAGAACTCGCAAAGCGGTACCTTGCGTTTTAAATCAACAACTACTACTGCAACAACAACAACTACTAGAAGAAAAAAGAGAGAAATAAACTCGCTGAAAGTTCGCGAAAATAACAAATGACTATATGTAGTTGTTGTTGCTTGTGTTGTAGAAGTGGTAGTTTTAGCACAATTCGATGGTGGTGATGATGATGTCGTCGTCGTCGATATCGCCACTGGAGATGACTTCATAGATTCCGAGACCGGGTTGAAAAATAGCAGCAGAAAAAAAATGGTAATGTGTTTCAATAGAGATTTAAATGAACGCAGCCAACAGTGGAGCGAGAAATGTGAGACATCATCCGACATCGATTTAATACAGCAATTGTGTCTCGGCAACATGGCTCCGAGCTCCATATTATTAATTTTCTCGTCGCACGCACGAGCCCAAGAGAAACTACTCTAGAGCCAATTTATAGTGACAAGTAATTTAAATATGTTTGTTGTGTGCATCTGAAATTCTATTAAACATGTTAAATTCACAAAAACCCTTAGATGTAATTAAATAAAGCAATGAACTAAAAATTAAAAATGCTCTTCCGAAATGCATTTTTGAGTTGTGTCGCTTTACCCATCTAGAATTGCTCTATGGAAAGAATTGGATCTAAGTATCAACTATTGAACCAAATTATTCAATGATATATGGTTTGATCCAAGATTGCGTGATTTACTCTACGATCTACGATTTAACGATGGTTTTTACTGGCATCAATTTAAAATTCTCCACAAAGGACGGCAATCCGGTGACGAGAATTCTACCCGGCGTTTTATGAAGTGATGACGCAATGGACGCGAGGCAGCTTTGAAACGTTATTAAATAGGGGACGAACGGTGGCGCGGAGGAAGTTCTCAATCCGGGGTCTGCGAACTTTTGCATTCAAACATTTACTGCACCAGCCCCTCCGACACAGATACCGTGAACGGGCAAACAGACCCGTGAATACTGGTGGCCTTTGTAAACTTAGGAAGTTTCCCATTTTTGTGTATTGTCATGGAGAAGAGGGCAACGAAAGGCTGGCCTCCACCCTGGTGAACCCTGCTAGCCGACGCCGGGCTCTCTGAAGGACTTCGATAATGACGACATGTCGTCTTTGGCCAGACAATGAGAAAACTTCGCAATTGTTTTCACATTTCACTCGGCTGCCTTCCGTGCTTGCCAGACATGTTGGCAATCTTCGCAAACAACATTTGTGTCCTGGCAGTTTCGCTGGCGCTGCTCACACCCAACCCTTTGTCGGCCGACAAGGGGTGGGTGGGGCGTGATCCGTTCGCATGTTATGCACCAGGGTGTGTCTGAATCTATAGACATGCAAGTGCAGTTCATCAGATGCACACGATTTGCACGATCCCCACTACAGAAACCTCTGGGAGGATTTGATGAACTGTACTTTGGGAATACACATACAAGCCTATGTTCCAATATGTTGGAAGCCGATTATGGGCGGACACATGTAGCAATTATCTTTTAAACCGTGGCCTTTTTGCATTGCTTATTCAAGACCTACACGTTAGAATGGTGTTGGTATACTATACTGTTTTTGCTAGAATTTAATAATTTTTCCTTTACATAGAGAGTTTCCTGTCGACGTCGACAAAGGGGTCTCTATTCACGGTATGAACAATTGTCAAGCATGTAATTTCGATCTCCGTGACGTTTTTACCTTTTTGCTCCACTTGTGCCTGCTGCTGCTGCTTGACATCTTGTTGTTGCTGCTTTACTTCTTGTTGTTGCTGTGGCTGCTTCACTTCTTGTTGTTGCTGTGGCTGCTTCATTTCTTGTTGTTGCGGCTTAACATCTTGTTGTTGTTGTTGCTGCTCTTGTTGCTTTGCATCCGATTGTTTTTGCTGTGGTTGTGATTGTTCGTGAATCGGCTCCTTCAATGGCGACGGCGGCTGATGCTGCTGTTGTTGTTGCGGCTGTTTTGTAATTGTTTCATCCAACATTGTTGTTGCTGTGGCCATTGCTGCCGCTGCTGCTGCCGGAGGAACAGCTTCCAATACAGAGCTTTTCTCCATCACATCCGCCATATTTGAACTTTTCGGGGTTCTCTCACTTCCTGGACGAGGAGCTGCAGAAAATTCGTCCTTCGGCAATATATATTTCTCTACACTCAGGGGCTAACAGTTTATTTTCGCAGATAATACACAATTATTAATGCCAATGTGGTCCACACTTTTAAGCCCAATCGAGGGCTCTCAACGCGATTGAAGGCGACGACTGGAGCCTACCGGAAAATCAGGCTAAAATGTCCGGTATACCGATGATTTTCTGGAAAATGAAACTTTGCTCTTGAATGGACAAGGCGGATGTTCGGTCGGGACGCGGAGTTTTCTATCAAATATTTCTTTATTAATTTTGTTTATATCCACTTTTTCTTCTTATTGCGTTTCTTAATAATTATTAAAGGGTTTTCTCTTGGATTCGCACCTCGATGCACTCGCGCACTGCGTCGTTGCGGAATCTTTCTAGTCTGTTATCTCGTCTTGGACTGAATTCGAGCGAGGAAAAAAATGCGTAATTAACGTCAAAGAGTGAGCAGAGCTTTCACGAGTTCCCAAAAGAGCTTTTACCACCGCCGCGACCGGAGGAGATCTGAGCTTTCGAATAATGGTTTTAGCACAACAGTTCGAAAGAGAGCGAGACGGAATAGTTCGCGCCATCTGCCGAGAAATTGGCGAACCAGAGGGGTTCGCTTATACAATTACGTACAGTGGAATACAGCTCAAATTTTTTGCCACACAATATTTTATTCTTGTTAAATCTCAGAAATGAGAAACTTTGGAAAACTGATCATTATTATTGCTTTAATCAAATAATAAGAGAACAATTCGGTAGGTCACATTTCATAAATTACAGTGTTTTATTTCACTAATAGGTATGGAAAGGTACTTTTTCGCACGCCTTCTATAATAATATTGCGTTATATTTTCACGAAAATAATTTTTTAACTTGTGTAGTACCACTGATTTTAATATTTAAACTATATCTTCTATACTAAACTATAACTTCTATACTTTGTATACCTCTATACTTCTATATATATACTTATATACTATATACTAATATATAAAAGAAGAAAGTCGTATGTTCGACTACAAAAATCAGCTAAACCGCTGAGAATGTTTCCATTTTTATATTTTTACTGGTTAGCCACCATATCAGAATAGGACATAGCCTATATAAATTTAACATTAACCATTGAGGGATTTAATTAAAATTAAAAGAGAGTTTTCCATACAAAATTCTCTCTTTCATATTTCGTTGTCATGGTTTTTTGTTGTTATTTTTTGTTTGAGAAAAAATTCCATATTTCATGTTCTCTCTCGGTCAAATCAAAGTCAACACTACGAAAAGTCAAACTGACAATGAAATATTGACGTTTATAAAAATTAATTTAAATTGTTTTGGGCAAATAATGAAAATGAATTTTTCGAAGAAAAGACAAATGCAACTCATTTGAATGATTCTACATAACTACTGTCAATTTTATATAGAAACCAGAATTAAAATTTCATGAATTTCATGCAATTTTTATTGATTCAACAATTTCATAATTCAGGCAATTTTTCATGAAAATCTTAAATGCTTCATATCTCCGTAAATACGCGTTATTTCGCGAAAAGGACGTTAATTCGTGACGACCTCTAAATATTCGAAAATTTCATAGTTCAGACAATTTTTCATGAAAATATTAAATGCTTCATATCTCCGTAAATACGCGTTATTTCGCGAAAAGGACGTTATTTCGTGACGACCTAAAAATTTTCTAAATCTAAATTTTCGAAAATTTCATAGTTCAGGCAATTTTTCATGAAAATCTTAAATGCTTCATATCTCCGTAAATACGCGTTATTTCGCGAAAAGGACGTTAATTCGTGACGACCTCTAAATATTCGAAAATTTTATAGTTCAGGCAATTTTTCATGAAAATCTTAAATGCTTCATATCTCCGTAAATACGCGTTATTTCGCGAAAAGGACGTTAATTCGTAACGACCTCTAAATTTTTGAAAGTTTTAATAATTCAGACAATTTTTCATGAAAATCTTATATGCTTCATATCTCCGTAAATACGTGTTATTTCGCGAAAAGGACGTTAATTCGTGACGAACTCTAAATATTCGAAAATTTCATAGTTCAGGCAATTTTTCATGAAAATCTTAAATGCTTCATATCTCCGTAAATACGCGTTATTTCGCGAAAAGGACGTTAATTCGTGGCGACCTCTAAATTTTCGAAAATTTCATAGTTCAGGCAATTTTTCATGAAAATCTTAAATGCTTCATATCTCCGTAAATACGCGTTATTTCGCGAAAAGGACGTTAATTCGTGGCGACCTCTAAATTTTCGAAAATTTCATAGTTCAGGCAATTTTTCATGAAAATCTTAAATGCTTCATATCTCCGTAAATACGCGTTATTTCGCGAAAAGGACGTTAATTCGTGACGACCTCTAAATTTTTGAAAGTTTTAATAATTCAGACAATTTTTCATGAAAATCTTAAATGCTTCATATCTCCGTAAATACGTGTTATTTCGCGAAAAGGACGTTAATTCGTGATGACCTCTAAATATTCGAAAATTTCATAGTTCAGGCAATTTTTCATGAAAATCTTAAATGCTTCATATCGGCGTAAATACGCGTTATTTCGCGAAAAGGACGTTAATTCGTGACGACCTCTAAATTTTTGAAAGTTTTAATAATTCAGACAATTTTTCATGAAAATCTTAAATGCTTCATATCTCCGTAAATACGTGTTATTTCGCGAAAAGGACGTTAATTCGTGACGACCTCTAAATTTTCGAAAATTTCATAGTTCAGGCAATTTTTCATGAAAATCTTAAATGCTTCATATCTCCGTAAATACGCGTTATTTTGCGAAAAGGACGTTAATTCGTGACGACCTCTAAATATTCGAAAATTTCATAGTTCAGGCAATTTTTCATGAAAATCTTAAATGCTTCATATCTCCGTAAATACGCGTTATTTCGCGAAAAGGACGTTAATTCGTGGCGACCTCTAAATTTTCGAAAATTTCATAGTTCAGGCCATTTTTCATGAAAATCTTGAATGCTTCATATCTCCGTAAATACCCGTTATTTCGCGAAAAGGACGTTAATTCGTGACGACCTAAAAATTTTCTAAATCTAAATTTTCGAAAATTTCATAGTTCAGGCAATTTTTCATGAAAATCTTAAATGCTTCATATCTCCGTAAATACCCGTTATTTCGCGAAAAGGACGTTAATTCGTGACGACCTCTAAATTTTTGAAAGTTTTAATAATTCAGACAATTTTTCATGAAAATCTTAAATGCTTCATATCTCCGTAAATACGTGTTATTTCGCGAAAAGGACGTTAATTCGTGACGACCTCTAAATATTCGAAAATTTCATAGTTCAGGCAATTTTTCATGAAAATCTTAAATGCTTCATATCTCCGTAAATACGCGTTATTTCGCGAAAAGGACGTTAATTCGTGGCGACCTCTAAATTTTCGAAAATTTCAATTTTTCATGAAAATCTTAAATGCTTCATATCTCCGTAAATACGTGTTATTTCGCGAAAAGGACGTTAATTCGTGACGACCTCTAAATATTCGAAAATTTCATAGTTCAGGCAATTTTTCATGAAAATCTTAAATGCTTCATATCTCCGTAAATACGCGTTATTTCACGAAAAGGACGTTAATTCGTGACGACCTCTAAATATTCGAAAATTTCATAGCTCAGGCAATTTTTCATGAAAATATTAAATGCTTCATATCTCCGTAAATACGCGTTATTTCGCGAAAAGGACGTTAATTCGTTAATATTCGAAAATTCAGACAATTTTTCATGAAAATCTTAAATGCTTCATATCTCCGTAAATACGCGTTATTTCGCGAAAAGGACGTTAATTCATGACGACCTCTAAATATTCGAAAATTTCATAGTTCAGACAATTTTTCATGAAAATCTTAAATGCTTCATATCTCCGTAAATACGCGTTATTTCGCGAAAAGGACGTTAATTCGTGGCGACCTCTAAATTTTCGAAAATTTCATAGTTCAGGCAATTTTTCATGAAAATCTTAAATGCTTCATATCTCCGTAAATACCCGTTATTTCGCGAAAAGGACGTTAATTCGTGACGACCTAAAAATTTTCTAAATCTAAATTTTCGAAAATTTCATAGTTCAGGCAATTTTTCATGAAAATCTTAAATGCTTCATATCTCCGTAAATACGCGTTATTTCGCGAAAAGGACGTTAATTCGTGACGACCTCTAAATATTCGAAAATTTCATAGCTCAGACAATTTTTCATGAAAATCTTAAATGCTTCATATCTCCGTAAATACGCGTTATTTCGCAAAAAGAGCTTTTATTCGTGACGACCTCTAAATATTCGAAAATTTCATAGTTCAGGCAATTTTTTATGGAAAATTTCATAATTCATTTTTTAATGGAAATTTTAAATAATTGATATCTTCGTCAATACGCGTTATTTCGCAAAAAGGACGTTAATTCGAGACGACCTGTAAATTTTCGAAAATTTCAAGATTCAGACAATTTTTTAATGGAAATGTTAAATCATTGATATCTCATAAATACGCGTTATTTCGCGAAAAGAGCTTTAATTTGTGACGACCTCTAAATATTCGAAAATTTCATAGCTCAGGCAATTTTTCATGAAAATCTTAAATGCTTCTTATCTCCGTAAATACGCGTTATTTCGCAAAAAGGACGTTAATTCGTGACGACCTCTAAATTTTCGAAAATTTCATAGTATAGCCAATTTTGCATGAAAATCTTAAATACGCGTTATTTTGCGAAAAGAGCGTTAATTCGTGACGACCTCTAAATTTTCAAAAATTTCATAATTCAGGCAATTTTTTATGAAAATCTTAAATGCTTCATATCTCCGTAAATACGCGTTATTTCGCGAAAAGGACGTTAATTCGTGACGACCTAAAAATTTTCTAAATCTGAATTTTCGAAAATTTCATAGTTCAGGCAATTTTTCATGAAAATCTTAAATGCTTCATATCTCCGTAAATACGCGTTATTTCGCAAAAAGAGCTTTTATTCGTGACGACCTCTAAATATTCGAAAATTTCATAGTTCAGGCAATTTTTTATGGAAAATTTCATAATTCATTTTTTAATGGAAATTTTAAATCATTGATATCTTCGTCAATACGCGTTATTTCGCAAAAAGGACGTTAATTCGAGACGACCTGTAAATTTTCGAAAATTTCAAGATTCAGGCAATTTTTTAATGGAAATGTTAAATCATTGATATCTCATAAATACGCGTTATTTCGCGAAAAGAGCTTTAATTTGTGACGACCTCTAAATATTCGAAAATTTCATAGTATAGCCAATTTTGCATGAAAATCTTAAATACGCGTTATTTTGCGAAAAGAGCGTTAATTCGTGACGACCTCTAAATTTTCGAAAATTTCATAATTTAGGCAATTTTTCATGAAAATCTTAAATGCTTTATATCTCCGTCAATACGCGTTATTTCGCGAAAAGGACGTTAATTCGTGACGACCTAAAAATTTTCTAAATCTGAATTTTCGAAAATTTCACAGTTCAGGCAATTTTTCATGAAAATCTTAAATGCTTCATATCTCCGTAAATACGCGTTATTTCGCAAAAAGGACGTTAATTCGTGACGACGTCTAAATTTTTGAAAGTTTTAATAATTCAGACAATTTTTCATGAAAATCTTAAATGCTTCATATCTCCGTAAATACGTGTTATTTCGCGAAAAGGACGTTAATTCGTGACGACCTCTAAATATTCGAAAATTTCATAGTTCAGACAATTTTTCATGAAAATCTTAAATGCTTCATATCTCGGTAAATACGCGTTATTTCGCGAAAAGGACGTTAATTCGAGACGACCTGTAAAAAAAATAAAAAATTCGAAAATTTCAATATTCAGGCAATTTTTTAATGGAAATGTTAGATCATTGATATCTCATAAATACGCGTTATTTCGCGAAAAGAGCTTTAATTCGTAACGACCTCTAAATATTCGAAAATTTCATAGTTTAGTCAATTTTGCATGAAAATCTTAAATGCTTCATATCTCCGTAAATACGCGATATTTCGCGAAAAGTGCGTTAATTCGTGACGACCTCTAAAGTTTCGAAAATTTCATAATTCAGGCAATTTTTCATGAAAATCTTAAATGCTTCATATCTCCGTAAATACGCGTTATTTTGCGAAAAGGACGTTAATTCGTAACGACCTCTAAAATTCAGGCTATTTTTCAGGAAATTCCAATACCACAAAAGAATCGAAGATGGTAGTTTACCAAATAGTGTGCATATCATGTGAAAACACTAAATTACCCTGGTAATATACCCAGAGATTCCCATTAAAACAATTCGATTTTTGCAAAGATGTCACTTGCGTTTCTGTTATTTATTGGATTGTTCCGATGTAGTTGGAATCTTTTCGTAAAATCATTATAATATAATTATACATTAATAGCTATCTTTTCGGACCACGAGCTGCGCAATACGTCCGCCCACTGGGCAACAGGGAGTCGTGTTTCTCATCCGCCTCCGAGTCGTTCGCTCAGTGGACTCCGAGGTGTTGAGTGGAACCAATTTTTTCGAGTGTACAAACTCGAGACCGGAGTACACTGAGCGCGACTGGACTCGGAGTCCAAATGCCATCAGGCAAATTGGCCCTGCCGCTGGTGGAAAAGTGAGCTCACGTATTGCACGCTCGATGACAAGTTGCTTTGTATAAAATGTTTATTTACATGATGAGAGAGATGGAAAGATAGAAAGAGAGAGAGAGGAGAGGAAAATACACTGGACTGATTTCATTTTCGCCCGTTCCACAGCTGGACGCAGTGGTCTGGCTATCTTTGTCTATCTCTTTCTTCCTTTCTTTCTTTCATAGAATTATGCTCTATCAATTCGATTTAGAATTCCTTACGCTTTACTTTCGAATGCTTTTGCATACTTTCTACGTATCTTCGCGATTTTAATGCGATCATTACTGTTCTTAATTTATAGAAAAAAAAACTAACAACAAAATTTTTAAGTTTTTTTTTGTATTTTTTGTAAAATTATAATTTTAATTTTTTATTTTTTAAAAAATAATGTTATCTTGAAGTTCAATTGCAGTAGTTGTAGCAGAAGTAGTATTTCATTAAAATAAATAATATACGAGAGAGAGAGTGATGAATTTAACATCTATGGAGAATGGTTGTTGCTATACGTTGGATGTTGTTTTATAGCGCGTCTTGTCTTTCACACATTTTGGCAAGAAATGCTGCAAGGAAACCGCAAATAAAGGACACATTAATACATCAGTTGCTGGAAAGTCACCCGGGTTAGAAAAGCATGTTGCGAAAGCCTTACAGATAGATTAAAAGCGATAATACACCCTCTTAATTTCGTTGTATTCAAAGCAAACTGAGCTCAATAGAAATCTTCCAATTCCGCCGTAACAATAGCTGAAATTTCTCGTCATGTCTGTCGTATGGTTCTGTCTTATATTTTCAATTCACCCATATTAGTTTAATTATAATAAGTGGTCATATTGTCAAATATCCTATAAACTCCTAAGTTTCTTCCCAAACTCCCGACAATAAATACTCAGAATTAACATTGATCCACATATAATAACTAAACTACTGTATAACAAATATGACTGGGGGAACATGTTGAAACATTGGACAATACATAGTTACTTATCCTGTTAGTGAAGCGTTATCATTGTACAGCAGATTGCTTAGAAGAAGTCGAATAGATTCTTGCGCGAGCGGCTAATGGTAATCCTCCGGTAGCGGAAGGCGAATAGAGTGAACCGTACTTACTGTTTAGTCGAAGACCACGGGGTCGCTCATCATCCTCTGGACGAACTCTGCACGGCGTCGGTCAAAGTTGTTTGTAAACAATGGATCGCATCGCATCACACACGAACACGCCACAATTGCAACAGAGTGCGGACAAACAGGTGGTGGTGAGAGGTGCACGGGGTGCAGGAGGACAGTGCGACATAATATTGGTGCAGAACATACATATATTGGTGTGTGTGTTTGGGGTGAGGCAAACGTGACAAGTGACATGAAAGAAAAGTGTAAACAAGTGGTTGACAAATACATCATTATTCTCGTTCTCTCATGGGTCGCTACTTGATGTGGTCGGCACACCGATCACAACTTTAATCGCAAGCGAATAAAACTGAATACTTACGGGAGTATGGGATCATGCCTTCATCATCCTCAGGATCCATGCAGTCAGCGAAGAGCTCATCAACCTGTTCGTCAGACAATTGCTCACCTGGAAGGCGAAGGATAAGAACAACATTAGATCACCTCAGTCGATCGACCGTTCGATCGGGGAAACGTACCCAATTGGAGGAGGGCGTGTTGCAACTCAGCCAAGAGCATGGTTCCGTTCTCGAGCTTGTCGTACAATTTCAGACATTCAATGAAATCTTCGTAGCATCCCTGGTCCTTCTCCTTCTTGACCTGCGAGTAGACGGGGAGGAATTCTTCCATCTTCATCTTCTTCTCACCGCGCTTCTTGGTGCCGCCCATCTTCTCGATGAGAGCCAAGGTGGGGTTCAGATTGAGGGCGCGGAGAGCATCGCCTAGATCGACGCAATCGATTCCCTCGCCGGGGGAGCCCATGACTTCGAAAACGAATTCGACATCTGGAAAAAGAGTTGGTTGTTGGTTGGAGTGATGTTAGCCAGGATGTCGCAGGAATGTGATCGGATGTAATCGGAATTTGAGTCGCATGGAATGGTTATACAAGCGATTCGGCTTCAGAACATGGTCGAGTGTCCTCACATCGCGTGTTCGGTGACCTTTGAGTGGCACCTTCGGAAATGGGCCACCAACTCCGAAGTGGGTCACCTCAACGCACCACCGTTATGTGGAACTAGTGGCCATCCGGAACAATGATTGATTTCCAAAATGAGATATTGAGATAAAATCATACGCAGGAAAACTTTGAGAACGATTTAAAAATATCCGAACACTATATTCCCCCCTGGGGGCGCAGGTAATCCGACACCCGATCGACCGACCGCCATTCTTCTCGGCGCACATCGTGGATCGGCACCGTCGCCCTCGTCATCGCGTACCACGTTTGCGAGTTATTTACTTGAAAAGGCAGCGTTTGGCCAAAATTAGACATGCGTTCGTTCGGACCCGCTCGCGCATTACTCAATGGCAACGGGCACCGAGGCACCGCATACACACCGATTTCTATATATACCCATCTGGCTAGTGTAGATATATATGTTGTTTATGTATACCGAACTTTCGTACGATCCTTAAAATAGATCACAAACGACTATACGTAGACGGGCATGATTTAAGAACACGATCGCCTTCGAATTCTCTCGAAATCACAATACCGCACTCAATTTTTTTAAATACTCTATTTATTGGGGTTTTCGAGATAATCCACTGGTTTTGTAACGGAAGACAGTTTGCGTAACCCCAATATTTAACTCACGACGCGGTTTGTTGTTCTTTTTTCACTCTTGCGATTCGATCGATTGTTTTACTGCCGTCCATTCCAAATATTATGTAATATTTGTACGGCTCGACGGTACCGTTGGGCACATTTCAGCACTTTATCAGAGGTTTACTCTGGGTCTTCACTTCGACACGGCGATCCCTACTCGTAATGTAGTCGAATATTGGTCGAATCCATCTTGTATAACCACTCTGCGACTCTTGTAGGTTATGTTCCCACTATTCCGAAATATTAGGAGGGTTTGTGAACCCTTTCCGAATGCGCTTCTGAACTTACTTTCAACTTCACGCTTTGGTACATCGGCCTATTTTCCGGTGAGCAGTAGGGAAGAGGAGAGAAGAGAAAAGAAATCCGTTAATGAACTTTCGCTTGGAAAACATCATAGTCTTCGAGTATGGTCGGTGATGAAAATATTCCAATCCATGTCCAAGTATTTCCTGGCGTTCTGTACTCACCATTTTGTCTGTAGGATGAGAAAAATCAACTAACTCGCGGATGAGCTTGGTCTCGACTGAACGCTGTTCGTCAACAACAGATCGGAAAGGTATTTCAGAGGTGAACTCGGCGCAAGCTTTTCCCACTTTTCCGATCTGCAGACAGGCGCACACACAGCAGCGCTCGCACGCTCACATCGGCGAATGTGTACGTGCACGAGTGTCCATGTCCATGACGGGACGTATAGCTTTCGGCCGCCGTCGCTCGTTGGCCGCACAGTCATCGGCCCGCACCCCGGGCGCCCTGGGCCCGAAGCGCCCGGCCGAAAATACCCCAGTCCGTCATGCAGCAGCAGCCAGTTTTCCGAAATCTCTTTTTCTGCCTCTGTTATGGTTCTACGTTAGTTTAGTTTACGCCATCTCTCTCTGGCCTGGTCCATTTCCCATCATCCCCAAGTTCTCACCCATAGCCACAGCCTAGTATTCGTGTGTATCTCGTCCGATCGAGCGAGCAAGCGACCGACCGACCGCCTGTTGTTAGCTCCGTCGCCTCGCACTGGTCTATTTTTAAGTCGGTTCAAAATAATAATCGCCTGTGGCATTCCGTGCTAAATAGTGTTGAATATCATTATAGATTTCCTCCGATATTCCGTTTGCCTGATTCAATGTTGGATCTGATGCGATGCGCAATAGGCCAGTACCCTGTTGGCCATATTTATTTCTGTATTTTTCCCACTTCACTTTTTTTCCATCCCGTCTGATGGACGGTGCTCCATAGTTGCCTTAGACTCACACACATACACACGCACCCACTGCCTCACATACAGACATCTATGCGACCCTGATCGCACTTCGGCTGCTCGTGATGCGTTCGGCGAGCTTTAGCCAGCAACATAAATCGTGTGTGTGTGTATTCGAGTAGTAGAGAATTCGACTCGAGCTGGCAATGCCATGCATTACTACGTCTACTCGAGGATCTGACTTTCCGCAATGGGAAGTTGATCTTTCCTTTCGTCCAGAGTCGCTTTGTTGGAAACCTCAACAGGAGTTTCAAATCTCCTAAATCTACGAAACACCTCCTACGTTTCAGGTTCTGGCTTGCATTGGGAATCCCTGGGATGAAAATTGCATGGCAACATACTCATACTCATGAATGCATAGTACTATATGAGTCCACATGTATTAGGAGCGTCTGCTTATCTCCCAAATTCACCCCTCGACATGAAAATGCCAAACATTTTCCAACGAAGATAGAAATTCATCGGTATTGGCATTACTATTTGGTGGATAACTTGAAAATTTGGAGTCCAAACATGGGGATCGGAGAGCTAGTGAACTAAGGTCTCAAACAGTGGATGTGGGTGACTTTAGGGTCGATCCTACAAAGGTTTATTATTTCGCAATGCTGGAACTCATTGACTTCCTGGCAATATGAGATTCTATCGCACTTGGTGCGCATGTTAATGTTTTGTTTGTATTGTTTATTACTGTAGTATTTGTTTTTGTTATTGAGTAGACTCTCTTGTGCGTGATCTATTTTTACACACCATGACACAGATCCACATATTTCTGTGCATTGCTCAGATCGGAGCACAACAATAGTGAGAGCTGGCCGATCGGAGATGGAAAGCTTCGACGGCAGCATTTGTGATTTCGATCCCTTTCAGTCTTCTGCGTTCGTATTCAGCTCGTTCATTTCGGCCGCCTCCCTTTGAGAAGTAGTTACGACGTATTTCCCATGCATGCGGGGAACGATGGAGCGGGTGCTTTCATTGGATTCTGTTCTTGTTTGTCTTTTTCGGATAGGACTTTTATTTTCTAGCTTTAGACCCCAAATAGGCATCGGAAGTATAAGCTTTGGCGAGTTCCACCTTTCTTATCGACGACGGCATTCCTTGGGCTTGAGCCAATACCTCGATTATTTGATGTTTCACAATGTTTTGCTATTTACTTTCTCGCCTTTTTCGCAGTTGGTGGGATCTCTTTGGTTAGAGTTATATAAGGTGTTCATCTCTATCAAACAGCGTTTCTGACAGCAATGACACATATGTATACAATGTAGACATGTAAACTCTATCACATGTGGATAGTATAATGACATGACAATAAGCTTTGAGTCTATTGCATACCAAACGTTTTATCTGGGAGAATGGAATCGTGTTCTCATCCCATGGTATGTTCATCTTCATCATCAAAACTTTCCCGGTCACAAGCTATAGTGTTTCCATTTGGAACACAGGAATATATACAGAATATATATATTTATACAATTTCGCTGTTTGGAGCAGACGTTTAATAATAGACACAGCGCTGGCCTCCATCCAACATTTCCTATCATAAATATACTCATTCAAGACCATATAACAAAATGTAAATACAAACACCTGAATAATGTCCAGTTTTATAGGATATTGTAATCAAGAATGAGGAGAGTTATTCTTCAGATTTGCGTGAGTTCATGCGAAAGGTAAGTGCGTGTAGACACAATCACGTGTCGATGACATCGTTTTCCCCGGTTACCTTGACATGGTTCACATAGCAAATCAGCTGCTTTATCCACAGCCGTTTCGGGGGAAGAATTGGAGTTGGAGGTGATCCATTTACCAGCTGCGAATTTCATGAATGAATCCCAAGGCAACCTGTTGCCTACTCTCGTCAGCTCTACGCAAACTCCGCGAGAGGATGCCCAAGAGCATCCTTCGTCATGTGCATCCTCCAGCAGCTGTTCAAATCATCAGCTGGTCCCCCATCGATTTTTCGACTTGTATACATCAAATTCTGTTTTTATGCTATGGATATGTTTATGTATGAAAACCCGAGTAAAAAGACAAAGAAGTTCATTCAACTACGACGGATTGGTTCCTTCCGAACTAAAAAAGTCACCAAATATTATATGGTCTTGAAAGTCAAATAAAGGCTTTTAAATAGATTTTTTAATAAAATAGATAAAAATTGATTTATATTAGTAAATATGTATCGGTTTCCGAGTGACATTAATATCACTCTAATGGATTAATAATTAATGTAAACTAAGCAAATGGTTGAGATGGAGAAGTTTTAGTTACTTTAGTTTAGTTTAGTTTTAGTTTAGTAACTCCGTCATCAATCTCTGCGTTCTCGCTTGCTTAAATCGTTGTTTAGTTATCTTTGTTTATCCATGAATAATTTCAGGTTCAATATGAAACTTTTTTGTTAGTTATACCATGGCATACCATACCCAAAAATAATTACCATAATTTATTATAATTTGTAAACTAAGGAGAGTCCCTCTTTTTTATAATATTACATATCGCATTATTTAATAATAATATAATTTTTAGTTTTGTGAGTGTTGATATTTGGATAAGCAAATCGAGTATCTTCGGCACCAATTAATTTTTGCATTCACTCCATCCTTATTTTAATTGAATGTAGTGTAATGGCAGCTCCCACGATACTCGGTCTCATCGACTATGGTATGGTCTTCAAGCACACAACTGTTGATAACAAAGGGTCACAAAGAGTGCCCATCCTCCTTTGTTTACAAACAATGCTGAATTTATGGCACAAAACCACCCCCAAACGAGTCAACAAACAGCTCCACTGCTCCACTTCCGTCGGTCTCTGCGTATACGTCACGTTATCAGTGTTCAACCCTCGTCCAACGGTTTTCGCAACAACCGGGCGTTCAAGTGACTGACTAGCTACTGTGCGCTGAAACTTGTTATCTGTGGGGAGTACAGGGTGCTTCAATCATTGCAAAGCGGCATCTGGGGGTTAGTTACATACATATGGAGGTTTAGTTGACAGTTAATATATGAATTTGATATAATTTTCGGGGTCTGAAGGTGGATCTATATGATTCTGTAGCGAAATTTGTGAAACCCCATAGTTAGATTGCGCTCGGTAGACAATAAGTCAGGATAGTACACCTTTGTACTCACAAGGATCCCTTCGAAAGTGTTAATCTTTCAATATGATCTCCGATAATCATGTCCTTTCTCCATCTCCTCGATATCTACATAATGAGTTCATCGAAACGAAAATACATTTTTAAATACATACAATCCAGCTGGTCTTCGCATCCTGTATACACGCACTTCCTTTCCTTTCAACGATAGTCGACACTACTCGGGTTTCTCCTGCCAGTCTCAGTTGCATCCGAACCTCGCAGCCGTGCGATAGTCACTTCCAAATCACGGACCCGCGATACCCGCAGAATTTCCACAAAATCAATTTTTAATTGCAGGTAAATTACAAAATCAACACCAATCAAGCAATTGCTAAATCCGTCGTCTATCGTGAGTGAGTGAAAAAGAGAAGAAAATGCGATAAAATAAAGGCCAAACCCTTCGTGGAACAGGAAGAATTATATTTTTCTGGGTGTGCCACGGCATTCAAGTGCTGCCTCAGGCGAGTGAACTCCTGCTGAAGCGATTAGGAAATAATGAAATTAGTGCATCGATTTATGGAGCAGTTTATGATTATCACTCCAGCTCTGATAAGATTGTGAAAATTCGTGGGCAAACAGCAATAGAATAAAAGTGAAATTTTCGTGGGTTATATAATCGTCTGTGAAAAATTTTGAAAATTTTCGCCAAGATGGCTCCATCTGGCACATACCGAATTTTGTATCTACACGGCGAGCTGAGATGCGGAGTCTGCGTCCTCAAAGGACAATGTTTCCAAAACAAACATCAGCTGTTTCTCATCTCTCTGGACCAAGTGCCGTGTGATTTCATCCTCTCACTCTCTCTCTCTCTCTCTCTGGTGAAAGTGATTTCTTCGGGGCGTGAGGAGAATCGCCACCAACATTTGCGTTTCCGGCCAGTCTGCGTGATTGATATCCTTGCGTGAGAGGGCGCTGCGCACGGAAACACTTGTTGCGTCCTGAGCAAGCTGGTGTTGCCGGCGCAGGGCAGGCTCGGGTTGTGTTGGCGTTTGACGGCCAGCTTGGGATTGCCAGTTGAATGGAATTAGGTGATTTCCCGGCAGAAGACGTGTGCGTGACAAAGCGCAGACAATTAAGCGCCGCCTCTGAGGACTACTAATTTGCATATTCTCCAAGTGGCGGGGCGAACAATCTCAAGTGTTGATTTATTAACAGGCATTTAAAAGAGAAATTCCATGCACCAAGAAAGATGTAACCTAAAGTTCTACCGTTTTAATTATCATCTTGCAGTTGAAGATGATGTAAACTGCCTGTGAGGCACTGAATCTGGATTCCACCTAAGTAAATTTGCAAAATGGTCACCACAACAACGGCAACAACGAACAACAACCCCCACAACAACCACGATGACTTTGACTTCGATCAGGACGACGGAATGCAGGACCTGGGGCTCCCAGTGTCCGTGCAGACGTTTCTCTGGCGCCAAATAGCGCCGTTCATACGCCCGAAGCTGGGCAAATTGCATGAGGCCAGCTGTATGGTGAGTACCTCTAGGTCCCAGGTATCCATAGTTCACAGCACCACCAGCCTCTACTGAAGGCTATAAAATCCTAACAAGATATCTAAAACACACCTTTTACTACTCTCCATGAACCAAACCAACTTTCTCGGCTGTAAATATTTGATACTCTATGATAACATATGTGTGACTGCTGTAAATAAGGCTAAACTAACTACCGCTTTGAGAAGTCCAGCGACTGGCAACGCCGACTGACCGCAGCCATAGTTTTCACTGTTCACTGTGTTGTTGAATGTTTTAAATTAAAAAGAAAGTCTAAAAACAAACTAAACTAAAACGAGAACGACGGGGTAAACGCAAGTCATTATAGACCACCCTGTGGCACTTAATCTTTTAAGCCAGATAGATTGTCCAGTCCGAGACCTGAGTAATTGAATGAACTCTGGGGCGTGGAACTGTCGACCGGTTACTGTTATCTCTGTCGTCATTTGCCTCAAGGGACCAGACCACATCGTGCGGAAAACTGTCTTTCAGAATAAGAGTCAGAATGCTATGGGACAATGTCAAGTCTTCCGCTTGAATGAAGAACCATTGACCTATGCGAATACGAATATAAATGGGTTTAGTCTTGTGGGTCTGACATAGATAATCAAAGAATGCTTAAAACTATTATTATTTTCAGCAAAATGTTCTAAACTAACTATATATTAATCTAAAGTAAAGCCAAGAGAATAAATATTTCGTTTCGTCTGTCAATGTTCTTTCTTTTATACTTCCTGTATATTTTCTTGTCTAATCGCTTTCACACACAACTTTGTAAAAATCCGTGTTCGTCTCAACGCAAAATGTTAACTAAAAAAACAACTAAAATTATATGTCAATTCGATTTCGATGTAGTTTTGTCAACATGCACCAGGACACCATGTAAGTTGCGAAATGAACAACCTGAGAAGCATTGCAATTCTCTATCCCTTCTTCTGATTTCTTGCCGTAGTGTTTGTTCCCCCTATATGTTGTAGAAAGTATGTTTTCGTTCCATGTTTATTTCATTGATTCGGTACCATTATCAACCCGGGGTTTGCGCCAAAACAGGCGGAGCCCAACGACCACTACAAAGTCATTCATCCCATACTTTTCAGTTTGTCTGGACAAGTAACCTGAGAAATGCAAAGTAGTTATTTTGTATATACTATATATTTTACCAATTTCGTTGATCGTTACTAATACTTATTATTTGCAAAACTGAACTCAATTTGAATCGATAAATGGACTAAATTATCTTTTAATTTCCATTGGCATCGCTTAACCAGGAATCGAAGGAAGCATGCAAGGTATTTAAAAAAAAAAAAAATATACATATTAAAAAAAAAACTTATTCATAGATTTGGTTTCTAAATCGTAAATTTCAATGTGAAAAGAATTAAATGTTCCTAAGAATCTCATTTTGCCCGCCAAAAAACACACACAAAACCTATTTCCTCGTGTACCAAGTGTGGAGAGATTAACTAAAACTAATCATTAAATATTGAAGCTCACATTCGTTGCTCTTAGAAAACCTTAACAGAATAACAGATCTGCCATTGAATAAATAATCAATTTTGTTAAAAACAGTCCTTCGAAAAAGTTCTGGTTCAGAACATACAGTTCGGACTCTCGCCGCCGCTCACCAAGGCCCTGGGCGCCATCCCCCGTTGGCGGCTTCTGCAGGCCGCCCTGCCACACGTGATGCACTGCGTGGCAGCCCTGCTGCACAACCGAGTCAAGGACATGCAGGCCATTGGCGCCGTGGAGACCAAACTGCTCTACACCATGCAGTGGATCCTCCTCTACGCGGCCGAGGAGTGCGCCGACGACGAAGACGCCGAAGACACCCTGGGCGACAAGGACAAGGACTCCGGCGGCAAGTCCATCGACCAGTACTTGTTCTCGGTCCCAACTATAACGGTAATTCCCACACTCAGACCACGACTCATACCTATTGAACCTAACTAAAAACCCCACGACTCCCCACTTCAGCTGTTTGTCTATCTGTTTGCGCCCATCATCCACCATCTGAAGGAGTCGGATTTTCAGAACTTCCGCCTGGAGAACGGCATCAAGTTGTGGCAGGGCATGTGGGACAATCGAGCCCCGGGCGCGCCCTGCTTCACCGCTCCCGTCAAGCCCAAGGCCAGGAACCTGCTGTGCGCTCCCTCGCCCAAGGGCTCCACGGATGTCATGACCGGAAGTAAGTTCGGCACCAAGGAATTCTCATAGGATTTTCCACATTTTTGTTGTTGTTGCAGGAAAGCCCTCCTTTCACGCGGACAACTTCATGTCGCCGAAGGCCGAGTCCCCGCAGAGCGTGACGACCTCGGAGCACACCCGCCAGGAGGAAGACGTAAGTACTCGCCCGCCAGTAGATCCCAAGCTTCCTACGCTGCCATGTCACGTTTCACCGCTTCTAGGGATCCTGGGTGTCGTCGCCCAAAGACTTTGCCTTTCCTGAAACCATACCTGAGGAAGCTTCCAGCGTTGAAGAGGAACGCGTGGTCATCTTCCGACTCCCCTCAGCACCCTATCTTATGGACTCATCCTTCTTTACTGTAACGCATCCGACATTGACTCCCCCGCCCCGAGCATCACCAGTACAGCCCCCTTTGTCCTCTTTGCAGGCCGATGCCAGCTTGTTGCAGCAGTCGCCGAGTAGGCGTGGCAGTCGCCAGTCGATGCACTCGCGCGACAAGGACAAGCCCTCGACCAAGTTCGAATTCGACCAGCAGGAACTGATGCGAGGCGCCTCGCAGAAGACCAAGCGCAGCGCCTCGACCGAGAAGGACTCCGAGAACTCGGAGAAGTCGGACGGCATCCGGGCGGACGTCTCGGCGGCGACCTTTCTGGACGTGGCCGTCCTGCGGTGCCTCTTCATATCGCACTGGCAGGAGGAGGGCATCTTCTGGAGCCTTCAGTACTTGTACAACAGGTGAGTCTGTGGAGAGTCGGAGGCGGCTAATGGCAGGATCTCACAGGGCGTTTGTCTCCGGCAGGTTGAGTGAGATCGGCGAGGAGTCTGCGATTCCCCTGCAACAGCCGCGGAAGCGCTCCAACTCGCTGCCGATACCGCAGATCGAGATCTCGCTCTACCAGGGGCCGGGCAGCAACAGTCGCGACAGCCCCAGTGGCAGCTCCATGGCCAAGGACTACATCGAGATTCCGGAGCCCTCCATCACGACGTGCTTAGTGGGTAAGCATCTTAGACGTGGCCAATCAGCGATAACTGAATACCTTGGATATTTCTATTGCAGAGGAGACCAGTCCGACAGCAGAGCGCCGTGGCAGCGAGAAGAAGAAACGCGTCAAAATGTCCGACCTGCGGACCTTTGTCGAGACGAAGATGTTCTCGAAGTCCGAAAAGAATTTGGAAAAAGTAGGGATCGATATAAGTAGTAATGGCAAGAGACCACTGCAACATGCAGTAAGATTTTTTGGCAACTTACTAAAGCCTCCTATTCGCACCTGTTGAGTTGTTCACTCCCGATCCACTCAGTGCACTGCAACTTCAAAATTGTGTCACCCACATTGCCAATTGGTCACCCTTGCTCATATTGCATCAATCCTCATGTTCTCTCTGTTAACGATCCCCATCTTACGCCTCACCTATTCATTCCTACCACTTTGATCTGCCGCTTCTTACATCGTTTGTGTTGTTTTCCAGGACTACCATCGGAGTCTGGACACTGGCGAGAAGAAGTTGTCTCGATCCGCCTCGATGATATCTCGTGAGCCGGCCAGCAACTTGATCAAGGGGAAGAGCATGCCGAGTTTAAGGTACTACTACTTTTAGCTACCCACATGGACTTCTTACACCGACCTCAATATAGCCAATACATTCTCTCTGAAGCACTACCACTCAAGGCAATATATACGCTGGCCATTAGCCATATCAGGACACGTCCTTAAGCCACTACATTTATTACACTATATACAGCAACAATATACATGCCTACATAACTAATAGTTACATTAGTTTTTCACAACTTTTAATAATCTTTATTTATGTTCGTTTAATGATTGAACATTATTTTCCTTATACTTTAATTCGATTAAAAACAAATGAAGTTATGTCAAGAATCAGGTCTTGTTAATGGAAATTTTATTAAGAGCACACAAATAGAGAACACAAGAGTTTTCACTGTAGGTTAGACAATCGAATATAAGCTCCTTATGGACCCACAATCCAACACAGCCCAAACTCAACACCATATGCACTCGCAGGAAAACAATACATAAGGCTATAAACTGTTCTTTACAATACGCTTTAATCTATCTTGATTTCTATTTTCAAACCTTTACCAGCTGTCTTCTCGATAGCGGGTAAGTTTTCGCCAACTGTCTTCATGTGACTGGGTATCTATGGTATATCTGTATGTGAATCCCCGCCGAATCCCCTCCCACCCGCAAGGCTTTTCTATCTCAGTGTATAAGAACTTTGACGCAGTCAATATATAGCCAAAAATATGGTTTATAATTGTTGTAAATACTTATGTCCAATGATGACAAAATGGCCAAAGTTCTTCGACAACCAACAGCCACCGATCGTTGCAACCACTTTTCGAATTTCTCCACCGCTTTCTTCTTTGATTTCCACATTTCATTTGCTTTCATCTAAAATCTGAATTATCTACATCCTTGTCGCGGTCAGGGTTCACATATCATCACCAAAGGTGGCCATAATTAAATGGCCAAGGTCATTATATTCGAATGGGTTTCAAATAAACCCTATTGGACAATGTGAGCCCGGATCGTCCGACCCATTGAAACTCCCCCACTGCTCTTTTACATTTGATTAATGTCATGCCGCACATTCACTCCCATTTCACTAATCGAAACCATTCGTGTTGAAACACATTGAAGATTTTACAGGTACATCGAACCCCCGAAGGCCATGCGGCCATCGCAGTCGTCCGGGCCGCGCACCACCTTCTATCCCCGGAACCCCATCATCACCGTGACGGAGCACACCCCAACCCCATCGCCAGACTATCTCAAGCGCCAGGTACTTAAGTTCTCTGCCCCTTCCTGTCCTGTCCATCGACTGACCGTTGTCTCCATTGTAGGGCTCCATCGACTCGCAATTGGACGCGCTGAGCAACGGCGGAAGTTTGAGTGGAGTGGTCGGAAACGGCAACGGCAGCGCCGGAGGCGGAACCGGGAGCGTGGGCTTCCGCGGCCACATGCTCCGCTCGCATACCGACTCCCATATCGATTACACCGGCGTGGACGAGTCGGAAGCGCCCGGCTCCTCGTTCTACATCACCCGAGATGGCGGCATCGACTACGAAATCGTCCTGCTGGCCGTGTACAACGTCTTCAAGCGCGACGTGAGCTCCTGCTCGCAGCGCGTGCTGGAGGCCGGCCTCAACATCTGCGAACTGCTGCTGGAGCTGGGCGTGATGAAGCTGGGCGAACACGCCCACGAGATCTCCATGGGCATCGTGCGAAAGGCCCTGCTACACCTCGGCTGTCCTCATGGCTGCAACGAAGGTGAGACCTCGATAGAAATCACCTTAGGATGGGATGATAATTTGTGATTGCTCCGCAGGTGTCCGGGGTCCGTTGGCGGACTTTCTGCGCAGTCAGTGCCAGAAGATCCTGGCCCGCATGCTGCGCCAGGCGAACTCACGCACCAAGCGCTACTTGCAGAACATGGTGAAGACGACGCAGCTGAACGAACTTATCGACTTCTTCCACGCCTTCGTCGCGTTCTGTGTGGATCCCAGCTCTTTGCTGTCTCCGCTGAGTAAGTTCCATCCACGGCATTCCAGTAGGCCATGAATCGTAGCTGCAGTAGTGTGGAGATCGGTTGGGGATCGCGGTAACTCTAGGTTCTCGCTACAGGGGCACCGCGTGCAATGAACACCTTCCCCATTCCTCCCGTCCCGTTGGACTGGATCCCAAACAAACAGAGACAAACCGACAGAGGAACCTGCATGCGATTTGCCCCCGACCCCTGCTTCTTAGTACCGCTTTGCATGGCTTAAACGGACCAACTTCGTCGATCGATCCATCCATCCATCGACTTCCCGCGTCACATTATCTCCCGTCCATCATCCACCGCTCCTTCGCAGCTTGTTGTTGGTGTTCGTTCGAACCCGTGCTTGGTTTTCAGTTAGATCGCATGTTCTGTTTTCCAAGATTCGTTTTATGTTCATCCTTTACGTTGACCTACTCCCAACACACAACTCTCGTTCTTGTACAATTGAATCTATGAACCTAGCTCATAAACGCTCGAGTGGATTCAAAAATGCTAACAACGATCTTGGCGGCGTTGTATCCTCATCAGGCGGCCAGGGCGGCTACTCGACGAATTTCAGCGGCGGGCTCTCCGGGGGGCCGGAGTCGCAGGTGTTCAGCGCGGTGTTCAAGCTGCTGGTCACGAGGTTCGTGGAGGCCTCCAAGGAGCTGAAGACGGCCGAGAACGCCTCCGTGTACACCGACGTGCGGCACTTGATCACCTACGTGAAGGGCGCCCACGGCGGCCCCTTCCGCAGGGTGGCCCTGAGCGGCATCCTGGCCGTGACGCCGAGGCCGCACAAAAAGGGACCCGCGATGCAGACGACCCGGGTCATAAGGTGCGTAAAAGTATATCAAAAAAAAAGTGTATGACGATCTGCTTGCAGACACATTCCCCAAGCGGAGACGGCGCAGATCATCCCCAACGAGGACAACCGCAGCCAGCGCCGCCTGCTCCTGAAGAAGCGCAGCACCTCGTCCGCCTGTGCAGTGGTGCCGATCTCGACTCATGCCCTTGACCCGTAATAATGATTCTCTCCCCCACAGAGCCTGCTCGAGACGGAGCCCTGCGAGGAGCACTACAAGTCCAGCCAATCGCCGTTGAGCAACTTCCGCCGGCGCACGACCGGCGTCCGGCCCACGTTGACGCCGCGCCACAGCGAGCGGGCGCTGCTGTCCGACTCGACGTCCAGCTCGGAGCGCAATTCGGTGGGTCGTCTGAGTGGCCTGGTGCGCTGGTTCCGCGGCACCCCCAAAGAGGCCTCCTCCATCGACTTGGAGATCGGCTCGCTCAATCCGGAGATCACCTCGACCTTCATTCGCCACGCCTCGCTGAAGATCCAGAGGGGTCGATCGAGCGACGGCATCGGCCGGTCCATTCAGCGGGCGAAGCGTCGTGTCGAGCGACGCTTCAACCGGTTCGGTGGCATCGTCAAGGGCAAGAAGAAGGTTGGAGGCACTGAGGAGAGCGCCGACCTGAGTCGACGTAGCTCGTCGGACATGTGCGAGGGGCCGCGCGAGTCCGAGGTGGTCATGCTGAAGGAGCGCAAGTTGATACCGACGGAACCCGTCCGCGAGGGCATGTTGCGGTTATCGTTCCTCCTGGAGACGTGTGCACCAGGCTCCTTTCCCGACCCACAACTCGTGGCCGCAGTCCTGGACCTGGTATACATATTACTAGTGGGGTATTACTTGTGGGGTCCATTGTAATATTTGTTCAATTGCAGCCGCAGGCACCTCTCGTAACGCGCGCCGCCTTCCTGCTGGAGTGCGCGCACTTCGTCCATCTCTGCAACCGGGGCCTGTGGCCGAGTTGGATGAAGCAAAACGTGGCCTCCGGCTACAGGCCGTCGGGGGCGAACATTGCGCAAACCAAGCAGCAGCTGAACGCGTCGGGAACGCGGAGGACACACATTCTCCAGCGAGCGGCGGGAAAAATGTTCCATCAGGTCAGTAGAAAATAAAAAAAATATAAAAAAAAGTTATCGACGAGGATGGGATTCGAACCCACGCGTGCAGAGCACATTGGATTAGCAGTCCAACGCCTTAACCACTCGGCCACCTCGTCATGTCGAGCCGGCTGGCAAAGGGCGCACATGACTAGAGCGAAAACCTCCGAGATAAGGGTTAAGCTTGTTCTCTGAGAACGAGCATGTTCGTCCAATTCATTGAACTTCACCCCCCGTTGATTGTGGTTCTCTTGCAGTGGGCCGAAATGCTGGGAGCCCGCCTCGAGGAGCTGCTGTACAATGAGCGGGTGAACTTCGAGGCGGTCAACGCCAGTCTATCCGATCCCGACAAGCAGCGCGAGTTGCTGCAGCAGGACGAGGAGGAGGACTTCCTGGACGAGGCCTCCGTCAACCCGCACGGCAACGACTGCCCGCCCGCCCTCAAGCTGGTGGCATGTGTGCTGCTCTTCGAAATCACCACCTTCCTGCGGGACACGTACCAAACGCTGCCCAAGACCTCGAAGCTGCTGCACAAGGAGAAGCCCGCCCCCTGGGAGAAGGTGTACCGCGAGGCGAACCGACGCTGGTCCATGGCGCTCAGCTCCATGGGCCATTCGCAGACCTCGGCCCAGAGTCTGCAGTCGATTGCGGGCGGAAATGATGGCGGCGGTTAGTGATGATCCAACGAGTTGTATAGCCTTCTCTAATAGACCCCCCGTTCCCCATTGCAGGCACCCAGACGGAGCGGAAGATTTCGTTCGTGCTCCACGAGCCGGACAACGAGTCCGAGAACAGTAGCAACACCACGTTGACCCTGCAAGGGGAGGACGGTATGTTGTATTCTTCGATCCTGCATCGGCCAGTTGTTACCACTCTCTTCCCCTTCCCTCCTTCCAGGCCAACGCCGTCCTGTGGCAGCTGTTCGACCGTTCCTCCTGCGACGAGGCACCGCAACCGCCACCGGAGGCTCCTTCAAGCGCAGGTCGCTGAAGTTGCGACGCGGCACCAAGGACGGCAAGGATCTGGAAACCGACTGTAAGACAGAGTTACTCTTGGGATTGCAACCGAATTCAAGTCCTCTTTTTATAACCCATCCAAATAGTCAAGCGGGTCGACTCGATTCAGTCGCGTCGCAAGGTTTCGTCCCTCTCCGACCGCAGCGACACCTCGGAACAAGGCATCATCAGCGGCGGCGAGGAGTCGCCGGGCATCCTGAGCGACGACCAGCAGCCGGAGTCGCCCACGGACTCGAACGAGACCGACGACACCGCCAAGAACATGCCCTGGATGAAGGCGGTGATCGAGCTGATGAACAGCTACAACTTCTACTGCACCCACAAGGGCTTCTGCCACCCGTACTGCTACAAGCGCCATATGCGCGCCTGCTCCCGGCTGATGAAGGCTACGCGTAAAGTAAGCATTGCCCCACTTCCAAGCCCCAGGCCTCGGCCAGACTCCGTTCTTTCCGTCGACGCTTATCTGATTCTGCTTCGCGGGCAGAGCAAGAACGAAAGGGAATAGACGAGCGTGTGCGCAGTACGCAAACGACGAGACACGATTACGATAACGGGTGTGAGTTCTTTGTGCATACGCTCGTACGTGGCAACGACCATGATCGGGAACGGGTTCGCTTCGTTCTGTTCTGAAGCAATCTACGCCGGGAGGTCAACGCCTGCCTCTTTAGCTCAGTGGTAGAGCACTGGTCTCGTAAACCAGGGGTCGTGAGTTCAAACCTCACAGGAGGCAATCTTCTTTTTAAGTCGTCGTCTCTTTTTTAACTTCGATTTTTTTATTCTTTTGTAGGTCTATGGCGAGGAGTTCGGCTTCTCATTCGAGACGGACCACCCGACGATGGAGAGCTGCAGCACGTCGAAGGTGGGCCAGGGCAGACAACGCTCGGCGCGGAAGGTCTCCGAGCAGAGCTCGACTCAGACATCGCCCTCGAAGCGCAAAGACAGTCTCTCCAGGAAGGACCGGTGAGTAGTGAATTCACATTCCTGTCCTCACAGAGAATCTGAAATGAACAACCCTTTGTAGCATTAGCGATGATCCCGATATCGAGATGGCCGAGAAATTGTCCAAGGCTTTCCGGCAGGAGAAGGAGAAGAAGGAGCTGGATGAGCCTCCGATCTTGAAATTCATTCGCAATCATGTGCGCACAATATTTCACTATCCCATGGTGACGCTACTGAAAGGCGCCGTGATACTCACAGAGGAGCTGGTGATGGAAGCGATGCCCACTGCCTGGGAGCTGCTCTTAGAATCCAATCAAGAGACCTCGGCCGCTTGCGCCTCGTTGTTCCTAATGGGCTCGGTGAAGGCTCAAAACTATGCCTTCGACATAATGCAACGAGCGCTGAAGAACAAGGATCCCGACATTCGGATCGGGGCGATTCAAAGGTATGCGAGGGAGCCACCTCAATAAATCAATCGTTGTTTTCAACATCCTCCTCCTCTTAAGATTTCTGGTCCTTTGGAAGACACGTTTTCAAGTCTGGCCTCGCATGGAGGACGGTGCACACGACGTCACTTTCAAGGTACCACCCGGAGGCATTGAATTCACACTGCCGTCGCCGAAGATCGGCATCGAGAGCCTACCAGTGGTGGACCCACCTTGGTCACCGGTGCAGCAAACCAAGGATATGGACGTCACTCTGAACCAGGATCGCCATGTGAGAGTCTTCTTCCTACAAAGATTGACGTAAATTGTGCACGTTTTGATGGATATTTCATGTTGGTCTCCACAGCGTTCGTTGGTCACGGCCACGAAGAGCCGCAAGATGCAGCAGACGGAAGCGATCCGCAACGCCATCCGTCAGCAACGCGACAAACAACGAGCCGAGCGTCACAGCTTCCTGATAACCACGATTCCCATCAACCAACAGGCCTCGCACGAGCCCGGCATGGATCACGCGCCCGGGGAGGACCACATCGAGGGCGAGGAGGAGTTGGAGGGCGCTCGCATTGCGCCGCACTTGCATGCCGCCCACTCGCTGTTCCCGTCCGTGCTCTGTTCGTCGGTGATGCAGATTGTCGCCTGTCTCGACGACGCCGCCATCGGCTCCGACGGCAACTCGGTCTACGAAGTCGCATACCAGGTATGTTGGGATCGTGAATTCACCGAATGCTCTTAACTCACAACTCGTTGGCCTCCGCAGGTGATCTGGGTCTGCCTCGTCGAGGAATCCGCCCTCTTTCTGCGCTATGTTCTCGAGCGTCTGACACGCGATCGCCAGGACCAGATGTTCAAGCTGCTCAGGCACTTGATTCGATTTGTGCCGCGTCTCCCCCAACAAGCCGCCTTCGCTCTGTACAACTCGATCATTGGCTATATCATGTTCTACGTGCGTTCGTCAAATGAGCACAAGCAGGAGCTGGTCGGCTCCGCTCTCTCGGTGCTGTGGATGGTGGTACACAGTGTGCATGGGATCATGTTCAAGGACTTGAAGCAGATCCTGCGCAAGGAACAATGCGACGCCTCCATTCTGCTCACGGCAAATGTGCCTGCCGCCAAGAAAATCGTCGTCCACGGTCCATTCGAGGGTGAGTTACATCCCATTGCAAGTGCGATTTCGTTTTAATGAATCATTAATCATGAACCTCCCTCAGATGACGGAAACATACCTTCACAATTTCCCGTCCAAGAAGACACACTTTTCTGCCAGTTGCTGAAGGAAGCCTTGGACTTCTATCCAGTCGACGAGAAGAACATAAGTCATTACTGTCTGGCGGACTACAAGAGCAGTAAGCGTTCCATATGAATAAATCCGAAGATTCCCCACTCAACATAATTAACCAAATTTTCTGCAGACAAAATTCTGAATCCCAACTGGTACATCCGCGACCTTTACTTCTTCAAGCGGTCTCAGTACCCGGAAGTGCGTTTGATTCTGATGAAGCCGGAAGAGTCGTTCCTGGCCTTGCAGAAGCAAGAGCTGTCCAAGAAGTTCGTCGAAATCGGGAAGGTCCACCTCACATGGGCCATTCTCAAGAACGTCGACATGGTCGTGCAACGCGTGGTGTTTCTGCACGAGGAATTGATGAAGCTGCCATCGTTTCCGCGCAAGGCGTTGGAGGTGGACCTGGACCTGCACCAAGGCGGCGAATACGGAAAGGTATGGAAGGGTGAAAATGAAGAGATATTTGATAACGATTTCTTTATTCTCGTAATAGGCCCTCCTCGGCTTGGATGTCCTGCATAAATTCATGTGGGTTCGTTTGATTGCTCGCATGTTCGAGGCCATGGCGGGAAATTTCGCCTACTCGGCCGACATTCAGTTGTTCCTAAATGTGCTCTCGGGTGCTGCGATCCTGCACGCGGAGGACTCCTGCATCATGCGATACGTGATGGCCACCTACATCAATGCTGCATTCAACTTCAAAAACATATTCTCAACGAACGGATACTTCATGATCATGCCGACCCTCCTGCAAGTCTACTCGCTGCATCAGACGAACAAGTTGATTACCACAACCATTGAGTACGCGGTGAAGCAGTTCTACCTCCTCAATCGCAAGCCCTTCATACTGCAAATGTTCGGCTCCGTATCGGCCATATTGGACACCGATGAAGAGGGCACCTACGGCGAGGCCCACAAGGTACGTGGTTCATTCCATTCACTGTGTTGGTGTTAATCTACCCCCCTTTCTCTTCAGGTCCAATCGAGCTGCCTTTTCAATCTGCTCTTGAGTTTGGAGGATCCCTCTCCGGATCCTCTAAATATCGCCGAACTTGTAAAGGAGCCCAAACCACTGAAAGCCATCGACTTTTGCTATCACGATGAGGACGGCGACGTGACTGTCTTGGATTGTATTACCCTCTGCGTGATGGTGGTCTCCTACTCTGCCGAGAGCACTCGAGGCTACCAGATGTTGGTAAGTGACACAATTTATAGAATCGCTCTGGATGGCACTTTTAACAAAATTCTTCATGTCACAGATCATTTTGGAAGCGATTCTCCCGTGTTACCTCCAGCAAATACAATCGTCCAGCTATGTGCCGCTGCAGGGGAAGTCGGAGAGAGACATTATTTTGCAGCTGGCCGTCGCCATCCGCACAATGGTCCACAATTGCGAGGGTCTGGCCAAAAGCTACAATGGACCATACCGAAATAGCCCCGAGCACAAGGGCTCGTCGCAACGGAACTGCAGCCGCGGACCTCCGTGCTCGCCCGGCTTGGACTTCGAGGAGGAATCACACTCGAAATATGTCAGTGACCCCCGGACAAAGACCATGCTGGACTCGGGCGAAGACTCGGAGATGATTCGCACCGAGTATCGTCGGCCACGGGATGTTCTGCTGTCGGTGGTTGGCGATTTCCTCAGTAAAGCTTCGACGCGACTGCAGGAGCTGTCGAAGAAGCTGCCCAGCGACGCCAAGCCCACCGAGGTCTTGGACGTCAAGTGCCACATCCGTCTGGCCGACATCGCCCACTCCCTGCTCAAGGTGTCGCCGTACGACCCGGAGTCGATGGCCTGCCGCGGCCTACAGCGCTACATGCAGGCGATATTGCCGCGAGCCGAGTGGTCGAACGACGCCTTGCGCAACGCCCTCGTCACTATTTTGCGGCGAATCGACAAAGTGTTCCTGAAGATCTCGAAGAAGCCGTCCATTCGACGAAACACCGACTGGGAGGCTGCCGCCGGTCTTCTAAAGGGCATCTACGAGACTGTCGTGCGCCATCCGTACGTGCTCCACTGGCAACAGATCAAGACCCTCATCAATACGGTCCAGAATCTCATTGTCAACGAGCCTGGCTCGGCCGCGCCGGAAGGCGTCTCAAGCGCAGGCGCTGCTCTCATGTCTCAGAATCCTCCGGCCTTCTTCTGTTCGACAGTGGTTCGATTGGTCGCGTTGCAGGTGGTCAGTCCCGTGGACTGTTTCTCGCTGGTGCAAATCTGCGGCGGCAGTTCCGAGTTCGCCACCCAAGAGAAGGCCGAAGGCTTTCTAATGCATTTGATTATGCCTCTGTGTTTGAAAGTCTGCTCCGGACGCGGGGTGTCGGACATCGGCGAGTTGAAGCAGTCGGATGTCTCGTTTCTACTGACCGCTGTGCTGAATGCCATGAGTCCACCGGCTGGACGCACTGGTCAGGCGGTCTCGCAAATAAATCGCGTTGCTGGCGACTTGAGGGCCGGCTCCTTGACTTTCACCGGCAGTCGGGACGCCAAGCGACCAGCCCGCATTTCCGGATCCCTCTACCAGGCAGCATTCTTGGCTCTGCGAATCGTTTGCATTTGCTTTGAGAACCGATTGTCCACCGAGTGGTCACGGATCGTGAGAGTGATGCGCGACCTTGGTCGCAGAAATGAAGCCGCGCCGGACTTGTGGAGCTTCTTGGAGTTCGTCGTAACCCATCGGACCCCGCTGTACATCGTCCTCATGCCGTTCATACTGCACAAGGTAGGAACAAGTTTGCCGTTCGAAATTTTTATGAATAAATTTATAATTTCTTGCAGATTGCCCAACCGCCCATTGGGGACCATGAGCGCCACATGCAGTTCATCATACGGGAGAGACTTCGGGGAACACCTCCGCAAGGCGGAATCAAGTCCAAGGGTGCTCTTTTGTTGGAGCTGGCTAGAGAATTGAAGGACTTGCGGGACGAGCTGGAAGAGAAACGATATGGTGAGTTCAACAGTGAAACTCGAACTCACACATTTAAATAGTTAATCCTTCCGCAGATCGCGACAGCTCGGATCACACCAAACGCGATACACCTGCCGCTAGCAGTGGAGCTACCGAGGCCCACAAATCACAACAGCGTCCATCCCTAATTTCCATATTTACCGGTACGACGACAGGACAAGCTACCCATTCCCATATATCTGCTGCTCCCATCGATTCACGCAGTGGCTCGGGAGGTATCTGTACACCCAGCGACACGCTCTCCCAGCAGACTTTGCATCCGCCAAGAGAATCCCTATCCAGCAGCTCTACCACCACACATCGGGAACACACACACACCAGTGAAAGTCACAGCGGAGAAGGTGCGGCAGGCTCAGCTCCCACCTTGGGCGGGCATCCCACTGGGCAGGGCTCGAGTTCAGGAACCATAGCTTCAGCTTTGCCTCCCGGTTTAGCTGCTCACTTGTCGCACTCGCAGTCGTTGCAGCAGGCCCCGTTCAAAGCACAGCCACCAAGGCTACGTTTCGTTTCTTCAGTCGAGTTCAGACACTCATCTGGAGAAACATCAACCACACCACTTTCACCAGAGAGCCCAGCAGAAGACAGTTCAGGCGAGCATTCGCGTTCACGCCTTCAGCGCACAAAGGTGTCAAGCAGAAAAACATTCCGGCTGAAACGCAGTAGTAGACAAGCACATGCAGAGGTGCCTATTGTGGTGTGTATTCCATTAAATCCAAATATAATATACCAATATACATTAACCACGTTTTAGACCCCAACAATCTCGCTGGATGAACGTCCAAAACCGTTGAACGAAATCTCTTGGGATTCAGTGTCACAAACCTCGTCCACGTCCGGATATCGCGATAATAACAGCTTGCAAACGGGTCTTCTCTCACCAGATGGCTCCCTTGGCGGACTGACGTTGGGTCGATCCCCATCGCAGCACTCACTTTTAATGGTCTTTGAAGGTCAAGACGAGGATACACTTATTTAACAGTCAAAGGAAAATGCTGATGATTTATTTGATATTTCAGAATCACAGTAATGAAAGAAATTAGTGTCAATGTTAGAAACGTATGTAGTTTCCTTGAGAAATACGTATCATATTCTGTATATGATATGAAAAATAATAATTCAAATTGAGTCATGAATGTTAAGAGAATAAAGAAATATTAGACGAAGATATTCTTAGACTGAGACAGGTATATTTAGTCTATATATGCGAAAATAATTATCATTTTGCAGTGACACATTTTCTACAATATTTTGTATCTGCTTTAGTTTTAATAATATATAATTTAATATTACTTTCGATGTTAATATATATGTAAACAATTGCATATATTTATAGACACAAAATTATATATAAAACAATACAAACGTGCCGATTCATCTATATATATAGGTTCACCTAGATATAAGACAAATTGTTCAACAGTTCTTCCTTTGAAGTCACTTAAGAGTGACTCGGATTCGAAAACTGATATTTAATTAAGGTTAAATGTCGTTGTTATCAAAATAAAAACATATTATATTGAAATTAAAAAAAAAAACTTACGAAGCCAACACTTTTATTACTTGTATACTAAAATATTTATATTAAAATCTAATTTGCAGTGATTTTGTTGCTCACGGCCTTTCCTCTATTCTCCTTGACTAGCTTTCGCCATTCCAACCACTTGGCTAATTCCGGATTATCACTATTTCCTCGCTGCTCTAACTGAATATAATAGGCCTCACGTAAAATTTTGAAGGCCTGTATACTATAGAAAGGTTGTTGCGTCACAGGGTCGAAATAGCGGGCAGGCAATCTACACATGAAAATAGAAACACTTAATTTGCTTCTTAACAAAACAAAACAAAAAACACATACTTTGTGATAGGGCAAAGATATCCAGTATTCCTTTGAACACGTTTTGGTTTGAATATGGAATCAAATACCTTGTCATTCAAGTCATTCTCAAAGGAGATAAATGTGCGTTCACACTTTGCTGTTGGATCGTTCGTGTCAACTGGAGCAGATCCTCTTGTGGGCTTACGCACCACGGGCATTGTCATTGAATGAAAGCGAATCATGGAACCGGTGAAAGTACGTTTCGTAGGACGGGTCTTTTTCTTTTCAAGCTCCATTTTTTGGAATTTTTCTACGAGTGCAAAGAGAAATTAATCGATTACTTTCAATTTTAGTAACAAAATATTTACCCAAAGATTTAATATTTTCTTCCTCGGTTATTTTGGCTTCCTCTAAAAGTTCTTCTTGTGTTGGCATATACTCCTCCGCGCGAACTACTCTCTTTTTACGTTTTTTGGCCTCACTTAGCTCTTTAAGCCTTGTTTTAGTCTCCTGGGTTTTGAAAGCAGTAGAAGCTCGTATAGATTTTCGCCCAGAGTCGTGTACTGTAAACTTGGGGCGTACTCGTTTTCTAACAACTTTTGTGAGTTTCTTTTTTGGCGAGACGCCAGAGACATTGGGATCTTTTTTGACAACAGGTTTTGTCTCCTGAGAACAAAAAGAAGTTAAAATTTTCGAATAAACACATTTTAGATCGGTTAACCTTATATGCTTTTGTAACAACTCCTGTACGCTTGCGCTTTTTTTCCGGTGCGTCTTCCGTGTCCGAGATCGGTTCGTCGTTCTCATCGATACTGAAGTCAGAATCGACAACGTCCTCCTCTTCATCTTTTTGTCTATTATTGAAGTAGTGCGTATAGTTAACAACGCAAATTCGTAAAAAGTGATTTCTTACACATATTCCTGATCCTCTTCCTCGTCTTGGAAGCCACCGTAAGAAGTTTTATAGAAATCGTCCTCCTCTTCTTCATCCAACAATTTTGAAATTTTATTGCCAGCATTGGCACGACGAGAACGAGATGCTGCCATAATTTTTTAATATATTCGAAGTATGTCTATATTTGAATAAAAATTCACAGAATTTATTAAAATCACAAAAATAAACAAAATTCTAGAATTTTTGCGACCGACAAGTTTTTTGTTTTTAACACAAATGTCAAATATTGTAGTGTTGGAAAATGCAATTCTTTTGCGGAGAATTGGAGAGATTCGATGTGATTTTTTTCATTTTTTTTATGCCCTCCCTGAAACTATGATTTGCGACCCTGTCTAATTTGAATTTGATTATTATTATTTTATTATTTTTATTAAAATTTAAAATATTCAGTAAAATTCAAAATATTCAATAAAATTCAAAGCTTTAAATAAAATTTAAAATTTTCAAAAATGAAGTTCAAAATTTTCTAAAATATGTAAAATTTTCAATAAAATTCAAAATTTTCAATATAATTTAAAATTTTCAATAAAATCGGCATCCTTAATCCTCACCAACAAATATCGGTATTTTTTGACATTTGGAATATTCTTTCAATTGTCGGCTTTGGAACGTTTGTGCAATTAGAGCCAACTTCGCTTGAAATGACTAGTGGAAATTTTGTTGTTGGCCCGAGTGACATTCGCAAATTTTGTTAGGACTCTACGTAAAAGTTTAGTAAAACATACATTTTCTTCACAAATTGCAATAATTTAAAATGGTGAGTTCTTCGAAAAACATAAACAACTGTATAATCTCAAACATCGAATAATAATTTAATCGTTATTAATCTTATTACAGGGTCAAAATCAGTCTGGCCAAAGCGGCGCTGGCGACAAAAAAGATGACAAAGACAAAAAGAAGAAGTACGAGCCACCAATTCCAACCCGTGTGGGAAAGAAGAAGCGCCGTGCAAAGGGACCTGATGCGGCCATGAAGTTGCCCCAGGTGACGCCTCATACGCGATGCCGTCTAAAATTATTAAAGTTAGAGCGCATAAAGGATTACTTAATGATGGAGGACGAGTTCATACGTAACCAGGAGCGCCTCAAGCCGCAAGATGAGAAGAATGAGGAAGAACGCTCAAAGGTAGATGATCTGCGTGGTACCCCAATGTCGGTGGGAAATCTAGAAGAAATTATCGATGACAATCATGCTATTGTATCGACCTCCGTTGGTTCGGAGCATTATGTGAGCATTTTGTCGTTTGTCGATAAAGACCAATTGGAGCCAGGGTGCTCCGTGTTGTTAAATCATAAGGTGCACGCGGTAGTTGGTGTACTGGGTGATGACACCGATCCTATGGTTACAGTGATGAAACTGGAAAAGGCACCACAGGAGACCTATGCGGATATTGGTGGTTTAGATACGCAAATTCAGGAGATCAAGGAATCAGTTGAATTGCCTCTGACACATCCGGAATATTATGAGGAGATGGGTATTAAACCACCGAAGGGTGTAATTCTTTATGGTCCTCCAGGAACTGGCAAGACTTTGCTGGCCAAAGCCGTAGCGAATCAAACGTCGGCCACATTCTTGCGTGTTGTCGGTTCAGAATTGATTCAAAAATATTTGGGCGACGGCCCAAAATTGGTGCGGGAGTTGTTCCGTGTCGCTGAAGAACATGCTCCATCAATCGTTTTCATTGACGAAATCGATGCAGTCGGTACAAAGCGATACGATTCAAACTCTGGAGGTGAAAGGGAAATTCAGCGTACTATGTTAGAGCTTCTAAATCAATTGGATGGTTTCGATTCTCGCGGTGATGTTAAGGTTAGTGATACTTGTGTATATACAGAACAGCGATTAATATTTACTTTACAGGTTATTATGGCAACAAATCGAATTGAAACACTTGATCCTGCTCTTATTCGGCCCGGTCGTATTGATCGTAAAATTGAATTTCCTCTTCCCGACGAAAAAACCAAACGACGCATTTTCACTATTCACACTTCCCGCATGACATTAGCTGAGGACGTTAATCTCAGTGAGTTGATAATGGCCAAGGACGATCTGTCCGGTGCAGATATAAAAGCTATCTGTACGGAAGCTGGTCTCATGGCTTTGCGAGAGCGGCGCATGAAGGTCACAAACGAAGATTTCAAGAAGTCAAAGGAGAGCGTTTTGTATCGCAAGAAGGAAGGAACGCCCGAAGGCCTATATTTATAAATTTACGATTGGTCTTTTTTTCTTTACTAATACAAAATACTTTAACATGTAATTTAAACGAAACCAATGTTTTTCTTTTCTAATTGTTTGTTAAAAATAAATTCGTGGCCAAGGGTAATTCTTTGGCCATATTCTGCAAATGTTTCTCAACATATTCATGTTGATGTTTGCTGACATCCTCTAAAGGTTCTTCCATATGTTGCATTAGTTGGTAATGTGTCTTTTCCGTCGCCTTGGGAATCCTCAGTTCTCCGTAATGTTTGGCTTCATTCAACAATTCCTCATCGGTAAATTTTCCGCTGAGGACCGCTTCGTAGAAAGCACTATACTTGGATATAGCCAAGCCCGTCCTCAGGCCGTCCGCGTATCCCCGATCAAAACCACCTTGGAATGATTTCTCCTTGCCATCGTGCACCCCGTCCGCGTAGCCAACCTGTGTACAGAAAAGGTAAACAAATCTTTTCTCCGTATACTGAATTTTCTCAGTCGTTGGCAACATTGCAAATCGCAATTTGTCAGTTTAGCTCGTGTTTTCGTTTCTCTTCTGCGTCCAAGTTGTTTTTACCTTTCCAACGCCGCTTGAAACTCGGTTAAAATTCGATTCGCTGATTTTCTGAAAATCTGTGTCGTCGGCATCATCATCGGTGACCGACATCTTCTGAAAGTACTATTGGGAAAGCTTTAAATATTGAAGCAATTACAGACAATTCCCAAAAAACCTGTGTAATTTTCGTGCTGGATTATTTGACGTTTTCTTTTGTTTTGATTTTTTTTATATGTTAAGCAGAGGTTGCCATATCATCGAGTTTTTTATGGTGCCACCTATTAAGATAGGTTCATTAAATGCATACCAAAATCTGTTTGTCCTTCTCTATAAATAGATAACCATGTCCGCAGACGACGTTTCTCACCAGATTTTAGCCGTTATACAAGGCATTGCTGCCGGCGCTTCGAACGAGGACCTTCAGAAAGGGCTTCCAGATGTATCGGCCGCCACACGCGTAGAAGGACTAAATAAACTGCTACAACAGGGTTCCATTGAGGTTCTGAAAAAGGGTGATAAATTGATATATCGTGCAAAGGATCCCAAGAAAAGTGTGCTGCCAAAGGATGCGGACAATGAGGAGAAAATCATTTATGGGATCATTGAGAAGGGCGAGAATAAGGGCATTTGGATACGAGACATCCGCATGCAGTCAAATTTGAATATGACACAGTTGAATAAAATATTGAAAAACCTGGAAACCAAGAAACTCATAAAAGCCGTGAAGTCAGTCAATGTAAGCAATTGATTGATATGAAATCTACCTTATATTTAATACTTTCCATCGATAGGCTAGCAAGAAGAAGGTCTATATGCTGTACAATCTGGAACCAGATCGCTCTGTCACAGGCGGTGCTTGGTATCAGGATCAGGACTTCGAGGCTGAGTTCGTTGATGTCCTCAACCAGCAGTGCCTTCGATTTTTACAAATGAAACGGGAGTCGGCGGAAAAGAAACGCGAAGGACCGTTGGCGTTTAAACAACTTTCCTGTTGCACGGTTAAGGAAGTGCACAAATTCATATCGGATTTGGGGATAAGTAAAGTATGAGCTACCTCACAATTGCCTTCCTGGCATTTGCATTAATGAAACTATCCTAATCTTTTTCATCCAGGTTAGTTTGGATGAAGATGATCTGGAGACGATACTGAAAACTGTGGTGTATGATGGAAACGCTGAGCGTATCCTTATGCCCGATGGATCCTTTGTCTACCGGGCCATCAACTCGGCATTGGCTCCCCCCGGATTGGTTCAAATGCCATGTGGTATTTGCCCTGTGATAAAGAACTGTTCGAAATTTGGGGATGTGACACCGACCAAGTGTCAGTACATGACCGAATGGTTGGAATAAATCTGAATAAAGTGAAATTATTTGTTAAAGATTTGGTTATTTTAATTGTAAAGTGGTTTTAATCAGTACAGTGTTCTATCCCCATGTGAAAATGTAATATGTGATCAAGATTTCTCACTATTCCGATCTGGCAGCATCGTCAATCGAATTAAATGCAACGACAAGAAGACAAGACACCAACCACTGATTAATCTGTGACATCAACCATCTCAACAATACGTGGCCTGTCAGTGTCAAAAGAAGTTCTCGCTCGGGTTAGTCGGCCAAAAATTTATATTTAATTAATTTCCGTGATTTTGGCTAAAATCTTATAGTAAAAATCGAAAAATACATTACCATACATTCACCTCTTAACGTCGAAAAAGGTGGAACTCGAAGAAACCCCAGGACTGGATGAACTCCTGAATTGGTTAGCATTTGACAAAGGAAGGAAAGAAGTTCTCTTCGTACGATGGGTCTGTGCAAATGCCCCAAACGACAAGTAACAAATCAATTTTGTTTCGAACATCGCGTAAATGTTTGCGAACATTGCATGGTCCAGAGCCATCCAAAGGTTTGCTACTTCTACATCTCAAACAACAAAAAATTGGTTCTCATAACCCGGTTTCTCCTTCCCCATACATAGTGCATTGTTCAATCATATCTGCAGTGGTTACGAGACAGCGACTACGTTTCAAATTGCACCTTATGCTCCACGACTCTGGATAATGGCGAATGCGTGCGACTAGTTTGCTATCGTAAGTTGCAGCATAAGCTTCCATTTGGAACGCTCGTAATGTAAACAAATTCTTTAGACGTTTTCCACTGGGACTGCCTAAACGCTCGCCAATCGTCCTTACCGGCGAACACAGCACCCCGGGGACACATGTGTCCCGCATGCGATACTGAGATTTTCCCCACATCAAATTTGGTGTCACCTGTAGCAGAAGCACTGAAATATTATCTATCACAGGTCAATTGGGGCCGCAACGGTCTAGGATTGTCATTGGTATTTCATTTAATCAGAGTTTATGTGTCTTAAATAACTCATGAGATGTTTCAGCTCTCCGAGGATGCGTTGTCCGCTCAGAAAGCGTCTTCTGTGGCTGTAGCTCCTAAAACCCATTCCCCTGCTACCGCTTCGATAAGTTCGATGACTAAAGTGCATAGCTCTAGCGTGGAGCGTTCAAAACCAAATGGTGCATACTCGTCTACCACGAAGCACGACAGCCCACATTCCGTTCTCTTAATGGATGCCTTCAATCCACCTTCGTCTAACGATGTGCATGGTCAGTAAATCTTATTCTAATTGATGTATTCAAAATTAATATTTTATTATATACTAGCAAGTAGCAGGCGTCCTTTGCTGCCACGACAATCGCCCATAGGTGGCACTGACCGTGATGAAAATAAGTACAAGCGGCGCACACCTGCGGAAATATTCTCACGTTGGTCAAGACGCTTCTATGCACCCTCATCAAGACCACCGTGGCGACGAACTTGGTTCCTAGTTCTGAGTGGCATTCTAATCTTTGTGGCAATAATCTACTTGATGGCAGCCCTCGGACGAGGCGGTTCCTCCACTGATGCTGTCGACGATAGCTGGAATAATCCCAATCCTAACCCAAATTCCCATTACGAGTGATAGGTTCACGCGAGGAATGATCTGGGGACATGTGCAGTTTCTGATGTTTATGCTAAAAGCCACAGGAATACAATGTTTTTTATTTAAAGTTTTTAGTAGTAAAAGCATTTTTTTATTTTAAAACCTGTATTTCCTCCGAATTATAATCATTGACTAAAGAAAATCCTACATTTATACACACATAAAAATATTATATGCAAATTAAATTAACATTACTATAAACTTTGTATTATAACAAATAAAAAGAAATGCAAAAAATTGTATTAATCTGCTTTTGAAGTGTCTTTCAAACAGGCTCCGTTCGAGTTGAGAGCAGGAGTCAAAGGATTAGATCCTGAAGCTGCCATCACCTGTCTATAGGTAGGCATGGCGCAGAACCTCACCGTCAACCAGTCCACAATGGATGTTGGACAAATACCAAAGAGTATGCGGTAGAACTTGTAGCTGTGGAAGTTTACGAATTGCAAACATATTATTTTGTTTATGTCTCAAAGGAATACTTTACCGCCATGGTTCGTGTATGTACAACGCCTTCGGCTCGGTGTTCGTGAGGGCGTCCTTGAACTTTTGCAGTAAAACCATGTCCTTCATCTGATTCGGTGGCTTTTGACCAGAGATAATCGTCAGATATTCGTTGAACTTCGTGAAGTATGGACCATAGAACTCTCGCTGCTCCGCCGAGAACTCGTCGAACATGAGGCGGGCGTGATCCTGTTGGCGAGCAGAGATATTGCTGGCGGTGACAAAGGAGCCCGGTATAAAGTTGATCACTTTCACGCCGTACTGCTTCATTTCGATGCGCAGCGAGTCGTTCCAGAAGCGCAGAGCTGCCTTGGAGGCCGCATACGGACCGAGGGCGGGCAACGCCTGAGGAGATGGATATATAATTAGTTGTTAGTGTTTCCTTGAAATGAGTTTCAACCCTTCAACCCATGCGGGCTCACCTGCAGACCGCAATGGCTGGTAATGTTAATGATCCTGCCGCGATGTTGCCGGACAAGCGGCAGCATTTCCTTGGTCAATCGCATCGTGCCGAGCACATTTACATCGATCTGCATTTCAAATTGCGACCATGTCTGCCACTCGAACTCGCCGAAACACATGACGCCCGCGTTGTTCACCAGTGCGGTGAATTCGTACTCGCCGTTCGCGGTTCGCATCAGCTCGTCGACGAAGCGCTGCGCATTCGCAATCGTCTCCCGCTTGAGCAGATCCAGCTCGACGGTGATCATTCGCTTGGGATCGTTGAGGCTGCGCAGCATGCGAGCGCCTTCCGACTCGACGTTGTGGCAAGCGGAAATAACGGTCATGTTCAGGGAGTGACAATAAACGGCCAATGAGAATCTGTGCGAGGCATCAGAGTGGAAGAGTGATGTTAGAATTGTGGTGGAAAAACGAAAGTACATACACACACCTAATTCTGTTTTTGCACGGTAGATTAGTTCCAGAAAACACCGTGTAAAAAAAGAATTAGGTGTACATATTATAAATTAACAAGGACTCACCCCAAACCGGAGTCGCATCCTGTGATGAAGACAACATTTCGCGGCGACACCTTCGACTGCCGTCCACCATGTCCGAAGAGCTTCAACATGGTTCGCAGCATGGATGACATTTGAGCCTTAAAAGTAAAATCTTTCTTGCTGTCGGTGGAGGTTCTGCAAAAGTTCGTTGTACAATTCGTTATACTTATCGACCTTAAGCCTGAGTTTAGATGCTCTCTTGCTTCCACAGTACGTCGTCGTTGTTGTTGTTGTCCGTATGACTTGAAGTTTTATTGTTATCGCTATTGTTCCTGTTTTCTCTGTCTCCTCAGTGCCTCACGAGGTGTTATCTTGCCGATGTAAACAAAAATACTGAGTTTTTGTCAAGATTCGAATTATGGCGAGACCGACCGGACAAAAGGTTTCAACGTATCTCGGGTTGTATGTGTTGTTATTGTTGTTGTGTGCTAAACCCGAACTTAAGAATTCATTCGATTTTTATTTTCCTCTTTGCTTGCTTACTCTTTCTCTTTCTTGCTCTATCCCTCTTTCATACCTTCACATGTGTTCTTTTTGTGGGTTTTCGTCTTTTTTCTTGTTCTTGCCTCGTTTTGAAGTCCAGATAATTTTGAAGGCTCAGGTAATTGTGTGAAATATATTCATGAAGCAGATAGTCATCTGGAATACGGTATGAACCTAAACTGGGATCTGGAATTCGCCTCGAAGCACAGGATACACAGGTATCGCTTAGCAACAACCTTACCTACCCTCAATACTCGATATCCAAGTTTCTCAATACATCTAATTCTGTTTTTACACGGTAGATTGGTTCCAGAAAAAATCGTGTAAAAAACCATGTAACAAAACCGTGTTAAAATGTTCAATGTTCTGATCAAAAACATATGGTTGTTGAGTTTTCTCTTTTCTTTTATTGGGTTTAGTTGTTTTTTGTCTTAATGTTTTATTATTGCAAAATGTTTGTTTCGTTTTAAATAATTCTTCAAAATATTATATACGTATATAGTATATAAATAAATATATAGTAATAACGCTATATCAATGCAACCAATGCTCATTTTATTCGTATTACAATTTATTATATAAATGTATTGCAAGCGAAAATACTTTTAAATATTTTTTTTTTGTGTTTAACGTGTGTTGGAAAAGTTTACAAGGTTTTATTGAATTTTTTGTATAGAAAAATATGTAATTGCTTTTGGTTAAAATTCATATATAATAAACTAATATTTCTTTATTGTTAAAAATTACTACAACACACACTTAAATGTTTCATTAAGCATTTTTATATTTGGTTTTAGTTTGTTGTTGTTGTTTTTTGTTTAATTCGATTACTATAAAATTCAATATATTTTAACAAGGCGACACGATTTAAGTAGTTTTACAGTTTGATTTCTCACAAATCCAGGCATTTTATAATAATGTAGTGTGTAAAAAAGTAGCAAAAGTATCATTGTCTATCTCATTCTAATCCAAAGGCCGACTGAAGGTCATTTGCATGTCTGTTCAATTGAATTCATTTGAATCAAAGCGATAGTTGGCTTAATTTTTAATAAATAAATATTTTCTTAGTTTTGAGAAAATTTATTTGGATTTCTCCTCCGATCGATCTCTTGCTTAAAATTAAAGTTTAGAAAATTGCATTTTATACATTAAAGTTTCATTATGTTTTATAAGGTTTTTAAATATCACAACGCCTTCTATTATTTCGTTTACATCGTTATTTATCTCTTGTGAGTTTGTCTTCATTTTTTTCATTAGATAATTACTTGCAAATATACATTCAAAATATATATGTAAACATTTCTAATAGATTAAATAAAAAAGAATTGGGTAATTGAACATAATTGAAGATTGAAGAATATTATAAACAAAAACATTGCAGAATTACATAAAAAAGTTTGTTTGTTTGTAGTTTAAATAACAAATATATAATAATTAATACAAAAAGAAAATAATAATATTCATAATAATAATCGTTTAAAAGTAATAATACAAATGTTATTTGTAGTACATTTCATCGTAGGTCTTGCGAAAATACTTTTTAGAAAAATATTTCCAAAGTTTACATCATGTTGTTTTGCTTTGCTTTGATTTGTTTTGTTTACTTAAAACTCCTAAACACAAATATTTTTTAAAATTGTATCAAAATACAAAAACTTCCCCCGAGTCTTTCGGACACTCCGCTCATTTATCGCAAGTGAATATTGAGAGGGACGAGACTCGGGGCATGAAATAAAAGTTTGCTTCTGTTATTTCTACAAGTTTTCTTCACTTCGCACAGCATTCGTGAACCCTTACTTTATACAAAACTCTCCTTCCTACTCTAAACGTTCGCTTAAGATTACATTCTAAATATTATAAAAGAGCGTTTGTTTCATTTGCTGACTGACTCGCAATTTGATTTGATTTCCTTTGTTTTATTGTTATGTTAAAGCATAAGAATTTCCACTAGCAAGCAATTCCAACTAAGGTGTCATCTTCCCTCGGCAACCCAACGCGGCTCCAGAGCAACAACATGTCGAAGCAACAATCGGTGGTGACCGTCTCGAGTCGACCGCCGCCGTCTTCTTCTCCTCTTAACTCCGCGCCCCGTTTCGCCCACATTTATTGTTATAAACTGACCAATTTCGAAGGCTCACTGGTGGGCGTGGTCAATTCCAACGGATGCTTGTTCTGCGAGGAGCACGTCGGCACCAGCGGCCCCGACACCGGCGTCAGGCCGGTTCCGCCGTCCATCAGCGAGTCGAAATTGAACATGCCCGTCGAGGGCGTCTGGATGGCCACGCCGTTGATGTCTGTCGGGTTCTTGCCGACCACGTTCAGGCCGAGATTTTGCCCCAGATTCCGCGGTACCCCGGGCAGCGAATTGGGCCGTTGCTTGCTGCCGTTCGGCGGCTTGTTGTTGAGCGCGTTCAGGGTGTTGAGCGTGGCGTTGCTGTTGCTGAAGCTGCCGAAGCTGACGGGGGCGCTGGTGACGATGGGCGTGTTCAGGGAGGCCGAGGCGGCCGCCAGCGATGGCGACAGCGTGGCGACGTGCGGCAGCGGCAGCGGCGGCGGAATCATCGGATTGTTGCGAGTGAGCAGAATGCGCTTGGGCGACGGCGGTCCGTCGAGCGACGACCCCGAATCGAGGGCGCTGTCGATGGGCTCGTTCTTGATGTGCTGCACCACGTCCAGCATGTTGTCGGGCAGTATGTCCGGCTTCAGCTCGATCGGCGAAATGCTGCGACCGGTGGCGGCCAGCGTCGGGTCGAGGCCGGTGATGCTGGCGCTGGCATTGCTGGCACTGCTGCTGACGGGCGCTATCAGGCCGCCGAAGGTGCTCACGGTCAAGATGTCCTGGCGCTCCTTCTGGCACGTGGGGCGGTGCGCCTCCAGAATGTACTCCAGCTCCTGCTTGGTCTGCGTCAGCGTCTCGATGTCGTTCTGCAGACTCGCCCGCTTGTTCTCCAGCACGGCGACCTCGTCGAGCAGCTCGTTCGTCTGGTCGACGCGTCGCTTCCGACACCGGGCGGCCGCCAACTTGTTGCGCTCGCGTCGAATGCGTCGCTTCTCCTCCTCCTCGGGCGACATGTTGGCCGACTTCGTCGGACGTCGGCCGCCCTGGTTGCGACGCGTCGTCGTCGTGGATGATGTGGCACTGTGTGAGGTATTCTTGTTGTTTGGTGTACTTGTGAGGAGGCCGCCGTTTTTGGCAGCAGCCGCCGCCGCTGCGATCGCGATGTTCATCGATGAGAAGTCGTTCGTGGACGATGTCGTTGAGGTAGCAAGGGAGTTGTTGCCCATACCGTTGAGCCCATTCTGATAGGAGGTGCTATCGGTGGCGGCACTTGCTGCAGAACAAATAGAAAGAAATTAGTAATAAATTCCAAGGCATCGTCGGTCAAGGACACTTACAAGTATCTGTTGTCGCCTGCGAGTTCTCCTCGTGCAATTGTGCTTCGTTCCAGGAGGCCTGCGAGTCCTCGGACTCGGTGTCCAGGTTGTCGTTGTAGTCCTGGATGCTGCTGAATGTGGTGATGGCCTGCAGAACGGATCCGTCGCCGAGACTCGACGTGTTCGCGAGCGATGGGAATGGGGCCAAGGGGGGCGGTATGAAGCCGGCCTGATAGGGTGCATTGTTCGGTTCGCTGGTCATCTGGATGAAGGTCTCTTCGATGCTGCGCAAAGTGGTCGGCGTCAGGGTGGGCGTCGTCAACGTCGGCACTCCACTCTGTATGCCATCCACGGAGACGAGCTGCTGGTAAACAAAAATAAAAATACATCAATAAATATTGCATTATATTGTGCAAGCAAACATAACAGGCTAACGATAAGTTCTCCGAAAAATTAAATGGAATTATAATTCTCGTGCGAGTCGATAAATAAACACGACGGAGGACCTTCTAGCCAAGATATATACTTGATCTGGACGGACATCGTCCGGAGAAGAAATTTGCATGTGTAGTAGAAAGGAGTAGAATACTCGAATTATATTGCGGCATGGAAGAGTAAACACATGTCATGTCGCTCGGTGTGATGAAGAAGTAGAATCTGCGAAACGCAAATAATACAGTAGAAAAATATTCTCCGCTCTCTGCGGTTGTTTTGGGAAATTCCCCCACTTATCCACGCGAATCCCATCCCGACCAACCAGCATGATCACTATATTCAGAGAGAGAGCGAGATATGTATATATTTGTGTGTATGCAAAATCCCATGCAGCCCCCGTGATCGTAATTATTCTCTATTTCGCAGCACACACGATTTCCGAGAAACCGCGAATTAAAAATTCAAACCACGTGAATACTATAGCTTTTCCGGCTTTTTAATCAATTAATAACTGATCGTTTGTGCGCCAAACTTTCGATAGCGAGAGGCGGTACCATAGGTCACTGACGGACAGACAAAAAGAGAGTGCGAAAGACACAATGAGCGCCTCCCTCTCTCTCTCTCTCTCTGTTTGTTTCTCCGCCCACAAGTTGTTTTATTAGGTTTAATGATCGGAACCGCGATTTTTCATTTCGTCGTACTTGTTTTTGTTATTGTTCTTGGTGTAATCGTTTGTTCACTCTTAATTAGATACAAGTTCTTTACTATTCCCTATATTTATTTAGATCTTCTATCTTTTCTTCAAGATATTTTTGAGTTTCTTCTATACCATTGCCTGGTTTTTTCTATTTTCATTTCCATTCAATTTTCTTTATTTTCTTTAGTTTTTTCCTTTGGTGTATATTTGTCGGTTGTGTGTTTTGTTTTGCGAATTTGTTGGTGTTGTTTTTGTTTGTTCTGTTGTTGTTGTTGTTATTGTTGTTGTCTGTACGGCCCCCGTTGCTATTTATATCGATGAACTCGTTCAAAGTGCTCGAACGATACGATTTTTTCCTCCAATTTCACTCGCAAAAACTATTCGGGTCTTGGGTTCATTCTACGTAAATGCAAAGCACTGACCAATTGCGATAAAAGCAGTCCGTAAAATCACAGTAAATGTGCAGTAATATGTACCCTTAGCTAATTAGGGGCACATTAATTTTTTGCGACACCTGCGACCGAAGCGCAATAACCATATTTCTATTGCCTTGCAATTGTTTTTACTATAATATTATTATATTATTGAGAGTTGGAGATTTCAGAATATTTGCTCCTAATTCGCTGAGGTGTGGAACGTGGGAAAGTTTCTAGAGCTAAATGTTCACATCATTTTTATGGGCGGTGCACCGACTGCTACAGAGACATACAATTTAATATCAAATCTAAAATTAATTTTAATTGCTAATTACGATATAATTGCGATCGGCTTGGACAGACACATGGCACATGTGTTTATGTAAAGCCAATTTGTCAGAGACAAGTGGGAACTCGAAAAGTCACTAGAACAAAGCCGATAATCCATTTACACCAAATGACGGGTAGATTGTAAAAATAATACTATAGCCTAGTTGCAGTTATGACGGATTAACTTCTATCGTAGTGTTCGCTTTCGAGGAAAACACTTCACTTTTCACATTCTTAATTGATCGAACACAATCCCCACCCCCTCCAATTTACATATAAATATATCTCGACTCTAACATGGCAGCACCGACGTTGACGAGTGTCGTCTGGTAATAAACTATGGTCTTAATGCGGTGCAAGTTGGGAGCAATCGAAGATCTCTTTGTTATCGTTAGAACATCTATCTGATTGTCATATATTATACCACTATTAAATAGATCGCCCACGACTGAATCGAGAGTGATCGCTAAATTAATGAATCACAACTTGGAGAGATAGAGACAAAGGAGAGCAAAGCTCCTTAACGATCAGGAAATATAAAATAAATGTCAGCGAGTCCATAAAAAGATTTGCCATGAAGGACATACTAAATTGAATTGTGAGTCTGTTTCAGCCTCTGTCTATACATACGTATATGAATAACCCCTAGTCTGCGGTCAATTGATCAGTCGTTGATCAGTCGTGACAATTAATAGAACTCGTGGAGCAATCGAGAGATAATGTCAAGAGGTGGCCGACAATGATTGGGAGCAAAGGAAATAGTAGTAGAATTAATAGTAGTGGGCATGGGTGGGATGGATTTCTAAAGAGGAACGGCCTTCGTTGTTGTTGTTGTGGTGTTACCTGTTGCATAAATAGCTCATTGGCGAGAAAATTTGCAATTTCGCAGGCATCCATTGTGAACTTATCGACGGTGGTGGCAGAAGCGACAGCAGCATCCTCTTGTTGTTGTTGCACTTGACTCTGCAATTGTTGTTGTTGTTGTTTTTGCTGCTGTGGCTGCTGCTGCTGTTGTTGTTGTTGTTGGTTGACAACGTGTTGAATATTGAGATTAGTTATATTAATATTGCTATTTTTGTTACTACTATTATTGTTGCTGTTGTTGTTGTTGTTGCCACAAGTGCCATTGATGTTCGTATTGTTGTTGTTGTTGTTGTTGGGGTGATTATTATTATTATTATTATTTTGATTGTAGTTGGCGATGAAATTTGCATACGTCGCTCCCTGAATGTTAAGCGTGTTTGGCCTCTGTTTGCAGGCAGTCGCCGATGACAGCAACAGCGATGGCAACGAAGCTGCAGAGTCCGAGGAAGCAGAGGAGGCGGAAGTTGTGGCCGCCACCGCCGCCGTCGTCGCCGATGTCGTCATCAAGTTCTGCTGCTGATGCTGCTGCAGTGGTGACGAGTTATTAAAATGTTGCAGTTGTTGGTTTAATTGCTGCTGTAGTTGTTGTTGCTGCTGCAGTTGTTGCTGCTGTTGCTGTGCATGACGTTGGTGATAATTGAAATATGTGGGTAGTTGTGCTAATTGTTGTTGTTGTTGCGTTTGATGTTGCTGTTGCTGCTGATGGCGCGTCGGCTGCTGTTGATATGGATGATATCCATTATTATGGCTGATGGAGTTGTTGTGGTGGGGGCCACCGTGGTTGTTGTTGTTGCTGCCACCACCACTGCGGCTGCTGCACGAGTGCTGATTGTACGCATGGTACGGATGGTGGAACCGGTTGCAATCGAAGTTTTTCATAAAGCTGCTTTTCGTTGATCTTCAACAGAACCACAACAAAACGAAATCGAAAATCGTAATTCGTGGGCGGAAGTCACACAAAATGGCTACTTTCTTCTTCTTCTTCCTAGTCTTTCTTAGCAATAGCCTACAATTTTTACAGTTTCTTAGCCTATGCAATAAATATATAAATAAGTTTATGACTAGCTTTAAGTTATCTTTGCTTCCTCTATGGCTAATTGATATCTCTCTGGTTGATTCTATTAAAATCGATCTATGCTTTCACGCGATTTGATTCTGAGAATTCTAAAGCTATGTAACGTAGTCTTTATAATATAGATATATATATATATAGTAGATATGTGTGTTGATTTACAATTGTAAAACAAACACAAACAACTCTTTAACTAGCTAATTTGAAAATACTTTTCTTAGAAAAGATTCTTCCTCCTCCTCCTCCTCCTCCTCCTCACTCTGTTTTGTACAGTGAAATATATTTGTTGTATTAAATGATCCCCTAATTTTCCCCTCTATCTCTCTTCCTATTATTGGGATTAATCCTTTTTCTCTTATATTTTGGTGTCGTTTTGTTGTTGTTGTTCCTTCTTTATCGGTGTTCTTTGTAATTATTTTTTATATTTCGTTTTATTTCGCAGTAAAGTTTCGTTATTTCGTTATTCGTATTTTCTATTAGTTTTAATTATTTTATTCTCATTTCGTTGCTGCCGTTTGCGACAGAAATTTCTGGAGGCTTCAGTCTCTTCAGACTTCTTCCGTATGCTTTGAGAATTTCCTCAATGTTGTTGTTGTCGTCGATTGCTCTATAGACCTCGATGTCAACAACATTAGCTCCTTCCCTCTGACAAGTGCTGCAAGTTTGTGATTTCTTGTATGAATCTTCAGCTTTTGAAATCATAATCACAATATATATATCTCTCTAGGAAGTCAACAGCGGCTGTGCTTCTCCAATAGTGATGATTTTCGTCCACAATGAAAGTCAGACATTTATCGTCCTCCTTCTCTCTGTTGCCAATGGGGGAGGGTCGGGCCTACAAGTGACAACAACAAACTGATCGACTCTCGTACAATGTGAACAATTCGCTGGGAAAATGTCCGATAAATATAAATGAAATTGTGGCGAGCGCTGAATTTCTGCGATGTGAAATTCAAAAATTCTCTTATGTAATTCCCTGCAGAGCGATATTTTGCGCCTTTTTCGTTCTTCAATTCCTGCTGCCTTTTTCGATTCTATTGGCTTTGGTTTTGGTTTGGTTTTATCGTTCTTCTCTGCATTCAATATTTGTTGTTCGTTCGTTCGATGGACTTTTCGACTTTTCCGATTTTTATTCCGACGCGATTTTATTTCCGACAAAGAACGTTATTTTCAGTACGTAACGACTATTTTTATTTCGATGTTGGTTTCACAAAAAAATTCAAATCATTTAACTCCCGCTGAAGTTGGTTTTGCGCCTTCGAAGAAGATCTCGATTTCGATTTTGTTGGACGTTTCGGATTCGTTTTCGATTTCGATTCGAATTTATTTCGATTTTGATTTCCGCTCAGAAGCACAACAACGAAACTTCAGGGGCTCGGACTCGTATTCGACTAAATGGTCGATCTTCGCTGCGATATTCGCAAAGTGGAATATTTCTTCTTTCTATCCGCCGCACAATTAAATGTTCTTCAAATTCGCGCCTTTGTTTTCTTTCCCCTCATCTGCAACTATTCCGCTCAATCGCTCTTTCTCGGTGTTTCCCTCTCACTCGCTCTCTCTCGGATATTTCAATCGTTGTTGTTCTCTTTGGGACAGAGCAAGAGATCATACTATTGCCCACACATTTTCCATACGCCTCAGTGTCTGTCTGTCTCTATGCCTGTCCATGCACGTCGATCGAATAGACCCTGACACAGACAGACAGACACACAGACAGCACTTCTTGAGGAATTAGTTGACATTTCTGTCAATTGCCAGTTGCTCACTTGCCGCGAAGAGATATCGCTCTCTCTCTCTCACACACTCTTTCAACCCGCTGTCCAACACTAGCGCAAGGCTGGCTGTCTATCTGTCCATCTGTCGCGTTTTCGTATTTTCGGTCCATTTTATTTTCATTCGATTTTCTTGGTTTTTCCACTTTCCACGTTTTCATCGCGCGCTCGGGATATAAATTTAAATGTGACTTTTATACGAGTTGCCAATTTTTAATCTCCCTCTCAACGCTTCCTCTTCTTTTTATTATCTCTTTCTTATGTCTTTTGCTCGCTGGTCTTCCTTGATCTTCGTCGAATTTTCGTCGTCGAGTCGAGTTTTCTTTGAATTCGCTCGGTGGTGTTAATTTTTGAAAACTTTTTGTCGTTCGGATTTGATTCGGATTTATTAATGTTCTTTAAATGTTTATGTTTCTGTTTCTGTTTCTGAAAACGATGTTTTCACGATTTTTGGCACGCATTTTATGTCAACTCTTAATTTGTCCAACAGGTGTCTTTAGACTTTATGATACCTTTTAGACCATGGCCATGTGGTACGGTTCTAGTGGCTTGGTAAGCGGTTGATGATATTTTCAATTAAATTTAAATACTCTATGTGAAGTGAGTAATGATTTCATAACAATTGTAGAATATTCCATATCAAAAGAACGAGTTACTTCATATACGATATAATAATAATGGAAATATTATAGATTATTAGAGGACATTAGCTATTATTCATCGGAATAATATAACGAGTTGAAACTATGTTTCCTTTTCTTTCTAATAATATAGACAGTTTCGCAATTAAATTCCCCATGTTGAATGCGTGATTTCTGCGGGGAAAATTTGGCATAACATCTCGCTGCATTCCTCGACAGACGTCTCTCCTCATGATGAATCGGTTGCTCTCGTACGTGGATTATTAATAATTCTACCTGAGGACCAGATGTCTCAACTCTGGGAAATATATGCAATAGGAACGGGTTCGGGACAGTCGAAGAGTAAAATCAAATCGACTCGAATGGAATCGAATTTTTAATTCGACGCCCACTAACGAGGCTGAAACCCGACAACAACGTCGTCAGCCTATTGAGCTTGAGCTTCAGCAGCTCTGTTGCCAGATACCACCACGAGACCGACAGCAGCTTCGATTCAGACAGACAGACAGAGGGACAGACAGAAGGTTGTTAAATAAACTTTATATTTAGCTTTGTTTTTTTGTATTCCTCGTTATTTTTTCTTTTCGTTTCGAAGTGAAGCTTGAGCCAACATTTAGGCCATTGTCGTAAATGGCTTTGAGCCGGCCGCTCCTCTCGCCTCCTGCGGCATAGATTTTCCGCATCTCGTCGCACCAGCGTCGAGTCGAGTGAAATCGTCGAGCATTCGCTCCACGACGACGATGCGCTTTATGCTCGATTAAGCTGTGAAAAACCTTCGAATTCTTCGTTCCGAGGATAATGTGGAGAATCAGCTTGAAGCTTCTGGCAAAGTCTCTTCGGATTGCGGAGTGTGAAAATTTTAATTGGAAAAAACAGGAATTCTTTACAATTGCTGCTCGATCGTTAATTCTAAGGACACATGTCGAATGCTTTTAAATTGTTAGAGAGATCTATCTATGGACCTTTTAAAATATATAAGTAAATACATATATAAAGAACGATTTGAGAAGATGAATTATACAGAATGATGCTTGTATATCTGAAATCTTCGAAGAGAAATAAATTCCTCAGCTGTCGATGTGCTGTTGTCTTTTATAGTTTTTACAACAGTCTTTATGCTTTTTTTCTCTTCTTTACATTTCGAAAAATTACACTTTCATCTCAGCCACCCGTAAATTTGCAACCTTTGTTGGCCTTCCTGGTTGTTGTTGATGTTGTTATTGCATACCTTTAACCCACTTAAACTTATATGTTTATTTGTTTAAACAATTAACATTTTTATTATTGGTTGTTGGTTGTATTTATGAGTATTGTTGTTATTATTACTATGGTTGTTGCTCTTGTGACAGGTTCAATAGCATTTTTAACATAGTCCCCAAAATACAATAACCACTGGTGTTTCCACAAATAACTGTCCCCTCAGTGACTTCAGTCTGTTCCTCTTCAGACAGACTTCAAATCGATCTTTGCGGTAAAGACAATTGCATCAACACGATCCTCAGATAAACAGTTGGTTCCGTTATACGGTGTTGGTTTTATCGTTGTTCTAGTTGATTTTCTTCAAGTTGACGATAATAACTTTTTCCCCATTTTACACCGTTTTTCGCGTCGAACAAAGACTTTATTTTTATGGACTTTTAAGAATTGCGGGCTTGTCTGTTGCCGTCGATCAATATTGACAATTCTTCCGAGGCACGATGGTATTGATGAAGGGAGGAATGGATGGTTGTCGGGGTTTGGTAAACAATGCAAACACTTGTGTCACAATAACTTCCAGGCAACTGGGGTGATCGTCACGACGTGGACGACAATCGAAGGGAATCAAGAAGTTTCCATTCAATATATTCGTGAAAAATATGCCGAAATATTTATCGACCCAAAAACAAAATATTCGACCACAGCGACAACAAAAAATCACTCAATGATCAAGAGCGCTTTGCCTCTCATTCGGTTTGCTCTCTCTCGCTCTCGCGATTGATCTCTTTGGGTCGCTTTGATATTGTTGTTATTGGATCATTACGTCATTACCGCCTCGTAGCAATTTTCGAATTGAATGAATTGTTAAAAATAGCGAAACACGTCAGCCCAACGAGCGATCGAGCCAACGATCGTGCTGTTGTCGTTGTCTTTCTGTCTGTCCGTCCCGCCGATGTGACGATCGTCGTTAAACGAGCGATAACAAGTTGTGAGAATATGGCCGAGTGAGCGGAGTGAGAGAGAGAGCGATAATAAATAAACATTTCTTAGTAAAATGAAATGAAACGTTAAATTAAGCAAATGTTTTCGAATTGAAATTCAAATCGGAAGTTAAACGGATCGAAGGGAACGGCTTGAGTCACTCTGTTTTGTGCCAACAAGAAGAGAGGGGAGGGGATTGGAAAGAGCTTGATTGAGCTTTCAAAACAGAAGACGGTGTTGCTGCTTTCTTCCTTTCTGTATTAATTCGTTCATTGCAATATGCTTTGAATAGTTTCATCAAGAGCTTTTCTCGATTGATCTAATCTTCATGGGTTTAATAATAATTTAATAATTGCTCCCAGTACTCAACTCAATGACGACAGCAAAGTCATCAAGATGTATTGATAATAGTTCTGCAAGCTGTGGCCCAGCAGCCGTTGTCGTTTCCTCCGCTGCTGACCCCAAGTGACCCCCAGTTGATACAAAATCGTCGCCGTCGTTTTTGCTGCTATAGTTGCTGATATGAAATCAATTTAGTTGCATTTGCCGCGATCCCTGGCGGTGATCTCTGTCCCAACCGATGGACAGATAGCAGAAAGTTCAATTTAGTTCCGTCGACAATGAATCATTAAATAGAATTTTCAATTCCAACATGAAAGTATTAAACCTTGTTTTATAATCGACTAATAGACTAGGGAGTGAAATTGTAAAATATAATTGGAATGATTGGATCAGTATAGATTAGTGATGTGGGATCTTGGAATTCTAGCTGACCCAGTTTCCAACCTCTCTCCGAAGCCCTGATAAATACACAGCTGTCGTTGCAGGGACAAAAAGTCGACGACAAGGCGAGGCACGATTTCGTTATTGTTCTTGATACGAATTATCGCAAATATTTAGTGATTTTTTTTTTGTTCATTTCATTCATCGTCGAAGCGTAATTATTTCGCAACAATTGCAACAATCACTAAACGAGCATGAAAGCTCTGATTAACTCTAGCTCAATGCCAAGAGCTCAACATAATTTCAAGAACTCGGCACATAATCGACGACCAGAGGTAGAAAAACTACTATTGGAGGCTGACGTGAGGCTGGGGTGTGGAGGGACGGCGAAAAGCAGTAGACACGATTTAGTTGACAAGTTCAAGTTCACATCGAGTTCGAATAATTACTCCTTCTCCATAAACATTTCAGCTCTCATTAATTCTATCTGTGCGGCGGTTCATCTGGCTGTCTGTTCGTCGATCATTCTGTCTATCTGATTGCGATGTCTGTCCGTTGCAGTTTCTGTGCCGACACGAGGAATGCATTCATTGCAATGTGTTTGTTCCAATTAAGAGTTCGCATTTGTCTTAGAATCACACTCAATTCTGTTTTAGCACATTTTCTTCCCCTTCTCCCCCCCCCCTCTCTCTCTCTCTCTCTTTCATTGTGCCGCTCATATTTAATACACGGTATTTGGCATTAGTTTTGAAACCGAAACCTTGTCGCCGATAATTGCAGCCACGACTTTTTCATCGGGCTCTGACAGGGCTTTCAAGTTACAAAAACCGACCGCCGAACGAAATGTGGTCTTGAAATTCTCGACCCAGGCTGAACATTTCACCGAGAACGACATCGAGCCAATATTGCGAAAATGGTAAGAAGAAAAAAAATTCGATATTATGACGCGCTGTCCCTCAACCCCCCTGTTTTTTTTCACTCGGCCACATTCACCAGCTCAGCTCGTGGGAAGCCTCAAATATTTGAACTTTTGGAACTTTTCGATTCATGTCATTGACATTTCAACTTCACTCGCACGAGGCATGACCGACCAATGAACGGATGGATGGACAGACAGACAGACAGCCGGGCTCCTCCTGAAAGACAGACGAACATGCACAGCCCATCCCAGGCCCAGCTGCTCTTGTTGTTGTTGTTGGCTCGTCTGGTTCATGCGAGTTCTCTCTCTCTCTCTTCACAAGGTTTCGTTTACGCTTTTCACGCGAAACCGTCCGACACCAGAGCCATTTGTCATGTGGGGGACAGGCAGGAGGCACGAGGGATATGTTTGCTTTTCACGTTGTTGTTGTTATTGCCTTTGCTGTTGGTGGGGATTTATATTGAAATATGTCAAAGATTAATAAAGGCGCCAAATGTTTAGCGCGAGTCTGAGAGAGATGGAGAGAGTGGGGTTGGTTAAAATTTCGTCCAATCAAGGAAAAAAAAAGGAGAAACAAAAAAACCATTGCAGTGGACTCCACGACGAGAGGTCGTTGCTACCACTACCTCTCCCACTCCACCCTCCTCCGCTCCTCTACACGGACATCTCTCTCTCCACCACTTACCACTAAAAGCCCCAGACAAAAGCCAACCAACGAAATATAATAAGCTTTGAGTTTTGTTTCTCTTTTTTTCATTATGGTTAAAGGACGTTTTGCATTTGTTGTTGTTCTTGTTGTTAATTTTTAATATTATCGTTGTTGTTGCGAGTTGCACCTTTTTTGGAGGTCTCGCTTAATAAATTCTTCGCAATGCGACTCGACTCGGCTCGGAATTGATTTGAGTCGGACGGACGGACAGACAGACAGACAGACAGACGGTCAGATAAGCATATTCGTTGTCGGAATTACACTCAACTATCTCTATATATCTACATATACATACAAATACTTATATAGCATATAGGATAATTGCGTCTGTGGCGAGAAAAACAATCAGATATAACGTGACTGAAATTGCGAATATTTAGGTTTCATTTTTCATTCGCCAAAGTCACTGACTTCGCCCCAATAATATGGCAGCACGCATCGTCGCCAGGTTGCCATATCGAGTGCTCAGCGCTTAAGGTTATTCACAGAGAGCCGCAGGAACCCCCGCCACCCACACGACGAGAGCTAATCAACTCTTTCGGGAAGAGGAAAAGCAAAAAAGAAAAAAACCCAACATCAACGGATGTCGAGGAGAAAACACAATGACCGCGGTGGCGACGATACGAGAAATCGGAGGCGGGGTGCGCCCCGATTCCCAGAAGTATTTGGATGCGATAAAATAAGGAGGTCTTATTATTATTAGAAGCTCTACAATCCATGGGACGGACGTCTTGGGCTGAGGGTCTTCGAGCGAGTTGCGTTTTAGATTTCCCCCATGGTCTAAAAATAATTCCGTCCTCGCAATGTCCTGTACTTTTTATGGCGATAAATGCCCAACGATGTCTGGAATTTTAAATACAAGTGTAGGAGTTGCTTTCCCCCTCTCGCTCCCTCCAACTCCCGTCTCACTCCAACTCTGTCTCACTCCCCCTCTCACCGCTTCAGACATTTATTTGTTTATTGAACTCACTTAGTTTAATTTCTTTCTATTTTCAGACAAGTTGCAAATTGACGTTAATTGCTTTTAGAGAGAGAGAGAGAGAGATAGGGGAAGAGTGAATGGAAGGGGAGAGAGGGAGAGAAAGAGATGGATTGAGGGTTGCAACTTTGACGCCGTTTTTATGAATCGTTAAAACGCATTCTCCATCGGGGGACGGGGTCGATGGCGGCGTTAACGACCTCTGTGAATCTCACTGAGTAGAACCCGAGGACATTGAGCAGGAACTTCGAACATTTCAACCTTTGTTTCATGTTCTTGGACAGTGGAAGATCCTGACGATCGACAGGACCGACTGTAGCGGCAAATGGCAAATGTTGGTAGTTTGTTTATCCGCAGACGCGAAACGTAGAAACGTGTGTTTAAAAACTTTTCGTATCAGAAGTCAAGCCCCGAATCGTGCTGGCGATGGGGGCGGCGAGGAACGAGAGAGCGCGTGAGGTTGACGGGGGACGGGACGAGGGAGAGAGGGAGGAAGGTAGGTAGAGGGGAAGCCGGGTCCGGTCCTTGCTTCCGGCAGAGTTGACGTCGAATGTGATGGCGACGCCGACCCGACGCGACTCGACGGAGTGCAATAAATTAATAAAACGCAAATATATTAGTTGTTGTGTTGCTGCTGATCATGTTGTTGTTGTTGTTATACATGTTGTTTTTGTTGTTGTTCATGTTGTTTTGCAGTTGTTGGTTTCATGTCAAACCAAAATAAAATCAACTGAACACAAAAAAAATATCCCACAACGTAACAAATTATTTGCAGCCTGCTGGACTGTCTGTCTGTCTCTTTGTCTCTCTGTCCGTCCGTCCGTCTGTCCGTCCTTCTGTCTGCCTCTGCGCGTGTGTATGTGAGGAGTCTTTGTCCGCCACAACTAAAACGCAATAAACTCCGACACGACACAAGCTACGACTTTTGTGAAATGTGTGCGGAAAATGAAGTTATGGACGGGAAATTAAGGAGTGCGAAATCGCCGAACAACAACAACAACAATGAGACTGAAGTGGACTCGAAAAGGAGAGAGTGGAAGAAAAAGGATTTCAAGGCACGTGCGTTCACAACAATCGAATTAATTGACTGGTCCAAGGGAGTGCTCGGTGTCTGTCTGTCCGTCTGTCTTTTGGCCAGTTGGGATCGGGAATGATTTGCATGGTATGGCAAGGGTGACAAGGGAGAGGATCAGAGGTGAGAAGTGAGGGTCAGAAAGGGGGTTAAAGTCTAATTAATTGCACATTAGAAAGTCGAGGAGGGTCGGTAAACTCCGTGTAATGGTGATTGAAGAGCCGTAGGAGGAGTTGATTTAAAACCCCAGGCACAATACTCCAATAAACTCCATCGCACCCAAAACCTCGCCCATTACATGTCAACAGAACGATCGGTTTATAAATCCAAGAAAGCTTTCATGAAGACATCAAGAGCAAACATCAATATTAAATATTAATTAAATGTAAATATTAATATTTATTTTCGCATTTCGCGAAACGAAACTCGGTTCGGGACGATCGGACCAAGAACGCGAGATAGCGAGGGCATTAGAGCGGAGTGGAGAAGGGAGAGGGGCGGAGGAAGGGGTATTTGGCCCGATAAACACTTGAACGTGCCAGCGGCAACGTATCGTAACCTCTGGTATCGCATCGTAAAGTTTGCTATAAAAATCAATTATTTCTGCTGATAAAAATTACCTCCTCGGTGAAGTCCCGACCGTGAGGGTAGAAAACGATCGGCAGACTTTTTTTGGTATCGCCCTGAGGAAACTTCGTCGTATATAGATATTTCACCTGAACTTCATCATCGATCATAGAGATTGAAATATTTTGAGATATTTTCGAAAAAGTCGCTGAATTCCCATTCGAGGGAAAAGTTATTTCCAATTGCAACACAGAATTATTTATACAACTTTTTCGCTCGGTTTCGATCAAATATTCGACTAATCGTCGTATGAAAACAATGACATTGCATAAATAATTTTGAAATAAATTTGAAACACGTGTGGTTGAAGTTGTGACGAACAAAGAGCGAGAAGTAGAAGTTTAAGAAAGAGATAGTGAGAACTCACTTCAATTGTGCACAGAATTGAAGTCGTGATCTACGCAAAATCAATAATAAATAATTTATACGAATTTCAAAAGAGGGGAAAAAACACGGTATTTGCTTCGGCTTCGGTATTTGTAATGGAAAAATATTTCTATAGAACAAACGATGGCATTGATGGAAATGGAGAAAAAATCGAACCCCAGGGTCGGCACCGATCGACGACGATTGACAGGCATGAGATCGTCCTGGAGTTGTAGAAAGATGTCATAAATAATAGTTGCTGCTATAAAGCCACAAGGCTGCAATAATTTCTAATAGAAACAGGAAACTGGGGATCTCCCTATCTCTCTCTCTCTCTCTATTTATCTCTATTTCTCGGTGGAAAATTAAAAAGCGATTAAATTTCACTCGAAAGGACCTCGACCTTGGTGGCTTCCTCAACTACTCGTGACTCTTTGTCTAGTCGTTTATCGCCCCCTCCGCCCCCTCTTGGTATATCTTTCTATTATGTCTCGATTCTGATGACAGTCGAAGTTCACTAACTTTTTTCCTCAAACCCCACCCATTCTCGGTTGTTGTGTTTGTCGTGGGGAATCCTTGGATTTTCCTCCACCATCCCGAGTCCTGTCCTTTGAATGCCATCGACTGACGCGCCAGTGCAATCATTTATTTATATGCATTCTGTCGCGACACACAAAAACAACAGCAACAACAACAGGACAACAACATCGACAACCGCCATTACAGCAACTCCGTGGTCTTCTCAGGGCGCCAAGGGTTCAAGGGTGTGGCGTCGACCCACACACGACGGACGTCGGACGGGTGCAGTAAAAGTTGTTTTCACTTTTCATGGCGAAACTTTTTCCGCACACCGCCCCCTTCCACCTCCCCCAAATGTCCTTTTCCAGGAACTGTCGCCGAAACCCAATCTCTCTCTCGTTACGTTCCCTTCGCTCGCTTCTGCTCATTTAGTGGCATGCAATTTGCTATAAATTTGGGCCGCTGTCATGCCAGGGAGGAGATATTTGTGTGTGTGTGTGTTTGTGTGTTTTTCCAGCGATGGCGACGACGATGGCGGCAACGTTGTAGTTGTATTATTTGTAGTTGCAGTTGTTGCTGGGCGTAGTTCCCGACTAGTGCCAGGAAGCTTCTGTTCGAAATTGAAATTTCGAATTCCACTCACGGACTCAAACAAGTTGTTGCCAAGCGAAAAACAGCCGGAGACGAGCGCCAACCGACCGAGAGGGGGACAAGAGAGAGAGAGGAACAACAAGAAGAGCGAGAGGGGATGAGGGGGAGAGAAAGATGGACTGAGGATGGCGAGACATGCAATTCGCTGAGCAGCGTAAAGGAAACCATAAACTGCATGCCTTTTTATTGCCAGCTGACGACGGCTGATGAGCTGACTGACTGTTGACCGTGACCACCATTGGGTTTTGCAATACAATAAAATAAAATAAAACAAAAAAATAAAAAATTCAAAAATAAAAAATGCATCCATGGAAAATATGAACCTTGCTAAATGCGCTAGGAAATTGAATTGTGAAGAGGAACGAAGAAGAAGAGGAAAGAAAAGAGAACTGCAGAGGACGGCAATAAAGAGATCCTTGAGGAAACGAAGGGAACACGAGTGGATACGAGGGAGGAATTGAAAATGCAAATAGGAAGCACTTGTGGCCAGCATCGAAATGAAATTCCCAATTCAACCTCCGAGAGAGAACCTTCAGCGGACCTTCAGACCACAAACTTATGGCTTTTACCTTCTCACTAACACCAGCACGATGCAAAAAAAGGCGATCGAGCTTCCGTGTTGCGGCAATCGTTGCAACAAAAAATATAATAAAATAAAATAAATACAATAACAAAAATATAATAGGAATAGAAGTAATTGCTCAAATGAAGTAGTGGCTGCAGCAGAAAACAATATTTCAAGTAGTATTCGTTATTATTACTGTTGTTAGAGGAGTTTTACTCGATGTACATGTGTGTGAGTGCGAATAAGTTGTTGTTGTCGTTGTTGGAGCCTTTGCTGTACAATCTCGATATAATTGCGCGCCAAAGCTAGCCGCATGGAACATTGCATATCGTAGTGATAGAGCTTCGTTTTTTCCTATTTTTTAATTGTATTTTTAATTTTCCTCGATTCCCATTTTTTTTTTTCGTTTCGTTTTGTCTTGTTATAATTTATATTTTAATTAATTATATTTAGTTTCTATTTATTTCTAGTATTTTTCTGTTTTTCAATTTTCGTTTATAATTATTTCCCATTATAATCTTTCAACGCCGTCGTAGAGGTTTGTGTTGTTGTTGTTGTTGTTGTGATTTTGCTAAGTGCGCACATTAAAAAAAGATTGTGATGAAAAAGAAGAAATGAAAAATAACGAAGTCGTTGTTGTTGTTGTTGTGATTTATTTCTTCTCCAATTGAATTTTTATGACATTAAAAAATTGCACCGCCGCCGACATCGATTCGCGCGCCATTTTGGATCTCCAAAATACCAACAAGACCAAACAACAACAACACAAAAATGGCGTGCGCGAAGCGAGGGAGTGTGAAAGAAAGGCTGAGGATGAACGAGATAGAGAGAGAGAGCGAGAGGGGGTGTGGGAGTGAGATGGAGACGTGGGGTGAAAGGAAACCAGACGTGCCAAATGATTTATTTTTATGTTCTAATAATTCCTTAAATTTATTTCGCATCGCGAGCCTTCAAACACGAGGCCAACAAACTTTCCCGCACGACCCAAAGACTACGTTTTTGGATAAATTGTTTTTTTTCGTATTTTATTCACTACCTTTTATTTTGACTATTTTTCGACACTTTGTGCGGTTTTTGTTGTTGGTGTGGTTATTGTTTTGTGAAGTATGTATTTCTCTCTTCTTTCGAAATGAATTTTAAGTCAACTTTCGAAACTTTTTAAACTGCGTAGTTGAAATGTTTGTACCTGAAATCATTGTTGTTTCTGTTATTGTTTTTCGCTATCGTTACCATTGCAAAGCAGAAGAGGAAGAACCGGCAAAAAAAAACTCAGGCCGCAGCCCCCACAAACTTTAACTACTTTAACGGTCTTTTGGAGTGGTTTCGAAAAGTCGCGTTTGAATGTCTCGCAAATAAAAACCGTTGCCCACGGCTTCGACAACAACAACAACGGCTACAACACAGACACACACGCACACTCTCACACCACAGACACTAAGTACATGGGGACCACATTCGGGGACTTTGCTGCCAAACAAAAAGAACCTACGCTTGGCCAAATTTCCAACAACAACAATTCGCCCAGCTGCGAGGCGAAAAGTGCTGCAAGTGCTGCCCATAAAAGGCTTCCTTTTCCACCCTTCCGCCGCCGACTCCCCCTCCTCCTTCCAAAGCCAAGCAATTGAAGGAAAGTTCGCGCGCTGAAGCTGATCATGGCGAGATGATCGCGGTTGTTGGTGGGCGTGAGACGACGGGTGAATTTGGGGCGCTCGCGTGGGCGTCGCCGAGGTCTGAAACCGTGTTCGAATCGGTTTTCGCTCCAGCAGGAGTTCGACCGGGGCCGAGGAAGAGGCAGGTGTGGGCGAAGAAAGGAGGGTGGGAGGGAGTCCAGAGGAAAAAAAAACCCGGTTCCCCTTTCATGTCAACGAAAGTTAAGACTCGTATCACATGACATCGACAATGGCAGCGACAACGACAGCATGCGAACGGGGACAATCGAGGGTTAATTCGCGCAACTCGAAAGAAATGCGCTTTTGGCCCAACTCACTCATAAATTCGCAAGAGGAAAAATATACATACATGTATGAATGAACATAAAAGAAAAAAGTGCAAAGGAGATTAAAACAAAGGCCAGAAAAAATTTTGCAGGCGTTTAACCCCTAGTTTTGCAACGATAAAAATAACAACAGCAAAAAGACCCTCGCGCCAGTGACACGTGTTCCGTTCGCCCCCTTCGGCCGCCCCTCCGAGCGCGCCCTCCCTCCGTCCGCTCGACTGGCGGCGGCGGCTCCGAGGGCGTTGAGTTGTCGTTTTTTTTGCACTTTGTGCTTTTTAGTTTAAGGGGGTCTTTTCGGGTTTTTTAAAAATATGCGATTAATTTCATGCGATAAACTACGACGCGAATGACTTTTGGGGAATTTTTAGCAGCATTAAAGCAAAGACATCGAGATGAATTTCGCTGGGTGTGAGCGTGCGTGCAGGACACGCGAGAGAGGGAGATAGAAGTTCCGGCGAGCGATAAGATTTTTATGTTTCTCAACAGAGGATCGGAATAAAAAAACACGCAACTCGGAGTCGAAACTAAAAACCTAAACGTGATACAATTACAAATCAGCGGGATCGAGTCCGTGCCACGCCCATCGGGGTTGCCACCGGATGCAGGCGTCAGTTCGGGTGCGGGTTCCAGGAGCACAAAGAAATACTGAGGACGAGATATCGCCACAATGTTCGCCTCCGAATCTTATCAGCCGGCCACGACAAGAGAAAAGTAATGAATTCCTAAAATAATTCAACTACGACTTGTTGTATGAATTGAATGTATCAGAAAAAAAAAACAGCTAGTCAATTGATAAAATAAAAAAACACAACACAAATATCGCTCTATTGTGTCGAAGTTCCAGGAGCAAACTATAAAAACATAGTCAGCAAAATAAAGGCCTCACGATAACAAGGTAAACACAATGGAGAAGCATCGTAAAAGGCTTGTCGATGTAAACGCAATAAAATAGTATCGAAATTCCTACAATAGACCAAAGTCGAATCTAACTAAGTTCGATGTTGGGGTAGGTATTTGAAAGACTGATGAGAAGTGCTAAACTTGATCTATGTATATCATATTTTAAGACGAGCCAAGGGTTAGGATCGAAATCGCCCCGGGGTTTGCGAGGGACACGATTGATTGGGGTAATGTTTCGAATGGAAGCCGCGATAGAGGATCCCCGCAGTAGGGTCCGCCAACCCTAATCTCCAGAGCCAAGTGGAGCAAAACAAAAAGAGTTATCAATCAGGCGAGCGATTAGGGAGCGACTTCTGCTCTGGAATGTTCGGTGGGGCTGATAACACGCCTCCAATCTCTTGTTGTTTTCGCTAAACAAACACTCGGTGCGTGTGGGGAGGGGGTCTAATGATCCAGGGGGTGGATGATATCGGGAGTTGTTGTTGTGCTTACCATTTTTGGCACCGGGGAGAGCGGCATGTTGAATGGCAGACTGAAGTAGTCGTCGTTGTAAATATTGTAACTATCCAGCGTCATTTTGAAGCTCAGTTGGCCGCACTTTGAAATGTAAACAAGATGTTAGTCGTGGAACTGTTTCCGGTTCCGCTTGATTATTATTGCCGAGTGATTTGCAATCACTTTTCTATCACAGTTTCTACTGAATTGAATTGTTTTTCTTTGCTTGTTGCAATATGTTTTAATAATTGCTGGTGTTTTTGAAATAAATACTGAAAACGCCCATCACTCAGTGGTTTCTTGAAATGTTCAACACAGATGTTGTTGCTATTGCTATTGTTTGTTTTCACTATATGTTGTATAAGTTCGATACAAATCCACTCTGTCCTCGTTCTCTGCCGCCGCTCTATTTTCGGCTTAAGAGATCGGGCCGGCGATAACTCTGAAATTCAATTGCGTTTTCTGCTAATTTCACGCACGGATCGAAAATAGCGTTGATTTCATGCGAACTTTGCGATTGTCAAAACATTTATCACTCTCCTCCTTCACAGACGACGCGAACTATTTATTGGATCTCGCCGCACTAGAAATCGTTTTATATCGAGTTGATTTTTCTTTGCTCTTCGAACGTCACTCGCCGTCTCTTTTGCTGTGCGCTTCTCTGTGAAGACTTGTTCCGACTGAATGCGTCATCGCTCGGCGATTCCGTTTTATACACTCCACTCAATTCAGCCCGCAGTCGTTCCACTCAATTCCCCCACTCAAAATCCCAATCGCTCGTTCCGTCGTCTTCCACTCGACCGACGTTAACAAGGAATAGAACGAGAGAGTGAGAGAGAGAGAGTCGAACTTGGAGCATTTGAGTGGAAATTTCTTGAGTCGCTTGGAGTCAACAAGAAATTCATTCAAAGACTTTGCTTTGAAATTTCATGGGGATTGATTGGAATTTCCTTCGTTTGACGGTTGAGCGTTTCTTCAAGTTTGTGGTCTCCCCCTCTTCCCCCTATCCGACCCCTCTTCCGTCCTTGTCACAGCTCTCCGCCACTCTCCACTCAATGGCTCTCATCAATCTCCGGGACTGGGGCATTTAATGAAGTGCTTTTGATTTTTAATGCCATGTTTGGTGATAATTATTATTTATTTATTTCCTCCACTGCACTTGAATTTTTCAATTGAGTTTTGTCCCCGGTCTCCGTTTTCTTTCTTTTGCCATTTCTTCTTTTTTCTATTCTGCTATTTCTTCTCATCTGTTATTGCTTCTATCTTCTCTTCTCTATTTCCTTCTATGCATTTCTTCGCTCTGTGTGAATTTTGGCGCGGAATTCCCACGAGCCCATTGATGCGGATGCCAATAGTATTTCCCCCTACTATCTACATTTCTACTACGCTCCAATGACGATGTGACTTCGCAGGAATTTCTCTAGAATTTAACGCCGGTCATTTCGTTGTATAAATATCAAGAGAATAGAGTTTTAGGAATTAATAAATTTCTTCCTCCATTCACTAATATTTCTTTGTTTCCTCCAACCACAATTATTTTTCATTGCGATTTATCTACTACTTTTTTCTCAGTTACAGTGGAGCCTAGAAAACTGCGCCACTCCCTGGCACAAACAGCAGTGGTAAGTAACAACAATTAAACAAACAAATCCATCTGGAATGAGACGACTCCGACAATCACGACCTCTGTTGGCGAAATTCGCCAATTGCGAATTATGATTATTTCATCATGCGACCGGGTGTCTCTTGCCGTCGGTCGCCTGTGACATAATCGACTAAATTTAAATTTGCACAAATTTTCAAAAATCAGCATATATTCTGGCTGAACAATGGCGACATACAACATACAAAGAAACACGAGAGCTGGGCGTGTTGCGAGATACGCAAAGTTAGACACGTTGTTATCGTGGTTATCGCGGTGCACAAACACGACAATCGTCCGCCCTGCAGCCGCCCCTCGATGTCGCGATCGGCACCGATTCCGTTCCATTCCAACCAGCTTCGAATCCAGAACCGGGGTCAGAACCATGTGAAACACATGTGCCGTGGTCGACGCCCGCCTTCCCGCCTTCACGACCCTCGGGTGGAGAGCGAAATAAATAAATCCATTATTAGTTCCATTTCGCAAGCAAACAATCGTCGCCTCCTCCTCTTCCGTGTGTCTTCGTTCGCGTTGTCTTATCTCTTGGAAAACTTACCGATTTCTTTCGAAAACTTATCTATTTGCACGTCTCATAGGCGGACTCCTCGCGTTTGGATTTCTCTTTTATCTACACCTTTTTTTGTTCAAGACCCTCATCTTCTCCCTCCCCTCAGCCCACACTTGCTGTCTCCTAATTAGATAAAGTTTCGCAATCCACTGTAAGTCTTTCGAAATAAACCATGAAAAATCGGTCCCTCCGAGTCGATAAGAAAAATCCACCCCGACCTCTTTCGCACCTTCGAAATTAAAGTCAAAAATCCATTCAATCTTCATTTATATCCAACCTACTCCCTCGCTCGCTCGCTCACTCGACCATATCGATATCGTCGACTGGTAATATATATTTAGTAACTTACGGTTCTATGGAAAGAGTCTTTGGTGTTCGGGACACTTACCTGAAAATGTAAACAATGGATTTTATTAGTGTGCTGTTTTCAAGGAAATCTATATTACATTTATATGGTTTGATAATGTTTCAATAGTAACTACCATGAAAGAGTCATGTTATAAATAAAAATAAGTGACGTCGTCGTCGTCTGTCTTTAGATATTAGAAGGTAGTATAAAATCCGTAGACTTATAGATAGTCCACAAGAACGATAAGAGAACTCGGGTAGTTTTTATCGGTTTGCAATTACAGACATCAACAATACGATTTTTACTTAAGATAAGGTATAAATTCGTAGAAAATTGTCGGAAGAACCTCCTGTGGAGGAAGTGATGAAAGGCCGGGAATATTTAGGTGATTTTTCATCTAAATTTAGAGCTGGGTCAGAGGCGTTACCAACGCTTATCGGCAAGGTTATGAATGTATTCGACCTTGAAAATACAGTATTGGATTCTGAAGTCCCCAAAGGAATTTATGGGAATACAAAAAGAAAACCGAATGAAGTTTAAAATCACTAATAATAAAGTTATGCTTTTGACTCGATTTCATAGTTCCAAAGAAGGTTAAATAAATTATCTAACTAGAACTTCAAAAGCAAGGAACTTTCTTGTTGTGAAGTTAATTTAAAAACTTCCGTACTCCCCATCCAACCAATCGTAGAACCTGCCATTGCCTTCTAAACTTTCTCTGTCCCATCGATGAATGATTTCCGGAAGTTGGGGAAAGGCATTTATAACTTCCGCCAACTTCAATCCTCATATCTCTGAGGGAAAAGTAAACAAAATTACGCACTTTGGCACGATTGACGGCTTCCACGAACACCGAGAGATGAGTAATAAGAACGAGACAGTGGGACGGTGGAAGAGAGAGAGGGCGAAAGCTCTTATTGGCGGGAACTCTCATTGGCGAAATCTGAGTTTACACGAAACAACAACAAAAGCGAAAACATTAACCAAAATAAACAAAAAATTGATTAGTGTTTTGCTATCATCTGAAAGAGTTCAGAACGTTGACTTCGGTGCAATAAGTATTATATCGATATCGATGATATCCAGAAGCTTCGAGCCGACGGACAACAATGGCTGCTAATACCTGTCGCATTTCCGCTCATTCGCAACTTCCGGCGATTCGAAAGACTCTCTGGAACCCAAGTGCGAATGACTTCATGGTTCCATGCACCACGAAAGTAATACCAGAAGACTACGTCAACGTCTCGAACACGGCAAATCGGTAGAGGTTTATCAGACTTCCTTCCTTCCTTTCTGCCGTCTTCTTCCTTCCCCCTCTGCCCTATCGTCTGTCTATCTCTCTGCCTTCTTATCGTCGTCCGCTTCTTACGAATGAACTTCCAGGAAAATTCGAATATTTTCGATTTATTATTTTCATTTATTTTGGCCATCGTCCATTTGATGTTATTGTGGTTGTGTCTGTCCTTCGCGGTTGGTGCCAAAAAATATTTGTTGTAGTTGTAGTGATGGTGTTGTTGGTAGTGGTGGCTCACAGTTAATTGGCCATGCGTTGGATAGCAACAACAACAGCTCCTGCAGTTGGGTTTTTTTTTTTGGTAACATTGAAAGTTGCGTCGAGGGGGTTTGTTGTTGGTGTTGTTGCTTTCTTGGAAAAATGTCACGCGACACGTTCGCGTTGGCGGCTGGATTTTGTTGTTGCTTCTGATTTCAGGTTTCGAGGAAATGAGTTGCCAAAAATTGCAAGCAAATTAAATGAAATGGCCTTCAATTATGGGCCAAACCAAGGGGTCGCTTATGCGGCTCAAATATCGATTATTGCGAAGGGGTGGGTGATGGTGGATGGTGTTTGTGAAATAGTTCAAGCGAGTGTGATAAAGGGTTCGAAGAAGTGGTCAACACGAAACCACAAAAAACAATACCACGTTGACCCTTACAGTGCAAATTTTTTTCATTTTCAGCTGACCACTCTTATTGACCCAGTACACTCAATAGAAGAAAGCTCATTCTGAAAGATTATATTATTTGATGGTTTCAAAGATCGGTCACAGTGGATGAATCGATGGTAAAAGTCAAGTATTCACTCGCATCCAAACCCGATCATAAAAAATATCTTCGAAATAACTCTTCACAAAATTCCACGAAATGCATTTCATGCTCGAGGCACATTGAGAAAACGATAAAAAGCAAATATATTCTTGCGAAAAACCCAAAGTTTCACTTGGGTAGGAGAAAGACGGAAAAAAATCCCCAACTGATAGGCCTGAAACCGTCTGCACTTCCAACGATGTTGCGGTTTCTCTGACGTAGGCAAAGGTTTCCGAAGAGATTTTCAAGAAAATCTCGTATCAACAACTTCGAGAGCAGGAAACAACTTTGATGACGTAAAATCGAAAAAGCCAACTATAGTCACAACAACAAAAGGAGAAAAAAAGGAAAAAGCCAATAAAACAACAACATCGACAATAATGAAAATCACTATAACAACAATAACAACAATGCAAAATACTATGAAGCATTTAACACTTTCGAGCTTCGCGAACATTTTTTAGTGAATGAAACTAGAGGCAACAACAAAAGTAAAACACAAGTAAAAACAAGCTTCTCTTGTTGTTGTTGATGATGACGATGACTCATACACGTTACCAAGAATTCAACGGCGACTAAAGCTGAGGTAACAACAACATAATCAAACGATACAAAGGCCTACCTCAGTGGATCTCGTGAGCGACTCCCACCTCAGAGAGCGTCGACTGCTCCAGGCTGCGAACCCACTTGTCACAGCACCCAAGCTCCCCCCGACCGCCCCTCTTGGGGGTCCCCCGATCCACCGAGCGAGCGTCCGCAGTCCATTCATCGCAGAAATGAACTCAAAACCGAACGAATTCGCTCAAATCAAGGAGAGAGAGTGGCACAAAGAGAGCAAGAGAGAGAGAGAGAGTGTGAGAACGTGAGAGTGGGGGGCTCGAGAGTGAGTAATCGATGGAGCTCTGAAAACATGCCCCCAGCTGCGAATCGCCAGAGCTGCGATACAAAGTTCACTCAAAAAAAAAATAGCAACGGAAATTCCCGCAAAAGCAAACCACAATTTTACAAGAAACAAGAGCACACAAAACAGACCAAAAGCGAAAACGAAAACAAAAAGAACTCGTTTTCGCTTGAAAAATAAATCTGCAAAAATATGGCAACGCTTGGCTACATCTGGCCTGCTGCTGGCTGCATCTCGCAGATGTGGGGAGGCCGTGGCGCTTGTGGAGCAGGCGACGGCCCGAGACGTCGGAATTTATCGCTCCTCTGCATGAAATTTCAATAATCGTCAAGTCGTCCGCGAAAAACCCACGACGAATAAACACTCAACATTCAAGGGAGGAAAAGTAAGAAGTTTAAAAAATAAGAAAGTCGAAAAAAAAACATAAAAATCCCACAAAATACAAGTATAAAACAAGGATTACAAAAAGTTACACTAAAAAGGAATGGAAAAAAGAGAGATAAAGGAGCGAAAGAAAGAAACTCTCCATTAAAATCGCATCGGAATCTGTTTCGAATGAGTTTTTCGCGGAATGCATTTTGCTGCTGATGCTTTTATTGTTGTCGTTGTCCAATTGTTGTTGTCATTGTCGCTAAAGATATTGTTGTTGTTGTTGTAGTCGTATGGTTTGTTGCTACAGCCGCAATACTTGATAATAAGTGTGAAATGAGAGAAAGAGCCTTGAAATGCATTTAGCATGTATATTCCTTTTTTAGTATTTCATTATATTATTTCTGTTCATACACATACATAGTATTCATTTGTATTTTTACCGGCAACTTGTCTCCACGACCGACAGCGCCGTCGTCGACGACAGACAACTCCAGACAAATGTCTCCAGTCTCGTATGCTGATTTAACTCATTAATATTCAATATTCTGTCTGTCTGTCTCTCGGACGTTTTCCTGGAACAAATGAAATGGCCGGGTCGAGGTGCAGGAAATAAATTGCAGTTATTATTGATTTGCTGAAATGTTTAGGGGTTGGGCCAATATTAGAGATGGAATGAGGAAGCATCGAATCGAATAGGATCGGATCAATAATTTTCGAGAATAATTCCCTTGTTGATCCCAAAATTAATAAAACTTTTAATTAGCCAATTTTCTATTGACTACTTCCAACAAATTTCAAATATTTTTCCCTTATCGAGAACTCATTTTGGCTGCTAAAATTCCAGTTTCAGCTGGTGGAAATTGTATTTTGAAACCATTTCCCTAGTCTATATTTTCTGTACCGAGTTCTTATAGAATTTTTCATAGTTGTAGCACTATAAACCCAGTAGAAACCCTGATATCGTTTGCACCCATCACAATTGTTTCTAAACTTGTGATTAATATTGAATTTCATTCAACACGAAAGCTTTTGGCGCCAAGACTTGATTTGTAAAGTCAGCCGGATACATATTTATATTTGTTATCGTCGATCGATCAACGACGATCCAATAATTGTTGATAGATAAATGCAAGTAGTAAATTCTCATCGGAAGGCGGATAGAAATTATTTTAATTTAATAACGAATGATTTGCGGTCTGTTTCAAGATTTGTTTCACATACATCAAGATGTAGATATATTTTCAAGCAGCCATAGCAACAATGATGGGCAACAGAAAAAAATGATAATTAAAATCAATTAGGTACTGACTCATTTTACACGAATTTCCGCCTTAAATGGATAAATTGTTGGGACACCTTTGGTGCCAACCGGGTCCCGTATGGATGGAGCCAGGATGGATGACGGCGTTCGGAATTTCCGATGAAAGTGAAGGGAATTTTCCGGGAAAGAAAAACTTTGGCGCCGAAGAGTCCGCACGCGACGCTGGAAAATGCCGAAACTCGGGAGCGGGACGAAGCGGGATGAAGGGAAGATAATGTAGTTTTTGTTTTTAGTTATAGACGGGGAAAACTTTTGAATAAAATATGATTCCGGAGCATGACACATTTGAAGAGGAGCTTTCAGCGAATCCAGAAGGACTCTAGGACTTCAGAAGAACTCGTAGTCCGAATTGAATAATAGATTGGGAAGTTGAAGCGTTGCCACCCCACTGCAAAACGCATGATCCCATCGAGAGCGAGGTTCTCGTAATCGAAACACGTTTTATACACAAAACTCGACACGTCTGAACGTGAACAATTCTGCCGACGACAATAAAATCACTTTGCGGCAAGAGGCGGGAGGGTGCGAGACCTCGCGACAATCTACCTGAGGACAGAGCGAGAGAGAGAGAGATTGAGAGGTAGAGAGAGAAGGAACGTTGCCATTTAGCGAAAACCATTTGTCGCAAAAAATTAATGCAAGAAAAAAGCAAATATGAAATCGAAACCCAAGACGGTGGTCGTCGCCGAAGTTCGTTCGTATTGAACCCGGTTCGAAGTCTGTTTCAGAGGGAGCAGCGACCGAGTGAGACGGACGATCGGTCGGAGTGAGACCGATTACGGGTGTTCTCAAATAGAACGAGAGGCGGCGGCGACAGACGGGCGGCCATCAGACGAAGTCGTTAAAACTGCAGCCACCCGAGAGACTCGCTCGGTTTCGACCAGGTCGTCGGGGTCTCGGCGGTCTCGTAAGTGGAGACGACGTTGACGCTGACGACACGCGATGCGCGACACGTAACGAGAACACGTTGGCGTCGCCGACATCAGCGAACATTGACTTGGCGACATAATTAATAATATTGTAAATTACCGTCTGTCTGTCTGTCTGTCTGTCTGTCGTCTTCATATTCTCTCTGTCGCCGGGTAATTTACTGCTCTGTTCCAGTTTTTATTTCACAAGATTCTGTTCAAATCTTTATCGTCACGGCAGTGAATTAAAAATCAATGGATTTTGTTGTATGGCGGGATTTTCGTTATCACTTGTGGGAATCGTGACTTGTGACATGAATGGATGCTGCAGCATTTCTCTCCTTTTGGTCGAAAGACTTATACTTTGAGGCTATATCGAAATGTTTCCATTGACCTTGGAATCCAGAACTTATGTCAAATGCTGAAAGTGCTATAAGGTCAGGGCCTTTAATTTAGTTTCTATTGCTGTTCAATAAAGTGATGGGGTGGATGATTTTAATCGAAGGTGATCGAGAGATAGTGAAATAGAGTATAAGATATGAATATTCCTTCGATATTTTTTGGTGGTCTTCTGGATAAATTTCTAAAATGACCACGAAAACAACTTGAAAACCCCTGACCATACAATTTTGGTTATGAGATGCAATAGCCAATGGTTTAATGCGTACCAAATAGGAAAATATTTAGCGATTAATAAATCTTTCTTGAAATACTTCGGAAAATCCCTGATAAAGACAGCTGAGAAATGAGACTACTGTTGTTGTTGTTGTTACCTTGACATCACAACAAATCAACGAAACAAACGGCATTCGAATTTCACGAAATAAAAAACTCGCATGAAATTTATAGACAAAACAAAACAGTAGCATGCGATTTTTCTCTCCACTGCAGTAAACGCGCTCTCAGCTTCACTCTTTCTCTCTCTCTCTCTCTCTCTCTCATCGGTCTCGTTGTGTGCTTGACAGCATTGAACTGTCAAAAGCAACGAATTCCAACTGGAGAAGAAGACCGAAGCAAATAAATAAATAATGAAAGAGAGATAGGAAAGGAAATTAAACGATTAAGCAGAAAACGGAATTGTGAAGGAGCGAAGAAGAGACAGACGAAAGCGAAGAAATAAGGGGAACAAATAAAGTGTAAATTGGAATTCCAGTCATAAAACAACAACAAAAACGTTCGCCTTTCTCATAATCCCAGCAACAACAACAATCCATGACATTTGGGGCCACTAGTGAACAAGCGAGCGAGCGAGAGAGAGAGAGAGAGGCAATAACAAAACAGCAACAACAACGACAATGTAGACAAAATAAACACAACGATGTGAAATGACGGCAAAACAAGTTTGCGTTTTGTGTTAAAATTAATTTTAGCCAAAGTCAGAGAAAACAACGACGGATTTTATTCCAACGGCTATGAAAACAATAACAACAACAATGAACAAGAACAAAACCAACGACAATCAACAACAATGAACGCAAATACCAAACTACGTAGAAGATTTCGTTGCTGCTGCGAAGAGAAATTATTGCTTCAAATCGTATTTTTTCACAGAAATCAACGATAAAAGAGTTTGATTGCTCTGTTGCATTGTCGCGTGTTGTTGTTGCAGCTGTTTTTGTTGCGGGGTGGGCAACGGCAACATCGTGGGCGCGGTGGTGATGTTCAGGCAACTGAAACTTACGATAAGATTATTTCTCGTCGCAGGCGCTGTCGTCGTGGTCGTCGTTATCGTGGACAGCTGGGGCAGAATGTCGAAGGAGCCCTGGCTGGACGTGTTGTCCACCAGCTCCTGTTCTTCCTGCTCCTCGTCCTCAGGCTCGGGATCCGTATCCACATTGTTGTGGTTGTTGTTTCTGCTACGCAAGGAGGCGTGTTCGATCCGTTCGACTTTGACTTTCATTGTTGAAACGTCTCTTTCGCACGCAAAACACTCACGAAAACAACAATACTCTCTGTCTGTCTGTTTGACAGCTGTCAAAAAACTACTTTACACACAACAGTTGGAGACTCGCGCACTCCCGTGGGAAGCAAACACTTGTCGGATTAGGAAAATCGCAAAACACACACACTGCTTTTGGGGGCGTGATGGGGGGCGGAGGATGTTGATAATAACAGTGGACAGATCGACAGAGTCCGCGAGCAAATGTCAGAACGCGAACAAGGCTTTGACGTTTCAAGTGAACGACGTTTCGTCTCTCGCACAAACGCACTCGCGCAATGAATTCGCCGAACGTCCTCGTCGATGGGCCGAACGGGGGGTGGTGGATGGCCACACCCCGAGAGTCGCGATGCTGCTGCTCGCTCGCGTCACGTTACGCGAACTCAAAACTCGTTCCGATGCGACAACGACGACGGCGACGTGGAGGGAGTGAGGGCGACAGACAGCGAAAGAGACGACGGCGACAATCCAAACTAAACGTATGGAAGAATTTCGTAACGTGAGGCGAAGTTTCGCAAAGTGAACGGAATGGCGAGTGGTGGAGCTGGAGCTAGAGCTGCTGGACTGGCGGCACGGCACGAAACCGCTCGGATCGCGATTCGGCGCGATTCGGAGTGGATCGGATCGGATCGGCACAGACAGGAACGTCGTCGGTCGTTCCACGGAATGTGTTTCGCAATCGGACGTAATGGGATCGTGAGCGCCCTCTGGCGGCGGCGGACACTTGACTTTTTCGTTCCGATGTTCTTTTTTTATTCAAATTTCTCGGGAAATGAACGTTCTTGAACCTTTCCTCTTCTACGCCTCCTTTCGCACTCTGCTCCCCTGCTCGACGACGTTGTGAACTTTGGATTTGCACTTGTTGTTGTTTTTACTCTTGATGATATTGTTGTTGTTGTCTCAGGTGCTTCGTGGCTCGATTGTTGTTCTCGGTCAAGGGAGGTTGGGAGGCGGATGAGCGCTGTAATTGATTGGGGAAACACACGAAGAACACGAGAATTATGTCCGAAAAAGGAAAGGAAAGTAAAGCAGAATACAAATATCCAGGAATGTATGGATGGATGGAGAACGAGCGAAAAGGAACGTTCGTCGGTCGCGTCTGAACACGTCGTTGCCTGAGCAAAAAGCAAAAAATAACTAAATCTACATGGAAAACACTCGCCGTCTCTTGTCCGCCTTCGGTCGGAGGTTGGTTGGCGTGACGTTCGCCGAGCAATCGTCGTTGTGTCGTCGTAGTCAGTCGCTCGCTGGCAGTTCAACGTAGTCGTCGTAGTGGTTGTGTTGTTGTTTTTGTGGCTGTTGGAATCAGCAGTTGCTTCTGGAAGTTTTACACACACACACCCGAACGAACAATGAATGACGTACGCGAGAAGGCAAACAAGTTGAATGAAAAGGCAGGGAATCGGAGAACACCGAGAGAGGGAGCGAGAGCGCGAGAGTGCATGTGGGAGAAATGTCAAAATGAGACCAGAGTGGGAGAGAAATAGCGCATGCGAGAACCTCACGGGAGTGTGTGAAAGAAATGAGAGAACATGAGAGTCGATGAAATTGTCGCATGCGAGAAATTTTGAATCAATTCGGTGGCCTCGAATTTGGCGCTAAGAGAAAAACGTCTTGCATGAGATAAATAAAGCAAATTGTGATGGAAAATCGTGAGTGGGATTTTCTTTCCGATGCGAGACTATTTGTAGGAAAATGCACTCGAATTCATCGCTCTCTCTCTCGCGTAGTCGCTCTACGAATCACTCTTTAACTCACTCAATCTCTCGCTCTCTATTCCTCTCCTTTTGTTGAAATCAAAACAAAATTTGTTCACGCCAGCTGCAGTGCAAAAACAAAACTATTGTAGCGACAACAACAATGACGATGTCAGGTTGGCGCGCAACTCGTTTGTTGACGTTTTTTCTCGATGCTGTTCTTGTTGTTGTCGGTCCCTCGTTCGGTTCGGGACAATTTCTAGCGATGACTCATCGGGGTTTTTTCCAAAATTACACCGCAGCCGTGACGTTGCCGTTGCGTTCCCTCTCAGTCCCTCTACCTCACCCTTCCCCCTTCAACCGCCCCACCTCCCCAAGATCCATGACCATCCCATCGTTCGTTCCCTACAATAGGCTCGATTAACACTTTCAGGTCGCTTGTGCGCTCATGTTGATGTTGTTTTTGTTTTTGCTTCGTTGATCTCATTCAAGACGTGTCTTCTTCTTCGTTTTTTTTTGTTCCTCTTGGAGCTGTTTGTCTTTTGTTTTGGTTTTTGCTTTTTGAAATTACATCCTCCTTGCGTATCTGGGGAGAAGGACTTCATTCATCTTTGTTGTTGGTATTCATGTGGTTGTTGTCGTAGTTGTTTTATTTTTTGCTATTTTTTTATGTTTTACCTTGATGTGATTTTTTGCCATTGACATCTCGTCAATTGTTTGTTTATCGTTCTCGAGTCCATCGAGTGCAGCATGCAACACTTTATTCTCTGTCTCTCTCTCTCTTCTACATCTTTGTTTACAATCCTTTGGAAGTTGCTTTATTGTGCTCCTTCTCTTTCACACCCTCTCATTCGATGTGATTAACTTATGTTTTATTGCAATGCCATTAAAGTATCGACCGAGAGAAGGGAAGCGGAAGCGCTTGTCCGCCTTCCGCCTTCGCCTCCTTCCTCCACCACATCCCAGGGTCTTCCTGGAACAATGCGAAGACAACAAATCGCTGTGCGACAATTAAACCCCGAAACCTCCCCCCTCAGATTTTGCACCATTCAAATGAAGAGGGGACGAACGAATTTTCGAAAAATACAGAAATCCATCGATAGATCCCTTGGTCAAATTCTCTGTCGATTAAATTTGTTGCGCCGTCTTTTGGATGCGTGTTTTTCTTTTAATCCCCTCGCCACAAGTGCAAATATTCTTCATTCTCTCTCCCTCCCTCACTCTCTACGATGCACTTTGCGTCCTCTTCCCCCTCTTTGTCGCGTCATCCCTTAATCCCGAGTGTGAAAATTAATGAAGTAGAAGAAAATCCCGAGGACAAATACTGTTGTCACAAATAAAATCGCAAATTACTTTCTCTCACATATAAAATTTAATTTGGCATTGTTGTTGTTGGCATTGTTTTTGTTGTAATGTTGAGACCATTTCTCCATTTGAAACAGGCAATTGGAAGTATTTTCTCTTTTAGTTGATCTCTCCTACTCTGTCTCTCTTTTTCCTTCACTCTTGTTGTGTTTTGTTTAATTGCCTTTTTCTCGTAATGGAAACCTTTAATTTTAAGTGATTTCCAATCGGTTTATGCACTGTATCAGATATTGTTGTTGTTATTTTATTTATTGCTAATGCTATTGTTGTGGTTGTGTTGTTGATGTTGTTGTTGTTGCTAATGTCTAATGGACCCTCGGGTCGATCGATTTGAATACCAACCCTTATCTCACCAGTGCGTAAATTCGATCCCTCTCAACCTGTCCATTCAATCCATTTCCCATTCTCACTTTCTGTCTGTCTGTCCGTCAGTCTATCCTTCCATCCACATGTCTGTCCACTTGTCGGTACCCTTGGAATTTCTCTCGTTTCGAATCTTTATGACGTCTACCTGTTGTGGCTCGGAATTCCTTCGTGTCTTTCTATTGGTCTGTGAATCGATGCTTCGAACTGATCCTTGCCTTTTAATTTCATCGCTGGAATTTGTGTAAAATCTAGGTGATCGTTTGACGGGGGTTGAATGGAATTGGATTTTTTATTTATTATTTGAAAAATTCTAAATTTTGTGGTCACTGTTTCAATGTTTTCCAATCTTTTAAAATCGTAAAGAAATGTATTTAAATTTATCTTTTCTCGTTTCCCTTCATTCAATGTTTTGACATCTTCCGAGATCTACTAAATATTTTATAAGCTTCTCCTGAAGCACCCCCCTAAAGCCTCCCTCGAACTCTCTTTTTCCCTCCCCATATGCCTTTCTCCTTTGACCCCTCTTTCAATGCCAATCGAGAGACTGATGCGTGTAACAAAGAAACACAAAGAAACACCTGTATTCCATCCTTCACTCCACTGCAATGACCATATATGGAAGGTGTCACAAAGACAGACGAACAGACAGCCAGATAAAGACAGAGAAACCTTGACGATATCAATTAACAATAATGTTCTATGGACGATCAATTGAATTGTTGTAAACAAAAATACAATAATTAATTTATGGCAGAAGACACGTTTCCCCTTTGTTTAATTGAGATAAAAACAATAACAGCGACAACGACAACAACAACAACAACACTGACAATGAGAACAACAAACGATTGTCAGCGATTCGCTTTTGTTCACTCGTCAATCCATTCCACCCACTCCGCCCCTCTCCTGATCATCATCATCGTCCTCGGCGACGACCTAGAGAAATTTCCACACCAGAGCAAATTTTTTTCCACGAATTCTCAATGAAATCATACTACAACAACAACGACAATACCAACGAAAACAATCATAATAAGAACAAGAGCAGCAAATATGAAACAATAACAGAAAATCAAGAGCTACTGAACGCAAACGACCCCATGTCTCAGTGGAATCCGTCGAAAGTCCGCGCCTCGTTGTCCCAGGCCTTTGTTTATATTATTTAATTCATTTTAATTTCTCCATGCACTTTATTCCTTTTTTTTAATTATTTTCATTTTTTCGATTTTTTTCTTTTATTTTTTCTTAGTACTTATCCTTGTTTATTTTATTTTTTCCTTCTTTTTTTATATTATTCTCTATTCATTTTATATTATTTTCTATTAATTTCTTATTTGCTATTAATTTCTCATTTTTTCTTTTTATTTCATATCACTTTATTTTTATTTAATTTTTTTTATTTTCTCCTTTTATCCTCATTTTATTTCTCTATTTTTACAATAATGTCTTGTCTTAAGTAATCTCGTCTTTATTGTAATTTGTTATTTCTCGATTGTTCTTTGTTCCATTTGTTGTTCCATGTTTTATTATTATTGTTGTTGATGATGTGTTTATTGATTTATTTCTTCGATATTTCTGTTTATTTGTGCTATCTACAATTTCCCAGAGTGTGGCCAATCGTTCGAGAGCCCGCGCTTTAAACCAATATTTTGAATAGGAATTCGATCCACAGGTTCAAAGGCATTTCCGTTCTATACAACAATCTTCCATCTGTCTGTCTGTTGTCAGTCTTTCTGTCTGTCTTTCTGTCTGTCCAACTCCCTCGCGATGTCTTTGCCAATCGAGTGGTTTGTGTTTGTTTTTTCTTTTAATAAATGGTTTATTTTATTTATTTATCCCCTGTTTGTATCGGGTTTCGAGCACACGTTCTCTCGTGTTTGGACCCCGTTTATCGACTTCGGGTTGGGGTGTCTTTTTTCAAATGTTCTTTTTGTGGGCTTGAAGTTTCACTTAAGGCATCGATCGACCAAACCGCAGAATTCTGTCGAACCGCCTGAGGACGGCAGTTAGTTTTCTATTTCTCTATGACTGAAAATCGATTGAAGATCGAAATGATCGGACCTCAAAATCCAAGGACAGAAAACGAAATCCAGGTCATGGAAAACAATAATCTTACGATGGAAAAGGAAACTTTTCCAATGAAGTTTGAGGATATTATTGAAGAGAGATGAACACGATCGCAAAAGGCGTGAAAATTGATTCACTTTTCATGATTTCTATTTAACAATTAGATCCTTGGGATCATTAGACGTCCGATGGTTGAATACCACAAGAGAAATCCTCCGATGTAAGGCCTCCTTATGATCGATCGATTGATGTGTGATCTAATATTTAAAAATTGAGTTCTGACTTCGGGTGATCGTTGTATTGAAAGGATCTTTGTCTCGAGGGTTTGGCCATTAGCCAGACCAGAAAATCAGGAACTCGAACCCGGGCCACTCCCAAAAGATTACGAGGGATCTCCTTAGCTTGTAGACTTATTTTATGGATTTATGGCAGATCTCCGCTTTGTTCTTCTTGTTGTTGTTCTTGTTAAATTAACAGAAGAAGAAAGAAACAACCTTGTTTATCGCTTGAGCTTGATCTGTTTTATTGTTTTTGTAATAACTGTTGTAGTTAATATTGTTGTTGTTGCATTTGTTGTTGTTATTGTAGTAATTGTTTTTTGACAGCCTGCAATTCGATACGATTTGAAACCAGCTTCTTTGGACAGCAGCAATAATAACAATAACAACAACAACAACAAAAAATAACAATAACAGATTTAAATGCAGTCGACGAGAACTTTAATTGCCTTAGAGTGAACAAATCGTTCTGGCCGATTGTTATTGTTGTTGTTATTGTTATTGTAGTCTGTGCAAACACACCTATAGACACGAACACATCTACACAAATACACTAACGAGAGCGTAATATGTGTGTGTGTGTGTGTGTGTGCAATAATGATAACATCAGAGCTAATTAAGAAAAAGGGGGAAAAGGCATTAAAATTACCTGCCAGTGTTGCACTAAATGGAAGTCATTAATTCTTACAAAACCACGTTCACTTGATCGAGCGAGAGAGAGAGAGAGGGAGTGCGATCGAGAGGGGTGAGTGGTAGAGGGAGTGAGAGAGAGAGAGAGAGCGATAGAGTTCAAGGACTAAAACATCTGAGAGGATTTTTGACTGGATTTCAATTAAGCCAAGGCTGCCAGCCGAGACTGAGACTGAGACCAAGTGCTTCCGGCCTTTTCTAATTGTGGCCGAGTCTGGGTCTGAGCCCGACTAATGACTCGCCGCACTTCCGTCTTTCACAATCGCAGTCGAAACTTTCACCCTTCACACCCTTCCTTGACCCGTTCCCTAGTATGCAAAGAGAAGCAAGGAAATAGTTGAACATTAGTTTGGTGTCTTTTCTTATTTCATTGCTTTGCAAATGATCACTGATAAGATAAGGCAGAAGGTGCTTCCCCAAAACACCGCACCCCACCGACAATCGACCATTACCACATATGAAACCATCTCGGCTTTCACGATGATGTCACGATGATGTCGTCGTTCCTGATAAGATCGTGTGATTTTCAATTCAGTCCAAGTGTGTATAAAAATAACCTCCTTCGCTTGATAAAAATGTTCCTATGCATAAATATAGATTGATTTATAAGAGTCTTTTTCCCATGAAACCCTAACGAGACGAACCCTCCCTCCCTCGCGACCAGAAAACCAGACAAAAAACTCTTGATTAATCGAATTAAGACCGATTTTTATCGTTCTTCTGTCTGGCGTTTTAATTTAATTTCATTATCTAGCATATTTTCCCTTTTTTTCACATGGGCGCAAAGTACAAAAGCGTTGGCAACTCTGCGAATTCGGGTTCGCCGTTCCCGTCTCGCCCTCGTCGCTCGGTTTTCATACGCTAATTTATCGTGTACATATGGCAAATATTTACGCGGCCGATCAGACGTCAGTCCATCCATCGAAATTATTATTAATTACGTGAAATGGCGCAAGGTTCCTTGGAATGTGCTCAATTTCCAGAAATCGTTTAAGTTCTGTTTGCCCTCTTCTTATCGGGTTTTAAAACTTTAATCGCTGTAGACAAAATTACGTGTTCATACGGAGTCCATGTCAAAGTCTACGATTGGCGTAGAACTTACTCCGAAATTAATTTCAGACTCTGATCCTAGTACCGCATTTATTTCTCTTTTCGAAATTTCACTTAAGATCCAAAAATATACGGGCTTTTGGACCTTTAGTTAATTCGAATATTATTTTCTTAAAAATATTCTGATAATTAATTGCAATATTTAACAAAGAAAAATATTTCACTTTAACCATAAGTGTTGGTAGCATATTCCATAAGTACTCTATGTACTTTGTACCATAAGTACTCGATATACTATATACTCTATGCTATATTCTATGTATTCGGTAATATACAGCTGTGACTAAGTAGCGAATTGTTAGAAAACCACTTTGTGGCAATGTTCTTTCACAGTCATTGGTTTGAAAGTACCAAGAAAGATTCCAACAAAGACCAACAGAGCTAAACCTAAACCCAACTTCACGTGAAGCTGACTCAGCCCCTCGGACATTCTGTCGAAATCCTGTATAGTTTTCTAATCCATGGAAAATTACTATTTATTTCGAAATCAACAAAACACAAATGACAACGGCCTTATCCCGACATTATCCGATCAGCTTAACATTATTAGCTTTGGTGGCGATCGCCAATTGTTTCTATATATTGACTCATCGTCCCTTACGTAAGACCTTCGAATAACCTGCGATTTCTACCTAATATACACATATTTCTATATACAGCAACAATGTTTGTCTAAATTCCCTGCGGCGAAGAGCTTTTATCAGAGAACAAACATGAAGAAGATGTCATCGTTCACACGAAGAACTGATGAGTGGAGGAGAATTTTCCGAGGGACAAGGGAGAAGTTAATCGCACTGAGCTTTAGAGAAAAATCAATAATTGGTAGGAAATTAATTATTCGATGATTGAGGAACATGTTTGAAATAAATTCCGATACTTGTTGTAATATTTACTCTCACAGAAATACAACTCGATCTTCGACTGACCATTTCGTCGACCATTTTGCGGGAGATTCCCGAAAGAAATTCGCGATTCGCTGCCACTGCACCGAGTGGCCCAAATACTTGAAATATTCGACATCGTTTCGAGAATTTGAGAAAGCGACGAAAAGCTGAATCCATCGCATTCCACGATTCGCGTTGCGATGTCGTCGATGAGGTCGCGGAACAGTCGTCGAAGATGCAACGAATGGGGACGAGTGTTGCTGTTGTTGTTGTTGTTGCTGCTGCTGCAGCTCCTCCTCTGTCGTGGCGATCGGAGCGACGATTGATGCAGCGCCATCGTCGGATGCTCCGCCTCCTCGGGGGCGGCGGCTCGGACGGCACGAGCGACAGGCAAATGAAAAATGCGAATGCGAATGAGGCGTCGTCGTCAGCGTCGTCAGTGGGAGCGAAGGGGAGAAAGAGAGAGAGAGAGAGGGAGAAACAACTCACCCGTCTTTGTTGTTGCTGTTGTTGTTGGTGGTGATGATGCTGCTGCTGTTGTTGTTGCTGCTGCTGTTGTTGTTGTTGCTGGTGTTGTTGTTGTAACAGTAGTTGTTGTTGATGCGTTAAATACTGCTGAGGTGATGATTGTTGCTGCTGCTGTTGCTGTTGTGATTGATGTTGCGACTGTTGTTGTTGTGGTTGCACCTGTTGATGTGGCGGATGTTGTTGTTGTTGTTGTTGGACCCTTTGGAGCGCGTAGTAACAACTGTTGTTGGTGGGGAGTGAGTCGATTGTTGCTGCGACGGTTGTTGGCACAGCAGCAACATTTGGATGCATTGTTGTTGTTGGTAGATGTTGTGGGAATAATTCTGCTGTTGTTGTTGTTGTTGTTGCTGCTGCTGCTGCTGAAGCAGGAATTGCTGCTGCTGATGTTGTTGCTGCATGCTGTGATTGTTGTTGCAAACACTGTTGCTGTTGTTGTTGTTATTGAGTATCTGTTGTTGTTGATTCTTGTTGCTCTCCGCAATCCAATTGCTTATGCGTTGTTGTTGCTGTAGATGCTGTTGATTCTGTTGTTGTTGCTGCTGTTGCTGAGTCTGTTGTTGTTGTTGCTGTTGTCGTTGTTGCAATTGTTGTTGCAACACAACGGCATTATTCAACCAAGGTGGACAATTACTATTGTTGTTGCTTCCGTCCCCTCTACTGCTGCTGTTGTTGTTGTTGTTAATATTCGAATGCATTTTGTAGAGATTTTGTTCAAATTTTTGTATATTAAATTTTTTCATATAATTAATTCTAATTTATTTCTCTTGTATTTTCCTTTGTTTTTTTTTCTTTTCACTTGGAGATCACTTTTATACATGTGTTGATGATACATTTGTTGTTGCTGTACAACATTTGTTGGTGTTGTTCACACACTCATACACCCACTCACACACACACGAAGGATCGCGTGTTCCTCTCTTTTTCCTTCTCACTTTAGTAGTAAATTTCTCATACGATTTCTTTTAATATTTTTCACATATAAATTTTTATAAACAAAACTTTGCAATTCAATTCTTCTCTAAAAAAAAGTTTTTTTTTTTAATTTTTTTTATAAATTATTTTGTCACTTATTTTTGTGTATTTTTTAACTTCCTTCGACGACAAACGACGATCCACCATCGGGATCCGCACGTGTCCTGGCGATCCCTGGCACTTCCGCGATCTCCCGCCTCGCAGGAGCGACAGAATCGAAATCGAACCGACGGATGGCGATCGGGAATCAGCGACGGCGCCAACGACAACGACGAAGATGACACCGACAACACGAAAACGAGGACGATCACCGAACGGGGTTGGTGGGGATCAGTTCAGGCGAGGTTCTCGCGTTCGGCGCTTCCCTTCGTTAGCGAGTCAGCGATCGAATTGAATTTCGAAATGGAGAACGATTTTCGACAAACCTGAGCTGAGCTGAGCTGCGATCGATCCGAACCTCGTGCCGAACCCCCAGCTGCTGGCTGTCTGAGCGCCTGTCTGAGCGACTGACTGGACGACAACGACAAGAACGAACGACAACAACGGCGACGACGACGATGACGACCGGCGCGGACGGAGAGCGTTTTGGAAATGGATGTTGTTGTCGCGGCGACGGCGGCTGTTGGCGTCGCATGAAAATGAAACGAGCAAAAGTTACGGCCGAAAAGAAAAAAACGACTCACGCCATGACTAACGGCGGCGACGACGATGACGGTGACGGCGACGTTGACGCTGACTGCGGCAGCGACGACGACAACGCGAACGACGTTGCTGACAATGTTGTTGTGGTTGTTGTTGGTGCTGCTGTTGGCGCGACAGACAACAACAACAACAGGCAACAACACTTGCGTTGCTCGCGAACGAAATCGAAAACTGACCGGACCAACAACAACAACAAAAACAACAACAAATAGAACGAGCCGAAAATTTTTGGATTTTGCACACTTTTACAAAAACGACCGACCGCCCGCAACAGCGAGGGAGGTTTTTTTTGTTGTTGTTCTTGCTGTTGTTATTGTTGTTGTTGCTGTTGTGTCAATGTGGCTTGAGTTCACTGATTGTTGTTGTTGCCACTTTAACCGCTGAATAATTTTCTGGTCAACGCTCGCCGAAGTCCTCCGAAGCGTGGCTGGGATCAAAACGTGGTCACCGAACGAACGAACGGCGAACGATCGTCAATTAGAAGTCAACTAGGTACCTTATTCTTGTTCTTCTTCTAAATAGGTGAATCTATATGTTGTTATTGTTATTGCTGTTAATGTAACTGATCCGTCTTTGGCGCGACGTTCGTCTCCGCAAAGTGTTTGAATTCAAATGTTAAGCGAGACAAGAGCAAAAACGCTCGACGCGATCGTCGCAGCAGGCAGCAAGTAGTGGCAGCAACAACAATAACAATAACAACAACACGAAAAACGGCGGCAACGATCTATGTGATTGTTGTTGTTATTATTGTTGTCGTCGTCATCGCCGTCGTCGTCGTCGTCTTGGCTGCTCATCGGCCGCTCACTCATTCGTTCGCTCGCTCGCTCGATATTCTCGATATGACTAATGCAAGTAGTACGCGCTACAACAACTACAACAAGAATCACAACAACACATACAAAAATAATATCAAGAACAACAAATAGAAAAGTAATATCAACAACAAAAATGACAATGCCTACAATAGTACGAAAATAAAGTTGTTTTTATTTTATTTTATTTTATTTTTTTTTTGGGTTTTTTTTGCAGAAGCGCCAAAAAAATGTTGTTCAGACGTGTCTCTTTAGCTCATCCCTTGTTCTCTTTGAAGGGACCCCCTCGGTCAACCACAAGCAACATTTTGTTGTTGCTAACATAAAGTTCTCGAATTTTTTATAATCTTTGGTAGTAATTGGTCTATTGTTGTTGCTTTTCTTTGTATTATCATCGCTGACTTTTCGATGGCAATTGACAACCACTTTGTGTGAGAGAGACGGGGAGAAAGAAAGAGTGAAAGAGGCATAGAGAGAGAGGCATAAAGAGAGAGTAATAATTTTTACCTGTGAAAAAATTTCAAATTGAACCGATTTTTACCTGGTTTAGTGAATGTTACCCTAATATGAATATTTTTCTTATGATTGCTTTTGGTTGTTCTTATTGTTAAATATTTTTTTTGTTGGTAATTGTGGTCATGTTATTGTTTGTTGTTTTTGTTGTTATTCTTTTTATTATTGTTAACTTATTTGTTATTGTTGTTGTTGTTACATTTAATTATCACACACAGATCATTGACATCTCGCTCTCACTCGCTGACATGTTAATGACTTTCATAGCGATCGTGCTGAGCGCACCCGACCGACACCCGACTGCCGCCGAATTCATTTCGGGTCCGTTCGATTGGCCTCCGCCGAAGCGGTTGCTGGTGTGTGGGCGGCGATTGGTGGGGGAGGGGGCTGGAGGGTGTTCTTTCTGTCTGTCTGTGGGATAACTTTGGAACATATGCGGTTGATTGGGGTTGATCTCACAACCACGTCGGGGTTCATCTCAGGGTTCATTCTAGGGTTCAACTCAGGCTTTCATTTTGGGCTTATTCGGTATGTAGAATGTAGAAATAAATAGGAAAAAATTATTCAAAAGTAGTACTAATTGAAAATATTTCACTAATTACAACAATCAAACAATCAAAAAAATAAAACGCTTTTTAAAAGCTTACAACAATATTTAAAAAATAGAAACAATTTTATAAAATTGAAACAATTTTATAAATTTAAAACAATTTAAAAAAATTAATAAAATTGTAAACAATTTATAAAAAAATTGTATCTTTAATAATATAAAAGCTATAAATATAGACAAAATATTTAATTTATTTTAAAATAGTAATATATTTAAAAAAAATTAAAAATTTGTATTTTAAAAATAATTAAAAGAATCTAAAAATGTTATTAATTTCAGAAAAATATTAATTATAAATAATAAAAAGTACTTCCTAAAAAAATTTACTACGAAAAAAATAATTTACAATTTTAATTTTACAACTAAAAAAAAGTATTATGTTTCTCGGTTGTCGTCGGTTGATTGACAAAGAGCCAACAATCAAACTCGATTCCATGCAACGATCGCGGAGATCTCTTTTAACCCTCAAACCAGTCTCTCCTCCTCCGTCGACAACAACTTCTTCCGATTTTCCTTGCGATTTTCCTCCCTGACCTTGAGTGAGATCGGCGCATTTTTGCTCAGAAATCACTCAAAATGACGCGATCTTCAGCCAATCAAAGTCTTCTAACTACCTCATCACACTCACACACACACACATTGTGCTTTCCCCGTCGCCAACTGGCACGAGTGAAACTCGCCGCTAAAAGTCTCCGCTTATCTTCGTATCTTTCCATCGGTCTGTCTGTCTGCCTAGCTTGCTGACTGGTTAGTCGGTTGACTATCTTCTACCGACCACCACCGTCGTCATCGTCATCATCGTCGTCATCGTCATCATCATCATCATCATCGTCGTCATTACCATCATCAACGTGAAACGTTTCTCGAGTCGACGGAAAATTGGAATCAAAACAAAACGATCGGCGGGAGAAATGCGAACGTGGAGGAATCGCTCGAGTCGCTCAGGTGGTAATGGAAAAGCACAGGAATGACGATAACAACTACTACTACGAGAACAACAGCGTTGACGACAGCAACAACAATGAGAATTCCAACAAAAACAATGAAATTTTCAACAATGACAAGAACAATAAAAAAAAACAATCGCCAACAAGACAAGAAGAACAACCTCGAAACCCCAGCAACAAGAATGAAGAAGAGGATCGCAAAAACGTGTCGCCGTGTTTGGACGCAGCACTTGTCCATCTCCTCCTCCTGCCCCTTGTGAACCAGAAGAGGAGTCAGTGTGGAATGCAATAAAGTACCCTACAAGAAGCCCTAACGACTTAAGAAACTCTCCTACCCAGATCACTTCAAACGGTTTTCAGTCCTTTCTTCGCTTTCACCACACATTTCTCTCCTTGGTCATTGGTTGGTTCGCTTTTTTGGTTGTTGTTTTTCTTGTTATTGTTGCTTCCGGAAATGGCTGACATTCCAGACAGTAAACAAACTGTCGCCCCTGAGCTCGGATTCAAAATTCGAGTGCAACGATCGAGCATGGAACGGAATTGAGCTTGAGCTTGTGATCGCAGTATTTTTGTTATATTTTTGATTTATTTCGTGTAATCATTATAATACAATCCAGTCAGAACAATGAACACCACTATATGTGGTAATAACAATGATACAATAATACGATAAGTGAACAACAACAACAATAATAATAATAACAACAACAATAACAAGAACAACAATTGTTGATCAAATCAGGTGTTTCAGGGGGATCTGAGGCGGATCGAGGCGGTTCAGAAGCAGCAACCGGTGGCGGGCTGTACATTGAACCTGCTGGACAGACACAGAAGTAATCTGTCTGTTCGTCCATCGGTCTGTATGACTGTCTGTTTGTCTGTTCGTCCATCTGTTTGTTTGTCTGTTCGTCCATATGTTTGTCTGTTCGTCCGTTCGTCCATTGGACTCCCGCCTTTGCCTGTAGGCCAATAAAAAGGGAATACTACGTGCGGCTTATTGTGCTTTATTACCACTTTAATTGATATCGTGTTGTACTGACGATCACTGAGCGAAATTCGCAGTTGATTCTGGCGAAATTTCTATATCAATGATCCTCGATCTCCGCGATGAGTTGGGGATACTCGAATGGATGGATGCAAGAATGATGGAGACATTGTACACTGAGAGAAGTGAATTTCAAAAAAAGATGTGATATTTCGATTATTTCAGAATAATTGTAGAATAGTTGATCAGGCATTCAAGATTATTGGATCATTCATTTGTGAATTTTTGTTTTTTGTATTCGTGAAAATTCTTTGAAGATTCAAGATTATTCGATGAAGTATTCGAGACTATTCAGGTGAAGTATTCGAGACTATTCAATGAAGTATCGAAGAGTCCCCGATGAAATATTTGAGACTATACAATGAGGCTTGAATATATTATTACTACATAGTTTTGATCAGGTAATTATCTTCTAATGATCGCTTATATCTCTCGATATTCGCTGTCTTCCTCTATCCAAGCATGAAGTTCCCCAACTCGATCGAAGATCTTCAACTAACTTCCTCTTGGATAACTCTAACTAATCAATGTCTCGACATAACTCGGCCATTAGTTGTCTCCACGAGTGCCCATCCTCAGGCTGCACGTCTCTTCGCCCCCTTTCCTCGTCTCGATCACGCCCCCCCACCGCGTGTCTGCTGCAGATATGTATATTGAATAATCACGGCCCTTGACGCACGCAATTCAATTGCGATAAGAGGCGTCGAAGAGGGCGCCGAGGAAGAGGGTGATCAACGAGAAGAAGAAGAAGTACATGGGTGACGTCTTCGCCGATCGTTGTTGCTCCGATATCCATTCGATTTCTTTTCTCTTGCATTTTCCCCTAGTTTTCTCTCTCTCTCTCCCGCTCTCTAGCGATTGTCGCCGTGGTCGTCATTTCATTAGCATTGCGGTTGATGATTCATCCTCTGGTGTGGTTTTTGGTTTTTTCCCCTCGTCCTCCTTTTTCTCTTTCTCTTTCTTTTCATCTGCCCGTCTGCTTCTGTCGTTTATCGTACTCTAATTTTGTCATGCGTATTTTTTTATTCGTTCGTTTGATTCGGGTGAATTTTTCTTTTATTTCGCTTGATTTGATTTTGGTTTTTATTCATCGGTTTCATTTGAATTTTTAATTAATTCCATACGTGCTGCTCTCGCGCCGATTTCTTCATGCCGGACCTGGCCCAAACATCCAAGTGGGTCTGCGATCGTGTGGTTTATGAGTTTGTGCCAGAAATTTTGTCGTCGTGAGGTTGGGCGTTCGCTTGGGGCCATCACGGGACGAAATGGAGGCGGCAGTTCGGGCCGTTTGTGGGATCGATGACAAGTTGAGGTCAAGGATTGATCCTTGGGAAGTTTCTTCAAGAATATGTTCGTTGTTTGCTCTGGGAAATTGGATAATTGGTTGGGAGGCTAATGTAGGCTTTTCTAAAAGAAAAGACTGAAGAGTGAATACTTTTGTAAAATCTAATATATTTTCATAAAAGAACAATTTTAATAGTTTTGTAAAAATGGAGACATTTGAAAAATTGGGACTTCTATAAAAGTGAAGTCTTTGGCAAAAGTGGAGCGTTTTGGGACTAATAAAAGAGGAGAATTCTGAAAAGGTGTAAAATTTTGGATAAATAAATTTAAGACTTTTGTAAAAGTGGTGACTTTTAAAAAAGAGGAAATTAGTGGAAAATTGGGTTTTTGTAAAAGTGAAGCGTTTTTGGGACTATTCTGAACTTTTTTTTGTAAAAATGGGGACTTTTTAAAAAGTGAAAAATTTTGAATAATTTAGCACTTTTGTAAAAGTGACGGCTTTGGTAAAAGTGGAGTGTTTTGGAACTATTTCTAAAAGTGGATTTTTTTTGTAAAAAGGATCTTTAGTTAAAATGGAGTCTTTTGCAAATGTGGAGTAAAAGTTAATAAAAGTGAAAACTTCAAAAAATTTAAAACTTTGCAAGGTGAAAACTGTTGCAAATGTAGAGAAAATTTTTTTTTTTTTAATTTAATTTAATTATTATTTTAAAAATTCGACTTTTTTAATTGATTTTTTTTATTTAATTTTCATTTGACTGAATTTGACTGATTTTTAACCGTAGACTTTTAAATCGATTTTTTCAACCGGACAACGTTTTCAAAGAACCTTCAGTTCAAAAACCTCTCCGCCCTCTGCCCCGTTCCCCTCGCATCGAGACGACGAATCTTCAAAAGACTCGACCGCCACCATGAAGGCGGAAATTTCACTTTGTTGTTGTTGATATTTTTGTTGTTGTTGTTGTTACTGTTGTTGTTGTTGTTACTGTTGTTGTTGTTGTTACTGTTGTTGTTATTATTGTTGTTCTTGTTTATGTATTTTCAAAATGAAGATCGCTCAAAAGTAACGGCGCAATAAAAGTGGCAACAAATAAAGGTTCGTGTTCAGCTTCCATTTAATATTTCACAAATACACAACAACAACAACAAAAACAACACCACCAATCAACTCTTCTTTCACCGACGTCAATAACAAAAACAACAACAAGGGGAAAACACACCTTAAAAATGTCGCCATATTTTTTTATGTTTTTTTTGTTATTGCTTTTTATTTGTTTTTAATTTTTCATTTTATTTGGAACGAAATTACAACAACTGCAAAAATAAATATTCAAATATTTATGGATTGTAAATGTTTTATTTCCGAATTTCACAACAGTGTTCTTCACATTATTATTGTTGTTGTTGTAGTTTTTGTATTTTTTTGTTTTAGCTGTCGAAATTCTTGTTGTTGCAACTAATTGTGAAATTTCTTTAGCGAAAACGAATTTTTACTATAAAATATGCATAAAAAAGAATAAGAAGAAGAACAACAACAATGTGCGCTAACTCTGACCCACTTCCAATAGAGGATTCTTGTTATTGTGATATTTATTGTTGTTGTTGTTTATGGGGTTTTCCTTTTTGTTGTTGTTGTTGTTGTCACCACACAATGGACCAACGAGAAAAACAAGAACAGCTGTTGCCGCCACCGAATGAAACCTGTTTTAGGGTCTCTTCAGGTTTCGATACTGATCCATTTGGATACTGTGTCTAGATCAACTAACTTCTCGATCAGCCCCCTCCCGTCCCCTCCTCAACGTCCCCCCGGCATCCTTCTCATTCCCTCCTTATCGCTCGTTCTCTATCCGATATCCACGCGCTCAGTCGAGTGTTGCCTCTTTGTTGCCAATTTGCAGGCTCCTTCTGGAAATGGTTTTTCGACCAAGTGTTGCTGATCTTGTTCTTATTGTTGTTGTTTTTGTTATTGTTATTTGTTGTTGTTGTTATTATTGTTGTTGTTCTTGTTGTTGTTGCACGTTCAGACCACGACTTCCATCCATTTCATTCATAGCCAGAAAAAAGGCTCGTTGATGCTGTTGTTGTTTGTTTATTGCTTGCTTGTTGTTTGTTGGTTGTTTATTTGTTGTTGTTGCAACGATTGCTGAGCCCATGAGTCGGCCAACAGACAGACACACACACAGACAAACACACAGACAGACAGAAACCGCTGGCAACGAGCGTGGCGCGCGTGTGTCTTGAACACTTGGCCATGATACGTTTTGCCTACAGACCATGGGCCGTCGTCAACAACGAATGAACGAACGAATGGTGGAGGGGGAGGGCGACGGACGGAGGGACAGACAGATAGATGGAGGGCCCGATTCGAATGCGAACAACGGCGGCGCATGTGCGGCTGCGGCTAGGCTTTGGGGAATGCCAGCCGCCACATGCGTCGCATGACTCACCGCCTTCAGGTTTGCATGCTGTCCATGCTTCGATTTCCCCCCCACTTCTACGATTGTTGTTTCTCCTCCTCTTCTCCCAACTCAACTTCCTCTAGTCTTTCACGACTTCCTCTTCTCTCCTTCGTCTTCTCGCTTCACTTTTTCTTATCTCCTTCCTCTACTCTCCTTCGTCTTCTCGCTTCAACTTTTTCTTCTCTCCTTCCTCCTCTTTCTGCCCTCTTCTCCTCCAAAAACCTACGAATCGTTTTATTTGCTCCCCAAATAGTGAGACGCGAAAAATTAAACATTTCCTGCCGCGACTCGCGTTCGTTTTTGCGGTTTTTCCTAGCGGCGAGGACAACAAAAACAAGAACCAAGAATCAACAACAACTATGAACAACAACCACTAGCGTTCGTTCGTTCGGTGACAACAACTTTGGGCTTATTGGTTTTTAGCCATTTATGCAAATATTAACGCGTCTCGTCTCGGTTTCGGTTTCGGCAACGCGTGGGTTTCCCGACACAGGCTTGGCTCGGTTCTGTTCGGCTTATTGTTGTCGTGGCTGTCGCTTTGGCTCGGCGTCGATTCTCCGCCACACTTGGCCAACAATTAGCCACTAACGAAGATGCCAGCTGCTCGCATTCGGGCCATTGTTTCGGCGCAAACAGAAAGGGGTTCTCGAGGATGCGAAGGTGGCGAGATTCATTGCAGTTGAGTCCTTTGTATGGTTTTAGTTGTTTGAATAGTTTCATTGCCTCCAGTAAAGACTCAAGGTTCCTTTTGAATGTTGCTAAACGTCATGTTGACCCCTGAGAAGCTCATCACGAGAATAAATTATACCAAATGACTTCATTAGCAGATTAAGGGTTAAGGTTCGCCTCATGGAATTATTGAAAAATATTATATCCAACTATGAACGAATGATCGTGATCGAATTTCGTTCTCCAATTCATATGGAACAAAGATATTGTGGAAATGAATAAAAAACGAATATGAAAAGAAATTACTCATACGCCACCGAGCCGAGCGTGCCTAATTAAGTAAATGAAATTAATTAAAGACTCATAATTACGCTTCAATTACCTATATAATTATTTTCAATATTCGTGACCGATTTCGATTTCAATTTTTTACGTCCGTTTCTGAATCTGATATATTATTTAAACACAGATTTAGCGCATTGTAAACAATTTTCTATGCTCGCTAATGGTTGTGTTGTGTTTGTCGGTGTGTGTGTCCCTCTGTATGTGTGTGCGTCTTCATTTAACCCACAAATTAAAAATACGATTGGCCAGGTGTTTGCATCCATTATTTTTTCTAGTTCATGAAATAACAAAAAAAGACGTTGAGAGGAATCTGAGAGAAAATTTTGTCGCAAATTGCGCGAACGATTGCAAGCGATGCCACACGACTGGATTATTTTATGAAAAACATATTGATTTAATACTTGTATACTTTGTAATTTTTGTTCAAATCATATTATTATAGTTTTTATGTTATATTATAAATTTATAAAAAGCATAAAAATACAAAAATGTAGACAAAATAAAAAAAGTAATAAGAAAATTTAAAAAAAATTAAATTTTAATATGAAATAATAAAAAGTATAAAAACATTTTTAAAAAATTAAAAAATATTTGTATCCTGCTCTATTAATTATTTTTTTCACACATTTGGCAACGCTAGTGAGACGTCTAACGAATTCTACATTTGAAAATATTATTCCTTAATTTGAAAATCGCAAATTGCCGCAACGTGTGTCAAATGTTGCTGAGCGTGAACTATGGGACACCAACAACAACAACAACAACAAACAACCGATCGGCAGCAACAACAACAAATGTCATTGGACAAAGCGCATGCGCGGCTGAGCTCCAAGCAATCGCTGCGTTTGATCTCCATTGTTGTTGTTGCTGTTGTGGTTTGCACTCTTTTGTTTATACTTTTAAATTAGTCGTTATTGTTGTTGTTGTTGCAGCTGTTATTATTATTATCATTGTTGTTATTTTTGTTGTCATTGTATAAGAAAAATTGGGGAGAGGTTTTCAAAATGCATCGATTGACATTGATGTTTGTTATTATTATTGTTGATGTTATCATTGTTGAAGATATTGTTGTAGTTGGTATCTATCATTGGCATTGCGTTTATTGTTGTACGATTTTGTTGTTGTAGTATTCACAATGATGTAATACAAATGGCATCACATTCAAAAAACTAACACCAATGCAGCTGGAAAACAATCAGATATCTCGGAGATAAATACATAAATTCCGTAGTGAGGGTGTTAAGAAATTCCAGAATTAAAAAGTAAAAAATACCTACCGATGCCTCTATCTTGAAGATAATGAGAGCGATGATGTATTTTTAAAACAATTGCGACATCTTAGAATAAATATTAGAAGATTTCCAGCTTCCGGCGGTGAATTTTTATCAAGATAGCAGTCTTTTACTTTGTTGTAAATCAGCGATGCCAACTACTCGGACATTTCCGTGATCCACGGAGACACGGAAGTATGCGGTAAAATTGCCCAAATCTACTTTTAGTTTTACATGAAAATGGTTTACTATGAAAATTATCAAATTTTGAATTTTCTGTGAAAATGATCGAATTTTGAATTTTCTATGAAAATTATCGAATTTTGAATTTTCGGCATAATTACCACACCCAGCGCCAAATACTATAATTTGTATGTCAAAAGATAGTGTTTTCAGTGTACATTCCAACAACAATAAAAAGTTGGGGCGGACTCATTTGGTTTGGCCATAAAGTGAGGTCAAAGGTCATATTAATGATTTTTTCAAATAGCCACCAAATCCACAAATATTACCCGATCGGGCAATACAATATATCAAATTAAAGGTAAAAATACTACAAAACTGCATTTTTGGTTTTTTTTTTTAAAGTTATTAGTAATGAAAATAATACCAAAAAACAAAAAAAAAATATTTTTTAGGTTAAATAATTTTTTAAATTTTTTTTTACGTAATAAACCATATCTTTTATTTATATTTTCTGATTTCTGATTCTATTACCTTCAAAACGGTAGTACATACATAGATTACTGCGACTTTAAAATGGATATTTGAACTGAAAATATACATTAAACAGTAACTTTTGGGTTCAAAGTATCTACTTTATGAAGATACTTTGATACACACGCAGAAAGGACATGGATCCCGGAAGTACTATTGGACCGCGTAGCCGCTGTTCGACAAACTAGAAGGGACTTGAATTCAAGAAATGTATTTAAAAAAAACAAGTATTTTAATGTAAATGATAAATTTGGTATGTAAACTAAGAGTAAAGTATACATAATGTACTACCGTTTTGAAGGTAATTGAATCAGCTTTCAGAAAATATATAAAAACAAATTTTTTAGCCTAAAAAATATTTTTTTTTGTTTTGTTTTTTGGTATTATTTTTATTACTAATAACTTTTTTAAAAAAATCAAAAAATGAATTTTCTATAAAAACGATCAAATTTCAAATTTACTATAAAAATGATAAATTTTATAATATTTCTATGAAAATTTCTATAAAAATGATAATTTTCTATAAAAATTTATTTGAATTTTCAATGATCAATAATCAATAATTTTCTTTTCAGTTCTTTTCAAAAATATGGGTTTTGTACTAAACATAGAAATACACAGATATTTTCAGTGTATCGCACGGAGTTTCCCTCTCTTTGGGTTCACATCGCTATTGTAAATGGAACAAACAATGGATTCATAATCACAGAAGAAATACTTTGCACATCACGTACTTTGTCTCTGAAGATATGAGATGCAATAAAACTGTTCCCAAAAGTCTTCGTTGAATTCCCTTGAAACTGACGATGAAAGAAAATCACATTTTGCCATGTTATAAATAATTTTTATTGAATTTTATTTTCCACTTCAAAGAATTCTTGTTTTCATTTTTTCGCAGTCTTAAAATTTTTGTACGTAAAATAATAAAAATTACGATTCGAATCAAAGAAATCTCCTTTTAAATAAATATTTTAACTGATATTTGTTTTTTTCATTACTTTTGCCATTCGGTTTTAAATGTTTGCTTTAACTTATTTGTTTTTGGTCATAAAATTATATATATATATATAAAGATAATAATTAATTTTATATCTAAATTCTTTAGATGCTTAATCGATGAAATATTTAGATTCTACAAATGGAGACTTGAATTCGATTGGAAATGGAATGTTTGGAGCATAAATGGAGTCGGAGGTGTTGGAGGGTGTTGGAGCATATTCATTACACTGAGATTCAAGAGCAACAATTTGTAATATATATTCACTATATAGTTTATTTTTTTTTTAGTTGCTTATACATTGATATTTAAAGAACGTTACATATGACTATGAAAATGTTGTTAAAATACATCGAAAATGTTGAAAACGTCGTTACTTAGTGTTAGTGCGATAAAAAAAAAATACTAAATCAAATACAGTCAATGGAGAGGAAAAAAATTAAACATAAAACGCGATCGATTTAAAGGTGCTCGAGTTTAAGGCTTAAAGAAGAAGCATTGATTCAATCCAAAACAATGATTGATAAATATGAAGGAAATTATCATATTCTCATGTATTTAATAGATTTTTGTAATTATTGTTGAAAAGTTATAAAAAACAAAATATTTTATTTCAAAAAGAATTTGTTTTTAATGTTATGTTGTTTAGGACTTAAAGGCATTGTTCTTTATATCTATGAATTGGTTTTTATTATATGTATGTGTTAGATATTAATGCATGTCGGTTGTTTTTTAATTTATTATTTAATTTAACTCTTTGTGTGTCATTTGATTTGAATACTTTAAAAAATATGTTTCATATCTCTCCAGATTTATATTTGTTTTCAATGTTTTCGTTTAGCTCAATTTTCACTTTCGTTCATTTATTTATTCTTTCAAATTAGTTAGTTTTTTTATCTTTATAACTATGTAAGACTTTAATCCACGCATTCTGACAATGGATACAAATTTTCCATTTGAAACGTTTCTGCGCATTCAATTCAAATTTAAATAAAGTGTAATAGAAAATGGCAAAGGTGTCACAAAATAAGGCAGATATCTATCATGCACAATCTCGATTCACAAATATCGATTCATTGGGTTTTATAAAAAGAAATTAATAACTACATTTTATTAATATTTTCGGAGTTTATTACTGAACATGAATTATAAGCTCAGACTATAATGAAATACCCTTTATTTTACATAACATTCAAACAGGCAGAAATCCATGCTCGATTCGCGTAAATACTATAAATTTTATTCTTTCTTAGTTCCGTTCTTTTACAATAATTACAACAAGAAGATCGATCTCGAAAAATACTTCGTGGAAATTGATTTTTTATATATTTTTATGTTTGTGGTTTTTATTACTATCTTTACAAAACAATCATATATGGAAAAATTTTTCATCTAGCTACTTTCATTGATCTATATTTCTAAATAGTAGTTCTTGGTGCACATATTAAAATATTTATGTTTCAATTTTAGATTTTTACAAAAATTGTTTACTTTTTTTAATTGCAGAATTTATATGTGTGTGTGAGAGTGATTGAGAAAATAATGCATTAAAAGCGCTTTTACAAGATTCTTTTAGCTCTTATTTTTTTAATAATCAATGGAATTGTATAATTTATAATTTACAGCTACTTTGTTATTCAAATGTTTGACCCTAGATATTTACTGTAGTAAATATGTATATAAATGTTTGATTCGCCACATTCAATGCACCGATGTTTACAAAATTACTTTTATCCAAATATATGTTTTTTTCTGTTTGTAATTTGTTTATTATTTGCCTGCAGTTTATATTAATGTTATCTGCACGCTTTCAGTTATACATAATAATCTTTATAAAATAGTTAATATTTAAAAAAATAATATTGAAAAACAATATAATTCTGTTAAAAATACGCAAACGTTTTTAAAGCTTCTTGGTACCCAATTTCATTGGGCCACTGTTGCGTTGAGCCCGTCTCGCCTCCAGTTCCCGTTGTCGTTGCAGCTTCTTCTCTTCGCGTTTCCGACGCGCTTCATCGAGTTTAGGGTTTCCTTTTTGAAAACATATTTTTACTAAAATACCTTCAAAAAATATTGACGAATGTACCTGTCAGTGGCTCGTCAATGGGTTCGAATTCCCCGTCAGCCCAGGAGTCGCTGTTCCAATTCGCATTGTTCGACGTATTGTTCCAATGCGCGTGTCCTTCCTTCTGCGGACTCATGCTATTGCAATTTGTGAGCGTTGCCGTTGCTGCCACACTTGGCAAATCTTTTGGTCGTTGTTGCTGCAGGATTTGTTGCTGCAATCTTGCAGGCGTCGTTGGATGAGAGTTTAACTTCGCCAAAGGTTCGATAAGTTCGTTGAGTTGGTGTTGTTGCAGTTGTTGCTGATGCAACTGTTGTTGCTGCTCCTGTTGTTCCTCCTCTTCACCCTGGAATAATTTATAATTTCGTAGTAATATTTCCTCTTCTGAGAAAGTTAATCAGTTAGTTACCGGATCCTCCTCTAAACTGCCCCATTCTTCGTTGTCCCATCCATCTCTTGCATCCGCTATGGCATTTGTAACGTTAAGCTGTCCATTATTCGAAGGCCCTGCCAATGGGCTACTTGGATCTTGTGATGTCTAAAAATAAATTAATCACCAATTTACATTATTTGAATATTTTAGTTTATCGACGCTTTTTCTTTACATCCATTTCTCCCCAATTTTCATTGTCCCAGTCATTGTTTCCATAATCCGATGCGGAGGCTGATGTGTCATTGCTTTCGTGTTCCAGTGAAGTCATAGAGGTGACGCTTGATGTGGTTGTAGATAAACTACTACTAGAAGGTTGTTCTAAATCAGAAAATATTAATATTAATTAAATATGACCTACGGTTTTAACAAAATGAAACAAATTACCTAACGAAGCAGGCTTTGATAAGTTTCTACCTGTCAAAGGCGGTCTCGGTCGCGAAGAATCGCTTTGACTACGATAGAACTTAGCTGTTACCGCGGTCACAGCCCAGCCGGCCCATGTGGCAGCTGCGTTGCCAATGGAGGGTGTCGCCGTATGCACATCGGCCTCTGTAACGAATTCAGATCATCAGATATGCGCCTCCTTTATTTTAAGTGGACTTACCCATTGTCTCTCTCAAACTTGGGTCCTCAGATACCTTCTCCAACTTTCCAAGGAATCCCCTTATTGTTTTAAATGCAGGATCGCGCACCGACTTCTCCGGATCAACAGTGAGTGAACATAATGATGGCAGAACACGATTTGCCACCTCGCTAAAGAAGATGTTACAGTATTATTCGCAGGAAAGAATGTGCATAACATGAACGTACCTTAGCAGGAAGTACTGTTGCGTTGCGGCTAACGCAAGGACACCCGCCACTCTGGCCGGGGGGAAGGGATCTCGCATTGCACGAATGAAGGCTGACACTAAGACACGTTGTCGGACCTTGAAAAGTTATTACATATTTGTTTGTGTATCATTTGTAAGATTGTTATGTGTTCAAATACCTGGGGGTGGAGATGAGGAGCGATTTTACCCAAACAAACTGTGGTATTCGTTCTGATACCACCCTGATCGTCACGTGCTTGCAGACGGGCAAAGTGACGCAACACTTCAACGTTCAGATTGTTGTAATTAAGTTTTGGAGCCAAGTGTATAATTGACTGGAAAAAATTTGTGATATTGATTCTATCGATTTATTTTGGCTTTGACGGCGAGAGCTTACTTTAACGGTTTGCTCACGTATCGTGGCATTCGTGTCCAAAAAACCATGTGCCACTTGTGGGAATATCTGATCGTTCACAACTTGTGGTTGCAGATGAGCTATAAACAAGTCCAATTGCTGCAGCAGTCTCGAACGAGTGACACGATCCGTTGAGGCGAACAGCTTAACCACACATGGCACAATACGTTTCTGATATTCAACTTCATCCAAAAGTTTTCCAAGCTACAAACGAGAAAAATGCTTACTATATTTGTTTGTGAGATATCGTCACCACTCTACCTTAAACATTGGTGCCAGCACCGCAGAACCTGCATCGCCGTATTCATAAGCCGTGATCAATTGCGGAAGAATTTTATGTCTAGAAAAGTGTATCGATTATGAAATGTACACAATAGGACACGGATGTAACTCACTTGCAAACGTTATCGGGGAAGTTGTCCAAATGCGTAGTCAAGCCACTGAAGAAACGATTTTTCTCAGCTTTGTCTTTGATTTGAATTTCCTCCAGAAACAGCAACGTGTCAACGAGGTCGTTTTTGAAGAAACCACCTGGCTTGCGACACCTTGTGATAATGTCAGCAGGATTGGGACGATTCGAGGGAGAGGCTCCCACAAGTTCGCAATACAACGACTGAAGAGATTTTGGAACATTGTCGATGTCCTTCAGATTGGAACGCATTTTCAATGGGCCATTAAATGACTCCCACACCAGACAACCTAAGCCCCACATGTCGACGGAACTGCAAATAATACGTATGTTAGAAGAATACAATGCCTTGATGACGAATACTACAAACCATTTAGTAGCCGCCTTCAATTTGCTTTGGTCGTTCTTTTCCGGTGGATCGTACACTTCCAATGCCGGAGGCACCTTGAGTGGTGGCATGGGATTCCCATCCGCGGGCGACACATACTCCAAACTACCCAATTTCCATTCACCTGACGAGTTCACAAACACCGACCAAACTGATACATTGTTATGTCGCAGATTGCCGTCGTTATTGAGAAAGGACAGAGCACGCTAAATAAACAAAAATATATCAATGTAATTTGAAGAAACAATTCATTCTGATTACTTACCGTTATTTGGAAGATGCCCCAGGCCAGATACAGATCCTTCTGGGGTCCATCGGATGCCAGCGTGGCGATATGTGTTCCCAACGGCTCGACGGCCTCCGTAGCCACATAGAGCATCTTGTCGGTTTCTAACGAGTCGAGAAATTGCAAAATGCTCGGATGTCGCAATGTCTTCAGACGCTTCACCGCCGCCTTGGCCAACTCGAACTTGGCTTCGGAGCCGTTCTTGATGTCGTAAACAAAGACGGAGACCTCTTCGTTTAAGACGCCGCCGCCGCCGCCGCCGCCTCCTCCGCCCTTGCGCTTGCCCTTGTGCAGCGTCCAAATGGACCGTGTCTCGTAGCCGGGCACCTGCTCCCCGATCTCGTAGGGGAATTCCTTGGAGGAGTCGCGCGAAAAGAACGACCACATCATGTGTTTTGCTCGTCGGCTGAATATTTTGTTGTATTGCTTTGGAGCAGCGTGGAAGTATGGAAGGAAGTGTAACTGCTGCTTGTTGTTGTTGTTGGGTGACTGTGTCGATCGGAGCTCGATGAAGCGTTGAGGAGGAACTCCTCCAATTCAATACACAATTCTTATCTTGTTCACGTCCAGCTGTAACCAATGATTTTGTCGCCGCCCTACTTCCCTCCCGCTGGCTCCATCAATGACTTCGTCTTCAACAATTTTGCCAATCAGGCAGTCAGACGGTCGCACTCTTGTTCTTCTTCCCAATTGTCCGATTCCGATTTTTTCTTCTTCCTCTGCAGCAACAAATTTTCACTCTCTGTACCTTCGGTTCTAACACATTTTCTCTTGTAAATTTCGGCACGAATTCAATTGTGTGGCATTGAATTTTTGATTTTCTCTGGTTCCTTGCAGTATATCGCCGAATTTGTTCAATTTTTCTGCACTTTATAAAGTTTTCATGACGTATGCTACCAAAGTAGGGTTGCCGAAGTCACTTCAATCGAAATTGTTGACGTTTTAGATTGTTGTTGTTGAGTATACTTGTGTGTGTGTGTATTTTTGTACCATATTCTGACACTTGACTCTCACCGAATCTGATCTGACAGCGACTACACTGTGAAATTTTTCTTTTAACATCAGAAATATTTATTGTATATGGGACTCCGGAAAACATGTTATTTTTTTAGCAATGCAATTCTACTTCGCTTTCAAGTCATAAATACATGAAGGTAATTTTTGAATTTTTAGCATTTGATGAATACATTTTCGAAACACCCATTATAACATGTTTCTACATTTCTGAAACAACCTTCAAAGCAACATGTTTCCGTTTAACAGAACTGACAACTGTAAAAAATGGTAACATAAATAAACTGATAACAGTTGTCAAACTCACACAACATTGTCAGAATCATCTGGTGGAAGCTGTTATTAGATTTCCTCGCGATTAAAACAATCACAATTTGTATTTATTTACACGAAACATCGGGGATAATGATATATTATTACGGATGAACATTGAGAATCCAACAGCTGAGAACAAAACGATGATGGAAGAATCAGCCACAGTGTCGCTGAGGATATGCCAAGAAGGACATGCGAATGCTCTGGCCCTCAACAAGGACTGCAATCAAATTGCGGTGGCCGGCAGGAGTCGTAAGTTTGAAAATTATTTTTCATCGGTCTTCATTTGGTAATCATTCTCCTTGTTGTCGTAGTTCTCAAAGTGTACTCCATCGACAGTGATGGCTTCACGGAGGTGTGCAACATGCGGGGCGGAAAGAATCAAAACCTCAGCTACTCGTCCAACGATGTCGCCTGGAGCACACTGGATAGCAACATATTGGCCACAGCAGCGACTAACGGAGTCGTCTCGGTGTGGGATCTTTCGAAGTTCGGCCGCCAGAAGCAGCAGTTGGTTTACAACGAACACGAACGCACGGCCCACACCGTGACCTTCCACAGCAGTGAGCCGAATATCTTGATATCCGGGTCGCAGGATGGCACCATCAAGTGCTTCGACATACGTGCTGAGAAGTCCTTCTACACGTATTTTAGTAACTCGGAGTCGGTGCGTGACGTGAAGTTCAGTCCGCACTCGACGAACATTTTCTCGGCAGTGTCCGAGAATGGAACCGTTCAACTTTGGGATCTGAGAAAGTGAGCAAGGAAGATAGAGTTTAGAACATTATATACATTTCCAAATATCATTATTATCAACAGGTGGGACAAATGCATTCTACAATTTACGGCCCATAGTGGACCAATTTACACATGTGACTGGCACCCGTCCAAGAATTGGCTGGCCACGGGCAGTAGAGACAAACAAATCAAGGTAACTTATAACGTTGGTAAACTTTTAAACGATGTAATTCGTTATTTGTCTTAGGTCTGGAACATGGATGGCAAAGCGTCTTTGGAGCACACCATCCACACCATTGCTGTGGTTGGGCGCGTCAAATGGCGTCCAGATCGCACGTTCGTATATTCAATTTTGAAAATAAATACCCGCATATAACGAACTCTTTCCTCTTAGATATCACATTGCCAGTTGCGCCTTAGTTGTGGACTACAGCATTCACGTGTGGGACATTCGTCGTCCATATATACCATTTGCATCGTTCAATGATCACACAAACGTAACCACGGGCATAGCGTGGAAAGGAGGCGATTCACATTGTTTGCTCTCCACTAGTAAGGATTCAACAATATACCGACACGCCTTTAAGGATGCAGCGCGTCCTGCTCTCAAAGCAAATCCGCAAGGAGTCAGCTTAAGTCGAAAAGGCGACGTTTCATTTACGAATAAGATCAAAGTGATATCACCAGTGACTACGGCACAAGTCGTAAAATCAAACACGTTCATGTGGGTAGATTAATGTTCATAATTAATTCGGTGATAATCATGTATGCCACATTTTAGAACCAGACAAAAATCGATCACAGGAGTTGAACAGTTTCACATGGCTCGATCTGATTTCCATTTCTTTTATCTTAAACCGACGGTAATTCGATTATAGCATAGTTTTATATTCTGGAAATAATCGTAATTTTTCTTTAAGAATACTGGATATGCAGAAAAAGAAAACAGCGTCATGTTTAAGGAACACGAATGTTTTATCGGCTGTGCCAAAGAATTTATTTTACATGGGAAAAAATTGGCAGACATATGTGAACACAATGCAAACGTATGCAAGAAATATGGCAAGCATATTGTGAGTGTAAATTTAACGACGATTCACGACGATTTTTTATCTAAACAATTTACCATTTCAGGCCATAACTCTGTGGAACTTCATCAAAGTTCTGTATGGTTCCAACGACTTCAATAGTCAACAATCCGAACATCGTAATTCCTTTTCGAATCAAAAAAGCGCACAGTCTTCTCGCCGTCCTACACAGGTAGTGAATCCTCTCAATCACGAGGCATTGAATTGGGATGACAACGAGATGAACCTAGCGAATGGCAACAATGACGAGGAGGACACAGAGCTTAAGGACGTGGATGGTCTGTCAATGGTTGGTGGAGTTGTTGGCGTCAAACAAAACTATCCTCCCTATAATTCTGTGATAGTATCAGAGACACAAATTATAACCGACATTACTTTTGATAATTTCGATTTACTTCGAAATGGTTTCATTTACGTCGGGACCGCATGACTTCACAAAAGCATTATCTTTTCCCGAGACTGCACTGCACCATGACGTGCAAGCGGCAAGACCGCAATTGGATATAAAATCTGAGGATAGTAGAGAAAAATCGCCGGTAATGAAAACTGCTTTCTAATTAAAACTGTTAATCTGTATTATTTTCCAAATAGCCACCAAAAATGCCGAACATTCTGAAAGTTTCCAACATACCTTCCATCCCAATGTGGGAGCCACATCAATTCGTTGCGGATTCCTTAATACTTCAAAGTGATGTGGGCGACGTGCAGACGGCGTTGAGCATTATTATTGCAATGGGCGATGCCCGAAAATTACTTCCAATTAAAGACACACTCATTGTAGGATACGATAGTATTTTATAAGATTGAAATATATCTAATCATGTTTTATATTTCAGGAACATTGGTTTAATTTCTACATTGACATGCTGCATCGATATCAACTATGGAATGAAGCGTGTACGGTAGCAAATCTCTCCTGGATCCGTTCCATTCGTGAACTCAACCAACAGTCGACCAGTGTACATACGAATTGTGGAGATTGTGGACGTCCGCTGACTGGCACGGTGGGTTGGTATTGCGCCAAATGCAAGTCGACTCAAAGTTCAAAATGTAGCGTATGTGGGTTAGTGGTCCGTGGTCTATATGCCTGGTGTCAGGGCTGTTCACATGGCGGACATTTGGAACATTTAATGGATTATTTTTCGAAAAATTCAAATTGTCCGAAATGTGGACATTTGTGTGAATATAACTGATACGTTCTGCTATTGTAAACGTCTGGTATTTATAAGAAAAGAACAACTGTGAATAATTGTTTATATTTAGCTTCATTGTTTACTTTTTAGATTTACAAAAGTTATTTTATGAGTGTGCTTTAAAATGGCAATATAACAATCTTTACTAGTAATATTAAAAAAGGGAGAATTAAGTTTGTATCTAATTACTGGTTAAGGCCAAAAATACCAGTTAGACATGAATTCTCCTTCAATATTACGTATTTTATAATGAGTCAATCAATAAACTTAAAAACTATTATACAACAAATGTTCACGCTTTAAACTATATTTAATATTTTAAAGGCTTGTTTTGATTAAATTAAAAAGCTTATATTACGAAAATTAAAATACTATCAACACAACTAAATTGTAGGGATAAACAGGATTCCAAAGAACAACTAAGAAATAATTAAAAGGTAAGTCAACAATGTTTCAAAAACTATAATTACAAATAACTTCAACAAAGGAGGTCAACTGTTCATAAACCTATTCTAAAATATCTTCATCGCCAATTGCATTATTAGGCTGTGGGGTATCTAGTTTAAACAAATTAATCGCTTGCTTTTGGGCTAAGAAATTGCGCATTTCAGCAAAATTATCACGCTCCTTTAGCTTCTTAGTACGCTTTTCAAACTCCAAGTCAGCTGAACCTTCGCTATCACTACCGCTAACGTCTGCAACGCATGTATGCCGGTTGTCCTCGTCATTATTGTCTTGAGAAAATAATTCATCTACATTGATGCCTTTCGATGCCAAAATTTGTCGCTCCTTTTCAAGCATTTCTTGTCGAATCGGATCAATGCGACTTTTAAGCTGTTTTAAAACCGGACGGAATTTACCCTTTGTTATGCGTTTTTCAAAGTTCAAAATTTCCATATCATGTCCAGGTTTTCCTTCCTGTAATTCTAACTCCTCTTCTCTAGCCTGCTGCTCATCGAACATGTAAGCATAGAAATCATCTTTTTTTTCTGCTTCATTGTTCTGCGAAATTTCGACACGCAAAAAACTCTCGGGATATTCTCCATCTGTATCGCCTGTGACTGATGATTTTTCACTTTTCTCTACATCCTTATTATCTAGTTTGCTGCTTAGAAATTTATTGTACACCAACATCAGCCGCTGAAAATCGTCGAAACACACCGAGAGTGCGTTCTCAATTGACCGCATATTATTTGCCACCTCCACAAGATGTTTTGCGTTGTCCTTATGCACTGCTTCTGTCTCCGTCAGTCGCTGCAGAGTAATATCAAGTGCTTGACACTCACCAGCTACTGCAACCATACAGGCGCTGAGCTTTAATGACGAGTCTTGTAGGACTGCGATGGGTCCACTGCGATTCTGCATTGCTTTAGTGGTATTTAGAGCGTCTATTTCCATTTGCTTCTTTTTGTTTAATTCGATGGCAAGGTTTTTAAAGTGATTTTCCTCCTCATGCACTAACTGCCGAATAAGACAATCGATTTTTACTAATTCTGCGTTCAACTGACTAATTGAGGGTTTTGTTGAGATTGTTAAAGCCAAACGAAGCAGAAATTGTGATTGAACATACGCAAAGATGTTATGGAAATCCTAAATAAGAAATTGTAAATAATTTGGTAAATTTGTGACATAAATTGAACATACTTTTATGTGCTTTGGGGTATAATCGGTTACATTTGTTTTGAAATATTCGCATTCGCGCAGCTCTTCCATCGGAGAATAATATTGCGAAAATTTGGCTGCAATTGGGTACTGAGCCTCCAGCTTTCTGGTTGCGTCATATAGAATTTCAGTTACTTCCTTCGCAGCCGTAATGCAATCCCAAGCTCGTTCTATTTGACGTGATCTAAATTACAAATGTTATTAATAATTGACGACTATTAGACATTCCAACGACGTACTCTATCAATTCTTGCTGCTTCATTATTAAAATCTCGTTGAAGTAAGTCATGTTGCGACGAATGCAGTTCCCGAAATCATCGATAGTACGAATTAAGTTGTCCAGTTCGCGTTCCACGATTTTGTTTCGGCACACGAATACATTCTTCACCACAAACATAGCGCTGAAGCCACCGGTTAGAAGCAACGACGGCAATAGCGTTACTCTCAGTGCTTTCGGCGTGATGAAGTGTTCGAGCAGAGTGCTTCCCAGCAGCATGCAAGTGTTTCGAACCGTGAATATTTCGCGCACTGAGTTTTGAGTCTTTGCTGGGGAGGCCGTTTTGCCCGAATCTGTTTCTGTTCTGGATGTCGTTGCCTTCGAAGATTCTGTGCAATTCGCCACATCCTGCATGTGCAGCATGCAGTGCTCCAATGCTTCGACATGGTCGATCAACAACCGTTTCGAATACAAAATTTTGTTGATCAGACAATCGGTTATGGCCTGAAGATAGATGTTTGAACAAATATATGAATAGATAGATGTTTGAACAATATATGAATTATATGGCAGGTCGTACTCCAAACCACTACATGTGGAGGTTCACATATGTCAGTGAAAGGACCTCCAAAACTCACTCACCTGCTTCTGCTTGAGCTCGTCGGCGAGCTGCTGCCGCAAATGCAGCTAAAAATAGAAATGTAATGAAATTTCACCTTGACGCTTATGCAAATAATTTACCTTCATTATTACGTCTTGAATCATAAATATTGTCTAATTGTACTACTAAATGATAATTATTTTTCACAGTACTGTTTTTTTTTAATCAATTTGCAAAAAGATTTTAAGCCGAGTGCGTGTGACAGCTGACCAGGGCTGTCGAAGTCACTTCAATCGAAGTGTTTCAGTCCACTTTCTTCAAAAGCACTTTATAATATTTTTTTTTGTCTCTTTGTTAATGCTCCAATACTTGTAATGAGTAGTGTATTGCATTCGGCAACCCTGCCGATTTGATCATCAACCCTGCATTCAATTCATTCATTCAAAGAGAGAAAGAGACAAACAGAGTAAGGAGCCTGAGAGAGTGAACCAACCAGACTTTTAAAACAATAACGTTTTTTTTAACAAAAAAATAAATAATATAATAAATTATTTACATATATTTATAAGATTTATATATTATATTTATTTTTGTTACATCCAGGAATATAATGAACGTAATCAAACCCAAAAAAAACATGTTTTTTATTTATTTCTAAAAATAACGATTTCTTCAATTTGCTCATAGAATTAAAACTTTATTAATATATATTATACATTTATTAAAAACCAATACAAATAAATATTTCAAAATAAAGTGATCTGATATAAAATTAACAGCTATAATTTAGGTATCTGCTTCTCATTGTGGCTATATAATTTGAAATTACCAACGAAGATATATTGGTCGCCGTTATTTGTAAAAACATTTGTATAATTTACATAAAAACATTTACTTCAGATCACCAGTCGCTATAAAAACTATGGATATGGAAATGTAAAAAAGCGATTGGTGAAATGAGATGAAAGAATAGAAGCGGGGAGTTGATCATAGGGATGGATATATATGTAGAATATTTAGGAATGATTCAACTATTTCAACGTTAGTTCCATTAAATTATAACAGTAACAAAAACATGTTTATTAAAAGTATAGTTTTCTGTGATAGGTACAAAATATTAGCACTATAAAATTTAGACACCTAATGCAATGAGTTAATAGCTGAAATTTTGCTCGAAACCAAATGATGCGCGCGCTAATTAAATACTAATCACTTCAATTTTCGGTTAAGTTTAAATTGAGTGTATAAATAAATGTTAGCTTATGATAGCTTAGAGTTTGTTGCTCCAGGTGTAGACCTCGGGGATGGCCGATGGATAGCTCGGGTCGTACATTTGGGACTTCACGAAGGCGAGTTTGTCCTTGGGCTCGGGATGGACGGTGGCCAAACCTAAAAAACACACCCAATGTATATTAGAAAACCATAAATTTTGTTCAGAAATTGATCCTTACCGTTCTTGTAAGCATACTCCATGATGGCGGTGGCGATGTCAATCGAGCAGGAGGTGATCTTCTTCAGCGGTGGATACAAACTACCCTTGGCCAGGTCATCGGGCGAGCACAGCTCGGCCAACTTCTCCGCTGAGATCAGGAACACTTCCTCTGGAATGGTCAACATACCAGCGCACAGAACGCCCAACGCGACGCCAGGGAAAATGTACGAGTTGTTGCCTTGGCCGGGGTAGAATTTCTTGCCATTGTACTCGACGGGGACGAACGGAGAGCCGGAGGCGAATATGCACGTGCCCTTGGTGTGTGTGTAGGCCTGCTCGGCGGTGCACTCAGCCTTGCTGGTGGGGTTCGAGAGGGCGAATATGATGGGCATATCATTGAACTCGGCCATCAGTTCGAGGATGTCCGAAGTGAAGGCGCCGCCAATGGCAGATGCGCCAATCAATACGGTTGGCTTGCATTCCCGCACGGTGTCAGGCAACGAATCGATGGGTTCGCGCTCCTGTGCAAAGTGCAATTTGTGCTCGGTGAGGCCGCCAGCCGGGCGATTCTTCACAATCAAGCCCTTGCTGTCGACCATCCAGATGCGTTGCTTCGCCTCCGCTTCGGTGAGACCCTCCTTCACCATGGCCATCATGCAGAGATTGGCAATGCCCAGCGCAGCCTCGCCAGCGCCCTGGAACAGTATGGTGTTCTCCTTCAGCTGAGTGTTCTTGATCTTCAGCGAAGCCAGAAGGCCGGCCACAGCCACCGATGCCGTGCCCTGGATGTCGTCGTTGAAAGTGCAATACGAGTTGCGATATCTGGCCAGCAGGCGGAATGCGTTGGCATTGCCAAAGTCCTCGAATTGAATCAGACAGTTCTGGCCGAAACGACGGATGACGGCGTTCATGAACTCCTCGATGAACTCTTCATACTCGCGACCGCTGGCGCGCTTCTGGCGCAGACCAATGTAGAGTGGGTCGTCGAGGATGCTCTGGGTGTTGGTGCCCACGTCGAGGGTGATGGGCAGACATTGGTTCGGTTTGATGCCGGCCACGGCGGTGTAGAGCGAGAGCTTACCAACCGGAATACCCATGCCGTTGGCGCCCAGATCGCCCAGTCCCAGGATGCGCTCGCCGTCGGTCACAACGATGGCGCGCACGTCGGTCTCTGGCCAATTCTGCAACGAAGAGGAACAACATGAACATGACACAGGCGGGGAGGAGGAGGGAGTTTCGTAATTAATGGCATTCACAAACAAATGTATCGGGAATTACAAAACGAAATCCAAACATAGTAATCAATACATTGATGTTAATATTTACCCTGAGCACTTCATACACATGTCCCTTGTCCTTGATGGTGATGAACAGACCCTTCGGCATCGTGAAGATCATGCTGAACTTCTGACAAGCCAAACCGACGGTGGGCGTATACACAATGGGCATCATCTTGGCCACATTTGTGGACAACACCTTGTAGAAGAGGCGCTCGTTGCGCTCGGCCAGGCCGCTCAAGTACATGTACTTGTCCAGATCATTTTCGAGACGATCGAGCAGTAGAAGGCAATGCTTCACTTGCTCATCCTCGGTTTTGACCACAGCGGGCAACAATCCTTGGATGCCCAGCAGCTGACGCTCTTCCAGAGAAAAAGCCAAACCCTGAAATAAAATGAGATGGTTTTTAACGGGTTTTTTATTTGCTTTATTTTCAAAATTTAATTTATGAAAGTCTCACGAGTTTAATGGTTCATAAGGTGATGATGATTGCAGATCGACCTCGACCTCAGACGTCTGCGTTATATATGAGTATAGTCTATTGCACATGGACTTTAACACGTAACATATGATTACGTTATGTCTATCGCGTGAACGCGCTTCCATTGCGAATTCGTGAGTTTTTTCCCCCCGAAGAGATAAGCTATTAAGGTATGTAGGTGCTTTCGAAATGCGGGCTTTGTTTGACTTTCATGCGAACATAATTTGGAAATTTGTCGAGTACTTTCGGTTATGACATTCACTCCCAGACACAAAATAAGTAACGACAATCATGAAATTAATATGGTTCAAATTATCGTTTTATATTTTTATAGTACAATAATGAAATCTAAGTATAAGGACTATATAGATAAGTGTGGTTTTAAATTTAATAATGTACTAAGGAGGCGTCAATAATCTGTAGCATGCAATGGAAGTGCAGAGAACCCGCCAATGTCGATTAATAACGCTGATTATTAACCCATTAAATACGACTGTTCTCAACGTGACATATGCCTCAAATAACTGGTTTCAAGTTCAAAGCCAAGCGATTTCTCATGGTTTGTTTATTTTCATTTTTTTCTTCCTAATTGTTTTCTGCGTTCTGTTTGTATTTTGCGATAGGAGATTTCTGAACCCCGGTAGATTGTTAGCAACTGTTTCCAGAGGCTGTACAGACGAGAGATGACATATGTATGTATTATCTACAGGGCTCTCCAAATGTCCAGACAAATGCCTGACCTTGAGTGTTTTAGTGTTACCTGAGTGTTTTAGTGTTACCTGTTGAAGATATGATCTTTGTATTGGGTTAAATTTGCCAACTGATTTGTTTTTGATTCAGAACAATTCTTCGAATTTTTAACATATATATGTATGCACATATATATAATTTATATACTAATAGAAATATTGAAACTGAATGACATTCAAAGCAAGGTTAAAAGTGATTGGTATTTGCGAAGCTCACACGTAAACCTAGTCTAACAAAAAGGTTCTGCTTCATGAAGCTCTTTAACTTGAACAAGTATTACTCATAAACAATGAAGCTATATGTTACATACATTGTTTCTTAAGACGTGTTTTATATTTTGAATTGGGAATTCGTGATCAGAGCTTTTCCCTTTTGGCTCCAGTGGGCTATTTGTTTCATCTTATACAGGTATCTTGAATGGAGATTATTCCGTTGGCACGAAATGAATATCTACATTTGTTTATATTTTTGATGGGAGATGGAATCGATAATGTCCACGAATTTGCAGTAAATGTCGGCGAAAATAGAAAATTCTAAACTTTTCAAAGATATCTTATCGGTATATGGAATGTTTACAATCTCTTAAGTGTTAGAACTCTAAGAAGATTGAGGTATCAGCTGTGAAAATTTGTCGTTATCTCTTATCGCTGTACATACATTATATTAAAAATAAAGGGGTTTGCAAATAAGCACGTAGCTCTTTATTTTGACTATCTGGCGTCGAAGCATTATTATACACAATTAAAGTACAATACAAATAAAAAACAATAGTAAAATATACCACCAATGTATTTTTATTGTGTAGAGTATGATTTCGCCAAATTCAAGTTCAAAGTTGTGCCATGGGTCCCGGAGTCAATTTCATTCATACTATGGAACTATTATACGCCCCACTCAGTGGACAGGACTTCCTGGCAACAACATGGAATGACACACATTAATCATTTCATTAGCACCAAAGACGAGTTGGTTTTGCAAATGCCTGGGGTATTAATGATTCCGAAAGTAAGTCGTACCCTGTCAAAACGCTTCAAGAGGCTCAAAACTGAGCCAACAGCCGAGAAACAACAACAATCAATCGTTGTACGTGAGCTGGCAACAAAAGTCAACACGAAATAAATATAAAAAAAATGAAATTCACACGCGTTTCTCTTTGAATCAAGCAAGAGTGATATAAATAAATACAAATTACGCCAACAAATCGAATGAAAGAATGAATCGTTCGTCCCGCTCACTCTATCTGTCTGTGTCCTCGTGTCATTTGCACGACGCGTGGTTTTGCGAAACGTTTGGCCAAATAAACAAACCGAAACATCTGTTCATTCAGTAGATACGCCGCCAATATTTGTTCGAATGCTTCGAAAATGTTGATTACGTATGAGACGACGACTTACGCACATACAAATATAATAAAGAAACAGCTAGCTAAATTTGAATCAAACGTGAAAAATGGAAGGAATTTCATAAGAAACCGACAAATAAAAAGCGTTCAGGTGAACGTAACCTACTGATGATGACAAATCGCTTTGCAATCAACAACAACAACACAATAAATGTGGTTAAACAATTTGCCGACGTGACACAGCAGAAAATACTACGGCTATTAACATCTGAGCCAACAGTGGAAGACAAGTGAAAGGGTGAAATACAGAAGACGTGAGGATCCTATTCAGGAAAGATCATCTTCTTGAACGGAGAAATGAATAGTACCCAAATCATAGATTACTTGAAATTTAGCCTACTGAAACCCAAAAACTTCTCGGTACAATAAATCGACAGAAGAATTCCAAGAGATGTTTTTAAATACTATGATCGTTAATTTCGATTTAAATAAACAAATATATTATTGATTTGATGCGGGCAATAAGAACCACAAATAAATAGCTTGAATTTATCGATTATAATCATTTATGGAAATCATGGGCTTCGAAGTCATAGGAAAGATTTATTTCAAGACAACTATATTTAGACGTTTAGTTTTCGAAGAAGCCAATCAAACCAAATTCACTATCATCGCTAAATGTGTGGAATGGACAAGTGGCAATCCTCCAAATGCCGGAATCATCACCGCCCCTCGCCCCATAGCACAAAGTCCAAATTGGAAGGGGGTTGAAAGGAAGAGGTGCTATACCGGCAAATAATCATCGTGACTGTGGGAATCCACGCATATGTATAAATGACCTTGTGTGTGACCTGCAACCGTTCCTCCATGTATATGTATAGTAGACCTGTATATATACAAATACGACGCGTGCTCAATTCACAATAATTCAATTCAATATAATTTATATACAAGGTTTTTTTTTTAAATTGTACTTTCTGGAACTCTACCAGACATGCTTAATATACGATAATTATTCAATTAATTTTATAGTTGGGATCAACGAACGTCAGCACGCAGAGGAATTGTTTAGAGAACCCTTGGCGCACTCTATTTACATATACCCGATATTTACCATAGACTATTCGATGCTATTTGCATATCTAAAGAACTTTTGCTCAGAACTTTTGAAATTTATTCTCTACTGTGGCGATCGAGTTGCAGACAGAACTTATGCCGTTGAACCCCTTGACAATGAACTTGAATCTCTCTCGTCGTTCGTTTCTCTGTACAGAAACATCTCAAGCATTGAATTTGGTGGGAATTGGCAGTTGTTTGCAGTTATTGATTTTTCTACAATGCGGTGGTACAAAAATGAATGTGTTTCCTGGTATTGCTAAAAATGCAAATGCTTTGCACAATTCAAATCCCCATTACATTAACATAACAGGTAAAAGAACTGCAAGTTTTGTAGTGACTCGACTAAATTTTGCTTGAGCTGCTCATTTAGATCTGTTTTTTGATTTGCTGTTCAAACCGGGACCAGTGCGGGAGAAAGCCGTAAAATAATAATTTTAAAACTAATAACCACGTTCAATGGTGTCGTTCAGTTCGACGTTTTATACTGTCAATTTAGAAAATTATAAACAATTCATTCGACACCGTACTTTTGCACATCACTGTATGACGAAATCACACACACATATACATACATACAACTACACACACGTGCCACAGAAACGAAGTCTACGTGAATTTTGCAACCCTCGAGAGACTCCGTTCTGTGGCACGATTGTAATTTTCCATTCGGTATTCTTTTTCGCTTCTTTCGTTCGCAAGACAATCGTTTGGAGCTAGCTAGCTTACCTTGTTGTATTTCTTCTTCATGAGACGGTTCAGGCCAGAAACGGAGCCGGGGATTTCATTGTCGCCCGATGTGCCCCACATTCCCAAGCGATCGCGGTCCATGGGGTATTGATTCTGGGTGTCCTTCTGTTTGCCACAGTCCATGTTGCTGGTGGTGCTGAAATTGGCTCGTTGCAGGCTGTAGGGGCCGTAGGTGGATGACGATTGTGGCAAATTGCGGTTGAACGCGTTGATCGCTTCGAGGTTCTGACTGAGGTCCTTCAGTTCGGCGGATGACAACAGCGGCGGCAAGCAACTACTGCTGGATGGGGATGATTCTCGCGGCAATGGGGAAGTTCTCGACTCCGGATTCTCACTTGACGACAGAGACGAAACTGCAGACACGACTGTTTGCGACGGCTGTTCGGCGGCGACTCGACTCGTACTGATTTTACAGAGCTTCGCAATGCCGTTCGACAACTCATACTCGATAGTTGTTGTTGTAGTTGTAGTCGTATGATTTCTATTCGCCGTGCTACTGCGCACAGCTTTTGCTGTAGTTGTTGTTGTTGCTGTATCTGCTTGGGCCCCAGCAACATTAGAGGCGGCTGCCAAAGCGGCCCCACAGCAACACTGTTGTGTGGGGACTCCGCAACGATTGACGTTTGTTACGTCACCAACAACGCCGATATTGTTATTGTTGCGATTTTGACAACTGGCCACAGCTGATAGTTTCTGCCGTTGTTGGTGGTTGCGATTGAGCTGATCAGCTGTTCGACCGGCGGCCTGACAATGACAGCTGTGCTGCGCGGCATTCACTGGAATTGTAGTTTTGTAGAACTGCTGCTGATGCGGGTCGAGCGGCGTCAGTTGGCCATTGGAAGGGCTGTGCGAGTTGTTCGCTGTGGGGTAGATGGGAGAACTAAAGAGGGAGAGAGACAGAGGATTAGAATGACATTAGCAAGCTGGGTTGCCGTCAGCCGAACAGTATTTCTATTAATCGAGGTTCACCATGAAGTTAATAAATAAATCCGTTATTTTAATTTCCTCTGAGAATTACTTAAAAATACACTCCTTTAACTTTTGTCAGTAGGAAACTAAAAACAATTGGCAGCCCTGTTTTGTGGGGGAGCTATAATTAAATTATTTTCAAAACATATTTCTTTTATTCAATAATTCCAAGTTATTATTATTAGGAGAAGGAAGTCATTACTATTACAAAGATAAGGAAAGTGGGACTAGTGGTGGGCTTATTGACTTTTGAAATTTCGCAGATCTTAAAGAATTCGGTACCAATATCAAGATCTAAGATACCCGAACCTCTCGTAATATTAACTTCCGGTTCAATATTGTGCGAAATTTTATGAAACTTGTATAAACTAGTTAGTTTTTAATATTTCTAATCCTTCTTATGTCGTTCTTTAATTACCAAGGTCCCTTCTGTATAGAATGTTATATGGTGAAGGGTATTCAAAATTTCCAGTTAGGCCGAATGAGTTCTTTTAATATTCCACAAAGGAAATGTATTAGAATGATTTTCTATAATTCTTGTTATTCTAATATGACTACAATATATGTAACTATTTACATAATCTAATGTATGTAAATGTAATGTAAATAATTGCTTGAAAGTCTAGTGTATGTAACAAAGAAAGTTAATTAGACTTGCATCAGCAAAAACATTTCGTTTGATAAGAAACAAAGTCGGAAGATTTGAGTCCTATGCCAAGATAATAGAGTTTGGGCTTCAAACTAGGGCTGAAACAAGCACTGGCGAAATCAAGGAATTATTGTTTGGGACATTTACGAGTTTAGCTAATAGTAAAATCATCTATTAACACTATTTACTAAAACCACTCACTCACCGCTCAGTATAGCGATATTTTTTAACGAATCGCGTTGTGATCAAAATCGGATTGAAGATTTTTTTTTGCATTTTTCACAAAATAATATAGTAAACAGGTCGAAACGTTTAGAATTTAGACACCCCTTAGCACGCCAAACCACGACGAATACTGACTACTGAGAGAGCGAATCGAACCGAATGAAACAAAGCTGTGGATTCAATTATCAATAGAAGCTATTTTTGTTTATATTTTGCATTCTGTAGTTTCTGAAAGCGTCGAAGCGGCTGTGAGTGCCGTAGAGAAATAATGCAAAAGATACTGAGCAAGAGAGAGAGGAAAAACACTGTGACGATAGATGGATGAGACGAGCAATGACGTATTCCCATCGTCAAAACATGTTTCTTTGAGTTTTAACAATAACAGAAAGTTCACAGTGGAAAGCTTCTGATGACACTTGCATCGATTTTTCAACCCCTAGATGTCTTTGCATGAGGATGTTTTGTTAAATAAACTTATTTATCCATCAATGAATATCTAAATGTAATGATTAAAACTATGAACTAAAGTAATATTATATGAAATATTTAATTGATGTAACTCAGAGGTCGAGTCTCAGTACCATAACTAATCTATATCGATTATAAAAACAAAATGCACAAAATGACAGTGTGTGTACACTGTACAGTGATCACACTGTAAAGTACCAACTACCAACTTAAAGTACCAACTTTAACCAATTGTCCCACAAAGAATACTACACAAATTGTAATTTAGGGTAAAATCCCATACCTTTGGTTTGGTAGCTAATGAGAAAATCCTCAATGGTATCCAATTACAAGACTGGACAACCTTTCCTATGTTTCCGTCGATGATATCTGTTACTTGATACCATTAACCGCATGTTCATCACGTGTCAACACGGTGATAATTATTAATATAATAAACTGAAATATAATTGGAATTGTTTTTCTTGTGTGTAATTTTCGTTTTGGGACCGACTGAGGTTCATTATTATCAGCATTTATTCACTCCTCCAGATAATGTGTGTTATTTTCAAAGCACCAACAGGCGCTAATAATTAGTTCGATAAAAATGACTTACAACCGTTTTGGAACCGCACACCTGCGTACAAACGTCGGAAACTCTAATTACACGCATTGTAGAATGCGTTTTTGAAGAAAACTTGTTTGTTTAATTGCAAGTTTTATTTTTCGTGAATACAAATTTGAAGGTCGTCTCGGAATCTCATGAATCAGACACACCTGAAATCTCGACTTTCAATTTTTTGTTACAATCATTTTCATAATTTTCAGCCTCTCATGGTCATTGAAATGAAAATTACGTTGCAGTCGATGTGATGGTTATGGCTGGGGCCTTTCACTGGACCTCAATCAGAGCACGGGTTTGACCTCAAATTTGAAGTTTTAATAAATTTATATTTCACAACTTCTTATAATTTAACTAATTGCTGAACCTAATTCGCAATCACTCATGGAAATTCAACTCATCTTTACACCTTTGTAATGCATTGAACTTTCAAAAACCGACAGCAAGTAATTGCTGACCATAGTTAACATATCCGAGAATCCCGCCCAAGTCCTGTTAGCAATCAATCCATTGATATGTCACTCACCCGTCCTCATTGAAACTGCGAACGGCGTTCCGATTGGAGCACATCGAGCTGGAATTGCCCATGATGACGACGAAAACGCGTATTTAAGTGACCTAACACAACTATTGTATATAACTATTGCAATTTGACCGACAATTATTTATCGAAGACAATTACTTCCGACAAGGATCGTTGAATTTCGACTACTGTTGAGGACACCGTCAACGACCACAACACCACGTGATGAATAATTGAATGAATGAGAAGGCAGTCAATTCACTTGAGCACTTTGCACAGCGGCATGTGTTAATGGAGTGGCAACGCCATCTAACGGCATTTGCACTCTGCACTAGTTAAAAAAATTAAAAATACAAGTCCATAAAAAACTCACTATTTTCACTTGAAACACAAAAATATACGAATAGAAAAGGGAAAATGGAACTAAAGTTAAATAAACTACAGAAATAATTGTGCGCTTAAACTCTTTGTTGCCGACACGCGTGCGCGCATTTAACTTCAAAACCAAGCGACTAAAAACTGAAATTGAGACTGAATCAACGATTGCTTTACGACCCCTCGCAAACGGTTGGATTTCGCTTCAATTGGTACCGTTTCTCGTCCCGCCGCCATCTACCGACCTACTGACTCTCTGCTCCGGACGAAGCTTCGACGACTCCAACTATGGACAACTGTTGGTCACGCAGTCCAACTCGCTTTCGTCCGACTCGTTCGTCGCATGCGGAGAGCGGCTTTGCCACCGCCGTCCTCCACGTACAGTGGCAACTCGATTCGGAGTCGACATCGCACAGAGCCTCAAGCGATCGCAGGGAATTCCTTCACGTTCCTACTGCTACAGCGGACGGTTGTTTGTGGGGGGCCTGACTGTGGCCCACACCATGGGCAGAGCAGGGGGAGAGTCCCCAGTGGGCGCGTGCCTGGTCTGCCGCGGCGCCAAGTGTGAGCATCAACGGCAACGGTGTCGCACGATTGAGAGCCAACCCATCGGCGTAATCATCCACAACAACCTCAAGTTAATTAACCGCGGCTGATATGTTTTGTCTCGCTTGCACTCCATCGCACCTTGGAGGTCGAATGGAGTAGAAGGACATCATTTGAAGCCCATTATTCGGTCGAACGGACGAACGGTTCTAAATAATTGAATGTGTTTAAAATCATGGGGATTTGTTTCAACATTATTCAACATGTTATGTACAGAACACACATTAACCCTTACACGGTGATCGTTGGAAATCTTTGGTGATGAAGTTTCATTTCCAAACTTGTTTTGGTGCACTTCTAGTCTGTATAACAGTATCGCGTTTCTAAGATGATTTTAGTATTTTAAAATATAATAAAATTATATATGAGGAGAACTTTGACTGGTTGAGGGTTAGGAGAAGTACATTGGCTATTTTGTTTAAGTTTTATTATGGACATGTTGTTTGTATATCCAAACAACAGCCATTTGAACATGCAATCGATTGGGCAACGAATTCTGTCGAACCGCTGCCGTAGTTCCATTTGGCCAATTGTGTCCGGTGCCGAATAGCAACCAAGACTCGTTTTGCTCTTGCAACATTATTGAACAATTAGTATTTTTTTCTCACTCTTTTGCTAGTTTTAATGTTTCATGCATTTTGACTATGCTATTCGATTAATTTTTGATAATTGCGGAATCAATTTTAGGAATTGTAACTTTCTATTCGCTGTCAATTTGTTTACTGCCACTTCCATTACATTGAAAGGCCTGATATAAACCGATGTTGTGGTTCTACTATACAAGACAACCAATTTTCTCAACAATACGATTTTCTGATTACATCCATAACATCATTGTTAACAAGATTCGTAAAAGACAATTTCGCATACGAACACAATCGCATAGGTTTACCTAATACTACCTAAAGAATAATGTAATTTTGAAAAAATAATAAGTTTGTTCCGAAATAGACTCATAACTGAAGGCACTTCTGCAACCAATTATCATTCAAATTATCCATTCAAATGATGTGATTTTTCCAAACAAATTTGTATTTTGAGTTACCCTGTGTTCACTTAACATGCTGCTATGTAGTTACAAGTTTACACCAAAAGCTCTGATGGGAAAAGCTTTCGAACTATATTAGAGGCTTAAACCATTTATACGTCTTTTAAATCACACTGTGTCTTTTTTGACTTTGTTGTGGTAAAAAGCATGTAGTATATCAAAAATGTATAATTTTTATAAATATCTTAGTTAAAGTCAACAGAAAATTATTGTTTTCCCATATGACGCTACCAAAATATATAAGTAATTTTTTAATAGCTGAAGTCTTTTTGGTTAACTTTGTAATTAACTTTTAAGGTTTAGGATTGTAAAGGTCCCAAAATAATTGTAAAATATATGCGTATCTGACCATCATATACACCAACTCATTTTTATAGCTAAAGTAACGTAAAAAGTAAACAAAATAACAGATACAACTGTTATCACCTCGTCCGAAGCTTATATACCATAAGTCCCATATACATATATGGTTTGCAGGTGGTTTATAACCCATCTCCTTTTATTGAGCATGAGTGTTGATACAGATGTACATCTTATTCGTATTTTATATATCTTTTATTTTATCTTTTTTTATCGTTGAATAAGTTGCAATGGACACCTTTCCCAAATTCCGCACATTACATTAATAAATTTTCAAGTTTATGTGTATGTACATATATGTATATCTTCAAATATAGTCCCAGTATAGTATATAAGATGTACTATGAAGATCTTTCACCCCTACACGTTGTATCGAAAGTGCGCGTGTACTCAGAGCGATTTCTCACTGTTATTGACGAACAGCGTATACAGAAATCCAAAATTGTATTTAAAAACTGATTTTTTGTGTTTTATTTTACCAAAACTTGTAATGTTTGATGTTTCACATTTCACAATTTTTGAACAAAGATAGGGGGATTATACGCAACAACAATTGATTTTATGAATGATAGTGATCAACGAACGGAATTTCCGCCTGTGCCGTTGGAGCCAAATTAACTATGGCCGCTACGAAGCGAACATCAACGCGAGTTAAACGCAACTTGTTTAACACAACGCAACCGTCAGCCCATACGTCAGTTGGTCCTTACTATCTGTCCACATGACCGTTATATCCTTGCTTTAATAGCGAAAGCAAACCGGTTTTTTTTTGTCAATTATTACGGAGACAAAACGGCGTCGACTGCAATTGATGAATTTGCACATAATTGCGGACGAACGCATGCCTACATTTTTCCTTTTTTTTTATTTATTTAATTTATGTTTTAAATATGCACAAAATTTCAGGAAAATTTAGTTATATTTCATGGAAGTTGACGGCAGGCGTGAACATTGATTCATATATTCATACTAAAATAATGTACATGTATGGGTATTTATAAGCACATCTGGTCGTACGTATGAGAGATCAATTTTAATACATCGACTTGTGGCCTTATTTTATACTAATTGTATTCATAAAGTTTTGGGCTAAAGGGATTACGCTCAACCTGTTCAATGGTGCAGATTTTGGCTTTCAGGTAATCTCGATTGACCCAGAGGCAGACGTAAATGATCAGTTTATGAAAATTGAAATGACAAAATACTGGAAGCGAACCCAACAAGAAGTATGGCTTTTACTTAAATGAAAAATAATATTGTTTACATTAAAAAATAATATTCATTTAAAAATTAAAAAAAAAATTTGTAAATAGGTTTCTCTTAAAAAATTATAATTCTGAACTTTATACATTGTGAAGATAATTTTATTACTATTTCTAACTAATGGCCATCAGAATCTAAATTATTAATTTTCTTAACACTCACTTATTGGCATTTACAAAAGTAAAACCACAACAATAAAATTTGGCAATGCAAGGCCATATCCACAAGAGAACAGGAATAAACTTTAACCTACAATCAAAACATCTGATTAAATACAAATAAGAAATGATATCGAACTGAATATTTTTTTGAGAGTTAATAAATTATTGTGGTCTTAAATAAATAAATAATAATAAATAATAAAGCAAATGCAGTATATACAGTTTACATAAGCGGACATTTACTGTGAAAAAAAGATGGATTCCTGATGTGATTTTTGGAATAAAAAGTGGCGATTTTTAATAATTGATTCAGTGATTCGGTTATTTCTGTAAAAGGCGAGGCGAACTAATTTTGAATTGGTAGAACTTGGAGAAATGCGGTTAATAATCGTATTAAGTTTGTTTGCCTTGTTTGCCATAGCGACGGCGCGGGTAGTACCAAAAAAAATAAGAAACCCAGTAATTTGTAGATGTGAAAAAAAATCGACAGGAAAGCAAATAGAGGATAGAACTTACAAAGGAGTCAAAATAAATCGAAAAGAAAAAAATAAATCGGGAAGCAGTAAACATCATAAACTAAAAGACCGTAAGGAACGTAAAGGACGAAAAGATAAAAAGCGAAACCACTATCAAGAAAATAAGAGTGAAAAATCTTCTGAAAAAATTAAAGTAAATAGCAATATAAAAAGGACTGATGGAGGTTGCGATCCGTGCAACAGCAATGAAAAGAGCAGTTCGGCTATCAGTGATGGAAGTTCTAGTTCATCAAGCAGTGAAGGAAGTTCTAGTTCATCAATCAGTGATGATAGTAGTAGTTCATCTAGCATTTATGGGAATTCTAGATCATCAAGTAGAGATGAAAAACGTACTTCAATAAAATGCAGAGTATGCTGTTGGTGCCGTAGAAATGAAATAAGCAGTTCATCAAGCAGCAGTGAAAGCTCTTCGGACAACAGTAACGAAAGAAGTAGTTCGTCAAGCAGTGATGAAAGTAATAGTTCATCAAGCTTTATCGTATGCTGTTGGTGTCACAGAAATGGAAGAACTTGCTCATCAAACTGTGATCATAGGAGTAGTTCATCCAGCAAAACCGGCCGTTCGTCGGGCGAGAGCACTGGCAGAAGTAGCTCTTCAAGCAGTGACGAAGGTTCTAGCTCATCAAGCAGTAATGAAAACTCTAGTTCATCAAGCAGTGACGACAGTTCATCAAACAGTAGTGGAAGTTCGTCGAGCAAAAAAATTGGAAGAAGAACGTCGTCAAGCAGTGATGATAGTTCTAGTTCATCATCCAGTGATGATAGTTCCAGTTCATCATCCAGTGATGATAGTTCTAGTTCATCTTCCAGTGAGGAAAGTTCTAGTTCTTCATCCAGTGACGACAGCTCATCAAACAGCAGTGGAAGCTCATCGTGCGAAAAAAATAGAAGAAGAAAGTCGTTAAGTAGTGATGATAGTTCTAGTTCATCATCGAGTGATGATAGTTCCAGTTCATCATCCAGTGATGATAGTTCTAGTTCATCTTCCAGTTCTAGTTCTTCATCCAGTAACGACAGCTCATCAAAAAGCAGTGGAAGTTCATCGTACGAAAAAAATAGAAGGAGAAACTCATCAAGCAGTGATGATAGTTCTAGTTCATCATCGAGTGATGATAGTTCTAGTTCATCATCCAGTGATGATAGTTCTAGTTCATCTTCCAGTGAAGAAAGTTCTAGTTCTTCATCCAGTGACGACAGCTCATCAAACAGCAGTGGAAGCTCATCGTGCGAAAAAAATAGAAGAAGAAAGTCGTCAAGTAGTGATGATAGTTCTAGTTCATCATCGAGTGATGATAGTTCTAGTTCATCATCCAGTGATGATAGTTCTAGTTCATCTTCCAGTGAAGAAAGTTCTAGTTCTTCATCCAGTGACGACAGCTCATCAAACAGCAGTGGAAGTTCATCGTTCGAAAAAAATAGAAGAAGAAAGTCGTCAAGTAGTGATGATAGTTCTAGTTCATCATCGAGTGATGATAGTTCCAGTTCATCATCCAGTGATGATAGTTCTAGTTCATCTTCCAGTTCTAGTTCTTCATCCAGTAACGACAGCTCATCAAAAAGCAGTGGAAGTTCATCGTGCGAAAAAAATAGAAGGAGAAAGTCATCAAGCAGTGATGATAGTTCTAGTTCATCATCGAGTGATGATAGTTCTAGTTCATCATCCAGTGATGATAGTTCTAGATCATCTTCCAGTGAAGAAAGTTCTAGTTCTTCATCCAGTGACGACAGCTCATCAAACAGCAGTGGAAGCTCATCGTGCGAAAAAAATAGAAGAAGAAAGTCGTCAAGTAGTGATGATAGTTCTAGTTCATCATCGAGTGATGATAGTTCTAGTTCATCATCCAGTGATGATAGTTCTAGTTCATCTTCCAGTGAAGAAAGTTCTAGTTCTTCATCCAGTGACGACAGCTCATCAAACAGCAGTGGAAGCTCATCGTGCGAAAAAAATAGAAGAAGAAAGTCGTCAAGTAGTGATGATCGTTCTAGTTCATCATCCAGTGATGATAGTTCTAGTTCATCATCCAGTGATGATAGTTCTAGTTCATCTTCCAGTGAAGAAAGTTCAAGTTCTTCATCCAGTGACGACAGCTCATCAAAAAGCAGTGGAAGTTCATCGAGCGAAAAAATTAGAAGAAGAACGTCGTCAAGCAGCGATGATAGTTCTAGGTCATCATCCAGTGATGATAGTTCTAGTTCATCTTCCAGTGAGGAAAGTTCTAGTTCTTCATCCAGTAACGACAGCTCATCAAAAAGCAGTGGAAGTTCATCGTGCGAAAAAAATAGAAGAAGAAAGTCATCAAGCAGTGATGATAGTTCTAGTTCATCATCCAGTGATGGTAGCTCTAGTTCATCTTCCAGTGAGGAAAGTTCTAGATCATCTTCCAGTGAAGAAAGTTCTAGTTCTTCATCCAGTAACGACAGCTCATCAAACAGTAGTGGAAGTTCATCGTGCGAAAAAAATAGAAGAAGAAAGTCATCAAGCAGTGATGATAGTTCTAGTTCATCATCGAGTGATGATAGTTCCAGTTCATCATCCAGTGATGATAGTTCTAGTTCATCTTCCAGTGAAGAAAGTTCTAGTTCTTCATCCAGTAACGACAGCTCATCAAACAGTAGTGGAAGTTCATCGAGCGAAAAAATTAGAAGAAGAACGTCGTCAAGCAGCGATGATAGTTCTAGTTCATCATCCAGTGATGGTAGCTCTAGTTCATCTTCCAGTGAGGAAAGTTCTAGATCATCTTCCAGTGAAGAAAGTTCTAGTTCTTCATCCAGTAACGACAGCTCATCAAACAGTAGTGGAAGTTCATCGTGCGAAAAAAATAGAAGAAGAAAGTCATCAAGCAGTGATGATAGTTCTAGTTCATCATCGAGTGATGATAGTTCCAGTTCATCATCCAGTGATGATAGTTCTAGTTCATCTTCCAGTGAAGAAAGTTCTAGTTCTTCATCCAGTAACGACAGCTCATCAAACAGTAGTGGAAGTTCATCGAGCGAAAAAATTAGAAGAAGAACGTCGTCAAGCAGCGATGATAGTTCTAGTTCATCATCCAGTGATGATAGTTCTAGTTCATCTTCCAGTGAAGAAAGTTCTAGTTCTTCATCCAGTGACGACAGCTCATCAAACAGCAGTGGAAGCTCATCGTGCGAAAAAAATAGAAGAAGAAAGTCGTCAAGTAGTGATGATCGTTCTAGTTCATCATCCAGTGATGATAGTTCTAGTTCATCATCCAGTGATGATAGTTCTAGTTCATCTTCCAGTGAAGAAAGTTCAAGTTCTTCATCCAGTGACGACAGCTCATCAAAAAGCAGTGGAAGTTCATCGTGCGAAAAAAATAGAAGAACAAAGTCATCAAGCAGTGATGATAGTTCTAGTTCATCATCGAGTGATGATAGTTCTAGTTCATCATCCAGTGATGATAGTTCTAGTTCATCTTCCAGTGAAGAAAGTTCAAGTTCTTCATCCAGTGACGACAGCTCATCAAAAAGCAGTGGAAATTCATCGTGCGAAAAAAATAGAAGAAGAAAGTCATCAAGCAGTGATGATAGTTCTAGTTCATCATCGAGTGATGATAGTTCCAGTTCATCATCCAGTGACGATAGTTCTAGTTCATCTTCCAGTGAGGAAAGTTCTAGTTCTTCATCCAGTGACGACAGCTCATCAAACAGCAGTGGAAGCTCATCGTGCGAAAAAAATAGAAGAAGAAAGTCGTCAAGTAGTGATGATAGTTCTAGTTCATCATCCAGTGATGGTACCTCTAGTTCATCTTCCAGTGAGGAAAGTTCTAGTTCTTCATCCAGTAACGACAGCTCATCAAACAGCAGTGGAAGCTCATCGTGCGAAAAAAATAGAAGAAGAAAGTCGTCAAGTAGTGATGATAGTTCTAGTTCATCATCGAGTGATGATAGTTCTAGTTCATCATCTAGTGATGATAGTTCTAGTTCATCTTCCAGTGAAGAAAGTTCTAGTTCTTCATCCAGTGACGACAGCTCATCAAACAGCAGTAGAAGCTCATCGTGCGAAAAAAATAGAAGAAGAAAGTCGTCAAGTAGTGATGATAGTTCTAGTTCATCATCCAGTGATGGTACCTCTAGTTCATCTTCCAGTGAGGAAAGTTCTAGTTCTTCATCCAGTAACGACAGCTCATCAAAAAGCAGTGGAAGTTCATCGTGCGAAAAAAATAGAAGAAGAAAGTCATCAAGCAGTGATGATAGTTCTAGTTCATCATCGAGTGATGATAGTTCCAGTTCATCATCCAGTGATGATAGTTCTAGTTCATCTTCCAGTGAAGAAAGTTCTAGTTCTTCATCCAGTAACGACAGCTCATCAAACAGTAGTGGAAGTTCATCGAGCGAAAAAATTAGAAGAAGAACGTCGTCAAGCAGCGATGATAGTTCTAGTTCATCATCCAGTGATGATAGTTCTAGTTCATCTTCCAGTGAAGAAAGTTCTAGTTCTTCATCCAGTGACGACAGTTCATCAAACAGCATTGGAAGTGCATCGTGCGAAAAAAATAGAAGAACAACGTCGTCAAGCAGTGATGATAGTTCTAGTTCATCATCCAGTGATGATAGTTCTAGTTCATCTTCCAGTGAAGAAAGTTCTAGTTCTTCATCCAGTGACGACAGTTCATCAAACAGCATTGGAAGTTCATCGTGCGAAAAAAATAGAAGAACAACGTCGTCAAGCAGTGATGATAGTTCTAGTTCATCATCCAGTGATGATAGTTCTAGTTCATCTTCCAGTGATGATAGTTCTAGTTCATCTTCCAGTGAAGAAAGTCCTAGTTCTTCATCCAGTAACGACAGCTCATCAAAAAGCAGTGGAAGTTCATCGTGCGAAAAAAATAGAAGAAGAAAGTCATCAAGCAGTGATGATAGTTCTAGTTCATCATCGAGTGATGATAGTTCCAGTTCATCATCCAGTGATGATAGTTCTAGTTCATCTTCCAGTGAAGAAAGTCCTAGTTCTTCATCCAGTAACGACAGCTCATCAATCAGTAGTGGAAGTTCATCGTGCGAAAAAATTAGAAGAAGAACGTCGTCAAGTAGTGATGATAGTTCTAGTTCATCATCGAGTGATGATAGTTCTAGTTCATCATCGAGTGATGATAGTTCTAGTCCATCATCCAGTGATGATAGTTCTAGTTCATCTTCCAGTGAAGAAAGTTCTAGTTCTTCATCCAGTGACGACAGCTCATCAAACAGCAGTGGAAGTTCATCGTTCGAAAAAAATAGAAGAAGAAAGTCGTCAAGTAGTGATGATAGTTCTAGTTCATCATCGAGTGATGATAGTTCCAGTTCATCATCCAGTGATGATAGTTCTAGTTCATCTTCCAGTGAAGAAAGTTCTAGTTCTTCATCCAGTGACGACAGCTCATCAAACAGCAGTGGAAGCTCATCGTGCGAAAAAATTAGAAGAAGAACGTCGTCAAGTAGTGATGATAGTTCTAGTTCATCATCGAGTGATGATAGTTCTAGTTCATCATCGAGTGATGATAGTTCTAGTCCATCATCCAGTGATGATAGTTCTAGTTCATCTTCCAGTGAAGAAAGTTCTAGTTCTTCATCCAGTGACGACAGCTCATCAAACAGCAGTGGAAGTTCATCGTGCGAAAAAAATAGAAGAAGAAAGTCATCAAGCAGTGATGATAGTTCTAGTTCATCATCGAGTGATGATAGTTCCAGTTCATCATCCAGTGATGATAGTTCTAGTTCATCTTCCAGTGAAGAAAGTTCTAGTTCTTCATCCAGTGACGACAGTTCATCAAACAGCATTGGAAGTTCATCGTGCGAAAAAATTAGAAGAAGAACGTCGTCAAGTAGTGATGATAGTTCTAGTTCATCATCGAGTGATGATAGTTCTAGTTCATCATCGAGTGATGATAGTTCTAGTCCATCATCCAGTGATGATAGTTCTAGTTCATCTTCCAGTGAAGAAAGTCCTAGTTCTTCATCCAGTGACGACAGCTCATCAAACAGTAGTGGAAGTTCATCGTGCGAAAAAATTAGAAGAAGAACGTCGTCAAGTAATGATGATAGTTCTAGTTCATCATCCAGTGATGATAGTTCTAGTTCATCTTCCAGTGAAGAAAGTTCTAGTTCTTCATCCAGTGACGACAGTTTATCAAACAGCATTGGAAGTTCATCGTGCGAAAAAAATAGAAGAACAACGTCGTCAAGCAGTGATGATAGTTCTAGTTCATCATCCAGTGATGATAGTTCTAGTTCATCTTCCAGTGAAGAAAGTTCTTGTTCTTTATCCAGTGACGACAGCTCATCAAACAGCAGTGGAAGTTCATCGTGCGAAAAAAATAGAAGAAGAACGTCGTCAAGTAGTGATGATAGTTCTAGTTCATCATCTAGTGATAATAGTTCTATTTCATCTTCCAGTGAAGAAAGTTCTAGTTCTTCATCCAGTGACGACAGTTCATCAAACAGCAGTGGAAGTTCATCGTGCGAAAAAAATAGAAGAAGAACGTCGTCAAGTAGTGATGATAGTTCTAGTTCATCAACCAGTGATGATAGTTCTAGTTCATCTTCCAGTGAAGAAAGTTCTAGTTCTTCATCCAGTGACGACAGTTCATCAAACAGCAGTGGAAGTTCATCGTGCGAAAAAAATAGAAGAAGAACGTCGTCAAGTAGTGATGATAGTTCTAGTTCATCAACCAGTGATGATAGTTCTATTTCATCTTCCAGTGAAGAAAGTTCTAGTTCTTCATCCAGTGACGACAGTTCATCAAACAGCAGTGGAAGTTCATCGTGCGAAAAAAATAGAAGAAGAACGTCGTCAAGTAGTGATGATAGTTCTAGTTCATCAACCAGTGATGATAGTTCTAGTTCATCTTCCAGTGAAGAAAGTTCTAGTTCTTCATCCAGTGACGACAGTTCATCAAACAGCAGTGGAAGTTCATCGTGCGAAAAAAATAGAAGAAGAACGTCGTCAAGTAGTGATGATAGTTCTAGTTCATCAACCAGTGATGATAGTTCTAGTTCATCTTCCAGTGACGACAGTTCATCGAGCAACAGTGGAAGTTCATCGTGCGAAAAAAATAGAAGAAGAAAGCCATCAAGCAGTGATGATAGTTCAAGTTCATCAAGCAGCAGTTCTTCATCCAGTGACGACAGCTCATCATCATCTTCATCTTCCAGTGAAGAAAGTTCCAGTATTTCAAGCAGTGATAGCAGTTCCAGTTCTTCCATCAGCAGTGAAAGAGCGCCCTGCAACGGAAGAGAAAATAATAGTAGTGATGGAAGTTCCTCCAGCACTAGCGGGTCCAATAGTAGCAGCAATGAAAGTAGTTCTTCCAGTGATTCCAGCCAAAGCTCCGATAAAATATGTTCCTGCAGCGATAACAGTAGTACTGATGAAAATAGTTCTTCCAGTGATTCAGGAACTAATTCAAATGAAGGCAGTTCATCTAGCGGGTCCAGTAGTAGCACCAACGAAAGTAGTTCTTCTAGTGATTCTAGTAAAAGCTCCGATGAACTAAGTTCCTCCAGCGATACCAGCAGTATTGATGAAAATAGTTCCTCCTGTGATTCCAGTAACAGCGCCGATAAAAAATGTGTCTGTAACAATTCCAGCAGCACTGATGAAAGTAGTTCTTCCAGTGATTCCGGTAGTACTTCAGATGAAAGCAGTTCTTCCAGAAACTCCAGTAGTAGCAGCAATGAAAGTAGTTCTTCCAGTGATTCCAGTAAAAGATCCGATAAAATATGTTCCTGCAACGATACCAGCATTACTGATGAAAATAGTTCTTCCAGTGATTCCGGTAGTAATTCAGATGAAAGCAGTTCATCTAGCGGGTCCAGTAGTAGCAGCAATGAGAGTAGTTCTTCCAGTGATTCTAGTAAAAGATCCGATAAAATATGTTCCTGCAACGATACCAGCAGTACTGATGAAAATAGTTCTTCCAGTGATTCAGGAACTAATTCAAATGAAGGCAGTTCATCTAGCGGGTCCAGTAGTAGCACCAACGAAAGTAGTTCTTCTAGTGATTCTAGTAAAAGCTCCGATGAACTAAGTTCCTCCAGCGATACCAGCAGTATTGATGAAAATAGTTCCTCCTGTGATTCCAGTAACAGCGCCGATAAAATATGTGTCTGTAACAATTCCAGCAGCACTGATGAAAATAGTTCTTCCAGTGATTCCGGTAGTACTTCAGATGAAAGCAGTTCCTCCAGCAAGTCCAGTAGTAGCAGCAATGAAAGTAGTTCTTCCAGTGATTCCGGTAGTACTTCAGACGAAAGCAGTTCATCTAGCGGTTCCAGTAGTAGCAGCAATGAAAGTAGTTCTTCCAGTGATTCCGGTAGTACTTCAGATGAAAGTAGTTCATCTAGCGCGTCCAGTAGTAGCAGCAATGAGAGTAGTTCTTCCAGTGATTCCGGTAGTAATTCAGATGAAAGCAGTTCTTCCAGCAAGTCCAGTAGAAGCAGCAATGAAAGTAGTTCTTTCAGTGATTCCGGTAGTACTTCAGATGAAAGAAGTTCATCTAGCGGGTCCAGTAGTAGCAGCAATGAAAGTAGTTCTTCCAGTGATTCCGGTAATACTTCAGATGAAAGCAGTTCATCTAGCGGGTCCAGTAGTAGCAGCAATGAAAGTAGTTCTTCCAGTGATTCTAGTAAAACCTCCGATGAAATAAGTTCCGCCAGCGATACCAGCAGTACTGATGAAAATAGTTCTTCCAGTGTTTCCGGTAGTAATTCAGATGAAAGCAGTTCTTCCAGCAAGTCCAGTAGAAGCAGCAATGAAAGTAGTTCTTCCAGTGATTCCGGTAGTACTTCAGATGAAAGCAGTTCATCTAGCGGGTCCAGTAGTAGCAGCAATGAGAGTAGTTCTTCCTGTGATTCCGGTAGTAATTTAGATGAAAGCAGTTCTTCCAGCAAGTCCAGTAGTAGCAGCAATGAAAGTAGTTCTTCCAGTGATTCCGGTAGTAATTCAGATGAAAGCAGTTCTTCCAGCAAGTCCAGTAGAAGCAGCAATGAAAGTAGTTCTTCCAGTGATTCCGGTAGTACTTCAGATGAAAGCAGTTCATCTAGCGGGTCCAGTTGTAACAGCAATGAGAGTAGTTCTTCCAGTGATTCCGGTAGTAATTCAGATGAAAGCAGTTCCTCCAGCAAGTCCAGTAATAGCAGCAATGAAAGTAGTTCTTCCAGTGATTCCGGTAGTACTTCAGATGAAAGCAGTTCATCTAGCGGGTCCAGTAGTAGCAGCAATGAGAGCAGTTCTTCCAGTGATTCCGGTAGTAATTCAGATGAAAGCAGTTCATCTAGCGGGTCCAGTAGTAGCAGCAATGAGAGCAGTTCTTCCAGTGATTCCGGTAGTAATTCAGATGAAAGCAGTTCATCTAGCGGGTCCAGTAGTAGCAGCAATGAAAGTCGTTCTTCCAGTGATTCCGGTAGTACTTCAGATGAAAGCAGTTCATCTAGCGGGTTCAGTAGTAGCAGCAATGAGAGCAGTTCTTCCAGTGATTCCGGTAGTAATTCAGATGAAAGCAGTTCATCTAGCGGGTCCAGTAGTAGCAGCAATGAAAGTCGTTCTTCCGGTGATTCCGGTAGTACTTCAGATGAAAGCAGTTCATCTAGCGGGTCCAGTAGTAGCAGCAATGAAAGTCGTTCTTCCGGTGATTCCGGTAGTACTTCAGATGAAAGCAGTTCTTCCAGCAAGTCCAGTAGAAGCAGCAATGAAAGTCGTTCTTCCAGTGATTCCGGTAGTACTTCAGATGAAAGCAGTTCATCTAGCGGGTCCAGTAGTAGCAGCAATGAGAGCAGTTCTTCCAGTGATTCCGGTAGTAATTCAGATGAAAGCAGTTCATCTAGCGGGTCCAGTAGTAGCAGCAATGAGAGTAGTTCTTCCTGTGATTCCGGTAGTAATTTAGATGAAAGCAGTTCTTCCAGCAAGTCCAGTAGTAGCAGCAATGAAAGTAGTTCTTCCAGTGATTCCGATAGTAATTCAGATGAAAGCAGTTCTTCCAGCAAGTCCAGTAGAAGCAGCAATGAAAGTAGTTCTTCCAGTGATTCCGGTAGTACTTCAGATGAAAGCAGTTCATCTAGCGGGTCCAGAAGTAGCAGCAATGAGAGTAGTTCTTCCTGTGATTCCGGTAGTAATTTAGATGAAAGCAGTTCTTCCAGCAAGTCCAGTAGTAGCAGAAATGAAAGTAGTTCTTCCAGTGATTCCGGTAGTACTTCAGATGAAAGTAATTCATCTAGCGGGTCCAGTAGAAGCAGCAATGAGAGTAGTTCTTCCAGTGATTCCGGTAGTAATTCAGATGAAAGCAGTTCTTCCAGAAAGTCCAGTAGAAGCAGCAATGAAAGTAGTTCTTCCAGTGATTCCGGTAGTACTTCAGATGAAAGCAGTTCATCTAGCGGGTCCAATAGTAGCAGCAATGAAAGTAGTTCTTCCAGTGATTCCGGTAATACTTCAGATGAAAGCAGTTCATCTAGCGGGTCCAGTAGTAGCAGCAATGAAAGTAGTTCTTCCAGTGATTCTAGTAAAACCTCCGATGAAATAAGTTCCGCCAGCGATACCAGCAGTACTGATGAAAATAGTTCTTCCAGTGATTCCGGTAGTATTTCAGATGAAAGCAGTTCTTCCAGCAAGTCCAGTAGTAGCAGCAATGGAAGTAGTTCTTCCAGTGATTCCGGTAATACTTCAGATGAAAGCAGTTCATCTAGCGCGTCCTGTAGTAGCAGCAATGAGAGTAGTTCTTCTAGTGATTCCAGTAAAAGATCCGCTAAAATATGTTTCTGCGACGATACAAGCAGTACTGATGAAAATAGTTCTTCCAGTGATTCCGGTAGTAGTTCAGATGAAAGCAGTTCCTCCAGCAAGTCCAGTAGTAGCAGCAATGAAAGTAGTTCTTCCAGTGATTCCGGTAGTACTTCAGATGAAAGCAGTTCATCTAGCGGGTCCAGTAGTAGCAGCAATGAGAGTAGTTCTTCCAGTGATTCCGGTAGTAATTCAGATGAAAGCAGTTCATCTAGCGGGTCCAGTAGTAGCAGCAATGAAAGTCGTTCTTCCGGTGATTCCAGTAGTACTTCAGATGAAAGCAGTTCATCTAGCGGGTCCAGTAGTAGCAGCAATGAGAGTAGTTCTTCTATTGATTCCAGTAAAAGATCCGATAAAATATGTTCCTGCAACGATACCAGCAGTACTGATGAAAAGAGTTCTTCCACTGATTCTGGAAGTAGTTCAAAAAAAAGCAGTTCATCTAGCGGGTCCAGTTGTAGCAGCAATGAGAGTAGTTCTTCCAGTGATTCCGGTAGTAATTCAGATGAAAGTAGTTCTTTCAGCAAGTCCAGTAGAAGCAGCAATGAAAGTAGTTCTTCCAGTGATTCCGGTAGTACTTCAGATGAAAGCAGTTCATCTAGCGGGTCCAGTAGTAGCAGCAATGAGAGTAGTTCTTCCTGTGATTCCGGTAGTAATTTAGATGAAAGCAGTTCTTCCAGCAAGTCCAGTAGTAGCAGCAATGAAAGTCGTTCTTCCAGTGATTCCGGTAGTACTTCAGATGAAAGCAGTTCATCTAGCGGGTCCAGTAGTAGCAGAAATGAGAGTAGTTCTACTAATGATTCCAGTAAAAGATCCGATAAAATATGTTCCTGCAACGATACCAGCAGTACTGATGAAAATAGTTCTTCCAGTGATTCCGGTAGTAGTTCAGATGAAAGCAGTTCTTCCAGCGGGTCCAGTAGTAGCAGCAATGGTAGTAGTTCGAATGAAAGCAATTCTTCCAGCGGGTCCAGTAGTAGTAGCGATGAAAGTATTTCTTCCAGTGATTCCGGTAATAGTTGTGGTTCCCGTAAATTCAGAAGTAACACAGATATATGCAGATGTTCGCATGGCTTTCACAGGAGATTCCATGGTTTTGGCCATCTCAAATGTCCTTGCCATAGTAAGAATATTATTACTTGTAGTCATCATCACGGAAATCGACATTCTCACAAAATAGTTATAAAGAAAAAAGTAGTTAAAAAGAACGTAAAAATAAGAAAGACGAAGAGTTCTAACAAGGTAAATCGAGATATCAGAACGATGCCGGTACCAACAAACATGCAGGTAGGAAAGGAAACAAGGGGAAGAAGATTGTGTACAATGTTACCAAGAAGAAAAGGAGTAATGGGAGGAAATGGTCAAAAATGTTGTGGAATAATAGCAAAAAGGAAAACAGTATCGAAAGGAAATGGAATAGTTACAAATGGCAGATTAATAGGAAGGAAAGTAGTAATGAAAAAAAATGGAAAGAATACGAATGGAGTTATAATCAAAAGGAAAGTCGGAACGAAAAAGAATTGTAAAAAAATGAGCAGATTAGTTAGGAGATTGAAAGTAGTATAAACATGAATATTTGAAATAAAAGTACACCTTTTTATATATTTATATAATACTTTAATTTATTTGTTTACTATTTATTTATAACTCTTTATGTAATCTAATTTTGTTGGTATCATTTGAAATAAATTGTAATGAGATTTATCATTATTGTCGATCGATTATTATTGATTTGAATTTCTGAAGGTTTTATATATCTGGTATACTGTTACGTTCGTTGTTATGAATGAAATTTAGTATAATACTTTATACGCTGCATTATAACTAATTAAGCAGATCGTCAAATTTTTAATTTGTCTTTAAAACATTTACATTACATATTGAGGATACAGATTCGCACAGATAAAAAGTATCTAGAGTAGTGCGCACATTTTACTAAATAAAAATACGAAATTGTTTGTGAAAATCTGTTTTGCTTACATCTAAAGGCCAATAAAAATGGCACTGTTCTTGCATAAATAAAACGTATGTATCTAGGATATCGAGTTGATGAAGTGGTGGGAGACGGTTACTATACAAGCTTTTATTAAAAGCTTTAATTTACAGTGAAAAAACGATGTCCAAGAAAAGGTTTTAAAGAGGTATTTGTGCAAATAAAAGATATGGGTTCAGTAACAACCCAGCAATTAAGCAAGTTATGTCGAGGCAACACATCAAACATTAAAAAATATCCGTTGATGATCCTTGATCCATTAAAAAAGAATCTAAGAGTATGAAAGCAAATACCACAAATTCAGTAGTATTTCCGATGAATGCTGTTCTTTCACAGAATATTGAAATTTCAGTGGTTCGTCCAGGGAATTTCACAATAAAAGTGGTTCCAGTAATGGCTCTGATGAAAGCAGATCTAGCAGGAATAAAAATGTTGTTGATCCTAATCCAAAAGAATCTACAAAGAAAGCAAATGCCATAAATATAGTAGTCGTTCCGATAAAAGCCATTCTTCCAGATATTCTAGAAGTTTCTGTGATTCTCATAGTAGTTCTGATAAAAGTAGTGACTCCAAAAGCGGCAGTTCCTATGAAAGAAATTGTTCATGATCTAGTAAATGGTCATACAAAAATAAATAATTTGTGGTCATAATTATTATAATGTTTTTTGATTTATAACAGTGTGAACAAATTAATAAAAATGAATTATTTAATTTATAGGTCGATACAAAGAAATTATAAATAAAATATTTTTCACATAGAATTTCTTCATATATATCTAATAACATTTACCTCAGCATTGTGAAATTCATCACAAAATTAGTTGAAATCATTATTTGTGAGATTTGTTGGATACAAAAATTGCCAATTCTCAATAATTTTAGTTTAATTAGTATTCAACTTATTAAATAGATGTATATTTACAAATCACAAACATTTTGTATTAAAACAAGCAATATATAAAGTTTAACAGGGTATTCTGGTTTTGAAATAGTATACGAAATAGAAATGTTATAAATCCATAAATATGACAATATTACATCAAAAGAATACGAAGAAATTAATTCGTATTATGAAATTAATGCCATTTTTATTGTGTCGGATGATCGGTTAAACTATTATATTTTATTTTGATGGTCTTCAACTCAATAAATTGATTCATTTTTTTCAATTATTAAATACTTTCTGTTATATCCTTCTTTAAAGCGTTACGGAAATGTTCAAATTAATGTCTATAGCCTATGGGTAAGGATGTCATTGTAGTCTATATTATTAAAATTATTTCTTATAAGAATTGAGAATAACTTATTTTTAAAAAAATCTTAATTTATGAATATGTTAACGTTGTGCTCAATATGATTATATGATTATATAAAATTATCTTCTTTATATCAATTATTGTATCTAAATTATAAATGTACAGAATACACTCATGGTCAAAAAAATAAGTACACCCCTGTGAAAGTTCTCTAATCGTCACATTTTTGGAATCTGGTTTATATTCAAGTAGTTTTATATTTTTAATTTAATAATTATAATATTTCACAACTTTTAGACCATTTGAAGATATTAGGGATTGTCAATCCTTAATTTCAGGAATATATTTATGTAAAAAGTGTCTGATTTGCTGGCCATAAAAATAATAAATAAATATTTTTCAAAGTTTGAAGCTGATGGTTTACTTTTTACACCAAAAATAATTATGGATTTCTTGAAAATACTATTTTCCAGAGAAAATAAAGAACTTTTAGTGTCACATAAAGGATTAACACATCAGTATATCCTTGAATTGAATGATATCGAAAACTGATTAAAAGTGACAAAAATTGTCCTCGACCCATGGTCAATTAGTTAGATGTGATTCCGATAGCGGTTCTTCCAGCAGTTCAAGCAGCGATTCCGATAGCAGATTCTTCCAGCGATTCCAGCAGCGGTTCCAGTGATTCAAGCAGTGATTCCAGCGATTCCAATAGCGGTTCTTCCAGCAGTGCAGCAGCAGCGACTCCGATGATAGCAGTAGTTCTTCCAGCGTTTCTAGTAGTGGTTCTTCAAGTGATTCAAGCAATGAAAGCAATTGTTCTAGCGATTCCAGCCTTAGTTGTTCATGTTCTGTCAGCTGTAGCTGCAGTAAAGATGGTAAACGTCGAGGTACGAGAGTCAATAATTGTTCATGTTCTGTCAGCTGTAGCTGCAGTAAAGATGGTAAACGTCGAGGTAAAAAAAATGGCAAGAAGAATAAACATTAATTGCAATCGAGGACCCGATATTTGATGGAAAAATTCATGGACAACGAATCTGACTAAAATTTTTATTATTTATCAATACTTTTTATTTATCTATCCTGAGTTTTTGAATAAAATTTAAAATAAATTAAAAAGTATTTTAAAAAATTGAATTATTTTAGTATTTATTGTTCTTTTATGCATTGCATAAAATAATTTGTAAAACTGAGAATTTTGTAAATGATAGGATTTCATACTTCAGATTAATTTGGTTATTCCAAGCTGACGGCAATTGACTATAATTATAAAGAATTGTTTATCATGAAGAAAACAGGTCATATCCTTTATTCATGCTGGTGGTTTTAAAATTTTGGATCAACCATACTTTAATAACATTTGGAAAAACTTGATCTTAATCTTCTTAATATTTTTGGCAACAAACAATAGTAGCTTATGTCGATCTCTTTAAGACGGAGTTTTTTATGAGATTGAGGTTCAGATCGGCCAATCAGAAAAAAAAGATATATGTAGCAATGTTTCTAACAGCTTAAGTTTTGATTACATGTTTATTTGATATAAAAGCTTGAATCGATTTACATAAATGTAGGTAAACTTCTAAAATAATTTAATCAGATAAGGTTAGTCGACATAAAATAAACAAAAATCATATTTTGGAAGGTTTTGACCTGAAAAAAAGAGCTTTGAACGATAATTAGATCAATTAGTTTTAATTAAGAAAAATATTAATAAAAAACTTGAACAGTTTTTAAAATTTGGCCTTATTAAATTTTTTTAAATCGTATTTCTATTCAATAATATTCCTCTATATATATCTAGTTATTACTTGTTTAAATTTTTTGTCCAACTCAAAGGCTTATTTTCTCAAACCATATATTTGAAAATTTATCGAAAAACCATCAACGACAATTGAAATTCTTCAATTGTTTCTGAGCAAAATACTTGATTCTATTTTTTATCAAAGCTAGTATCCCGATTCCAAAAAATGGGGACGGTTTCATATATTCATAAAACGATACATGTAAAGTGAAGTGCGGTTAGGTGCAATAAAGAATAAACTTTAACTCAGATTTAAAACAGCTGACTAAATAGAAGTATGAAATTATTTTGATCTGAAAATTGTATATGCTACGAGAGTCAATAAATTGCCGTGATCTTGAATAAATAATATGTATGTATGTGCTATGAAGAGTATGTGATGTACGGGAGAAGAAGATAGAAGATACATAAGAGAACAATTATTATACAAAAAATAAATAAATAAATATAAATAAAAAAATAATTATAGCAAAAACGATAATTTTGTTGATGCGAATTTTACAATAAAAGGAGAAAATTTTGTAGTATACACTCAGTAGCAATCGAACCAAGCTTAGTCAAGGGCAAGACAAACTGCTTCATAGATATTATAATTTTTCAAAATGCGTTTTATAGTCGTGATAGCACTTGTTGCAGTGATTGCCGTGATGGCAGCGCAGGCAACACCGTGTAAAAGACATTCCAAAGTCATCGAATGCAGCTGTTCCAGTGTTTCTAGTAGCGATTCTTCTAGCGAATCTAGTAGCAGTTCCAGCGATTCCAGTAGCAGCTCCAGTAGTTCAAGCAGCGACTCCGATGAAAGCGATTCTAGTAGCAGTTCTTCCAGTGATTCAAGCAGTGACTCTGATTCTAGCGATTCTTCCAGCTCGGATTCCAGCGGTTCTTTAAGCTTTTCCATGAGCGCTTCTGTCAGCCATTCCTGTAGTAGCGGTTCCAGCGATTCCAGTAGCAGTTCCAGCAGTTCAAGCAGCGACTCCGATGAAAGCGATTCTAGTAGCAGTTCTTCCAGTGATTCAAGCAGTGATTCCAGCGATTCCAATAGCGGTTCTTCCAGCAGTTCAAGCAGTGATTCCGATAGCGGTTCTTCCAGCAGTTCAAGCAGTGATTCCGATAGCGGTTCTTCCAACAGTTCAAGCAGTGATTCCGATAGCGGTTCTTCCAGCAGTTCAAGCAGCGATTCCGATAGCAGTTCTTCCAGCGATTCCAGCAGTGGTTCCAGTGATTCAAGCAGTGATTCCAGCGATTCCGATAGCAGTTCAAGCAGCGACTCCGATGATAGCAGTAGTTCTTCCAGCGTTTCTAGTAGCAGTTCTTCAAATGATTCAAGCAATGAAAGCAGTTGTTCTAGCGATTCCAGCCTTAGTTGTTCATGTTCTGTCAGCTGTAGCTGCAGTAAAGATGGTAAACGTCGAGGTAAAAAAAATGGCAAGAAGAATAAACATTAATTGCAATCGAGGACCCGATATTTGATGGAAAAATTCATGGACAACGAATCTGACTAAAATTTTTATTATTTATCAATACTTTTTATTTATCTATCCTGAGTTTTTGAATGAAAATTAAAATAAATTAAAAAAATATTTTAAAAAATTGAATTATTTTAGTATTTATTGTTCTTTAATGCATTGCATAAAATAATTTGTAAAACTGAGAATTATAGGATTTCATACTTCTGATTAATTTGGTTATTCCAAGCTGACGGCGATTGACTATAATTATAAAGAATTGTTTATTATGAAGAAAACCGGTCATATCCTTTATTCATGCTTTTTTTTTTAAATTTTGGATCAACCATACTTTAATAACATTTGGAGAAACTTGATCTTAATCTTCTTAATATTTTTGGCAACAAACAATAGTAGCTTATGTCGATATAAGCGAAAAATGGGATTTGCTATTATTATTGTCCTCTTTAAGACGGAGTTTTTTATGAGATTGAGGTTCAGATCGGCCAATCAGAAAAAAAAGATATATGTAGCAATGTTTCTGTTGGAATATCAAATATGCACAACTTACTACTTATAACATTCCACTGTCCACATTTAATATCTATTTACCTGTTGTTTTTGTATAGTGTATTAATTTTTCTCTATGAAACAAATCTTCACTTCATTCTCATCTGTGCTACGAAACACACGTCAAATATTTTATCAATAAATTAATATTCTTTTTGTTGAAAACTTTCTTGTGTAATTTATTGGATCCCCAACCTCAAACAGGTTATGGGCCCAGAGGAATAATTGGCCGATCAGGATAAGTTGAAATTTAATCAAGAAGAGTTATTCAAGAAAAATTTTGAATTTTGAGGTTTGAATTTGGAAGAAAAATGGCGTCGCACTCAAGTACGATTAAGGCACTCACGAAGGACAACTACGATACGTGGGTGATGCAAATAGAGGCTGTTATGGTTAAAAATGGCTCCTGGAAGTACATAAGCGAAATAAAGCCGTCTGCACCGGAAGCCCTTGTGAAGTGGCAAGATGAAGAAGCTAAGGCGAAGGCAGATCTGGTCATAGCAATTGATCCAAGTCTATTGCGTTTAGTTAAAGGTTTGACCACTGCAAAAGAAGTCTGGGAGCGGTTGAAGTCAGAATTTGCGTCGACAGGACCAGTAAAAAAGGCAAGTTTACTAAAACGTGTTGCAACATATAAAATATCCGAAAGTGGCGATTTAAGGGTGCACTTGATGGAGTTTTTTGATGCTGTAGCTCAACTTGCGTCAATGAGTATTGATATTCATCCAGAATTACTTTCAATACTGTTGCTAAATGGTCTACCAGAAAGTTTTGAAGTTTTTCGATGTGCTATTGAGTCTAGAGACACTGTCCCGAAGCCAGAAATTTTAAGAGAAAAAATAATCGAAGAATTTGATGTACGTAGTCAACGTCAGAGCGACAATAATTCCGAAGCGATGTGGGCTGGTCGAGTTTCTGGTCAAGTACGAAATTATTCAAAATTTAATCAAAAGAGAGAAAATAAGCAAGGCTCAAAACAGCATAGTTTTTCCAATTATAATATGCAAAAAACCTTCAAATACAAATGTTTCAGATGTCATCAACAAGGACACAAATCTTCTGAATGTCCGAAAAAAGGGCAATTTCATGAGTTGTCATCAAGGGCTGAGGTGAAGAAAAATGAAGATGCGTTCTGTGTGAATGTTGTAAATGAAGCATTTCCTGCGAAAAATTTTGATGGTGAAAGTTGGTGTTTGGACAGTGGGTGTACATCTCACATGTGCAAAGATAAAAATTTGTTCATAAGTCCTCCAGAAAATGTATCAAACAATAAATTACTTTTGGCAAGTAATGCCTGTGCAGATGTAAATGCTAAAGGTACTGCAAAAATTACTACTACAGATGGCCGGACCAACAGATCGGTAAAATTATATGATACTTTAGTTAGTAGAAAATTTGAGAACAAACTTATTGTCGGTTGCGAAGATAACAGATCATAACAATACGGTGACCTTCAAGAAAAATGAAGCAATTGTTCACGATGCAGAGGGAAATGTTAAGTTAATTGCGAATCGTATTGGAAATTTATACTTTGTACGTGAAGGCTTAGAAGAGGCGAAAAGAGCTGAAATAAGTGAAAGTACTGCGAGTATGGAGATTTGGCATCGACGATTAGGACATCTAAATGAAAAGGATATGTTGAATATTGTGAAGAACAAGGTTGCAGTTGGCATCAAGATTGCAGATAAAATGTTAAAATCATGTGATGTGTGCTTGCGTGGAAAGATGGTTGCAAAACCATTCCCCCAGAAGTCGAATAGACGATCAGAGCTACTCGATATCGTGCACTCAGATGTTTGGGGGCCATCAAGAACAAGTACATTTCGAAATGCAAGATACTTTGTAACTTTTATTGATGACAAGAGCAGGTGGTGCGAGGTTTTCTTTATGAAGAATAAAAACGAGGTTTTTGATGCGTTTAAAGAATTTAAAGCACGTATGGAAACTCAATCGGGTATAAAAATTAAATGTTTAATGTCAGATAATGGCCGTGAGTATTGTAACACTAAATTTGATGAGTATTTAAAGAAACATGGCATCAAGAGACGTTTGACTATTCCTCATACTCCACAGCAAAATGGTGTTGCAGAGCGCAAAAATAGAACTCTGGTGGATATGACACGTTGTTTGTTGTTGCAATCTGGTTTAAGTAACAAGTTTTGGGCAGAGGCATTATCGACTGCAAATTATCTAAGAAATCGTTGCCCAACAGCAATATTAGATGGACGAACACCTTACGAGTCTTGGAACGGAACTTTGCCAGATGTAAGCAACTTAAAAGTTTTTGGTGCGAAATCGTATGTTTTGGACAAAACTCCAGGAAAAGGAAAACTTGCTGCTCGATCAAAGGTTGGTACAATGGTTGGTTATTCAGAAGAGTCTAAAGGATATCGAATTTGGATTGAATCTGAGGAGAAGATAGTTATAGCTAAAGATATACACTTCTTGGAAGACACCATATCTGATCAAACAACAATCAAAATTAATTCTGAAATAATACCTGATGTTGAAATACCAATGAGTACTACCGAAATAATTGAAGACCTTAATGAAGATTCACAAATGTTAAATATGGTTAATACAAATTTAAATGCGGATGTGCCGAATTGTGAAGGAAGAAAAATTTATCAAACAAGATCTGTAACTAGAGCACAAAATTTAAATAATCAGAACAGAAACTCAGAATGTGAAAATTCCGATGATGAAGATTTTCTTGATGCTTCAGATGATGTAGCTGCAATGATGATTGAAAACATGAATAACATTTGCACCCAAGAAGCTTTAGTTGGAAACGATGCATTGAAATGGTTTCTGTAGGGACTCTACTTTGATATACTTTTAATATTTTATAATTTTAAAATTATGACTTTTGATTTTGTGTTCATAGATTTCATTCAAAGATTTTTCATTCGTTATTTGAAATTGATTAATAAACAACATACATTTTTATAAATAATATTGTTAAATTTTAATATATCAAAACCTACATTGGCGATCCTGCCAGGAGTCTCTCAAGCCTCAAGAATCTACTCCTCCTTCAACAATATCAAATCTGGCGGAATCAAGAACTACAAATCATCTTTTCCAAATCAACTGATGCTAATTACCAGCCTTTTGAACAGAGTCCTCAATACTGTTTCCAGAGCCCGTTTGATCAAAGGCAAACCAAATAACCATTCCTTCGTCGAAAACAGTATGTATCAAGAGTTGAACAGTGCATTTGTACATAGATGAATTACCACATTGATCATCGAATACATATCAAATCGAATTTATGATATTAAAAATTGCTTTGATATCAAACAAGTTTCCAACATCCGTTGAACTCAAATCAAAAATAATATAGAAGATATATTTTCTCTTTCTTCACGAATGGTTCAACATTATAAAAGAAATAAGTTAATACATCAAGTAATAACAAATAATATTCAACATTGATCAAATTCATCAATCAAGGAATCAACTTTCAAATTTGAACAGCTGAGTTATTCATTATTTTTGGAAATTACATATTTAATTTCAGATATAATTTTATCTTATTGTAATCTTCTCATCAGTTCAAATTATTTTAATTTCCAAAATGGTTATAACCAGATCCAACTCTCATAATAACCTAGAAGGAACTGTTAACAGTAACCAACACTATTCTCAATCTAACATCTATAACACATCTATTGCTACACCAATTACTCAAACACAAATTATACCTTCACAATCTGAAACTAAATTTATTAAATTACCTTCCTTTTGGACTTCTTTCCCTGATGCTTGGTTTATTCAAGTAGAAATTCAATTTTCTTTACAAAACATTTCAAATGATAACATTAAATATCAAAACGTTATCCTTGCTTTATCTCAAGAAGTTATTGTTCAGATATTAGATGTTATCCAATGTTCTCAAACAGAGAATAAATACGAAAATATTAAAAATGTACTGTGTGAACGATTTTCTCTAAGTGAAGAATCAAAATTTGATCACATTTTTTCAAATTCTCAAATAGGCGATCGCAAACCTTCAGAGTTTTATAGAGATTTAGCAACTCATGCTAGTTCAATTTCAGTTATTAACCAAGAACTGTTATTTAAGTTATGGGTTAGAAAACTTCCACATCCAATTCAAATTCATCTTTCTTCTTCAAATTTGAATAATTTAAAAGATAAATTATCATTAGCGGATACAATTTTTGAATTATCTTCCAAATCACAAATATCATCTGTATCTCAAATACCAATAAATTCTAAAACTGATGAAATTATACAAAATTTGACAAATATTACTTCAAATTTATGTGATAATCTTAATAAATTATCTCTTGAAGTAGCCGAAATCAAAGCTAGATCTAGATCCAGATCCAGATCCAGAGATACTTCCAAAACTCGATTGAATTACGCTAACCCTTTTAAACAAAGAACTGCTTTATGTTGGTATCATTACAAATTTGGTTCGAATGCATCGAAATGTATTAAACCTTGTAATTTTTCATCTCGAAATTCAAATAATTTAAACTAGATTCTTCTATCATGACGGTGGCGAATGATAGATCTAACATTAAACCATCTCGTCGCCTTTTTGTATATGATCGTTTAAACAAACTTAATTTTTTAATAGATACTGGAGCAGTGGTATCAATCATTCCTGCTTCAAAATTTATAAGTAATAAATATTTTTCAGATATTTTACTTTCTACAGCTAATGGTTCTACTATTAGAACTTTTGGAACTAAAGTTCTAAATGTAGATTTTGGATTAAAGAAAAATTTTGAGTTCTCATTCATACTAGCTGACATTTCCACTCCTATCATTGGAGCAAATTTTTTAGAACACTTCGGTATCATAGTTGATGTTAAAGCCAAACAAATCATAGATTCATCTTCTAAACTAAACGTTAAAGGATCTAAAAAGATTTGTGATATTTATTCCGTCAAACTTTTAAATAATGGCAATAAGTTTATCAACCTTTTAAATTCATTTCCTACACTTGTTTCTGAACCAGATTATACAAAGATAGTTAAACATAAAACTGTGCATAAAATAGAAACAAAAGGCAATCTACCATTTACTAGACCTCGTCGTTTAGATCCTCTCAAAATGAAGGTTGCAAAAACAGAATTCGAATATCTTATTAAAATTGGAGTTTGTAGACCTTCTAACTCCAACATAGCATCAGCATTGCATTTAGTTCCCAAAAAGGACTCGAATGATTGGAGACCTTGTGGAGACTATAGATTATTAAATTGTATTACTATTCCGGATCGTTATCCTCTTCCTCATATCCATGATTTGAGTATAGAACTTAGAAATAAAACCATTTTCTCAAAAATTGATTTAGTTCGTGCTTATCACCAGATTCCGATGGCAAGAGAAGATATTCATAAAACTGCGATAACAACTCCATTTGGATTATTTGAGTTTACCCGTATGCCATTTGGATTGAGGAATAGTGCACAAACTTTTCAACGTTTTATAAACGAAGTATTTTTCGGGTTAGACTTTGTTTTCACTTATATCGATGATATTTTAATTGCTAGTGATAATGAAGTACAACACTTCAATCATTTACAAATTGTTTTCACAAGATTAGACAAGTATGGTTTAAACATCAAACCAAGTAAATGTATTTTTGGTGTACCATCTTTAGATTTTCTGAGTTATGAAATTTCTTCTGAAGGGATCAAACCATCAAAAGATAGAATTAAAATCATAACTAATTTCGAAAAACCAACCTCAATTAATCAATTACAGAAGTTTTTAGGCATGGTAAATTACTATCATCGATATATTCACATGATTGCTGAAAAACTCAGTCCAATACACACAATGTTAACTTTTGCTATTAAAAATAAAGACAAATTTTTAGTTTGGACAGATCATTCTACTTCGGCGTTCAATGAAGTTAAACAACTTTTCGCTAGTAACACTTTATTAACTCATTTTAATAAAAACTCGAATTTATCTCTAAATGTTGACGCTTCAAATATTGCCATAGGTGCTGTTCTTCAACAGACTTCTTGTAATATATTAGAACCTTTAGCTTTCTTTTCAAGAAAATTAACAACATCAGAATGTAAGTATTCTACTTTTGACAGAGAGCTTTTAGGAATATATTCTGCAATTAAACACTTTAAGCATTTTCTTGAAGGACGAACTTTTACAGTCTATACAGATCATAAACCTTTAATGTTTGTTTTAGATTCGAAGACAGAAAGATCTCCAAGACAAACTCGACACTTAGAGTATATTGCTCAATTTACGAATAATATTCAATATATTTCTGGAAAAGATAATATAGTAGCAGATACGTTATCTCGAATTTCAGAAATTAATGTTGTTTCAATTAGAAATTTAGATTTTGAAACATTATATAAAGAACAACAACTGGATCCAGTACTTCAGGATTTAGTTTCCAACCCACAAACTAAAGGAAATTTGAAGAAAATTCATATTCCTGTAGTTAATGTTAATATTTGGTGTGATATTTCTGATAAATCTTCTCGACCTTTTGTTCCTTCTTCCATGCGCAAAATTATATTTGATAAAATTCATTCTCTTTCTCACCCTGGGATTCGGACAACCAGACGTTTAATACAAACAAAATATTTTTGGCCAAATATGAGAAAAGAAATCAATGAATGGGCTTCTTCATGCGTTCAATGTCAAAAATCAAAAGTCCATTTATACACCAAATCTCCAATTCAAAAGATTGAAATTCCAAAAGGAAGATTTGAACATATACATATGGACATAGTCGGTCCTCTTCCTATATCAAATGAATATAGATATATTTTAACTATTATCGATAGAACTACTCGTTGGCCAGAGGCATATCCTCTTAAGAATATAAAAGCAGACACAATTGTGAAAACTTTTATTAAAAATTATATCCCACGTTTCGGAATTCCCTTGAAAATCACTGTCGACAATGGCAGTCAGTTTACTTCAAAATTATTTTCTGATTTGACATCCATGCTAGGATCACATAAAATCCATACCTCTACTTATCATCCACAAGCAAATGGTATGGTTGAGCGTTTTCATCGTCAACTCAAATCATCAATTATCTCTTCGAATAACAGTATTCATTGGTCAGATGAATTACCTATTATACTTTTGGGATTGCGAACAGCTATTAAGGAAGATTTAAAGTGTTGTCCTGCAGAAATGGTTTATGGACAAACTTTAAAAATTCCGGGAGAACTTGTAGTTCCTAGTACTAACTATTCAAACGAATTTATTCTCCAAAAACTTAGAGAATATTTTTCTCACACACATTCCTTTTTGAATCACCATAATAATAACATGAGAATATATATTCCCAAAAATTTGATGTCTTGTGAATATGTTTTTGAAAAAGTTAAAAGAATTTCTAGTTTACAACCTCCATTTGAAGGACCATATCAAGTCATTTCGAGGAATGATAAATCTTTTACAATAAAGAAGAACAATTTTATCAAAACTGTTTCAATTGATTTGTTAAAACCAGCACATATTGAAAAGAAGCAATCTTTACCTATAACGACTTCAAAACAAAAGAAAGTTACATTTAACATATCCTCTTTGGTTACTTATATCTAATATTTTTTAGCGAAAAGTTTTTTTTAAAATACATTGAACTGGTGGGGGGAGTATATGTAGGGACTCTACTTTGATATACTTTTAATATTTTATAATTTTAAAATTATGACTTTTGATTTTGTGTTCATAGATTTCATTCAAAGATTTTTCATTCGTTATTTGAAATTGATTAATAAACAACATACATTTTTATAAATAATATTGTTAAATTTTAATATATCAAAACCTACAGTTTCAAGCACTCGCTACAGAGGTAATAGGTTTGATTAAAAGTAAAACATGGACACTAGTAAATCGCCCAGTAAACAGAAATGTAATTACTTCAAAAATTGTTTTACGAAATAAAATTAATTCTAATGGAACCTTAGAGCGTAGAAAAGCACGAATAGTTGCCAGAGGTTTTTCGCAGCGCCAAGGAATAGATTTCTTCGAAACATTCGCTCCAGTTACTCGTCTTGACTCTGTACGACTCCTGATGGCTTTAGCGGCACGAGAGGGTCTTGAAGTATACCAATTAGATGTAGTAGCAGCGTTTCTCAATGGTGATCTCGAAGAAGAAATTTTCATGGAAGTACCTGATTTTATGCAAGAAACCTTGAAGCTAATAATAGATGAAGATGGTAATGAAAGTCAAATGGGAAAGGAAGCGATCAAAATGCTTCGAGAATTAAATGAAGGAGATAAGGTATGTCAATTGAATAAAACTTTATATGGTCTGAAACAAGCAGGACGTCAATGGAACAAAAGGGTTGATAAAGTTCTTCAAGATCTTGGGTGAACTCCTGCTTCAAATGATTCATGCTTATATTATATTAATAACGAAACAGAGTTTACAGTTCTGGTGATTTACGTT